>CM062813.1:40497757-41097757 GCA_031772625.1 Pinus tabuliformis
TGAATGATTGTCATTCAGGCATGTGTTGGGGCAATCAATCTGGTTACACCACCACGGCACAAAATATTTTTTATGAGCATGCTACTTTTGGCCAAAAATGTTCAAAGATTGCATAAACCGCAGTCAAAAAAGTTCCATGCTTGTCAAATCTTTGACCGAAAAACCAGAATACCACCCACACCTTTGCAACCAGTAGTTTTGTTGGGCCATTCACTAAATGGGCATAGATTTCATAACATGTAACCCCACCTTGGCTAGGGGCATGGGTATATCATAGTCACAGTTAACTATTTTAGAAAATGGGCCGAGGTGATGCCTACATTAAACAACAGCGACGAAATGACTACTTTTTTCTTTTTTAATCATGTAGTCTCTAGGCTCAGTGTTCCACAGGCTATATTCACAGATCATGGATCACATTTTCACAATCACATGATGGTCAAATTGGCTGCCAAACTAGGATTGTCCCACGATAGTTCTACTTTGTATTATCTACAAGCTAACAGAAAAGTTGAGGCCATCAACAAAGTCCTAAAGCGCATGCTGCAAAGGATGATCGGAGTCCACAAACGGAGTTGCACCTAATCTCTGTACTCAACCTTGTGGGCATACAGAACCTCGGTAAGAAATGCGGCTGGGTATACACCCTTTCAGCTGGTGTATGGCCTGGAAGTCGTCTTACCAATTCAATGTGATATTTCATCTGTCAAGCTCGCAATCGACCTTCTTCCCGAAACTTCAGAGGAAGAGGCTCGTTTCTTGAAAGTAATCCAATTGGATGAAACCCATTGTGATGCTGCCTTGGCTAACGAAGCCCATAAGAAATGAGTTAAGGCACAGTTTGACAAAAATTTCAAACCCCGTGTCTTCTCAAAAGGTGACCTGGTCTTGCTTTATGATCAGGAATCCGATAAATTGGGAGTAGGTAAGTTCCAATCTTTGTGGATGGGTCCCTACATTGTTAAACAAGTGTTAGCAAAAGGAGCCTATGAGCTAGTAGATTATGATGGAATTCCACTGGTGCAACCCTGAAACAGTTTGTACCTTAAGCATTACTATGCTTGACTAGGTATAGTAACCTCATTATATGCTTTTGTTACATTTTTGTTTTCATCAAGTGATATTTTTGGTTAGGTAACCCATTCTTGCATTTTTTGCATATGTCGAACCTATTGAATCATTCGTTGGATATGCCGACGGAGCTAGTTGCAGTGTGCGGAACCTATCTTCTGCAACCTGGGCCATTTTTTATCCAAGCGGCAAGTTAGTGAGTTTTAGAGGAGTATGTATTTGTCGATCAATGAACAACATCGTTGAGTATAGAACATTAACAGAACTTCTCTCTGATGCCATCACACGTGGCATATGTTGAATTTTTGTCAGGCTAGACTCACAACTTGTCATCCTATAGCTTACTAGCATATATTCTATTTGGAATCCAGCTATCTATCGTATGTTCCTAAGGGTCAAGATTTTGGAAAGGCAGTTTGATTCTATTCAATATCAACACATTTCCAAAAGCTTAAACACATTAACTGATTCATTAGCAAATTATTGTTAGATAGACATTTCCAGCATTTATAAAAGAGAGCATTTCAATCAACATTTGCATCAGATCATAAAACTTAACCAAAATAAAGCTCCGAAAATAAAAAATATAGATAACTGTTTATAGTTTATCAAAGATGTTTTGTGTCCAAGACAAGATCGGTCACATGACCCAAAAGGTAAAAAATGCAGAGAAGCACCCTAGACTAATGGTGTTGGTGATAAAAAGTCATCACCTGTGTGATCATATGTAAGAACCTAGTCCATCGACTCGGCATGCCAATAGTATGGCGCTGTAATCTCAGAGGTAACCCGTTGGTCCTTGTCGGGCGGATAAGTCGTTCTTGTGTACAAGGCCAACCTCCCTAGTATCTAATGATATCTAGCAATAAGCAAACCAAACAAATTCTATCTTTCTCTAAATATGCAATTTATAGATAAAGGCAAGCACGTGTTTTGGGCCTACCTTGGTTCCAGTGCAAGTTTGTGGAAGCCACGCTCCGTTGATCCAAATGAGCTCCCTTGTAAAGAATCTGTAAACACAAACAAGCACACACATTAAATAGCACCTGCAAAGCCAATATAATAAAGCATATTTATCATGATGATCAAGGAATTGATGAAACAAATCACATAAGACAATTTGTTGAGAAAAATGAATCTGATTGTACTAACTTTAATCAAAGAAGAACTTTACAACCTTGTGCCTTGATGTTGTACAAGCTCCTCCCAGGGTTCAGCAAGATCTCTTCTACTACTTTGACAAGTTTCACTCTCTCTCCCAATGAAGCCAAAAGGTATGTAATCTCTCCTCTCAAGCTTAACTAGGAAGTCTCAATTCCAACAGCATTTACCCTCAAAAGTGTTCAACTTCTAACCTCTCTAGCAACCAGCCCATTGCCTTAATTTATAGTGCAATGGAGGGAAGTTACTAGGTCCACCTTCAAAGGGATAAAGCCCACCTTCAAAGGGATAAGCTCCTCTCATCAAGGGATTAGCTCCTTTACTTTTGGGAAGCATGAAACACCTATGAGCGAACCATCCACGTCAAGATTCCTTCTAGAATCATCGAGAATTAACCCAAAGTGAGTTTTTAAGAATAAAGTTGCGCCTTTCTAACTTTCACAGGGGTCCGCACCCACTCCTTTAGAGACTGAGTGGGCAGGTCCACAGGTAACATGAACAAGGGTCGTGGACCACAGGTAATAGCAAGAGAAAGTGTGGAACCAGAGCTTTATTGATTTTTAAGGACTTTCTCTCATTTTCAAAGCTTGACATGAAGAGCTGAGGTTTGAGACTTGCTAAGGAGGACAGTATGAATGATGATAGACCCATACTAACTGCAAATAGTCATGGTGACAATATTTTGTGTAACAGATTGCCCCCTAAAGTGTGAAGTCTGTAGTAAATGAGGATTTCATTTATCATCTAAGAAGAGTGAAGTACTTTATCATTTCAAGGATCATCTTATGGAGAGCCCGGTTGGAACCTGTAAAAACATTCAATGCAAAATATATATATGAGATCATATCAGCGCTGAGGTAGGCTTTCCCATACTCAGATCAAAACTAACTAGAAAAATAACTACTGCTCTCATATAGGAATGATCTTGTAATACATCACAAGTATAGACACATGTAGACACAGTATGGACGTAGCCATCTGTTTATGAATAGTCCACTGTATAATGAATACAAAATTCCTCGCAGCCTGGATGGTGGAAACTAGATCCAGGGTCTTGATTTCTACTTCCTGAAATAGTATGATTCTATCCATGTGAATGAATGTGTCGAAGTTGAACATGGTAGAAACCACTTGATTACCAGTCAATGATGTAAACTATTAACAAGTGTGAGAGAAACCACCAGTAATGTCAATGGCTCTCAAAGTACTCAGTACAATCCATGAGATGTGAATAGGTGTGTTGATGTCGAACATGTCACGGAATCCTTTGATCGAAGGTCAATGATTCAACCTATCATCGAAGGTGAGAAACCTACCATTGAGGCATGCAAATCCCAAGGTACTGACAATTTTTAGATCATCTTTCTAGATAATGAGCTGAAGTCGATAGAAAGCGATCCGTCGTAGGCAAGCCCACAACACGAAATCATAGATCAAGTTTGAAGAAATTTAGTTGCAAGGACTGACTCAGGGATGGTCAAGATGGATGACAGATATTTTGCAGATGAATGGTTTATTTTCACTGACCTCTTGAACACATAACGACACAGCAGATGGTTTGGTGACAATTGACCCAAAGTTAATACCCAGAAACCGGCTGAAGACTTTCAATATGGTTTGATCAACTGTTAGGCAAAGGATTTCCCAACCCAGGTGAATAAAAAGTGTCATGTTCAAGAGTGGTTACAAAGTATGACAAACAGGCTCATTTTTCTCTCTTTCCCCCCACCATTTCTGGCAAGTACCTCTTTATTTTTGACAAGCTTGAGGAGGATAACATTTCCTTGATTATAAGCTCATCCTTCGGATGAGTCCAACTTAGTTTAAATTCAAACCCTAAGAAGGAGTGGTCCATTCCTATTTGTAATTGAACATGTCCTTTACTGTTAAATTTTAACGAGTCCAGTATAGGAGAAACTCAGCGTTTTTCAATTTTAGAGAGTCTGAAAAAAACTTAAGAAAACTCCATGGTTGTCCTTTTTCATAAATTTGTATCTCCCAAGCCCAAAACGTATAAAATAATACTTGAGAGAACCGATTGATCATTACGACCAAGGAGTACTTTCCATAATTAGTTCCTCTGATCTGAAAAAGTAAAAAAGCAATCAATGACACGTCATTTTATACCCAATATTGAATTTGAAATGACAAAAATCCGACAATCTTTTCATGTTTTTTACGGTCAAAAAAGAGCTGTAAGTGGACTGTATTTTTAGTTCCGTTTTAACGAGCTTAAAAAGAAAAACTCTGAAATATTTTCATGTTTTAGGAGTCAGAAAAGAGGTTAAAGGTGACTAATGTTTTTTGTTGAAAATGACCAATTTTGCCTTAAAATTCCGTTATCCTACACAAAAACTCAAACATTACTCATACCTATTTAAAATAGATAAAAATGCTTCAAAAGTTACCTCTTTAAAGTGAAAAATAAACAAATTAAAAACTCATTTATTCAAAAAAGCTTATAAAAAGGGCTTTTGTAAATTCATTTTTACCATTTGACTTCAAAGTGAGAAAAGAGAGCTTTTGGTCAGAAACTTCCCGTGAAGGTTGCAGAAAATCCGTTCGTTGGAATCGAATGACGTCTCCTCCAGGTAATCCACATCATCTTACTCTTTCATTTCATCAATTTGAAAATTGTTTTTAGGGTTTTATTTTTGTTTTTTAGGAAATTTCTAGGTTAAAAACTCTCGCGCGGGGTCTGCAGGCATAGCATAGGAAACCTGTGGACCCCGACTTTTTCGTAAAAGGAAAAAAGTCAGGGGTCCGCACCTGCCGTGAAGGTAGAGTTCGGACCTACACACTGTCTCTAACAGAGAGAGTACGGTCCCCGCAGCAAAGGTTTTTTAAACCTAAATTTTTCAAATTCCACCTAAAAATTTAGATTTTAAATATTCTAATCCGCCTTTTAATTGAATGTAGGGTATACATCATGCATTATTGGTGGGAGCCAGAGCACGAGGATGTGGATCTCACCGTGATTAATCATCAACCTTCGATTGATGCATTGAAGGCATGCGGTTTATACAAATTCTGGGCCATACCTCGCATTAGGGCCCAGGTGGACTTTTGCAGTGGCTGGTAGACAGGTGGAACATACAGGACCAGTGCTTCTTTATTGGTGGCCACCAGCTTGAAATGGAGCCAGAAGACATTTACTTTTTGACTGGTTTGCCTAAGAGAGGTGAACATTTGACTCTATTTGGGACTAGGCCAGGTGGCCAGTCTGTCGATAGCCTCCGGCTAGAGTTTTGTAATGACCAAACTAGAGAAAAAGTGATAGATATCAAAACCATATCCCATCTTGAGCTCAAAGTGATTGCCTTTACTGTTACCAAGCTCTACAGAAGCACATCACTACATGTAGCCACTGGATCCCAAATGCAGATGGCAGTAGAGTGCTTTTGAGGCACCATCTTCAACTGGTGCGAGGCTGTGTTGGCTAATATAAAATGCCAACTGACTAGAGCAAAGAACGGATAACTGAAGACCTTTGGATATGGTGCTTTAGTTGTGAGCTTTGTTCTGGAGAGGGTCCCAATGTTGGTCCCACAGCATGTTACCGTTGGAGCTGGGCTTCCTCGAGAGCCCAAACTGATGCGTTGGGTTGCAGTTATGGACCATCATCCTGAGGAGGGAACAGAAGTCGTTCGATTCACTCCTGAGTATTTTCATTGGTTGGAGAACCAAGTTTTTTCTATTTGAGACTTTCCTTATGTTGGGGTAGATTATCGTGGTGACCCAGACATGGCTCTTCCAACAGTAGAGTAATGGGATGACTCAGGTAAAATCATTTTCAACATTTTCTAATTTTTTTTTTTATTTTTTTTTTTTATCTCCTCCCAAAATTGATAGTAAAAGTTTCAAATGTAGATGTAGGTCCATGGCGACCAGCGACTCTCCGGCCCTATGAGAGGAAACAGCCAGCTGCAGCAGCACTAGCCCCATAGGACGAATCTACAGAGACCTTGGCCGAATTGGAGAGTCATCTAGAAGCGTTTGACAACAGACATTCTGGAGACTAGCATATATGACATTCCTCTTAGGCTACAACACTATGTGATTGGCGTCCCAAGACCTTTCAGGAGGTTCCTTTGTAGGGTGGCCTGTACAGTGGTTTCTTATCGTGATCATCACCAGCGATAGGATGATCACCTGTTGTAGACTCATATGACATTTTTTGCTTTTTGTACTATTATTTTTGTTGATCATAAGGTGTTTTTCAACCTATGATTGAAGACGATGTATATTTGACACGCTTCTATGCTATACTATATCACTATTACTGGCTTATCTTGTAAAACATGTAATGGAATGTTTTTAAATTTACTTGTATGATTATTGCAATTGTCTACTTAACATTCGAGAAGAAATTGCATCTGCCAATGTATTTAAATATCTTGGAATATGCTGATATTCAATATAGTCAAATTCACGTTCCAAGAGACGAACTCTCAAAAATAATCTTAATAACACTAGATTTCTAATGGCATATACTCTATTAAGCTGTAATACAACGAGTTTAGAATCTAACCTCACTATCAAAGTCCGAATCCCAAATGAGATAGATTCAGATAATAACTCAATCACTGCACTATACTCGGCAATGTTGTTCGTTGTTTAACCGAGGCTTATCCCATGCATAGATACCAACTCGTCAGAGGGCGAATAGATAACCCAAGCTGCGGAAGAAATGTTCTGTGTATTATGACAAGCACCATCAGCAAAACCAATGTATGTTTGGAGATGCGTCGACATCTGCAATATCAAGAGTAAAATCAAGATAAGAAAGAATAATGACAAAAAACACTCTCTAAGCTAAGCACACTTTTTAATCTAAAACACACAAGCTAGAAAGAAAACTAACCTAACTAAAAATCTCCACACCCAGATTTAAGCATAATACCTCTTCAGGTAAAGACCATTTCTGGGTTTACCTAAAGAGACCCCATCAAAGTCTACCAATTCATAGGCCCCTTTTGCCAGCTTTCAGTTAACAACATATGGATCATGCCACACGGGTACAAATTTTCTAGTGCCTAATTTATCATTTTCATGATTGTACAATAAGACTAGGTCTCCTTCCGAAAAATTACGAGGGGTAACATTTCGATCATACTGAGCTTTAATACATTTGGCATGAGTTTCGATTGCTAATGCAACATCACGTCGATTCTCATCTAGCTGAGCCAAGTACAACAAACGTTTTTCCTCTTCGGATGTGGCTGGAAGTAATTCGATGGCCATTTGCAATGATGAGATTTCGCATTCAATGGGTAACACAGCTTCCAGACCATAAACTAGTTGGAAAGGAGTGAAACCGGTTGATGTTTTCACTCAGGTTCGATATGCCCAAAGCACTGAAAATAACATGTTATGCCAATTCGACCTATGAATCCCAATGATTCGTCGGATCATGATGACTAGAACTTTGTTGATGGCTTCAACCAGACCAATAGCATGTGGATAATATGGAGTTGAACTATCTTGATGCAAGCCAAGTTGGTTTGTAAGTTCAGTCATCATAATACTTCGAAAATGATGCCCATGATCAGTGATAATCACTTGTGGAACACCAAACCTAGCAATTATATGATTGAACACGAAAATCACAGCATTTTTGCCATCTACCTCAAATGTAGGCATCGCCTCGGCCCACTTGGTAAAATAATCTACCGCAAGGATAATATACGCATGCCCCCCAGCCGAGTGAGGGTTACATGTAATAAAATCGATACCCCATTTCGCAAAAGGACTGACGACAATTATAGGGTGGATAGGATCAGGTGGAGCACACATCTTTCGATAAAAATTTTGGTAGTTGTGGCATTTTCAGACGCGTTAATACAATCTTTAAACAAAGACGGCCAGAAATAGCTAGCGCGCAATATCTTTTGGGCTGTGGCAAACCCAAACATATGACCGCCACATGCTCTAGAGTGAGTCATTTAGAACCCTTTCAGCTTCCTCATGAGTTAAACAACGTTGGAAAATAGAGTCCGCCCCATGACGATAAAGTGTATCTCCAATAATTTTGAATTGTTGGGACTGGAATCGTATTTTCCGACATTCTGATGTTGAAATTTCTGGCCGAAAGGATTGGGTCTGGAGATAAACGATGATATCTCCATACCATGGATCTAAAGTGCTGATTAGAAACAAGGATTTGTCCGCAATGGTCTCCTCCGCCATAGTTTCCGTGTCAGCACACAGGAAGTCACACATCAACTCCGCAAAAACTAAAGTTTTCTTTGACTTAGACTTTTCAAATTCCAAGTTGAACTCCTGCAGGATCACATTCCATTTGGAGTACTTGCCCCCTAGCAATTTTTTGGTCAAAATATAGATCATAGGGTTGCAATCGGAAATTACTGTAGTTTTGTGTAGTAAAATGTAATGACGAAAACGTTGAATAGCTTGAACAGCTGCCAATGCCAATTTCTCCACATGTGAATATTTTAGCTTAGTTGGATTTAAAGTTCTACTAAGGTAATATATCACATGTTCACTACCAAATTCATATTATTGAACTAACACCATTCCAATGGTGGAATGCGAGGCGGCAAGATATAAGAAGTAGTCCTGGTTGTAGTTGGCAGGATGCAATAACGGTGCATGGGTCAACGCGTGTTTTAGTGCATCAAAAGATTTGTCAGCTATCTCATCCCAAAAGAATGGAGTATTCTGTTTCAACAATCGGGTAAAACCCTTTGTGATCTCAGCGTAGTTAGGACTGAATCGATGTAAAAAGTTTTCTTTCCCTTGCAAACTTTGGAGTTGGCGAAGACTTGAAGGAGGAGGCAATTTGACAATAGCTTCAACCTTCAAGGATCGACGTGAATGCCGGCTTTCGAAACAACAAACCCCAGTAACCAACCTGTTTCTATACAGAAAACACACTTGTGTGGATTCAACCTAATTCGATAATGCCTACACCTCATAAAGGTTGCTTGTAAATGGATGAGATGATCAGTTCGATATAATGAATGAGTAGGTAAATCATCGAGATAGGGTTGCACAATGTGCTTGATGTCATGAAACGTGTAAGACATGGCTCTTTGAAAAGTTGCCCCGACGTTCTTGAGCCAAAAAGGTAATTTGCAATAAGCAAATGTCCCCCATGGACAAATGAAAGTTGCTTTTGGTCGATCAACAGGTAGAATATTTATTTGATTGTATCTAGAAAAACCATCCAGGAAGGAGAATATTTCACTGTCGGCACAATCATCAATGATTTGATTGATATAGGGAGTTGGGTAATTGTCTTTTGGACATGCTCGATTAATATCCCTATAATCGATACATATTCTTATTATTCCTTGCTTTTTGTTAACAGGAACAATATTCGATACCCAATCTGTTAACGAAATTAGATAAATGAAACCTGCTTGAAGTAATTTTTCAACTTCTGCTTTAATAGCAGCAGCTTTTCGCTCGTGGATCTGACGCAAACGTTGCCGGACGGGTTTAGCATCCGGGTAGGTTTTGATTTCATGAACAACAATTGTCGGGTCAATTCCTGGCATTTCCTCATATGACCAGGCAAACACGTCGTGGAATTCTTGAAATATGGCCTTATATGTTTGAATTTCATCTTCCGTACAAGAGGCACCTATATGAATGTTTTCAACAATTCCAGGCTTAACCGAAATATCAATACGAATAGTTCAAGAAATGTTTCCCAATTTTAACTCAGAATCAGGATTTTTCTTTGGATTCTGAGGTTCCTTGACATATTCAGTTGTAAAAATAGATGAAAAATCATTTTCAAAGTGATCAATCTCAGGTAAAAACGAAGATCTATGATGAAGATCTTCCCATGGTAAATAATCAACAGAAAGGATTTCACGAATTTGCTCATCAGTTTGAACAAGTTCGGAAAACGTTGTTGAATCTGAGTTTGATATTGAAAGTGATTCTTCATGGACCACATTCATTAAGTCAATTTCAATTGAAGAATGGTCAGAAAATGACTGCACGGCCTGATATGCAATTTCATATGGACTCAAAGGCATAACATCACCAAATGAATCTATCTCAGATTCGGAAGGTACGGTCCAAGGATCATCATAAACAATAGTGTCTGATGAAATCATATGAATGGTTGCAGTAGAAGATGATGCATTGAGAGGAGGAAAGGGAGAAGTTCCTAGTAAACCAGAATCTTTTACTAGTCCTACTCCAACATCCTTATAAGGGATAGTTGTTTTGCCGACATGTTGAATACTTTCAAAAGAGGCTGGGGCGGATGAAAAGTAAGTTATCTAGTCTATAGTTATGATCTTTCCATTATGAGGGAACTTTATAAGCCGAAAGACCGATGAAACAACAGCTGTCATAGCGTAAGACCAACTACGACCCAAGAGAAGGTTGTAATCTAGAGGGGCATCAACCACCTCCACATCTAGATTAACAGTTTTTCCTTCTACCCCTATAGGTAAATCCTGTATAATGCCAAAAGGATGGAACCCACGGCCATCAAAGGCCTTTAGAATCGTTAGGGATTGATTAAGTGTAGGAGAACCAAGGGATCCCCAACATTGGATCGACATAATAAATGTTGAGGCTCCCTTATCAATCACAGTCCTATAAGAAGGTCTATTTTTGATAACACTGGAATCTGGAAAGTCATTTGATGAGGTAAGCAAGGTGTACTATTTTCTAGATCGAAAATTATAAGGTTCAAGTCCTGAATGTCAACAGCTCCTATAGCCGACAATAGCAATTTACGTTGTGCTGAACATGATTGCAGCACTTTCAAAGCCAACATTGCTGATGGTGAGATAGCCAAATCTTCAACAATGTTATAGTTCTGAGCTGCTCTCACATGTGGATTGAAAGCTAACTTTCGAAGTATACCCTTGGTGGGCGGTTTGATTACTAAATCTGGGTTAGGTTTCTCGATCTGAAGTGGATCGGAACTGGGAGTTGAAGTTGACGGGTTCGAATTAGAAGATTTTGCTTCCTTACCACCAACAGGACTTTTACTTCCATAATCTTGTGATCGTGTCGCAATCCCAACATGGGACATCATCATTATGGGTTCTTCTAAGGCATTTGAGGAAGAACCTATCATCTTACTGTCTTGACTAGGAAAAGGATCCTTCAAAATAGCAGGCGTTTGGGAACCTTTGACAATTTTCGCAACCTCAGCGCGATGAGGGCAGTCTCCTGTAAAATTCTCTTCATCACAAATGAGACAAGGATAAGGAGGTTTGCGTTTTTCATCAGTAGATTCCATTTTTTCTGGTTTCTCTTTCGAATTTTTATCCTTTTTATTTTTCTTCTTCCCTTTCTTTTGACCGCCGGATTTTGATTTTTCCATACATGACTCTACAACATGAATATTGGCAGAAATTTCTGCGGAAGAATCTCCTGTCGGGGAATCCGGTAAAGTTATCATAGGAGAAGATTTCTTGGAAGATTTCTTCTTACTTTTGGTATTAACCGTACCAATCATACCATCAGCGGCATGAGACCCTGAAGGAGCTGCAGTTACTTGATTTTGTTCAGGAAGGTTTGGGATTTTCTCATGTAACGTACCTGACTGCGTATAAACTAAGTCAAGGTATTGAGCTTGAGAAATTACTTGCTCTTTAGTAACGACTCCTACCTTAGCTACATCCTGAGTGATTTCTGGTAATAAAGATTTGACAAACCATTCTACTAAGATCTGATCCGGAATAAAAACTTTCACTATACGCCGTCGACGTCTCCGTTCATGAATGTGATCTGAAATGTAAGTGGATGTTTACTGTTTTAATGAAGTTAATAATTCCGTGCCATTGTCATATCTGACTGTAAACTGAAAATGAGTTAAAAATGAAGTAGCTAACTGGCTAAAGTTATAAAAAGTGGCTCGTGGTAACTCAATATACCACTTGGCCGCAAGACCAATTAGAGTCTGTTGAAAAAGCCTTAAATGGATTGAATCATCTGAAATGGAATTAGACGCACACCAGAGGTGATAAGTCATCACATGGTTCGACGGATCCTCTCCTGATTTGCCTTCAAACTTAGTAATATCACTAGGAAACTTATTCAGCATTGGCGGCCAAAACGGGAGATAGTTAATTGGATCATTTGTAACGCGCGAAAAATCAGGCAAGTCCAAAGTTGCAATGAATGGTAACTGACGATTAGGGTCCCTAAAACCCTGGGTCATGAGACCAGCCCCAGGAGGAGGATATCCAGGATAACTAGGAATTGGAATTCATTTGGGATATTATATCCTCCCGGAAAACCAGGATTAACTGGACCATACTGGGGTTGTTGATGTTGTTGATATATATATCCAGGGTACAATTGACACTGATAGATTGGCTACTGCACAGCAGGACCGAATTGATACTGTCCCTAGTACGGTTGATAAGTAAATTGAGGTTGACTTGTGACAACCATACTTGGACCAGGTTGTCCTACAGGCATTTGAACTGAAGTCTGAATTGTGGATCCAGACTGAGGTAAATATGCTTGAGGAGTTGATACACGAACAATAGAAACCAGAGCTGTCAATACTCTAGAAGTAGGTGGGGTAGATTGAACAGATGTTGCAGTAGTTGCAGCAGTCGTTTGAGGCGGAGTACGAGGCATACTAGGCCCAAGTTGAGAAACTACAGAAGGTGCAGAAGTTTGAATAGTAGACTAGACAGGCTGCTGGGGTGAACTAGAAACCAAAGGTTGTCCAGTTTGAGATGACAACTACACATTCAGTTGCAAGATCTGTTGAAATTGAGATGGATCCCACACTAAATTCATTCCGGGGTACGGACCCATAGCAGGTTGAGAATATTGAGGACCATAATTGGGTTGAGGGTAGGGTTGATAATTCAAAGGTACATTTCTGGCTCCTTGGACAAATGATTGACCAGAAGGTGGTTGGAAACCTTGGGTTGGGTACTGACCTTGAGGTTGATAACCTTGAGGGATGTACTGAAACTAGGGTTGAACTTGAGGTACATATTGATATTGGGGTTGACCTTGAGGTACATACTAAGTCTGGGGTTGACCTTGAGGAATGTACTATCCCATAGGTATGTATTGTCCTTGAGGTTGCCCCCCAAGTGATAATTGGGTACCTTGAGGTTGCCCCCCAGGTGATAATTGAGGACCTTGAGGCTGCCCCCAGGCGGTAACTGGCCACCTCAAGGTTGCGGATTAGGAATAGTACCTGACATCATAAGAATATCTTCTACACTCAACGGCTTAGTTCCGTTATTACCAGTTAATAACCCTTGTTCAATAGGTTGACGAGATGCTCCCGAAAAAGTACCAGTAAGTGACTGATACCTAGAGGGAACAGAAGGATTTCCATATAAAAAGGTTTCTGGAGATTGAGAAAACATGGATGACTGTCTTGACATATTTAACAGAGGATAATACCCCCTAGGTGTGAGATGAAAAGGAATGCGAGGTGGTGAAAAGCTTAGTCCCGGGTTTTCCAAAAAATTGGTCACCGAAAGATACCAAGCGTCCCTCCTAGGTGGACTGTAAAAGATCGATTCACGCTCCCTAAGTTCTATAGCTGGTTGATTTTCAGGATAGGGATACCTTCTTATGGAGTAACAAGTTCTTCAATAGCAATAAGTCCATAAGGAAGATTTTGGGTAATGAATCTTTCTACCCTGGGTGAACCAGGACCACTGGAAGTTGGAGAGGCAAATCCTGATGTTGGAGTAGCAGCAGGTTCAGTTTCAAGTTCAGATATTTCAGGTTCCTCAGCTAAATCACTAGTAGAAGAAAAGCTACGAGTAACATCGGAAAAAGAAACAGGTTCTAAAATATACTCTGGTGCTTGAACTTGGTAATCAGGATGTACCGCTAAAGAAGACTCTCCTTCTTCAGGTGACCTAACTCTACTGTCACTAGGAGTTATAAGGGCTCGTAGCCCTTCAAGCTAGCTTGGTGAAAACTCAGGAGGTTGGCCCCGAAGTCTACGGGACTTCCTCGGTAATTCAGCCACAATTAAATATTTTAACTACTTCACACGCAAACAAAGAAAAATCTCAATGAAAACCACCTAAAGCCTCTAAAGAACCAAACAATTTTGAATCACATGCCTAAAGAATCTAGGAGATCAAACCACACACAAATAGTAACTTTCCGTACCGAAAACACTAGTTGGTTATGAAATCCAACGTCGCAGAGTTCAATACAGAAATGGCGGTTGGAATAGTTACCCTGGCAACGTGCTTAATGAATAGACTGGCACAAGTTTCTCCACTAAACCGTATCGAGTGAAGAGAACCCCCAGAAAATCCAAGTGAGTCTAGCCGACGTCTGCTCCAGGTACAGTGGGATCTTCCCTCCACCGTCACCTTAGGAAAGAATCCTATAGAATATGGTCATTATGGTTACGAACGGAAACAAATATACCTGGGGGAACAGTCTGTGATCCGATACACACGCAAGGGCAGAGTAGCAAGCTCAATTCCCTTGAAGGCTCCTTGACATAATCCAAGGTTTAGCAACAAGTGACCCCAGGCTCCTTGACAATGGTTAATCTGAGGTTTACCGTTTTTAATATGTGTATATCTAGTATCGTTCCCAATGAGGAAGGATTGATTACCCCACTGGTTCAGACACGAGCTTGTGCTTGAATCCTATAAGAGGAGCTTCCCAGAGCATAGATGTAACAATTGGAATTTATCTCCTACTGCAAGATACAACTACTTGTTTGTTTTACCATCTTGGAGAGTTAATTACTCCATACTCCAAGATACTAGCCTAAGCTATGTTGGTGATAAAGAGCCCTAGAAATAAAAGGATTACTAGATAGATTTTACTTTAAGCGTTATTTTTATTGGTTTTTTCTTAAGTTAAAATGTGTGGAGATGAAACTTATGCTGTGAATACTCGACTCCAAATCACTAAAAAATGCACTTAAGATGATAAGCAATCTTTTCCCTTCAATGAATTTCTAGCTAAAGAGAGAGTTGAGAATGCAAATGCTTGTAAAAACAAATCTTTCCTTAACAAACAAATAAAAAGGAGAGCTTTTTGTCTTTTCCAAAACACTAAAAAACGAGACAACTAGTTATGATCACAAAAATTTCCCTTTCTTTTCAAACACTCAAATACTACTTAAACAAACTTTTTCAAAAGAGATTTTTTTTTAAATTTTTAAAACACTCAAAACTATTGAAAAAACTAATCTTGAGATCTATAAATTCTAAAAAACTATTGAAGTTAAAGCTTACAAGAATAATTTTCAAGGATGTTTTACTTAGCTATAAGAAAAATAAGGACTAATTTGTCCAAAATCGCAAATCAATCAAAAAACAACCAATTTTGGTTTTCTTTTCTAAAAATGAAATCCAAAACTTTCAACACAAGTCCTTTCGAAGTTTTGCGAACAGAAAAACAAGATGGATTCCTCGACAAAGGAAGATTTTTCAAACTGTTAGACTCATAAGAAGACCAGCAAAAACCAAGGTGATCTGAGGTTTCTAAGGCTTCTAAGCTCTGAGTTACTACAAGAAAAAATCAAGCCCAACACACAAAACTTCTAGGCATTTCACCTAAAACCCTAATGCCAATGGAATGAACCTAAGAAAAGTTCCTGACAAGTCACGTGCAGATCTGGGTAGAGGCTAAAAATACTTAAACAAATCCTAAGCTGACTGAATGAGAAAATTTCAAGTTTTTCAAAATTTTGACAGGGTCCGCAAGCCCCTAGTTTACCCAGGTGCGGTACCGCTCTGTGTGTAAAGCAAAAGTGCGGGTATGTCCACACTGTGTTACAAGCAGAGGGTGCGGTCCTCTCCCAAAGGTATGAAAAATAAAGAATAATTCAAGATCTACTAAACCTACCCAATCCCACACACATCAAGCCAAAAACAGAAACAAGGATATAGTTTCTCAAGTCAAAGTAAAAGCAAAGTAAAAATAAAAAATTCAAGTCCCCAACGGAGTCGCCATTTTGTCCGGCGGATAAGTCGTTCTTGCAGACAAGACCAACCTCCCTAGTATCTAATGGTATCTAGCGACAAGAAAACCAAACAAACTCTATCTTTCTCTAAATATGCAATTTATAGATAAAGACAAACACGTGTTTTAGGCCTACCTTGGGTCCAGTGCAAGTTTGTGGAAGCCACGCTCCGTTGATCCAAATGAGCTCCCTTGTAAAGAATCTGCAAACACAAATAAGCACACACATTAAATAACACCTACAAAGACAATATAATAAAGCATATTTATCATGATGATCCAGGAATTCATGAAACAAATCACATAGGACAATTTGTTGAGAAAAATGAATCTGATTGTATTAACTTTAATCAAAGAAGAACTTTCCAACCTCGGTGCCTTGATGATGTACAAGCTCCTCCCAGGGTCCAGCAAGTGTCTCCTCTACATTGACAAGTTTCACTCTCTTCCCAATGAAGCCAAAAGGTATGTAATCTCTCCTCTCAAGCTTAACGAGGAAGTCTCAATTCCAATAGAATTTACCCTCAAAAATGTTCAACTTCTAACCTCTCTAGCAACCTGCCCAATGCCTTAATTTATAGTGCAATGGAGGGAAGTTACTAGGTCCGCCTTCAAAGGGATAAAGCCCTCCTTCAAGGGAATAAGCTCCTATCATCAAGGGATTAGCTCCTTTACTTTTGGGAAGCATGAACCACCTATGAGCGAACCATCCACGTCAAGATTCCTTCTAGAATCATCCATAATTAACCCAAAGTGAGTTTTTAAGAATAAACTTGCACCTTTTTGACTTTCACAGGGGTCCGCACCCACTCCTTTAGAGACTGAGTGGGCAGGTCTGCAGGTAACATGAACAAGGGGTGTGGGACTGTAGGTAACAGTAAGAGAAAGTGCGGAACCAGAGCTTTATTGATTTTTAAGGACTTTCTCTCATTTTCAAAGCTTGACATGAAGAGCTGAGGTTTGAGACTTGTTAAGGAGGATAGTATGAATGAGGATAGACCCATACTTACTGCAAATAGTCATAGTGACAATATTTTGTGTAACAGTCCTTACATCCTAGATACCAAGGGTGAGACCCTAGATATGATCTTGCAATACTGCAAGCGTCTCAGCTACGTCTAGATTGCAGAGGACAACCCTCCCTATAGCTTCTCCTACTGGAATGGCAGTTGCTACCCTCGAGCGCACTGCTGGTTGTACGGGTCCAATATCAGCATGAATATATGAGTTTAATTAGTCTTGATAGCATTAAAATACATAAGAACATTATAAAAATAATAAACAGGGATATGGTTAGAACATTTACCTATAACACCGCACTGTTCGCTGGCTGGTAGCACCAAATCTGGGTCACCCTGGAAATCCATCCCAGCATATGGATACTTAGCAAAGACCATCTCCTGATGGTTGAACCACTCAAAGAAGGCATCAAAGAATGAGATATGTGACTGACCAACATGTCTAGCCATAAGATCGACCCATCTCTGCATCCATGGTTCTGTCGGTACTGGTTGTCCAAGTGAAATGTAATGTGGCTACATCAGTGGGATCTTCTCCAAAGCGAAGGCAGTGAGAATAGAGCCATAAAAAAAGTTCGTAGACCTTCCGTTCTTCACCTTGGAGAGCTGTTCTTTTATAACCAGGAGTATTGCATCACACTAGTTGAATAACTTTGGTTCAAGGCATTCCAGAGCATACTACATATAGGACCTATTGGCCAAATGAAGAGCCGCACTACCAGCCAATCTAGAAAAGGTGAATAAGATAGTCCTCAAGGACCAGTTAGTGACATCTCAAATACTAATCTTGCCGTCCTTGCTTCGCTGAGATCCATCTCTACATAATCAGCAAATATAATCCCTCACGGATTCACCTCCATAGGCAGATCCTGATAGTGAGAGAGGGGCACCACGCCACGATAAACTAGTCAAGAAGTAGATATCCTCAAATATCAAAGGGATGGATTTACCTCGAACCTGGAACACTTGGTTGGTAGGATCCCATGCATCAAGGAAATATTGCAACAAATTGATTTGTTGCTTCATGCTGGATATGTGGAAGAATTTGAGCAAACCACAGTTCCGCAAAGCAGTCACCGTACCTGGATCATGTAAATCAACCATGTCCTCTTCTTCATGATCATGTTCACACCATGTAATGACCATCTTGATCCAATGAATCTCTGAAAAACAAACAAGAGAAGAATTAGGATCCTATTTCAGGCAAAAATTTCCATGAAAAACAGTGCATAAACTTACCCTTTTGGGCCCATCGCACCCCAGCTGTGTACTGGGTGAGATGCATCCTCACTGGCCAATGGCCAGTTGAGTATGCATCGCACCTTTCGATATACATTGGGTGCGATGGGCAGAGAACAAATTGTTCAAACCCTAGAGACCCAGAAGAATAGGAAAGCATGCTCAAAATCAGAAAAGGAAAGAATGAAATTGAAGAGCTCAGGGTTAGCTCCTACCTGGTCCAGACGGCGCCGAAAATAGTCCACAGAATCTCCCAAAATTAGTTGGTGAAAATGAAAGTGGGGAACTCCTCCAGAGCTCCAAAAATCCCAAATTCGAATGAAATGGTAAAAGGGAGAGGTAAAATCTATTTTTATGTTACTATTCACATAGTTCGAGTAAAATATGGCTGTTTAACTCATTTTTCAAGCATGTATTCACATTTCTAATGAATTTGATGGAGTAATTGAACAAGTAGCATGACTGACAAAAGAACATAGTGTTAATGGTGAAATCAACATCTCTAACTATTATCACGAGAAGTTTTATGCAAATTTCAAGCTCGTTAAAAAATAAACTTCGACATGAGCAGTTTTACGTGAAGTTCAAGCTCGTTAAAAAATAAACCTAGCAATGAGAAAATGTTTTCATAGAGTTCAAGCTCATTAAAAATGAACCCCACCTATGGTAAATAACCATTTTGATCACATGACTATCAGCTTTTGAACCTTGGTTGTGTTCTTACCATCACCTCCACTCTTCTTTAGTCGATCATACGCCTCCATTTGATTGTTTACCCTTTTGAGGAACAACTGCGATGAGTGATTCTATTAGCCACCCTCTTTCCACTGCCATGAGTGGAATGTTCCAAACTTTACCTAGAACCAGTTGCTATCCGAAAAATCACTCGTTCCTCAAAAAATGAGTCTCCTTTAAGCTCTTTCCATCTGACTCATAAAATATGAAAATACAGCCAAGCAATTTGCCTCTCCAACTCGTTAAAGCGACGAGAAGTGCCATCCCTCCTCTAGATTTTAATCTTTTTGGAACTGAGGGATTATTACATAAAAAGATCGAGCACTTTTCTTGTTTGGCTCGTTAAAACTATTGAAAATTCATCCCTTTTGTATTATTTTACACTTTTTTGGACTTAAGGGATTATATTACGAAAAAGGACCACTGGAGTTTCCTCTTGAAAAGGACCGAGTTATCTTTGTCGTTAAATTCATTAAAACAATAGCAACAAACTTGTCCATGCAGACAAGAGCAAGTTTCACTATCACTAGGCTCTTTAAAACATAGCGACAGGTTTGCCCGAAGGGAAGATTATAGAACAAGCATATGTTATCCTCCTCAAGCTTGACAAAAATAAAGAGGTACTAGTTAGCAATGACTGGGAAAAAGGGGAAGAAAACTTGAATAGCTTCATTGGTAGTAGGTCGCTCTTGAACATGACACTTTCACTCCGTCACCATGATTGAGCCGGGTTGGGTTATTCCGTTCACTGGTCATATCACCATTGGTCCACTGTGCCATCCACCTGGGGGTTAATGCTACCAATCCATTTCAGTGTTGTAGGTATGTTCAAGAGAAATCACTTAGCGAATTCGCTAACCTAGCTAACGTCTCCTCCGCTGCAATACCTTCACTCTCCATTTTTTCATGATCGCCACCTCGAACCTTGTATCATCAAATCGTTTTCACCTCCATAAAATCATTTGCTCCATTCTGTGTCATAGATGTGGGATTCATTAAGGCCCTCCTACGATGGGTCACTTCTTGTCAATATCAACGCACTATCCAAGAAGTTAACTTAGGAACAACCCTTTCAGTACTTTGAAGCTTGCATGCCTCAATGGCAAGTTTCTCACTTTTGGTGATAGGTTTACATCAATGGCCTTCGACCGAAAGATTTTACGTGGTGTTTGATATCAACTCATGCATTCACACCGCGTGAATTGTACTGTAGTACCTTGAGGGTCATCATCATTATCGGTGATTCCTCTCGCGCCTGTTAACAGCTTACATCATTAGCTGGTAATCAGGCAATGTCTTTCCATGTTCGACATCAAAACATATTCTCACATGGATCAACTTGTACTTTGGGTGAAGATTGAATGAGTTTGAAGACCTCGGATCTAGTTTCCTCCATCCGGCTGTGATATATTCAGGAAAATAAAGACATCAGATGTACATCATTGCTGCACAGATAATCATCAAAACTAAAGCATGATGGCTCTACCAGAATCATCAGTTTGCCACACAGATGATTGTCTATCTTATGTACATGAATATGAATTTATAAAGCTGAGCATGGGAATGCCCGCCTCATCTAGGTCATGAGAATATTGTGAAGATAATGTACTGTGTTGTATCTTATTACAAGTCACCTTCCAGTTCGAAAAACCTCGGATCCTCATTATAAAGCATTTCACCTGACATCAAAAGATTTATGACCTCATGCTTTAGGGGGCAACTATTATAGACATATTTGGGCACTGCAACGCCAATCACATATGTCCATAAACCAAGGCCTTCTAAACCCCTAAAAGTGTCGTTTCATACCCTAAAGGAACAAGGTCAGCTGATTACATCATCTGCCAAAAGTTCTCCATGACAAACTACTCAGAACTGGTCAAAACAGGACCATACAGACTGCTCCATGCATAGGGTGTGATGCATCTCACCTATTAAACACGGGGGGTGTGATGCATACTAGAAATCCCTTCCGTAGGGTGCGATGAGCAAGAGCAGACAAATGGCAGAAGCAGTGTGCTAGGTGGAAACCCAGAGAATCTTCTAGAAACTGCTCATATGACACTTGCCTCTCTGAATTCACCCAGGGATGAGTAAGAGATCTGAAATCTCCAAGTGGAACCAAGAACTATCAGTGAAATGACACTAATCAAAATCCCAGAAGCTGACTCACTCTCCTATAAACATCTATATATGGATCCCTCATCCAAGAGATCCAGGGGCTGGAATTTTGTAATTCGCAAGGAATTGTTGTTGATTTCTCTTTGAAGACATTGTTGGGTGATCTTCCTATGTATGAGGTGAAGAGGAATTTCATGCTAGGAGGATGATACTGGATCAGACAGCCTGGTTGTAATCCTCTCTTCTACTACTTCTGTCAGTAAATCTATTTGAGTTTTCCTCCATATGCTTGTATATCTCTGAATCTTGTATTTGTATATGCATTCGTATGGTTAATGTACATCTGATCCTACATTATTTATGGTTATAGATCTCTATGTTTTGATGGTGTTTTTCTGCCTTGACACTACAAGTGTTCCTTGAAGCAGGACAAGTGAGAAAGGAGTGGCGAAAGCTCTATCAAGGGAGAGAGGAAACGAGCAAGGAGACTGTTGGAAATAATACTGAGAGGGGGGGGTGAATCAGTATTATCTAATTCTTTTAATAAATCTTCCTTATTTATTCTTTGAATTAGTTTTGCATGTCAGTACCATAAAATAATGAGCATGAACAAAGAAAACAGATAGTCACACCAAAGAACACAAGATGTAAGGTGGAAACCCAATGTGGGTGAAAACCACCTGCTGCAATATGTCTCAATCTTCTTTCAAATTAGAAACTCCTTTTACAATGGTTTTGTACTCGTGCAGTCCTTTACCAGTACGCAGGCTGCAACCTGCAGAGAGCTACAACTCTCTCTCTCTCGTTTTCCAGTCTCTCCTGGAAGGGAGCTACAACCCCCTACTTCTTTTCATAAAGCATCAAATGATCATCAAGTACATAAAAGTTACAGTCCACTACAGTTATCAGATCAGCAATAACAGAACTAACCCAGAACACCTTATCAACAGAAAAATTCAGTCAACAGAACATTTTAAGACAGATACGCAGTTTTCCCTTCTGTGGCCTGCGTCGCTACGCAGTTCACCTTCTGCTTTCCTGCGTATACCCGCAGGGATCCTTCTGCTGAACTGCGTGCCCACGCACTGTTCCTTGAACCGAGATGTGTACTATTACTGCAGGTACGCACCCAGAGACACTATCACGCCGCGTACTGTTACTGCAGCGACGCACCCAAAAATACTATCGTGCCGCGTACTTTTACTATGCGGACGCACCTGAACCTTAGTCGCTCTGCGTACTGACGCAGCTCTCCTTCTTCTGCTCTACGTACCGACGCAGCTCTCCTTCTTCTGTTCTGCGTACCGACGCAGCTCTCCTGCTTCTGCTCTGCGTACCGACGCAGGTCTCCTGTTTCTGCTCTGCGTACCGACGCAGATCTCCTATTTCTGCACTGCGTACCCACGCAGTTCTTCTGTTAAACACCTGTGGCCTTCTGATTAGGGCCAAGTAGGCAGTCCACCAGAGTGGCACAGTTGCTCAGATCTGATCATGCGCTCGAGAGATCACCCTTCATAGATTCGCCTTCAACTTCCTTTTCATATAGATCAAGCTTTTAAGACCATAACCCAATATTTCAGATCTAAAGATATTCAATTGCAAAAGATGCTTAGCCAAGTGATCTCCTTTGCTTTATATAGGCAAGCTCCTCCTCAAATCATGGAACAATACCACGAGCCGACACCATAATAACACAATACCGTCGGCTAGATACCAAGAGTAAAACATAAGAAACCCCCATGTGTGCTTTTCTCTACCTTGAAATGTGTGCACTGGGGGTACGCACCTCCTGAACGGCTGGCCTGCGTATCTGGACGCGGTCCCTGCATGGTGAACCTGCGGGTACGCACCTTCGGAACTGATTTCCTGCGTACTTCTTAATTTTCAATAAATTGAGAGCCTTGCCACGGGAGTTGCCATCAAGTACAACATCTGTAACATATAGCCATACCAGAAACATAATGCCAACAATCTCCCCCTTTGGACTTGATGGCAACCTCACAAACTTCAGCTTCATTCTCCCCCTTTGACATCAAGGGCAAAGGGGTATGCTCCCCCTAAGGACATGCTCCCCCTGAATATGAACCAGATCTGCAACAAAGAACCATAATCCACCATGAAAGAGATAGAGACATATTGCAGCTATTTCCAAGATCTCCTTCTGACCATCCTCCATAATGCCAACAATGCATTATATGCTTCCCCTGAACCTGTACCATCAATCAGAAAAGGTTCAACAATAAGATGATGCATCAACAACCCCCAGCTTTTGCCTGAGGTATTCAAAAGTGTCCCTGGGCAATGGTTTGGTGAGAATATCAGCAACTTGTTCCTTAGAAGGAACATACTCCAACTTGACCTTCTGTTCAAGCACTTGTTCCCGGAGAAAATGATACTTGATTGGTATGTGCTTGGTTTTTGAATGCATAACAGGATTCTTTGAGATGCTGATTGCACTTGTGTTATCACATAAAATGGGAATTGGTGGTGTACAAGTGATTTGAAAATCCTGCAAAGTCTGCATCATCCAAAGGAGTTGGGTGCAACAAGATGCAGCAGCAACATATTTTGCTTCAGCTGTAGACAAGGCAATCGAACTCTGTTTCTTGCTGAACCAAGATACCAGTCTGGAACCCATAAAGAACGCACCACCACTTGTGCTTTTCCTGTCATCCACGCTTCCGGCCCAATCTGCATCTGTATAAGCATGAAGTGTAAGATCTGTATCTCTAGGATACCATAAGCCATAATTTTGAGTCCCTTGAAGATATTTGAAAATTCTCTTCACTGCCTGAAGATGAGTCTCCTTCGGATTTTCCTGAAATCTTCCAACTATTCCAACTGCATGCATGATGTCTGGGCGGGTACCTGTCAAATAAAGTAAACTTCCAATCATAGATCTGTAGGTTGGTTGATGTACAGCTGCAGATTCATCATTTGCACTGAGGCTACATCCTGTGACCATGGGTGTACATACTGGTTTTGCATCTTCCATACCATATTTCTTCAAAATCTGTTTGAGATACTTGGTTTGAGATAAAAAGATTCCTCCTTCTTTTTGTTGGATTTGCAAACCAAGGAAATATGTCAGTTCTCCTAGCAAGGACATTTCAAATTCTTTCTGCATGACCAAGGCAAAGTTTTGACTCATAGCTTCTTCATTGCTCCCAAAAATAATGTCATCTACATACACAACAAGTATTAGCAATTTGTCATTTTCAACTTTTATATAAAGATTGCTATCTGCCGATCCTTTTGAAAAGCCTTGTTGATGAAGATATTTGTCCAAACGGTAGTACCAAGCCCTTGGAGCTTGTTTGAGACCATAGAGAGCCTTTTTCAATCTGCATACAAGATTTGGATCATTTCCAAGAATGAACCCATCTGGCTGTTCAATGTACACTTCTTCTTCCAGGTCTCCATTCAGAAAGGCTGATTTCACGTCCATTTGAAATACTTTGAAGTTTTGAAAACTTGAGAGAGCAAGGAACATTCGGATGGCCTCAAGTCTTGCAACAGGAGCAAAGGTTTCTTCAAAGTCTATTCCTTCTTGCTGCGCATACCCTTTACAAACAAGTCTGGCTTTGTTTCTAATTACTTCTCCATTTTCATTCAATTTGTTTTTGAAGACCCATTTTGTCCCGATAACATTCTTATCTTTTGGTCTAGGAACCAGCTCCCAAGTGTTGTTCTTTTCGATCTGCTCAAGTTCTTCATCCATTGCTTTCACCCAACATTCATCTTTGCATGCCTCTTTCACATTTTGTGGTTCAGTAGAGGAGAGTAATGCCAAATAGCTTGAAGCTTCTGCAACTGTTCTTCTTGTTTGTACACCTGCTTCTTTCTGCCCCATAATCTGAGATTCTGGATGATTCTTCTGAACATATCTGGATGGAGTCTTTTCTTCTATTCTTGTTTGCTCCTCTGGTTCTTCTTGAGGTTCTTCTTGAGGTTCTTCTTCTTCATCATTCTGTCGTTGGGGGTAGCCTTCATCTTCTTCTTCATGATGTACTTGCCTAGGAATGTGTCCCTTCTCATCAACCACTACATCAATGCTGTCAACAATTCTGCCAGGTCTTTTATTGTAGCATTTGTATGCTTTGCTATGTGGAGAGTAACCAAGAAGAATGCCTTCATCTGCTCTAGGTTCAAGTTTGCCAAGCTGCTCATCAGTATTCTTGATATAGCATTTGCTCCCAAAGATTTTGAAGTGCTTTACCGAAGGAGTCTTACCACTCCAGAGCTCATGAGGAGTTTGAGTGTTGTTTACCCAGACATTTGTTTTGTTGAGAATAACAACCGCAGCATGTGCAGCTTCACCCCAGAAAGTTGTGGGAGTTCCTGATTCATCAAGCATAGCACGAGCCATTTGTTGGAATGTTCTGTTCATTCTTTCCACAACTCCATTTTGCTGAGGAGTTCTAGCTGTAGAGAATTCTCTTCTTATCCCATGTTCTTCACAGAAATCGAAAAATTCATTTGAGGTAAACTCCCCACCTCTATCGGATCTGAGGCACTTAATTTTGTGACCTGATTCATTTTCAACCAAGGCTTTGAAGGATTTGAATTTTTCGAATGCTTCATCTTTGTGCTTCATAAGTCCTAGCCAGAAAAACCTGGAGAAATCGTCAATGAATAATATCAAGTATTCTTCTCCTCTAGGTGTTCTTTTCCTGAATGGACCGCATGTATCTGTATGTACTAGCTCAAGAGGCATGCTAGCTGATCCTTCCTTCTCTGGAAAGTTAGTTCTGGTTTGTTTTCCAAACTGACATGATTTGCATATGGTGTTGTCAGGAATTTTGATATCTGGAAGATCGCGAACTGCCTGATATTTGCATGCTTTCCTTATTTGTGAAAAGCTTAGATGCCCCAACCTCCGATGCCATAACCAGTGCTCATCATCCTTGCTCAGATAGCATTGTTGTTGTCCTTCTTCAAATATGTATAGATTATTTGGAGTTCTTTTGCCTTTGATCACTGTTTTACCTGTATCAAGATCACGAACAAGACATCCATTTGATCTGAATATAACCTCGTTCTTTGATCACACATCTGGCTGACACTTAGAAGATTATGCTTCAATCCATCAACATACAAAACATTTCCAGCCTTGACCTTTTCTTTTAACTGAGCAATGCCCTTTCCTTTTATAGTTGCAGGAGTATCATTTCCAAAAGAGACTTTCTTTCCCTTTTCTAGAGCAGAATAAGACTCAAGTTTTTCTTTATCACCTGTCATATGCTTCGAACATCCACTGTCAATGTACCATAGATTTTCCTGTCCCTCTGCATAGAATGCTATCCCACATCTTTCTGTTTGAGGTTCCTTTATTCTCCATGTTTTGGTGCTTGAGGCTTGTTCCTTTTTCTGCTGAAACCTGCTCCTGCATTCAGAGTCTTCATGACCAAAGTTATTGCAAATAGAACATTCAACTTCATTTTCAAGGACCGAAAAGTTGTTATAGGTCCTTTTTGTAATCCCTGTCATACTTCTTTGTTTTTGAGCTTCCCTAGTCATGATCGTTTTATATGCAACACATTGAGCTGCTTTGTGACCAAAGTTATGGCAAGAAAAGCATTGTCCATTGAAGAAACTTCTGCGGTTATCGAATCTACCAGCCAACTGATTGTAATTTCTATTTTCATCTATTCTTGAACCAAATTGAGAAGATTTTACCTGTGGCTGGTTGTAACTTTTGTTCACCCTTAAGCTGGATTGCCCCTGATAGTTTCTGTTTGTAATTCGTCCCTGCTTTACCTGATGATCTTCATTGTTCTTTTGCTCATTTCTTCTTGCAGCATCAAGATAACTTTTTGAGGTGGATGCTTGAGAAGTTTCTCCATTATAGCCCAGACCTGTCTTGTTTAGTGGAGACCGCTGCACATTGATAATCTCATCCAAAGTTTCAGATCCTTTGACAAACTTGAGATTAATAGCTTTTGTTTTCTCAATTTCTTTTCTAAGACCAACAATTTCACCTTCTAATTTTTCAAGATGTTTTTCCTTCTCATCAATTTGAAATTGTAGAGTATCAATGATCATGTTCTTTTCTTCTATACATCTCTTGAGTCTAGTAATTTCATCATAAAGGTTATCCACATCTATAGCATCCATATAATCATCATCTTCAAATGCCATTAACAACTTATATTCATTACCTTGTTCATCTTCATCACTGTTTGATAGACCATCACTATCTTCATGAGTGTAGTAGCTTTTCTTATTTGCGTTCTGTTTCTTGTTCCATCTAGCAGGTTCCTTTCCTTTATCCTTATAAGGACATTTTGCAGCATAATGACCTACTCTTCCACAAGCAAAGCATTTAAAAGGTAACTTACCTCTGAACCTTCCAGAACCCCTTTGAAGATTGACAAAATTTGATTCTTCTTCCTCTTCTTCTGGGACGTGGCTTGCTTCATAATAATCTCCTTTGCCTGATGCCTTGAAAGCAGCTTCTCTTCTGTCTGATGGACCTCCCTTTCTCATTTCATAAGCAGTTAGAATTCCATGTAGCTAAGACATAGTAAGAATTCGTAGATTTTCCTTTTCTTCTATTGCAGATACTTTAGATTCAAACTTGGGGGACAATGATCTTAGAACTTTTTCAACCACAATAGCCTCTTTTATTTCTTCACCCAAATTCTTCATACAATTAACAACCTCATCTACCCGAAGAAAATAGTTTGCCACACTTTCATCATTGTACATTTTGAGAGTCTCATACTGAATTCTGAGAGTTTGAAGTTTAGCACGTTTTACCTGTTCGTCTCCTTCATAGCTCGTGACAATTTTGTCCCATATCTCTTTTGCGGATTTATAGTGCATTACCTTCATGAATTCTGATTGAGATATACATCCTAATAGAGTACTGACTGCTTTCGCATTTGTTTCATACTTCTTTTTCTCGGCTGCATCTGTAGGAGTAGCTGAAGGAAAAGCATAGCCTGTCTCTACGATGTCCCAAACTTCTGTACCAAGAGATTGAAGATAGGCAGTAACTCTTACCTTCCAATAATTGAAGTTTGTCCCATCAAAAACCAGTGGCCTGATTGATGCTTCTCTCTCGTAGTTGCTCATGATGAACGATCTACCTTCAAGCGATCAAGCTTCTCTGAAGGACCTGCTCTGATACCAATTGTTGGAAATAATACTGAGAGGGGGGGGGGTGAATCAGTATTATCTAATTCTTTTAATAAATCTTCCTTATTTTTTCTTTGAATTAGTTTTGCATGTCAGTACCATAAAATAATGAGCATGAACAAAGAAAACAGATAGTCACACCAAAGAACACAAGATGTAAGGTGGAAACCCAATGTGGGTGAAAACCACCTGCTGCAATATGTCTCTATCTTCTTTCAAATTAGAAACTCCTTTTACAATGGTTTTGTACTGGTGCAGTCCTTTACCAGTACGCAGGCTGCAACCTGCAGAGAGCTACAACTCTCTCTCTCTCTCGTTTTCCAGTCTCTCCTGGAAGGGAGCTACAACCCCCTACTTCTTTTCATAAAGCATCAAATGATCATCAAGTACATAAAAGTTACAGTCCACTACAGTTATCAGATCAGCAATAGCAGAACTAACCCAGAACACCTTATCAACAGAAAAATTCAGTCAACAGAACATTTTAAGACAGATACGCAGTTTTCCCTTCTGTGGCCTGCGTCGCTACGCAGTTCACCTTCTGCTTTCCTGCGTATACCCGCAGGGATCCTTCTGCTGAACTGCGTGCCCACGCACTGTTCCTTGAACCGAGCTGCATACTATTACTGCAGGTACGCACCCAGAGACACTATCGCGCCGCGTACTGTTACTGCAGGGACGCACCCAAAAATACTATCGCGCCGCGTACTTTTACTATGCGGACGCACCTGAACCTTAGTCGCTCTGCGTACCGACGCAGCTCTCCTTCTTCTGCTCTGCGTACTGACGCAGCTCTCCTTCTTCTGCTCTGCGTACCGACGCAGCTCTCCTTCTTCTGCTCTGTGTACCGACGCAGGTCTCCTGTTTCTGCTCTGCGTACCGACGCAGATCTCCTGTTTCTGCACTGCGTACCCACGCAGTTCTTCTGTTAAACACCTGCGACCTTCTAATTAGGGCCAAGTAGGCAGTCCACCAGAGTGGCACAGTTGCTCAGATCTGATCATGCGCTCGAGAGATCACCCTTCACAGATTCGCCTTCAACTTCCTTTTCATATAGATCAAGCTTTTAAGACCATAACCCAATATTTCAGATCTAAAGATATTCAATTGCAAAAGATGCTTAGCCAAGTGATCTCCTTTGCTTTATATAGGCAAGCTCCTCCTCAAATCATGGAACAATACCACGAGCCGACACCATAATAACACAATACCGTCGGCTAGATACCAAGAGTAAAACATAAGAAACCCCCACGTGTGCTTTTCTCTGCCTTGAAATGTGTGCACTGGGGGTACGCACCTCCTGAACGGCTGGCCTGCGTATCTGGACGCGGTCCCTGCATGGTGTACCTGCGGGTACGCACCTTCGGAACTGATTTCCTGCGTACTTCTTAATTTTCAATAAATTGAGAGCCTTGCCACGGGAGTTGCCATCAAGTACAACATCTGTAACATATAGCCATACCAGAAACATAATGCCAACAGAGACTAGCGAAAGACTGAGGTTGGTAGTCTCTGCTTCTCTCTCATCTATCTCTCATAAAGGAAAACACAAGTGACTTTAGTGTCTTTAAACTAGGAAACACATACAACATTTGGCGTCATTGACATGGAGTGTACTAATGGAGATATTTTTCCCTAGAGAATGATAAAGATTAGATCTATTCCTTGCTAGTGAAAAAAGAGTAGCCATTTATTATTTTTTGCATTGTTTTCACTTAGCGACTGCACTTTGTCAGATAGCAATTTCATTGGATTACCAATCCCACTATTTCAAGATTTTTGTTGCCTTTACTACTATGAAAGGTTCATTGATAGTTGCAATTAGCAGTATACCTCTTTTCCTCTCATCCACAATAAAAAATCTAAGATGTCGACAGAGGATGCAGATGTTAAAGTTCACCTATGAGTATAAGTTTCCTATGGGATTTAATGTTTATATTGTAGATATATTTCACATTTTCAGCTACTGGTGTCATGGTTTGCCAATAAACCCACTCCTCACTTGGTTACATTGGAAAGTAGATTACATCTAACAATGTCAATAGTTTTCAGTTAAGTTAGATAGAGGTGTGTAGGGTTGATGAGTTATTTTCAGATTTAGTGTGCAGTAGAACAATAGTTATTTCAGTTATGTTTCAAATTTGTAGTATTAAGTTTAGTTTGGTTTAGTGCAATGAATTCCAAGGGATTAAAAGGAGTAAAATTATTGTTGATTAACTAATTAATTTCTTAGCTCAATTGTTGGCTTGAGGGGGCCTGACCTATGTTCAATGTTAATTAGCCAAACAAATCCCTACATTATTGGCCCTTTCAGCATCAGCCCACAGAGCGTGGACCAAAGTCTCACTAGAAGCAGTATGGGGGGATGCTAGAACCAAGTTTCCACACCCTAAGATGGTTGTGATGTCGGTTAATTCCCTCTATCCCTACCTTTGTGTAGGTCACTTAGCTCTAGGGCTTGCTAGACTAACCACTTATTCCGCCATTCAATACCTCTATGAAAGGGTATGATTGACCTTCACGCAACCCTAACTGGCAGCTCAGGTGCTTTTGCTACTATAGCAGAGTATTATTCATATTCCCAAATTATTCTAAGTGACTTGCTTATCCTATCAAACAATTATAATTAACACCACGTAAATAGATATCCTTAATCGCATTTAGTTTTCTAATGTAATTACATTCATTCGCACATCAAATAAGCATAATAAAGGAAATTCATACATAGCATATCAATATGCATCAATAGAACAAAGACACAAAAATTGAAGAATATTTCTCTTTATTGATATCTTCCAAGTCATTACAAACTCTATCCACCCTGCGCACACTGCTATAGGGGTCCGCGCACTCAGTTGCAGACTTCTACCTGAAGCCTCTATGTAATCAGCTACAGAGCCTCTACATACGCTACGACCTGAAACTTATACTTCTTACTTCAAAGCTATGACTCTCTTACATGATTTATTACTCTAACTACTTAGAGCTTAGCTCTTTTTATACAATCCCATGGTCTGCGAACCATGGATAGATATGTTACAATTGACTTTACTTTACAAAACTAAGGGTGGACAACCCTCTATGACTTATGAAACCTTCATGCCCCGTGACCACAAAATGCAGAGTCTTTACAATTTTATTACAAAATTTGACTCAAACATGGGCTTTTGGCCCCAAAACTGCCCTTGGGGGATCCCTCTCCCAACAAGCCCCCAACACAAACATCGAGACTCGCCGTCGAGTCACTTAATAGGCATGAAGATCTTTGCAGGAAGCCCTTCTAGCTCAACCCATATGACTGCAACATCGGTCATGCACTGAGTTGTCGCTTGCTTCACGTCTTCAACTGTCTGCCTGGTCACTACTCCTGTGTTGTTAGACTAAAGCTTTTGTTGCGTTTCCTGGAGTTTCGCAAGCTTGCCTTCGATATTCCTTGTCACTACATAAGCCTCATCTAGCCAAGGCTTTAGTCTTACCTTGAGAATTGCTTCCTTGTGCAATGCTTCATCCACCTATTTCTTCATCTACTTGGCCTCCTACAGCTTGGCTAGTATCTATGTCAGCGTGACAGTTCGCGCTGCGCCCTTAACCTCATTGTAGCGTTGTCATAGCTCGTGTGCTTCCATCTCTAGCATCTATACATTAGGGTCCTCCTATAAGCTAGTCAAGACCTCAAATGACAGTTCAAAAAATTACGCGCAGTCTGCCACTGCACTGTCCACCACCGCTACTGCTTCTGTGACAGTGGTTGCCTACTGTTCCTTCACTCTTGGCAAATTTGAAGGTTGGTCCCTCAAGTGTAACTCTGTAATTTGAAATTTCAACTCCAACTAAACCTAGGCCATCTCAGTCCAAGTGTCGTGCACCCCTGTGTCCAACTTGCAGATGCGTACCTTGACTGGCTCCTCCTTCAAAAGGGCCTACTTTGGACCGTTCAACATGCCTCCTCAATGACCTACATAATCTGCTTGCTTTAATTAATCTCCTTGATCTCAGTGGTGATGGCAGCATTTATCTATAGGGCCATCTGCTCATTGGTGATCCATTATTCACTAATTACTTGGAGGGTGCGGTCCTCTCGGGCCCTTAGTTCTACAATTACTCCATCCTATAAGAGGTGGAGTGCTTCACGCGAGAGTGCTGCTAGGTTCAACAATACTGCTTGTAGGGAATTGACATTGGGCCTTTTAGCCTCATTATCTATTGTGAGTGTTCCATTCAACAACACTATCGCATTGGAAGTCTTCATGCACAGCATGTTGGCAACCTTTGAAGTGTCGATAGCCAAGATGGTAGACACTATTCCAGCCTATAACACAAAGGTCTGCGGCTCCTGCAACCCTGTCTAGATAGCCCCCAAGATGATCTACTGCTACTGTTCAAATTGTTGCAGGGCCTCTGCAGTGACATCCCTGACTATGTCACCAATATCATGTAAATCTCCCTTTGTTAATGTGATGGGGTCCAACGAGGCCTTGGTCACCTTTGATTTCTTCTTGGACCCTCCCTTCTCCAGCTCTCTTGGGCACTTCATGCGAGTGGATGTCTCCTGAGGGACCACGCCATGTTGTTTTGTTTCTTCCTCTGCCTTAGGTGAAGGCGACCTCATGCCTTTGTCAGAGCCCCACTCTTTCCCACTTGTCTACTTCTTTTTCTATTGCGTGGCCTCACACTCTACCTGGGACTTATCAGAGGCCTCATTTTTCCTTTTCTCAGCTAGCTGTGCCATATTAAGCTTGGCCTCCTCCTTCTTCTTCTACGCGGCGAACTTGCTCCCACCCACTGCTAAATCTATGGTGTTAGGTGTGGAGCCTGATTATCTTCTGTATTCAAAGATATTGCCACATTGGACCCCAGTTCAAAATGGGGCGGCAACGCTGCCTGTAAAATATTCACTGCAGGGGGGTCCAGAGCAGGTGACTACAACCTTTGGGGAGCCCCCCCTGGCGGGGGGTTTCGGGGGCAGCGCCCCCGAAGCTAAGAATATATGTAAAATTGCCTTGTAAAAGTATAGTAATTCCTAGTCAATCTGGGCCATTCATTAGGCGGAGATTTGATGGTAGAAGTTATGTTTAATTTAGGGTCTTTTGCCCTAGAAAGCAACCCCTCACTATATATGAGGGAATTGTATTGCGTCTATGTATATCTGTATTTTGAGTGAGAAAGAGAGAGGAGATTGAGAGCGAAGAGGGTGTTACAGTGGATATGATGTAGGTTGTATCTCTTCAGTTTGCTGGATAATATAAAAGGAATGACTGGTTGTTTCTCCATGGATGTAGCCTAAACTAGGTGAACCACGTATATCTGTGTCTCTCTTGTTTTATGCATCTTTTGTGTTTATATTTCTGCAATATTTTATGTGTTCCATTGCTCCGTAATATATATAATTTTCTAACAACTGGTATCAGAGCCGAAGGTCTATTTGGCTGATAAGCTCGTAGGAAAGAAGAGTTCCTGGTTCAAGTGGGAGCAATGGCAGAAGATAGTAAGTTTAGGGTTGAGAAATTTAACGGCCAAAACGTCTCGCTCTAGAAGATGCAGATGGAAGATTATCTGTATCAGAAAGATCTGTACCTACCTTTCGGCAGAAAAAAAAGATGCCAACGGGTATCACAGATGAAGAATGGAACCTTCTCAATAGAAAGGCACTCGGAACAGTACGGTTGTGCCTCGCAGCTTCGGTCACCTTCAACATTTCGAAGGAAACAATGAAAGAGAGTTTGATTAAGGCATTGGAGAAACTATATGAAAAACCCTCGGCCTCAAACAAGGTATTTCTTATGAAATAGTTATTTAATATGAAGATGCCATAAGGTGGATCTATTGTAGACCATTTAAATGATTTTAATACTGTTACAAGTCAGTTATGTTCTGTAGGGGTAAACTTTGATGATGAAGTTAGAGCTCTGTTATTCTTGTGCTCATTGCCAGAAAGTTGGAATGGTTTAGTAATGGCCATTAGTAACTTTGTTTCTGGATCTAGTACTTTAAAGTTTGATGATGTTTTCGGTGCTATCCTTAGTGAGGAAATGCGATGGAAAAGCTTTGGTGAGACATCATGTAATGCTTTGAGTGCAGAGTCTAGGGGAAGAAAAATGGAAAGAGGAAAGAGCTCAGGATATCGCATTAAATCAAGGAAAGGCAGATCCAAGTCTAGATCGGGGATATTGTGCTGGAAATGTAGAAAGAAAGGACACCTAAAGAAAGACTATAGATCTCGGAAAGGAAAATAAGGAGATGCATAACAAGAAAACAATCATGAAGCAAATGTGACAGGTGAGGTGTTACAAGATGCTTTGATTCTTTCTTTTGAAAATATTACTGATTCCTGAGTAGTAGATTCAGAGGCCTCATTCCATGCCACACCTGATAAGAAATACTTTCATGACTATGTTCAAGGAGATTTTGGACAAGTTCGTTTGGGTGGTGATAAACCCTCTAAAATTGTTGGAATGGGTAAGGTTCTTGTAAAACAGTAGAATGGAAACCAATAGCTACTAAAGGAGGTAAGGCATGTTCCAGATCTAAAGAAAAATCTTATTTCAAAAGGGTAGTTAGGCGGTGAAGGTTGTGTGACAACTTTCACAAATAAAGCTTGGAAGGTTACCAAAGGAGCCCTGGTAATAGCAAAAGGCGAAAAGGTTGGTACATTTTATTTATGCGATGGTATTTCTAACTCTGTTAATGCTTTAAATTCCAAAGGAGGAGATGCAACATTATGGAATCATAGGCTCAGACACATGAGTGGAAAGGGGATGAAGATTCTTCACTCAAGGAATTTGTTGTCGGTTTTGAAGAATGTTGATTTGGACTTCTGTGAGAATTGAATTTATGAAAAATAGAAGAGAGTCAGATTTCTCAGAGTTGGGAAAGAAAAGAAGAGCGAAAAATTAGAGCTTGTGCATACAGATGTATGGGGACCTGCTCAAGTATCATCTCTCAGTGGCTTTCGTTATTATGTTACTTTTATTGATGATGCAACTAGAAAAACTTGGATTTATTATATTAAGAATAAATCTGATGTGCTTGATACTTTCAAGAAATGGAAAGCTTTGGTTGAGATTGAGATAGGAAAGAAATTGAAGTGTCTCATATTAGACAATGGAGGTGAATATTGCAGCAACGAGTTTGATAGGTACTGTTCAGAGCATGGAATTCGTAAAGAGAAGACAGTTCCAAGAACACCACAAGAAAATGGTGTGTCAGAAAAGATGAACAAAACAATCATAGAGCGTGCAAGGTGCATGAGATTGCATGCCAGATTGCCTTTACAATTTTGGGTGATGTTGTAGATACTGTTGTTTATCTAATAAATAGAGGGCCTTCAAGTTCCTTGGATGGTGGTGTTCCAGAGGAAGCATGGATAGGTAAAAAGGTAAACTACACTTTTTTAAATCCTTTTGGTTGTGAGGCATTTGTCCATATTAATAAAGAAAATAGAACAAAGCTTGAGGAAAAATCAAAGAAATGTACCTTTATTGGATATAGTGTTAATGATTTTTGTTATTTCTTATATGATTATGAAAATCACAAAATCATTAGGAGTAGAGATGTAATATTCAATGAAAATGTCTTGTATAAGAATCAGTTGCAGGAACATAAACAAGAAAAGGAAAACAAGGAATACATAGTTCTTGATGAGATCACTGAAAAAATAAAGGTGTGTGAAAATAATAATAATCAACAACCACAACAACAACAACCACCACAATAGCAATAGGAATCCCAAACACCTGAAAATGGTGTTAGAAGATCTACTGTGATAAGTAGACCCCCTAAACGATACTTTTCTTCATTATATTATTTATTGTTGACTGATTTTGGTGAACCCGAATGTTATGAAGAAGCAATTCAGGTTGAAAGCAGGAAGAAGTGGGAGCTAGCCATGGAAGAAGAGATGGACTCCTTAATGCATAACTAGACTTGGGACTTAGTCATGTTGCCTGCAGGCAAAACGGCATTGCAAAATAAATGGGTTTACAGGCTGAAGGAAGAAGATGGAGGAAAACAGAGGTACAAAGCTAGACTTGTGGTGAAGGGGTTTGCGCAGAAGAAAGGTATTGATTTTGATGAAATATTTTCTCTTGTTGTTAAAATGACTTCAATCAAAACTATTCTAAGTCTAGTAGAAGCTAAATATTTGCATCTTGAGCAATTAGATGTAAAGACAGCGTTTCTCCATGGGGATCTGGAGGAAGAGATATATATGCAGCAGCCACAAGGATATGAGGTAAAAGGGAACGAGAAGCTAGTGTGTAGGTTGAAGAAGAGCTTGTATGGCTTCAAACAGGCTCCAAGGCAGTGGTATCTAAAATTTGACAAGTTTTTGTTTGAACAAGGTTATACTAGATGTCACTCTGATCATTGTGTTTATATGAAAAAGAAAAATGATGGCAGCTATATTATGTTGTTATTGTATGTAGATGACATGCTTGTTGTAGGGTATAACATGCAGGAAATAAATGTGCTCAAAAGAAAATTGGCAAATTCATTTGCAATGAAGGATTTGGGAGCTGCAAAAAAAATCCTTGGTATGAGAATAACTAAAGACAGAAAAAATCGCAAACTAACATTGTCTTAAAATGAGTATATACAAAAGGTGTTGAAAAGATTTAATATGCACAATGTAAAACTAGTTAGTACACCTTTTGCTAGCCATTTTAAACTTAGTAAGGAAATGTGCCCAAAGACCCAAAAAGACATGGATTATATGTCTAAAGTTCCATATGCATCAATAGTTGGAAGCTTAATGTATGCAATGGTCTGCACAAGGTCTGATATTGCACATGCAGTGGGAGTTGTAAATAGGTACATGAAAAATTCAGGAAAGGAACATCATATGGCAGTGAAATGGATTCTCAGATATTTGAAAGGTACCACAAATCAAGCATTATGCTTTGGTGGTTCAAACATTTCTCTACATGGATATGTTGATGCAGACATGGCAGGTGACAGAGATGATAGGAGGAGCACTACAGGATATGTATTTACTGTAGGTGGAACAACTATTAGTTGGGTTTTAAAAATCCAAAGTGTTGTTGCAGTTTCAACAACAAAAGCGGAGTATGTTGCTACTGTAGAGGCTAGTAAAGAAATTATTTGGTTACAAAGGTTTATGGGTGAATTGGGTAAGGAGAATGATATGGGCATGTTATACAGTGATATCCAAAGTGCCATTCATCTTGTAAAGAACTCAACATTTCATTCTAGGACTATACACATACAGGTTAAGTACCATTTCATACGATCAGTGTTGGAAGATGGAGAGTTGAAGCTGGAAAATATGAATCCTACAGATATGCTAACAAAAGTTGTAACCAGGGAGAAATTGAGAATATGCTCAATTTCAGTTGGTCTTCAAGTATGATGAATAAGATGAGAAACATCCAGTCCAAAGAGGAGTCATTGTCCAGCAAATGAAGTAGCAGTGGAGTTGCTATAATAAGTCTCCAAGTGGGAGATTGTTGGGTGTGGAGCCTGATTATCTTTTGTATTCAAAGGTATCGCCACATTGGACCCTAATTCGAAATGGGGTAGCAACACCGCCTGTAAAATATTCGCTGCAAGGGGGGTCCAGGGGGGGCAGCTGCGACCTTTGGGGAGCCCCCCCTGGCGGGGGGTTTCAGGGGCAGCGCCCCCGAAGCTAAGAATAGATGCAAAATTGCCTTGTAAAAGTATAGTAATTTCTAGTCAATCTGGGCCATTCATTAGGCAAAGATCTGATGGTAGAAGTTATGTTTAATTTATGGTTTTTTTCCCTAGAAGGAAACCCCTCGCTAGATATGAGGGAATTGTATTGCGTCTATGTATATCTATATTATAAGAGAGAAAGAGAGAGAAGATTGAGAGAAAAGAGGGTGTTACAGCGGACATGCTATAGGTTGTATCTCTTTAGTTTGCTAGATAATATAAAAGGAAGGACTGGTTGTTTGTCCATGGACGTAGCCCAAACTGGATGAACCACGTATATCTGTGTCTCTCTTGTTTTATGTGTTTTCTATGTTTATATTTATGCAATATTTTATGTGTTCCATTGCTCCATAATATATATAATTTTCCAACATGTCGTAGTGCGTCACTCTGTCAGCCATTGATCAAACACCACATTAATGGCATCATCCATTGCTAGATAGGGGAAGTCGTACCATTTCTGCTTAGGGTCCTTCTATGCCCTGATGGATACTTAATGGAAGTCAGCTTTGAATTTGGTGTAGCCATATAGGTTGGCGTACACTGTAGGTGACAATTGTGGTTTGTGATCGATGGCCATCTGGATGTTCATCTCCATCAAGATCCAAAAGATCTTGATGTCTCTAGCTCACTATGTGTCCTTGGTGTTATCACTCAGGTTGTTCCCTGGCTCCTAAGGGAATACGGTAGAGGTAACCACTAACCAATATTTTAGTTACAGGTCCTAGCCTACCTGCAACCAGAGAGGGCTCTCTCTTTATGTTTTAGCTTTGTTTGGAGTAATTTTAGGCTAGTTATGATGTACTGGGTTTTCTTTTAAATTTGGTTGGATGATGATTTCAAATAGAACTAATATGCAGTCTTCAGAACATCTTAGACCATTGGGCAATGGAGTGAATGATTGTGTACTGCTAAAAGTGATTGTTGGGAAGTAGTAATGCTACAAAGCCAGATAGGTATCCATGAAACAAATCTTCAAATCTGGGGATCGATGGCATGAAATCAGGAAATGAATGGCAGTTAAGGATCTTTCACTATGCTGATAGAGGGAAAGTGTGAGAATATTATCTAGGAGCAATTAAGAATTCCTAAACAACATTCATAATGAAAGAATTAGTGTAAACATGAGCAATTAAGAATTCATATTTATGACCAATTTTGAAGAAAACACAGTTAGAAACAAAGATTGAGCAGAGGGTGCATTCAAACAAGTCCTGAGCTATTCTTCTTCTCTATTGCTAAGATCATGAAACACATATTTGAATTTTGTAAATACAGAAAGATAAAACATGGTTTAGGAAAACTTATTGTTCCATTAAACAACACAAGAATTCTGTAGCAGAACGCAATTCATTACTTTCACATCCAGACAGTGCAATAATCATAAACTTCACCAGCTCTTTGTATTAGAAAATCTGAAAGTTACAACACAGATCTTAGAGCGAGAATCATCAACCAACCCCAAATACATTATATGGGGAAGTATATATACAAAAATAAGATACAAAATATCTAGATGATGAGTCCTTATGTAATAAATTACATCACCAACTCTTCCAAGAAAGTAAATGAAGAAAGTAAATGCTGCAATAAATATTAGTGTATTAGCTATCCATTTTGTCAGATAATTTTGACTTTTGGGACAAACTGAGTCAGCTGGGGCTGCGCTTACAAATTTTCATTTTTCGGGCTTGCTGTCCTAGCACTTTGATGAGTCATTGGCTTGACTTGCTCCACCTGTTGTCTAACTGCTCTGTCTGGTGCCTGCGTACTCAACTCTGTTGACCTGTAGTTGATCTGTAGCTGACTAAAATCTGAAGCTGAACTAAGAGGAAAAAGGTCGAAATCACCTGGGCAAAATTTCCAGCATTGCCTGCCACCAATCCTCTTTAGGCAGCTGATGTCTTTGTATCTTTATTAATGTCTCATCTGCCTCGGTATATCTGTAAAAATTGGGCGGGACCTCAAAAAGATGATTGATTTCATGCTCCATGTAAAATAAGTTTTCCAGTTTGTCATAAAGGCTTTGTCCTGATGGAGGTCTTGTTTCCTCTGAGGAACTTGAAGATGCTTTAATCTGATTTGTAATAAAATTATTCATCCTGGTGGCATATTGTTCCCGGGTCAGCAGTCTTCCTGCACTGGTCAATAGGCTGGGCAATCCTCTGCTCTGCAATGCTTCAAGCTTTAGCTTGAATTCATCTACCTCTGCCTGCATTTCCTAACACTTTCTTTCTAGGCTTTGCACAAAATTTCTTAGATTCAACAACTTTTTTGCTGTCAGAACAATATATGTCCTGTTACTTATGTCTAATGTTTCCAACTCTTCTTTGGTGTGAGTGTTCAGGAAATGAATCATTCTAGTAGCCTGCTTAGGCATATTTCCCAATGCTGCCCTAGCCCTTTGATTCTCAAATTGAGCTAGGCCTATTAATTGCATCTGTTCATGCATGGTTTGGATTGATTTGCATTGTCTACTAATTGATTGGCCAATGTTGGCCCACAAAATCTTTTTAATTTCAGCTAGGGTCTTTTCCAAATTTAGCTCCTTCTCCAAGGCCTTTATTCTGTCGTTCAAGGCCTTAATTTCCCTTGTTTTTTCAGCTACTGTCACCTTGGACTTATCGTAGCTCACTTCTAGTTTGGCCAACTTTTCCTTGGCCTCTTTTATCTCTGTTGCCTGAAGTTCTAGCTCCTTGACGGCTTTCACCATTTCATCCATGCTCATGCTAGATTAATGTGCTATTGTTGTTGCTGCTACTGTAGAATTTGTGGTAGATGAAGCTGTTGTGGATGCTGGGATGATAGGAGGGATCACTGCTGCTTGTGTAGGAGAAACATGGACATTATTAAGAACTGTTTGAGGTGGCTGGGAGGTCGACTCTCCCTGCTTGCCTTGCACTACTCTTTCCAATTCTTTATCCATATGAATTATTCTTGTGTTCATTCTCATCAGTAGATCCATTGTATCCTCAGCGACTTTTTCTTGCACCAGCTCTGCAGTTTGAGGGTGCACAGTAGAAGACAACCCCAATTATTTTCTAAGAGCAACAATATCATCTTTTTTTTTTCATAAGAGCTCTAACACCCTTAGGGTCCTTGGGATCATGTCCTAGGTCCACAATAATGTCCTCCTATGTTTTAATTCTGTTGTCTTTGGCGAGGAGGACAGTCTTTCCAAATCTAGCTGAGTATTTGTGTTCTTTAAAGACTCCTTCAATTCATGGGCCAGCATGGCCTTATCTGATAAAGTAGCATAGACCATCTCACCCGTTTGTTTATGCAGCTCTATTTGATCCATCGGGTGAATGTCCTTGGCAAGGACCTCTAGATTAGTCTTCACATAATCTGCAGCTGAATGTGGCTGCGGTATCTTGGGCCTAAAATGACTTAAAATCATCTTTTTCTCGTTGAGATCATATGTTGCCATCAACCTCTGCTGTTTGGCAGGTGTTTCCTTAAGAAACCGATCATATAAATGTACTCTTAATAGCTCATTTTGAGTCTTGATTTCCATGAAAGCAGTTTTGATACTAGGTGGCCGCTTGCTCTATTGTGTTGAGGATGATACCTCCATGCCATGTTGCCTCTCTTGCTCTTGCTGGAAAGAGCTAGTAGGTGTGTGCTGGCCTGCTTCCCTCTCTCTCCTTGGACTTTCTAGTACCTCTTCACTAGTTTCCTCCTCAATTGGAGGATCAACTCTTTGCCTCTTGGCTTCAGGCTGCTGTGTAAACCCACTGGCAGGTGTGGAGTCTTCTCTGTCTTGCTTCTTACTGATTTCCTCATTGGAAGGAGTCTGTAATGCTGGCACTTGCAGTTCTTCAATCTGCTATGGAGGGGCCTACCCTTGACCCTGCTCCTTTGAGGTAGCAGATGTTCTATTAATTTTTCTTGCTCAGCATCCATCGACTCTTTTCCTTTTGCTGTACCTGTTGTTGGGGTAGACCGTTGCTGGGCAGCTTGTGAAGCTGTAGCTGTGGATGGACCTTCTCCGACTTGTTGTGGCAATTTGAAAGTTACCTGGTCAAAAGAATCCAAGTCAAGATTTTTTTCTAGATCTTTGACATTTTGCTCCATAATTTCTTCTTGAGTAAACTCCTCAGCTAGTGTCCCTGCCAGCCACTCATCTTGGTTGGCATATTGTTCAATTTGTGGGAATCTACAGTGCTCATATGCTGTCAGCCTATATTTAACTCTTCTGGCACTGATAAAACCATCCGAGTCATAAGGAACCCACTAGAAACTCCTTTTCAACTTGAGCCTTTGCCACAATATTTGGTTAGCTTCTTGCCACCCCTTTTTCTTGTTCATAATGAAGGGGCCTATATGGTCTCTAAATTTCAGGTGAGCTTTCTTCTTGGCACTATGAAAATGAGTGAGGTCTAAATTGATGAGTTGCCTGTAATATTCTAAGGCAAAAAGTCTCATTGGTACATATCTTGGGATCCTATAAGGACAGAGCTCACAGCCATAGATTCTGATGACAGTGTGATTTTGGTAGAGATACCTGTTATCACTTAAGAATTCTAGTTTCAAAACCACTCACATTAGTTTGATGGTAAAAAAAAAAAAAATCGGTGCTAGTCTAAGTCTGATTTTTGTTTTTAGAGTCTTGAGTCAACTAGGTATTCTCATTCATCACTGGTCATTCTCATTCATCCCCGTCTCATAGCCATGTGTCAGTTTTGTTCAAAAGTTACTATGTGTCACAAAGCTCTTTAGGTTATTTCGTAGCTCATGTAATAATTTTGAAGTGTTTCCGCAGCGCATAAATCTTTTTAGCAGTTTCGCAGCGCAACATGTTTTAGGGGATTTCATGCTGATCCATAGCACATCTCACCCCAGCTGTCATATTTTCTGCAAAAATTTTACGGGGATAGCATGTGTAAGGTCTTACATGTCGGTCTTGACACGTGTTCTGTAGCTTTCAAATTTGATTCTTGCCTGTACTATTCAAATCGGGATTTCCATCCAAAACCAAATTTGAAAATTCTCTATTAAGACCGAAACTTCTGATTTTGGTTTCGATTTGTGATCAATCTGGAAGTATCACTTCTGAGAAGAACGGGCTCTTGCCACCTTCCTTTGTTTCTAATTTGCAAAATGTCTTGAAGAACAGAAAGATAGAAAAACCCCCAGAAGAAGATAATTCCAAATACGAAGGAAGTAAATGCGGTAAAGGTGCTTCAGCTTGAAATGGCTGCAGGTGTTGCTATAAGTTTTTGATCGTGCAATTGGTGTCAATGTTCCAAGATCATGCTTTCTCTCAGTGAAGGAAACTTCAGATCTCAACATAAAATCATTGCTGGTCTTGATAAGGCAGTGGAAACCATGAAGACAGGGGAGATCATTGTGTGTTTTTGGAATGTTAATTTTGTGCTCAGCCCTGTGCCCGGTGGGTGGTAGTGATTATTTTTATGCTAAGCTACCGTTGGATTCTTGTGCTTGATACTGAAAACTGTTGTAATAGATAAAAAAATCATTCACCAAACCAAAAATTGGTTAGTTTGGGCTCAAAAATTGTTGTGAATGTAGGGTTTCTTGGGGGGATTTGTTAAAGAAGGATGTTGTGTGGTTCTTCCTGGTTCTGGGAAGGATGTCGCCACAGAATTCCATTGTTGAAGCTATAAGGAACCTGAGATTGGCAGATGGTTGCAAGGGAAGCCAGGTATATGCAGTCAGCCCCGGGGATAAGGCTTCCGAGACTCGGATGAAGGTGGAGCATACCAAGCCTTTGAAGTCTTCGCAAATAGAGCATATGGCCACGGAGGGGTTGTTTGTAGCGAAGTTGTCTGAGCCTCCAATCAGTCCTCACTTGAAGCTTGTGGACTATGTTTAAACTTTGGCATCAATATTTGGCGAACTCGAGAGGGCCCCAGAAGAAGCGAAAGCTGGTCTGTATTTGGAACAGTGTTTGTCTTTAGAGGCCTAGGTGAAACTAAGTTGCTGCGACATAGTTTACGATCTGCACGCCAGCACGCTTGTCGAGTCCATGAAAAGATAGTATTTGCAGCCTGGCTGAGGTATGGGAAACGTGAAGAAGAACTTGATGATATGTCACTAATGACTTGTAATGGTAGGGCGTTGGAATGCCCTAAAGCTGCGCTGATTGATGGATATTCACCCGTTACTGTTTTTGATCCTTGTCCTTGTCGAGAGCCCTTAGACAACAGGGAAATGGCATCGAAGGAATGTTCTACTTCATCTGTCACTAGAGGTGACGTTGTTTTTTGCATAGATGAGGAGGAGGTAGTTTGCAATCATGAAAACATTGCTGCTCTTTCAAGTCCTTTTCATGCTATGCTCTTTGGATGCTTCACTGAATCACAGAGAACAAAAATAGGTTTTTCCCATAATGGGATCTCTGCTCAGGGCATGAGGGCTGTGGATGAGTTTAGCAAAACAGGTTGTTTGGAACCATTTCCACCAGAGGTTGTGTTGGAGCTGCTAACATTTGCCAACAAGTTCCGCTGTGAAAAGATGAAATCCGCCTGTGACAAATGTTTGGCAGCCCTGGTTCTAAATGTGAATTCTGCAACAGAGGATTGTACTTGGAGACCTCCATACTCCATTTGTGAAATACATTGTCTGGTCAAATGATATGGAAAATGTAGCCTTGCTGAGCAAACATGCTATCATCATTGCAAGCAAGAAACTCGTACACAGGTGCACTCTACATGAGACTATTCGTGTTAAGAGTGGTGCTTGGGATGAAAATGGTGTTTTTATTTATACAACCTTGAATCACATTAAGTATTGCCTTCCGAATGGAGATAGTGGCATCATTAGAACACTTGATGTTCCTGTTTATATAACCAAGGTATCAGGGAATTCTGTCAGTTGCCTGGATCGGGATGGAAAGAACCGTGTCATACAGATTGATGCCACTGAATATGTATTCAAGCTGGCACTAATAAAAAAGAAGTATGACCATGTTATGAGCATGATCAGGAACTCTCAACTTTGTGGACAAGCAATGATTGCTTACCTACAGCAGAAGGGATTCCCGGAAGTGGCTCTTCACTTTGTCAAAGATGAGAAGACACGTTTCAACTTAGCAGTGGAGAGTGGAAATATTGAAATTGCTGTTGCTTCTGCAAAGGAGATAGATGATAAGGATCACTGGTATAGACTTGGAATTGAGGCCCTTCGGCAAGGGAATGCTGGCATTGTTGAATATGCTTACCAGAGAACAAAGAATTTTGAAAGACTTTCATTTTTGTATCTTATTACAGGCAATATGGATAAGTTGTATGATTGTTTTCAAGTTAGAAAGAGAAAGACCTGCCTTTGTTGTTTATGAGGGTAACCTATACTACATCAAAGATCGTTTTCTGCGGGCTTATGAATTTGCAACTCAAAAAGACACTCAACTTATACCAATAAGAAGGCCTGGATCCACGGGAATGAATCAAGGACCAAGATCATTGTCTTACAGTCCCTAGGAGAATGTTGTCCTGGTATGTTCAGATGTTGATGGTGGATCATATGAACTTTATCTTGTTCCAAAGGATAGTGTTGGCAGAAGTGATACAACACAGGAAGCAAAGAGAGGACTTGGAGGATCCGCTGTTTTTGTTGCTCGCAATCGATTTGCAGTCCTTGACAAGATTCATAACCAAGTGATGATAAAAAATCTCAGAAATGAGGTGACTAAGAAGTATAGTCTTCCAGCAACTGTAGATGCAATCTTTTATGCAGGTGAAAAACTTGTCAAGCAGTGCGAGGATCAACAAGTCTATTTATGCAAAGTTTAAAGTAGATGAGCCAAAACCATGTTCAAAGGTGTTAGAGTTTGAATCACAAATTATGAAAAGACAAATGGCAGATTTGCAGATGCAGCTAAGCCAGCAGGAAAGTCTTCCTTAAGGAAATCATACAACAATTTTGAATAGCTTCAAGACAGTTGAAACGGATATGTCAAGATAAATGAGGCTCAAGACAGTCAGACTTTGATGTTAAACTGCTGAAGCTGCATAATTAACGTTCAGTCAACCAAATTTTGAAGGACTTTTCAATCAGCATTAAAAGTTTTTGTCATCACACAGGTACATGAGAAAGGCTTACAGCACATCAAGGACGTGGAACTCCATTTCGGGTAATTCAAGGATAAAGAACATGGCTAATTACTTCCGAATATCTTTGAGGAAAACAAAGGCATAAAAACAGGGACAGTTTCCTATTTCTCAGCAGAGGTAAAAGGATACGACATTAAAGGCCAGCAAGAAGCATTAAAGGTCCATCACAGCCACCGCCAGAAGGGAACCAAATGTCAAAGAACGAAATTGATTGTAGACCAAGACTGTCACGGTGTTAGAATCCTAGTTTATTTAGATCTCTAAAAACTCCAGTCAACAGTCATTTGTATTTATTAGTTAGTTAAAAGGGTTAATAGGTGTCATTAGAGATAGTTATCGAATTCCCCTCATGCTGGAGGAGGAATTTCGATTAGTTAGAATAAGAGTTCTATATATAGCTGAAACAACAATGTAATGGGGGTTGGATATTTTATAAAACAGGGTACTGTTTTGGCTTATGTAAAGACAGAATTCAGTAATATAAGTTGGCTGCTTTTCTTCTCAGGATTCATAAAGGATTTTCATGTTCAGAATGGTGATTTATTCCTTTCTTAATGTCTTTTACAGTTGTATAAATGCATAATCACTCAGAATTCACTGATTGTGCTCTGATTTCCTGTATGCATTTGTAAACTGTGGTTTTATATGAGTTGTGTTCTGAGCACCTAAATGCTAAATGCCCTGACTTCTATGTAAAGGCAGTATCATTGTTTACTAAAGTATGATTGACTCCATAGGCCAAATGGAAATTAGTTTAATGTTTGTCCAGCCTTCATATTTGTTAATGTTATTCCACAAGAGTTAGCCATCTTATTAATAGTCAAAATCAATAACCCTTTGAGAGAGCCCTCTCAGGCTAAGGAGGCTAAGCCTTAGTCAAAAGATTGGTTTGAAACAGTTACTTGAAGTCTTCCTGGTTTGCAGCCTTCCAGGGCTTGATTTTGAGATAACATTTTGGTGCGTCTGCCGGGAGCCTGAAGATTAATCATTCCCGAAATCAAGAGGCTGAACTTCTGAAGGTAGCAGGAGCTCAGAAGAATTTTTGAGGCTGCAAATCTACCTTGGTGACTCCATTGTTGAAGAATTCGAAATTCATACATTCATGGTGATTCCACTGGAGTTATGAAGGACCCAGATGCTACCATTCTTATTTTAAGGTATGCATGCATAGATTTTTCAGGAATTCATGGTTTCCCAAATCATTTTCCCAAGGATGCATATTTTCTAAGGAATGGTCCAAAAATCAACGGAGAAGATTTGAGTTTAACTTTGAAGCATATATCAGATTTTTGTGATTTTACAGAGCTTCTTAGAGTTAAACATGAGGATGTTTGCATTATGTTGTTCTATGATTCACTTCAAGGGAAATGTAAACGGTGGATTGAAAGTTTTCCTGCCAAATCCATCAAGTCATTTGAACATTTTTGGCTTATGTTTTTGGAGGAATGGATAGATAGATCAGATGTGGTGGCAAACTCTCCTTCAATTCAAGGTTTCAAACAATGGAATAATGATCATAGTAATGGAGAAACAAATGAAAGTTTTTCTTTGTCCTTGTCCTCGTATCTGAAATCATTTGAGTGTAAGGCAGAGGATAAGATGAAATTTTTGAATGAAGTTGCTGAAGACATTGAGAAAGATATTGAAGGTTTACAAGGTCAAATTCAGGCATATAGTCTTCATAATCATGATCATTATTTTCAGAAGTTTTCTATGGCAGAACACAAGGAGAGAGTGTTGCTTCCTTTCTCTTTCACGATTGAGGAAGAGTACACTGTTGTTGAAGATCAGTTTGCACAACTAGAAAGTTACAAAAATCATCAAGCTGATCATGTATTCTAGGATCCCATAGCTAAATACATGGAAGAGTTTTACTCTCCAGTGTTTCAACTTTTCTATGAAGATCAGAGGCAATTTCAATGGCAGCGGTCATCACAATATCATAGTGGCTCTGAACTCCGATGCAGTCAAAAAACTCAAATATCAGATAAGACAAATGATTGGCTACATTGGAAATTTCACATTGATTGAGCTGAAAGAAGTTTGAATTGTTAGGGTAGGTAGGTAGGAAAATGCAAATAAACTCAAGGTTGACTGAGCATTTTTCAGTAGATGTAGATTTCTTTTTCTCATACAGTGATCATCAAGCTTAAGCCCGAGGTGAAGGCCCAAGAAACTTGAAAGGGATGCTTGTCAAGCAAATTTCTGTTTGTCATAAGTGGATAAGGCACTAGACATACGAGTTCTTAGTGCACTACAGGAGCACACTATCCCAAGTGGAGCCACTGTTATCACTTAAGAATTCTAGTTTCAAAACCACTCACATTAGTTTGATGGTAAAAAAAAAAAAATTCGGTGCTAGTCTAAGTCTGATTTTTGTTTTTAGAGTCTTGAGTCAACTAGGTATTCTCATTCATCACTGGTCATTCTCAGTCATCCCCGTCTCATAGCCATGTGTCAGTTTTGTTCAAAAGTTACTATGTGTCACAAAGCTCTTTAGGTTATTTCGTAGCTCATGTAATAATTTTGAAGTGTTTCCGCAGCGCATAAATCTTTTTAGCAGTTTCGCAGCGCAACATGTTTTAGGGGATTTCATGCTAATCCATAGCACATCTCACCCCAGCTGTCATATTTTCTGCAAAAATTTTATGGGGATAGCATGTGTAAGGTCTTACATGTCGGTCTTGACACGTGTTCTGTAGCTTTCAAATTTGATTCTTGCCTGTACTATTCAAATCGAGATTTCCATCCAAAACCAAATTTGAAAATTCTCTATTAAGACCGAAACTTTTGATTTTGGTTTCGATTTGTGATCAATCTGGCAGTATCACTTCTGAGAAGAACATGCTCTTGCCACCTTCCTTTGTTTCTAATTTGCAAAATGTCTTGAAGAACAGAAAGATAGAAAAACCCCCAGAAGAAGATAATTCCAAATCCGAAGGAAGTAAATGCGGTAAAGGTGCTTCAGCTTGAAATGGCTGCAGGTGTTGCTATAAGTTTTTGATCGTGCAATTGGTGTCAATGTTCCAAGATCATGCTTTTTCTCAGTGAAGGAAACTTCAGATCTCAACATAAAATCATTGCTGGTCTTGATAAGGCAGTGGAAACCATGAAGACAGGGGAGATCATTGTGTGTTTTTGGAATGTTAATTTGGCGCTCAGCCCTGTGCCCGGTGGGTGGTAGTGATTATTTTTATGCTGAGCTACCGTTGGATTCTTGTGCTTGATACTGAAAACTGCTGTAATAGATAAAAAAATCATTCACGAAACCAGAAATTGGTTAGTTTGGGCTCAAAAATTGTTGTGAATGTAGGGTTTCTTGGGGGGATTTGTTAAAGAAGGATGCTGTGTGGTTCTTCCTGGTTCTGGGAAGGATGTCGCCACAGAATTCCATCGTTGAAGCTATAAGGAACCTGAGATTGGCAAATGGTTGCAAGGGAAGCCAGGTATATGCAGTCAGCCCCGGGGATAAGGCTTCCGAGACTCGAATGAAGGTGGAGCATACCAAGCCTTTGAAGTCTTCGCAAACAGAGCGTATGGCCACGGAGGGGTTGTTTGTAGCGAAGTTGTCCGAGCCTCCAATCAGTCCTCACTTGAAGCTTGTGGACTATGTTGAAACTTTGGCATCAATATTTGGCAAACTCGAGAGGGCCCCAGAAGAAGCGAAAGCTGGTCTGTATTTGGAACAGTGTTTGTCTTTAGAGGCCTAGATGAAACTAAGTTGCTGTGGTGTAGTTTGCGATCTGTACGCCAGCACGCTTGTTGATTCCATGAAAAGATAGTATTTGCAGCCTGGCTGAGGTATGAGAAACGTGAAGAAGAACTTGATGATATGTCACTAATGACTTGTAATGGTAGGGCGTTGGAATGCCCTAAAGCTGCACTGATTGATGGATATTCACCCGTTACTGTTTTTGATCCTTGTCCTTGTCGAGAGCCCTTAGACAACATGGAAATGGCATCGGAGGAATGTTCTACTTCATCTGTCACTAGAGGTGACGTTGTTTTTTGCATAGATGAGGAGGAGGTAGTTTGCAATCGTGAAAACATTGCTGCTCTTTCAAGTCCTTTTCATGCTATGCTCTTTGGATGCTTCACTGAATCACAGAGAACAAAAATAGGTTTTTCCCATAATGGGATCTCTACTCAGGGCATGAGGGCTGTGGATGAGTTTAGCAAAACAGGTTGTTTGGAACCATTTCCACCAGAGGTTGTGTTGGAGCTGCTAACATTTGCCAACAAGTTCCGCTGTGAAAAGATGAAATCCGCCTGTGACAAATGTTTGGCAGCCCTGGTTCTAAATGTGAATTCTGCAACAGAGGATTGTACTTGGAGACCTCCATACTCCATTTGTGAAATACATCATCTGGTCAAATGATATGGAGAATGTAGCCTTGCTGAGAAAACATGCTATCATCATTGCAAGCAAGAAACTCATACACAGGTGCACTCTACATGAGACTATTCGTGTTAAGAGTGGTGCTTGGGATGAAAATGGTGTTTTTATTTATACAACCTTGAATCACATTAAGTATTGCCTTCCGAATTGAGATAGTGGCATCATTAGAACACTTGATGTTCCTGTTTATATAACCAAGGTATCAGGGAATTCTGTCAGTTGCCTGGATCGGGATGGAAAGAACCGTGTCATACAGATTGATGCCACTGAATATGTATTCAAGATGGCACTAATAAAAAAGAAGTATGACCATGTTATGAGCATGATCAAGAACTCTCAACTTTGTGGACAAGCAATGATTGCTTACCTACAGCAGAAAGGATTCCTGGAAGTGGCTCTTCACTTTGTCAAAGATGAGAAGACACGTTTCAACTTAGCAGTGGAGAGTGGAAATATTGAAATTGTTGTTGCTTCTGCAAAGGAGATAGATGATAAGGATCACTGGTATAGACTTGGAATTGAGGCCCTTCGGCAAGGGAATGATGGCATTGTTGAATATGCTTTCCAAAGAACAAAGAATTTTGAAAGACTTTCATTTTTATATCTTATTACAGGCAATATGGATAAGTTGTATGATTGTTTTCAAGTTAGAAAGAGAAAGACCTGCCTTTGTTGTTGATGAGGGTAACCTATACTACATCAAAGATCGTTTTCTGCGGGCTTATGAATTTGCAACTCAAAAAGATACTCAAATTATACCAATAAGAAGGCCTGGATCCACGGGAATGAATCAAGGACCAAGATGGACCAAGATCATTGTCTTACAGTCCCTAGGAGAATGCTGTCCTGGTATGTTCAGATGTTGAAGGTGGATCATATGAACTTTATCTTGTTCCAAACGATAGTATTGGCCGAAGTGATACAACACAGAAAGCAAAGAGAGGACTTGGAGGATCCGCTGTTTTTGTTGCTCGCAATCGATTTGCAGTCCTTGACAAGATTCATAACCAAGTGATGATAAAAAAATCTCAGAAATGAGGTGACTAAGAAATATAGTCTTCCAGTAACTGTAGATGCAATATTTTATACAGGTGAAAAACTTGTCAAGCAGTGTGAGGATCAACAAGTCTATTTATGCAAAGTTTAAAGTAGATGAGCCAAAACCATGTTCAAAGGTGTTAGAGTTTGAATCACAAATTATGAAAAGACAAATGGCAGATTTGCAGATGCAGCTAAGCCAGCAGGAAAGTCTTCCTTAAGGAAATCATACAACAATTTTGAATAGCTTCAAGACAGTTGAAACGGATATGTCAAGATAAATGAGGCTCAAGACAATCATACTTTGATGTTAAACTGTTGAAGCTGCATAATTAACGTTCAGTCAACCAAATTTTGAAGGACTTTTCAATCAGCATTAAAAGTTTTTGTCATCACACAGGTACATGAGAAAGGCTTACAACACATCAAGGACGTGGCACTCCATTTCGGGTAATTGAAGGATAAAGAACATGGCTAATTACTTCCGAATATCTTTGAGGAAAACAAAGGCATAAAAACAGGGATAGTTTCCTGTTTCTCAGCAGAGGTAAAAGGATACGACATTAAAGGCCAGCAAGAAGCATTAAAGCTCCATCACAACCACCGCCAGAAGGGAACTAGATGTCAAAGAACGAAATTGATTGTAGACCAAGACTGTCACGGTGTTAGAATCCTAGTTGATTTAGATCTCTAAAAACTCCAGTCAACAGTCAGTTGTATTTATTAGTTAGTTAAAAGGGTTAATAGGTGTCATTAGAGGTAGTTATCGAATTCCCCTCATGCTGGAGGAGGAATTTCGATTAGTTAGAATAAGAGTTCTATATATAGCTGAAACAACAATGTAATGTGGGTTGGATATTTTATAAAATAGGGTACTGTTTTGGCTTATGTAAAGACAGAATTCAGTGATATAAGTTGGTTGCTTTTCTTCTCAGGATTCATAAAGGATTTTCATGTTCAGAATGGTGATTTATTCCTTTCTTAATGTCTTTTACAGTTGTATAAATGCATAATCACTCAGAATTCACTGATTGTGCTCTGATTTCCTGTATGCATTTGTAAACTATGGTTTTATATGAGTTGTGTTCTGAGCACCTAAATGCTAAATGCCCTAACTTCTATGTAAAGGCAGTATCATTGTTTACTAAAGTATGATTGACTCCATAGGCCCAATGGAAATTAGTTTAATGTTTATCCAGCCTTCATATTTGTTAATGTTATTCCACAAGAGTTAGCCATCTTATTAATAGTCAAAATCAATAACCCTTTGAGAGAGCCCTCTCAGGCTAAGGAGGCTAAGCCTTAGTCAAAAGATTGGTTTGAAACAGTTACTTGAAGTCTTCCTGGTTTGCAGCCTTCCAGGGCTTGATTTTGAGATAACATACCTATTTTGTAAGCCTTGGACAACTGCAAGATATTCTGCATGTCATATGATAATCTAGGAGGAGGAGTTCTCATTAGAAGACAAGAGACTGGGTATACAAATTGGTCAATGAACTCACAATAGGAAAATGGAGAGTTTTGAACCTCATGGAAAACTGATGACCAAAAGATGAAAAACATTCTTTCACCCTTAGAATCCAACTTCTTGATGGGGCATTGGAAGCATTTAGACTCGTAAAACATGAAAAAATGATAGATATATGATGAATATTTAAAGATCCCCTCCCCATCCAGTTTCACTAGTTGCTCATGCATTTTATTGGCTATGAACTTGGCATAGTTATACTTGACAACAGGGGGCTATCCTGGGCTGTATGCAGACAACAGAACTAGCACTGTTTCATCAATGTGCTCACTCGTTTTAAAACCCAAAACATAAGAGATCATATCTACAAGCATCTTTCCCACCTCATTGAAGTTGACATATACGAATGGAGGTGGCTCAGTAGGTTGGCGGTTTGCCCTCATGAATGTCTTAGCAATCCTTGCAATCTCAGAGCTGGAGAGTTTGGAGCCTTCATCCAGTAGGTAGTTCATAGAGAAAGGAAACAATAGCTGAGTCTGTTTGAAGTTTAACATCTGGTTGATATATTCAGGAGTAATATGAAAAAGTATGCTCCCAGATGGAGACTTGACAACTCTTTGGGTTGGCTCATAGTTCTCAGCACAGAGACGGATAATCTCAGGAAATATATTAACAGAGGGGAGGAAGTAAAAAGGTAAATTAGACTCCCATATGCCATACATGTCACAGTTGCTCAAAAAACTGTTTCTCAACTGGTAGAAGGTTTGCAAGTGATTCCTGTCCCCAACCAAATCCTGAATGAGGTAATCTCTATCAGCTAGGGGCATGGCTTCAAGCTCTTTGTTTGGTGGATTGATATGAGTGATATTTAGAGCTGTTGGAGTGGCCATCTTGAAGCTTTTCTGTACTTGTGCTTGAAATAAAGATTAAGGCAACAACTAGTTGAACAAACTTGCTTGTGAGGATTAGCAAAGGAACTGGGGACTGAGCTTAAATGTGACAACAGTGTTGACTGTCTGAAACTATGATGAAAGAGACAAATTTTGCAGAGTTTTCTGACCAGTGTTCCTTCTCCTTGATGGATTCTATGGACTAAAAGACTATGGGCAAAATGCAGAAGGGAAAGGGGATAATTTTCAGCCCAATTACTTTAGCTTTTGAATGGAATGTGGCAGAAAAGGATAATCCCCTGCCGCTATGGAATTTTGTCGGGAGCCCGAGCTTGAAAATGGTTTTCCATGATGAAATTGTGAGTGGACGGGGGTTTGCATGGTTTTCTTCTAATGGGGGAGAGTAATGAGCGAGTTTAGGCAGTAATTAGGCGTGTGAGTGATTTGAATTTAGGAATTGGCATGTTTTAAGCATGTAAAATAGAGAAAAATGGTAAGAACAGGGGCAAATAGGCAAAATTTGGCAAATACATGGTTAAAATAGCGCCGAGGGAAACTGGACTGGTCCAATGGTGAATAATGGTGGTGAATTTGGAGACGGCAATGGCACAATCGGTAGAATTTGAATTCTGGACGCAAACAGACGAAACCGGCACAAGCAGCTCTCCACTAGGACCAATGAAAATGACTACAAAACGGTTGAAAACACATATATTTTATAAAAATTTGGCATATTTGCGCTTTTGGCGCTTTTCCGCGATGACGCCATCATGACATCATTGGCAGGTCCCGGGTACGGCAGGATGACGTGGCAGTTGATTGGGAGACGACGTGGCATAGGACATGGTGGTAAGGTGGGGACGTGGGTGGACGAAGTGGCAATGACATGGAGCAACAGCGGGGACGCGGAGGTGACATCATGAGGACCTGGCGCTGACATCAAAGGCGGGGGAGCGGTATCCAGTTTCCTCCCACACCGCTTTTCAGCATAGGCAGTATTGGGGGAGGGGCCTCCGATCATGCCGGGAGGACGACACGTGGCGGGGGTACGGCAGGGAAACCGCCCATCCCCCAGACGTTAACCTCCGGCATATCGGCATACGATAATGACCGCCCACCGTTGATCTGTGGTGTGGGGAATCGGACGGCGAACGGGGTAGGCGAGGTGATAGGGGGTTAGGGACGGGACCCGCCCACTATATTAAAATAATTACGCGCCAAGGGGGTTGTAAAAACTTTGGAAATGTGGGTTTTATGGGTTGGGTTTATGCGAGGGGAAACGATAATTTAATGTTTAATTAAAACATTTAAACACCAAACCTTGACAATGAGGGAAAATGGGAGAGGGGTTAGGTTTATAGACAAGGGAGGGGGGACTATGGTTATTACTTTAACCAGAGGTTAAAGTAACTCCGGTTTTAGGACGCAGAAGGGTTCATAATAGTCCCAGATGGGCTATTATTTCCCAAACTATATTTACATAGCTATAATGCTATAGGGTAGGATATGTAATATTTTTTGGAATTTTATATAGATTTTTGTAGCAATAGGGATGGGAAAGTAGTTAGGGAGCTATATAATAGAATTAAAATTTAATATGAGTTTGTGAGGTGAAAGAGTAGGGCAGAGGCTAACTTTATGGACTGAAACTTAGACATAAGAAGTGCATGGAATGTGGAGTGATTTTACACAAGAAATGTGGCTTCTTTTCATTGAAGGAAGTCAAAACTTGACTTGATTCTTTACAAAAATGAACTGAAAGCAGGACTTGTTGGGAAGATCCCAAGGTCCTCAAGGGGGTGTTCGTAAGAAACTTTGAGGGGGGTGAAAGGGAGTTAGACATGCTTCCATAGTTCTGCCATTAGACAACTGCTTTGACATTTCTGTGATTGATGAGATGAGATCTAATTGATAATACATGACGTGATCAAAAACCTTGCTTCTGCAACATCAAACTACCTACCCAGCCTAATACACCTAATATTTTTTCTTCCTTTTGAATGGGTGCAATTAGACTTGCAAACACTGATTATCCTCTTTTCTTTTGACTGCCCTCCTATCTAAATCTACCCTTATCTCTTCCAAGGGCCCAGATTAAGCAGTTGGGCTCCTTAACTTCTCTACCTAGCTACTCATCTGCCAAGCTTAAGCTGTTTGGACAGACATTCGTTCACTATTCTACAACATCAATTTAAACATGGCATCGTCCAAATTGAACTGTTGGGCCATCCATCAAGCTAGTAGTGGCATTTTGGCTAGCCACTTTCCTGGTCATTCTTTGTGGTTCATTTTTATTTTTCTTTATGACCAATTTACTGTTTTTTCTCTTCGATAATTCTTTTAGGGCATACCCTCTTCACATTTTTTAATTCTGTCTATCTGCATAGAAAATATGGAACCTTTGCAGCATCAAAGATGAACATATTTGGCACTTCCACTGTCAATCGTGAAAAATGAAACCTATTGGTATAGGAACCTAACAGTGGCTCCACTTGGGGATGGCCTTTCCTTGTGAAAAGCCAAGAACAACAGGTCAGATTGCCTTATTTTTCCATTCTTGCTGTAGTCTGAAACTTCTTTGTCTTGGAGACCATTGATCTGAATCTTTCTAACCCGTATGCAGTACCTTTTCAGCTGATCTGTCTGAAATTATAGCTCTGTATTTGCTGGATTCTCTGAGTATTTATCATCATCTTCATACTTCCCAAGTGATTTTCTTGATTTCTTATGATAGACTTCAAAATATATATTAAAAAATGGTGAAATTCCCTGATTTTCCTCAAAATTTGCTGCATTTGTTCCTTATCTAATTGCTGTAAATAAAAATGCTATAAATACAAATATTTATGTACAATATACAGTGGTGTTATGCTCATCAAAGGGGATCAAAATAATTTTTGATCATTCTCCCATTGACTGGGCCTTCCTTAGTGTTTGTGCCATCCAAACTCTTCAGAAAATATGTGTTATTACCTTGTACAACATGAATGACATAAGGTCCCTTCCATAGGAAATCAAACTTGCCATGTTTCCCTTTGTCCTCTCTCCTAGAATCCCATCTCAGCACTTTGTTTCCTATGAAGAAATCTTCAGCTTTTGTTCTTTTATCAAAGATATTCTTGAGTTTATCTTGTAGGACTTGGGTTCTCTGATATACTCCTTCTCTTGTTTGCTGCAAGTGTATAGTCTGATTGATCCTTCTTTGAATATCATTAGGCTCTGCTTGTATTTCTTGTAGTAACTTAATCACAGGGATTCCCAAAGATGAAGGAAACCTTGCTTTGATTCCATAAACTAGTTCATATGAACTTGTACCAATGGATCTTTTAGTGGTCAATCTGTCTGCCCATAGTGCATTTACCAGCTTCTTATGCCAATTCTTTTTGTTCTCCTCCAAGACCCTTTTGATGATTTTGATGAGGCTTTTGTTGGAGGACTCAGCTAGGCCATTTCCTTGAGGGTAATAGGGTGTGGAATGGCCCAAAGTAATGTGGTATTTGTGACAGAAATTGATCATTCTTTTGGATTTGAAAGCAGTAGCATTGTGTGTAATAATTTTATCTGGACAGCCAAATCTGGACAAGATGTTGGTTTCTAAGAATTGCATGATAACAGAGTCATTGGCTTGCCTACAAGGGATGGCTTCTATCCATTTGGTAAAGTAGTTTGTGGCAGTCAAAATCCACCTATGTTTGCCAAAATATGAAGGGTTGGTTTGACCAATGAAGTCTAAACCCTATTGCTGAAATGGTCTTTCAGTTCAAATAGGTTTGAGGGGTAAAGGTAACAGCTTTCTTTTGCCTTCAAAGATTTTGCACTTGTGGCATGAGATTACAAATTTTTTCACATCAACAAACAACGAGGGCCAATAAAATCCAGCCCTTAGGATTTTATTAGCTGTAGGCTTCTAGTGCAAGTGTCCACCACAGTCACCTGCATGAAATTCTTTGAGGAAATTGTCAGTTTCATCCAATGTTAGGCAATTAAGTAAAATTCCTTCATGATTTTTCCAAAATAAAGCATGGTCTATAATGAAAAACTTTGATGCCTTCATTTTGAAGAATCTCTTTTTAGTTCTGGACAACCCTGGAGGAGCTTGCAGGTTTAACAATACAAAACATATATCAGCATACCAAGGGGATTGTAAAAAGTCTTGATTGATCTGTGGAGTCGCCATCTCATGTTCGTTGTCCAGTTCATTGATATCAAGGGCTTGGAAATTGGTTTCAGTCATTAATTTGGCTAGCCCTTGTCCTTTTATCAGTTTTGTAGGCTTGATTTCAATGTCATATTCTAAGATATTGGCAATCCATTTGCCCCTTTTGCCTTTAATTCCTTCTTGAGTTAAAATGTCTTTAACCACAGCATTTGGGACGTAGGCAATCACATGAGAGTATAAAATGTAAATTCTGAAATCTTTGATGGCCTTTACAAGGGCATAAGCTTGCTTTTCCATGATCTGATATTTTAAGGGAGCATCCCTAAGAGCTTTGTTGAAGAAATCAGTGGGCTTCTCACACCCTTGGTCATCTTTTTGCAATAGGACAACAACAATTATATGCTCAGATGCAAAGGAAAAAATGATGAAGTCTCTATCAAACCTGGGACTTGTGAGGACTGGTGTATTTGTCAAAGCTCTTTTGATGTCCTCAAAGGCTTGTTTGGCTTCCATGGTCCACTTGACTTTAGAATCTTTCTTCAGCATATTGTTTAACAATCTTATGAGCTTGGCCAAGCTAGGAATGAATCTTCTCAAGAAGCTAATCTTCCCTAGAAAAGCTTGTAATTCTTTGATGTTTCTTGGATGAGGCACTTGAAGGATAGCTTGAATTCTATCCGGGTCGATCCTAATGCCATCTTTTGAAATGATGTGACCTAGGAGCTTGCCCTCTTCTAGGCCAAACAATGATTTCTTTGGGTTTAAAGATATGCCATATTTTCTGCAAATTAGGAACACTTGTCTTAAATGTTCTAAGTGTTCTTGGTCTGATTTTGAAAAGGCAGTGAGATCATCAAGGTAGACTACTAGGAAATCATGGATCTCTTTGGCAAAGGCTATATCCATAGCTCTTTGAAAAGTGGCCCCTGCATTTTTAAGCCCAAAAGGCATTTTGACATATTTAAAGGTTCCCCAAGGTGTTGTAAAGGAAGTTTTGTCTTGATCATCCGGGTGTACTAAAATTTGATTGAATCCTGAGAATCCATCTAACAATGAGATCCTAGAGGCTCCTACTACCCTTTGTAGGATATGGTCCATCTTTGGAAAGGGGTAATGGTCTTTGAGAGAGACTTTGTTCAAATTCCTTAAGTCAACACACAGGCTTACCTCTCCCATTTTCTTTCTAGTAGGCACTATATTCGAAATCCACTCTGAGAACCTAATTGGAGCAATGATTCCTGCCTCATACATTCGTTTAACTTCTTTTTCAATCAAAGGAAGAAGGACTGGGTTCACCCTTCTAAGCTTTTGTTTAAAAGGCTTTTGATTCTCTTTCAAGGGTATAGTATGTTGGATTACTAAGGTATCATAAGATTTGAGGTCTTCATAACCCCAAGCAAACAAATCTTGGAACTCCTTAAACAAGTCAATGTATTTCAATTTCTGATCAGCAGGCAATGCTTTGGATAGTTTTACCATTCTGGGATTTTGTGTGGTTCCAATGTTGCAGTCCTCAATTTCAGCATTCAGTGGTTGCATTTTTGGCTTCCTTGAGATGTCATTTGAATCGAATAGATCCTCCAAAGGGTTTAAACCTATAGGTAGAAAATTGTCTTTTAGTACAATTACTTCAGCTTCTCCCTCAACTATTTCATCAACATCTGTTTGCTTCAGCTGTTGTACATCCTTGTCATTAAAAGTAGTTGGATGCAAAATCAGACTTGCTATTTCAGCTGATATATGTTGTTCAATTGTGGCTATCTGTTGTTGATCATCCATAGTGCTAGTATCAATGTTCATGCTGGAGAATTCCTCCTTCAAAGTCAGGAAGTTATTTATCTGTGTATCACTTTCAAAGACTTGCCAATTTTGACATTATCTGGGACCACAGGTCTATGTTTGATTTCAGCTGTGAAATGGTGGTTAGGCTCAAAAGGTAGTTTGCATGTGCTAGCAAAGGTTGCCAAGCTATGTGCATGTAAATTGTGCTTTCTTGAGATTTTGGTGAGCTGAAATTCTGAGAAAGTGTTAAGTATTTCAATGGCCGCACCTCTGTAAGCCCTCAACCTAGGATCATTTGTGACAAAATTTCCCTTCATCTGCTGTATGATTAGATCTGAATCCCCTAAAATTGAGATTTTGGTTGCACCCAGGTTTTCTATTAGCTTGAGTCCTAGCAAAAGGGCTTCATACTCGCCCATATTGTTTGTGCATCTAAAGTTTAATCTGTATGCATGACCTTCAGCATGTTCATTTTGCATGTTGTGCATCCAGACCCCCGCCCCTACTCCTAATTTGTTTACTGAGCCATCAAACTCTAAGTACCATAAGATTTCATGGTCAAGATTAGTATTTTTAGAAAGTTGCACCATGGGCAGATTGGGTTCTTGTAAGTCATTTGTTATGTCCTTTCCATTTGTTGCATTAACCATATTGACAATCTTTTGATTTGGATCAGCAGATTGTTCATTCATACTTCCTGGTTGTGCTATTATCAGGAGTTTTCATTAGTTTTGGGGCACATGTCAGCATTATACAAAACGAATGAATCCATGTCGAAATGTATTGAATAGATGGGGAAGTTTTGGGGCTTTTCTTGACTACTCACCACATATTTCATTAGTGTTTCATAGTACAATATCTTTGGCTATCCAAATACTGAAATAGTGGCATAGGACATGTCCAATTGCAAGGATCCTTGGAGTTTGGCCCCCCATGATCTGGATAAAAGCATGCCATACCTGGGTGGAATATCAGCTACCACCACATCCATCAGAATTGTTTTGGTTGGGTATTGGTGCAGGGAAACACACAAATCTTTAATTAGGCCTAGACACCTGACTTGGCTTGAATCAAATGAGAACAAATCTTTGTATGGTCATGTGATACCTAGGTCTAGTTTTTCCATCACAGATTTAGGCATTAGGTTATGTGAGGCCCCGGAATCAAACATTGCATTGTGTAACACCTTGTCATGAATGTTTAAACTGACATAAAAAGGTGGAACTCCTCCATTTGTTGTCTTTCCATTAACTTCAGGACCAAAAAGTAATTCAGGTTGATCATCTAGAACATTTACAGCATCCCTATTATCTGGTATTTGGAGTGACCTATTGATCTGTTGTCTATACGCTTCATGTTTGGACAATTCAGAAAGGGGAATAGCTATTTTCAACTTACCTATTTCTACTTCCAAGTTAAAGGGTTTTTCTGTCTGCAGCTTTGTGTTGGGGACAACAAGCTTTTCTTTTTCAACTGAATTTTCAGCGACCTTTTATTCATTTTGACTATTGTTTTGAAGTATCTCTTTTTAGAAATATTTTCAGGAACACTGTTTGAATTTTCTTTTGAGGAGACGGATGAGAATGGTTGATTTTTAGAGGGTTGTATATCTGATATGTCTTCCACAGTAACTTTTCTTGCGTTTGAGTCTGTTTTATCAGAGAATTCTGTGAGAGTAGCATTATCTTTTACTTTCTTTTGTTGTTTAGTATCCTTTGGTTTGATATTTTTAGGCACATCTATGGTTCTGCTCCTTAATTTGTACTATTTGTGAACCTCATAAACTGCTGCATCATAGCCTTCCCTAAAATAAAATGACTCTCCTGATTTGGTTTGAAATTGATTGCAACTATGGGCCTCTTGATCTTCTTGTGTTAGAAAGACTTGTTGTTCACTGTCCAAACCCATCAAGTTGATGTGAGGGTCCTCTGTTGGTTCACTAGATGTCGAGGCTTCAACATAATTTTCTTAGAAAGGAGGTCTGATGTTCTGGTCGGGACCAGCCCTTCCAACATTTGGATTTTGATTCTTTCTAAAGTTTGGGTTTCTTGCAGTACTTGGTTGACCTTCCCATGATGACTTTCTTTCGATGGTTTCCACTCTATCTCATAGTCTGTCCATACCTTTGATAATTGCATCCAGTTTTTGTTTAAATGCTGAAGGTTCTTCTTTAAAAGTAGTTCTTCTTTCAGATCTTGCCCTATTTCTTTTAGCAATTAGGTTTGCCTCCACACTAACAGCTATATTCTGCATGTCTGCTAAGGTTGGAGGGGCTCTTTCCCTCAGTTGATATGCCATGTCAGAATCAAATCCAATGGGGAATTTGATCAAAGCTAAATCAGGTGGAGGTCTAAGGTTTTGAGGAATGGCATTGTAGACATTGTTGAATCGGGCACAATAGGCTAGGATAGTTTCTTGTGGGCCTCTTTTTATAGTGTCATACTCAGATAGAATGTGCAGTGGATCTTTTTTCTTTTCCCATCTATTGAGAAATTTATCGTAAAGAGAATTCGGATTGGCTATGGAATTAGCAGTAAGTGCTCTAAACCAAGTTCTTACTTCTCCTGTCAAACTTTGGACAAAAATTTTCATTCTCACATCATCATCATCTATCTCATAATTCTCAAAATAGTATTGCATTTTCTTTGTATGATGTAGAGCAGTATATGTACCTATACCATCAAAATAAGTGATCTTACTTTGATAATCCTGAGGCATAGTCACTGGATTTGCAGGTAACTGTAAAGGGGCATATCTATTTGCCATATTGACAGGGATAAATGGAACAACAGGAAGGAACAGAACAGCTGGGACAGTAAGGATAGTAGTAGAAATATGTGTAGTGGATGGAGGTGTAGAGAAAGTACTTTGAGAGGTGGATGAGGAAGAAGGAGAAGAAGGCGCAATTTGAGGACGGACTAAATGTTTAGCAGGAGTTGGAACATAGTTTTTCTGAACTGTTTCAGGGCTCAAATCAGCAAAATCTTCTTGTTTCTCTTGTTTCCTAAGGATCTTTGGGATTAAGTTGGGATTGTCAAAAATAGCTGGAGGGTCTGGGTTAGGGTTTGACCTAGTATACTGAGTTTTCTTCTTTAGAGCCAGCTTCTAAATTTGTTTTTGGCATTTTTGTGGGAATATTTCAGATTAGAAGGAAAATGGTTAAATTTTGGAATAACTGTTTACAGCTTAAAACTAGAATGAAGATTGACTGAAGCAGGTTTTATTTAATCCTGTAAATGCAAAGCAAGAACAGTTTCAAAGGCTTTCTGGCTGACATTCAGGCTCCATATGTAGTTTTAAGGAATAGACAGAAATTAGAAAAATTCGTTCTTCCACAGTGGAGTTGCCAATGATGTTATCACTCACGTTGTTCCCTGGTTCCTAAGGGAATACGACCGAGGTAACCACTAAGAAATCTTTTAGTTATAGGTCCTAGCCTACTTGCAACCAGAGAGGGCTCTCTCTTTATGTTTTATCTTTGTTTGGAGTAATTTTAGGCTAGTTATGTTGTACTGGGTTTTGTTTTAAATTTGGTTGGATGATGATTTCAAATAGAACTAATATGCAGTTTTCAGAACAGCTTAGACCATTGGGAAATGGAGTGAATGATTGTGTACTGCTGAAAGTGATTGTTGGGAAGTAGTAATGCTACAGAGCCAGATAGGTATCCATGAAACAAATCTTCAAATCTGGGGATCGATGGCATGAAATCAGGAAATGAAAGGCAGTTAAGGATCTTTCACTATGCTGATAGAGGGAAAGTGTGAGAATATTATCTAGGAGCAATTAAGAATTCCTAAATAGCATTCGTAATGAAAGAATTAGTGCAAACATGAGCAATTAAGAATTCATATTTATGACCAATTCTGAAGAAAACATAGTTAGAAACAAAGATTGATTAGAGGGTGCTTTCAAACAAGCATGAGCTATTCTTCTTCTCTATTGCTAATATCATGAAACATATATGTGAATTTTGTAAATACAGAAAGATAAAACATGGTTTAGGAAAACTTATTGTTCCATTAAACAACACAGGAATTCTGTAGCAGAACACAGTTCATTACTTTCACATCCAGACAGTGCAATAATCATAAACTCACCAGCTCTTTGTATTAGAAAATCTGTAAGTTATAGCGCATCTCTTAGAGAGAGTATAATCAACCAACCCCAAATACGTTATATGGGGACGTATATATACAAAAATAAGATACAAAATATCTAGATGATGAGTCCTTATGTAATAAATTACATCACCAACTCTTCCAAGGAAGTAAATGAAGAAAGTAAATGCTGCAATAAATATTAGTTTATTAGTTGTCCATTTTGTCAGAGAATTTTGACTTTTGGGACCAACTGAGTCGGTTGGGGCTGCGCTTTCAAATTTTCATTTTTCGGGCTTGTTGTCCCAGCACTTTGATGAGTCATTGTCTTGACCTGCTCCACCTGTTGTCTAACTGCTCTGTCTGGTGCCTGCGTACTCAAATTTGCTGACCTGTAGTTGATCTGTAGCTGACCAAAATCTGAAGCTGAACTAAGAGGAAAAATGGCCGAAATCACCTCGGCAAAATTTCCAGCATTGTCTGCCACAAATCCTCTTTAGGCAGCTGATGTCTTTGTATCTTTATTAATGTCTCATCTGCCTCAGTATATCTGTAAAAATTGGGCGGGACCTCAAAAAGATGATTTATTTTATGCTCCATGTAAAATAAGTTTTCCAGTTTGTCATAAAGGCTTTGTCCTGATGGAGGTCCTGTTTCCTCTGAGGAACTTAAAGATGCTGTAATCTGATTTGTAATAAAATTGTTCATCCTGGTTGCATATTGTTCCTGGGTCAGTAGTATTCCAGCGTTGGTCAATAGGCTGGGCAATCCTCTGCTCTGCAATGCTTCAAGCTTTAGCTTGAATTCATCTACCTCTGCCTGCATTTCTAGACACTTTCTTTCTAGGCTTTGCACAAAATTTCTTAGAGTCAGCAGCTTTTTTGCTGTTAGAACATTATTTGTCCTCTTGCTGATGTCTAATGTTGCCAACTCTTCTTTGGTGTGAGCGTTCAGGAAATGAATCATTTGAGTAGCCTGCTTAGGCATATTTCCCAACGCTGCCCTAGCCCTTTGATTCTCAAATTGAGCTAGGCCTATTAATTGCATCTGTTCATGCATGGTTTGGATTGATTTCCATTGTCTAGTGATTGATTGGCCAATGTTGGCCCACAAAATCTTTTTAATTTCAGCTAGGGTCTTTTCCAAATTTAGCTCCTTCTCCAAGACCTTTATTTTGTCGTTCAAGGCCTTAATTTCCCTTGTTTTTTCAGCTACTGTCACCTTGGACTTATCATAGCTCACTTCTAGTTTGGCAAGTTTTTCCTTGGCCTCTTTTATCTCTGTTGCCTGAAGTTCTAGCTCCTTGACGGTTTTCATCATTTCATCCATGCTCATGCTAGATTCATGTGCTGTTGTTGTTGCTGCTGTTGTAGCATCTGTGGTAGATGAAGCTGTTGTGGATGCTGAGATGATAGGAGGGATCACTGCTGCTTGTGTAGGAGGAACAAGGACATCAGTAGGAACTATTTGAGGTGGCTGGGAGGTCGACTCTCCTTGCTTTCCTTGCACTACTCTTTCCAATTCTTTCTCCATATGAATTATTCTTTCGTTCATTCTCATCAGTAGATCCATTGTATCCTCAACATCTTTTTCTTGCACCAGCTCTGCAGTTTGATGGTGCATAGTAGAAGACAACCCCAATTGTTTTCTAAGAGTAGCAATATCATCTTCTTTTTTCTTCATAAGAGCTCTAACACCCTTAGGGTCCTTGGGATCATGTCCTAGGTCCACAATAATGTCCTCCAATGTTTTAATTCTGTTGTCTTTGGCCGAGGAGGACAGTCTTTCCAAATCTAGCTGAGTATTTGTGTTCTTTAAAGACTCCTTCAATTCATGGGCCAGCATGGCCTTATCTGCTAAAGTAGCATAGACCATCTCACCCATTTGTTTATGCAGCTCTATTTGATCCATCGGGTGAATGTCCTTGGCAAGGACCTCTAGATTAGTCTTCACATAATCTGCAGCTGACTGTGGCTGCGGTATCTTGGGCTTAAAATGACTTAGAATCATCTTTTCCTCCTTGAGGTCATATGCTGCCATCAACCTCTACTGTTTGGCAGGTGTTGCCTTAAGAAACTGATCATATAACTATACTCTTAATAGCTCATTTTGAGCCTTCATTTCCATGAAAGCAATTTTGATACTAGGTGGCTGCTTGCTCTGTTGTGTTGAGGATGATACGTCCATGCCATGCTGCCTCTCTTGCTCTTGCTGGAAAGAGCTAGTAGGTGTGTGGTGGCTTGCTTCCCTCTCTCTCCTTGGACTTTCTAGTACCTCTTCACTAGTTTCCTCCTCAATTGGAGGATCAACTCTTTGCCTCTTGGCTTCAGGCTGCTGTGTAGACCCACTAGTAGGTGTGGAGTCTTCTCTGTCTCGCTTCTTACCTCTTTCCTCATTGGCAGGAGTCTGCAATGCTGGCACTTGCAGTTCTTCAATCTGATGTGGAGGGGCCTACCCTTAACCCTGCTCTTTTGAGGTAGCAGGTTGTTCTGTTAATTTTTCTTGCTCAACATTCATCGGCTCTTTTCCTTTTACTGTACCTGTTGCTGGGGTAGACCGTTGCTGGGCAGCTTGTGAAGCTGCAGCTGTCGATGGACCTTCTCCGACTTGCTGTGGCAATTTGAAATTTACCTGGTCAAAATAATCCAAGTCAAAAGTTTTTTCTAGATCTTTGACATTTTTCTCCATAATTTCTTCTTGAGTAAACACCTCAGCTAGTGTCCCTGCCAGCAACTCATCTTGGTTGGCATATTGTTCAATTTGTGGGAATCTGCAGTGCTGATATGCTGCCAGCCTATATTTAACTCTTTTGGCACTGATAAAGCCATCCAGGTCATAAGGAACCCACCAGAAACTCCTTTTCAACTTGAGCCTCTGCCCCAATATTTGATCAACTTCTTGCCACCCCTCTTTCTTGTTCATAATGAAGGGGCCTAGATGGTCTCTAAATTTCAGGCGAGCTTTCTTCTTGGCGCTATGAAAATGAGTGAGGTCTAAATTGATGAGTTTCCTGTAATATTCTAAGGCAAAAAGTCTCATTGGTACATATCTTGGGAGCCTGTAAAGACAGAGCTCACAGCCATAGAATCTGATGACACTGTGATTTTGGTAGAGATACCAATCACCTATTTTGTAAGCCTTGGACAACTGCAAGATCTTCTACATGTCATATGATAATCTAGGAGGAGGAGTTCTCATTAGGAGACAAGAGACTGGGTATACAAATTGGTCAATGAACTCACAATAGGAAAATGGAGAGTTTTGAACCTCATGGAAAACTGATGACCAAAAGATGACAGACCTTCTTTCACCCTTAGAATCCAACTTCTTGATGGGGCATTGGAAGCATTCAGACTGGTAAAACATGAAAAAATGATAGATATATGATGAATATTTAAAGATTCCCTCCGTATCCAGTTTCACTAGTTGCTCATGCATTTTATTGGCTATGAACTTGGCATAGTTATACTTGACAGCAGGGGGCTGTCCTAGGTTGTATGCAGACAGCAGAACCAACACTATTTCATCAATGTGCTCACTTGTTTTAAAACCCAGCACATAAGAGATCATATCTACAAGCAGCTTGCCCACCTCATTGAAGTTGACATATAGGAATGGAGGTGGCTCAGTAGGTTGGCGGTCTGCCCTCATGAATGTCTTGGCAATCCTTGCAATCTCAGAGCTGGAGAGTTTGGAGCCTTCATCCAGCAAGTAGTTCATAGAGAAAGGAAACAATAGTTGAGTCTGTTTGAAGTTTAACATCTGGTTGATGGAGTCAGGAGTAATATGAAAAAGTATGCTCCCAGATGGAGACTTGACAGCTCTCTGGGTTGGCTCATAGTTCTCAGCACACAGATGGATAATCTCAGGAAAGATATTAACAGAGGGGAGGAAGTAAAAAGGTAAATTAGACTCCCATATGCCATACATGTCACAGTTGCTCAAAAAACTGTTTCTCAACTGGCAAAAGGTTTGCAAGTGATTCTTGTCCCCAACCAAATCCTGAATGAGGTAATCTCTATTAGCTAGGGGCATGGCTTCAAGCTCTTTGTTTGGTGGATTGATAGGAGTGATATTTAGAGCTGTTAGAGTGGCCATCTTGAAGCTTTTCTGTACTTGTGCTTGGAATAAAGATTAAGGAAACAATTGGCTGAACAAACTTGCTTGTGAGGATTAGCAAAGGAACTGGGGACTGAACTTAAATGTGACAATAGTGTTGACTTTCTGAAACTATGATGAAAGAGACAAATTTTGCAGAGTTTTTTGACCAATGTTCCATCTCCTTGATGGATTCTGTGGACTAAAATACTGTGGGAAAAATTCAGAGGGGAAAGGGGATAATTTTCAGCCCAATTACTTTGGTTTTTGAATGGAATGTGGCAGAAAAGGATAATGCCGAGCCGCTGTGGAATTTTGTTGGGAGCCCGAGCTTGAAAACGGTTTTCCACGGTGAAATTGTGAATGGACGGGGGTTTGCAGGGTTTTCTTCTAACAGGGGAGAGTAATGAGTGAGTTTAGGCAGTAATTAGGCGTGTGAGTGATTTGAATTTAGGAATTGGCAGGTTTTAAGCATGTAAAACAGAGAAAAATGGTAAGAACAGGGGAAAACAAGCAAAATTTGGCAAATACCTGGTTAAAATAGCACCGAGGGCAACTGGACTGGTGGTGAATTTGGAGATAACAACAACACAATTGGTCGAATTTGAATTCTGGACGCAAACGGATGAAACCGGCACAAGCAGCTCTCCACTATGACCAATGAAAATGACTACAAAATGGTCGAAAACGCATATTTTTTATAAAAATTTGGCATATTTGTGCTTTTGGCGCTTTTCTGCGATGACATCAGCATGATGTCATCAGCGGGTCCCGGGTACGGCAGGATGACGTGGCAGTTGACTGGGCGACGACGTGGCATAGGACACGGTGGCAAGGTGGGGACGCGGGCGGATGAAGTGGCAATGACATGGAGCAGCGGCGGGGACGTGGAGGTGACGTCACGAGGACGTGGCGCTGACATCAGAGGCGGGGGAGCGGTATCTGGTTTCCTCCTGCACCGCTTTTCAGCATAGGCGGTATTGGGGGAGGGGCCTCCGATCATGCCGGGAGGACGACACGTGGCGGGGGTACAGCAGGGAAACCGCCCATCCCCCAGACGTTAACCTCCGACATATCGGAATAGGATAATGACTGTCCACCGTTGATTTGTGGTGTGGGGAATCGGACGGTGGACGGGCTAGGTAAGGTGATAGGGGGTTAGGGACGGGACCCGCCCACTATATTAAAATAATTATGCGCCAAGGGGATTGTAAAAACTTTGGAAATGTGGGTTTTATGGGTTGGGTTTATGCGAGGGGAAACGATAATTTAATGTTTAATTAAAACATTTAAACATCAAACCTTGACAATGAGGGAAAATGGGAGAGGGGTTAGGTTTATAGAAAAGGGAGGGGGGACTATGGTTATTTCTTTAACTAGAGATTAAAGTAACTCCGGTTTTAGGACACATAAGGGTTCATAATAGTCCTAGATGGGCTCTTATTTCCCAAACTATATTTACATAGCTATAATGCTATAGGGTAGGATATGTAATATTTTTTGGAATTTTATATAGTTTTTTGTAGCAATAGGGATGGGAAAGTAGTTAGGGAGCTATATGTGGAGTACTGGAAAGGTATGTTTTTGACGAACAATTTAGTAACTTTTCAGTAACAATTGTAACCCTTTCTGCATAATGAGCTTAAAGAAATAAAGAATTTTAATAGAATGTGTGAGAATTAGCATGGAAAACTTAATTGCTGATAATTGTTAATTTTCCATGCAGGAAAGGGTGGAAAAGAAGGATTGCCATTCGAAAGGAAAAGACAAAGAAGCAACAATTGTTGTCCCTTTAGGAGGGAACCGGATGCGAACAAGATCGAACAGATCGAAGCAAGACAGCCCTGGAAAGGAAGAAGGATTATCGACTCGGCGGAGCAGCGGAAGAAAAGTAAAGGATTAACGGCTTGGCGAATCCCTCAGGATCTTTGATCCTGAGGGATCGCTTTTTTGCTTATTTTTGTTACCAAGATACCTCCGCCGTTACTCTTATAAAAAGGAACAACAGCGTTAAGCAAGAGGACTTTTTGTTCATATATGTAACTGAGAATTCCAGATTAAACTTTGATCATCGACTCTCACTAAGACTTGTTTTGTTGTACATTTGTTGATGTTTTAATACAAAAGACTTGGTGTTTATTTCATCTCTGCATCTGGAGTAATCTAAGGCAGTGTGTCGTTGGAAGCTAAGGGCCCGGCTCCGAAGGACACTTGCTTTTGTATCATTATAATTTGGCTTCTGTGTGATTTGTTTATCTTTACAGTTCGGTAATCTGATATGTTTTTCATATGCTATTCCATGCTCTGTTACAATCAATTCATTAATGGTTTCTGTTAAGAAGATTTATATCGTGACTCTGTATTGCGTAAGTGAATCTCTTCAGAGTTGATTGCATGTTAGCAGTCTAAGCCAATTGTTTCTGTTACAGAGCCTTCATATTGAATATTGCTGTATTGGATTCATTTGAAATCTCAGTTATTGGAATCTCGAAGTAATATTATTCTATCTGGAAACATAGTCATACTCTCTTTAATCATCAGATTGCTATAATAAGTGTGTTGTGTATATATGTTTGATGATTGTTGTTCCATAATTCATTTGTGAATATTGTTCCACAAAGTATAATTCATTGAAGTTGCTTTAGAGAGAAGATTGCTATTTGATTACGGGATGTGAGTTTAATTCAATAGAGCAAGCGTAGTCTGACTCGCGAGATTTAGTTTATTAGACTGTTGTTCCATTAATTGTTGTTCCATTTCAGATTTGCTGTTCCATTTCCCGTTTGCTGTTTCATTTTACTTTCTGCCGATTTCAGTTACTTGCATTTACTGTTTTGGTGTGAGAGAAGGTCTAAGGCTGTAGTGATCCTCAGCAAGTCGCTGCCTAGCTCCCAGACCTATGGTCCATGCTCTAATTTCCTTTCCATCAGTTTCTAGAGGGATGGGTTATCGCTTCCGTACCCTTGACTGATAAACTGCGCTGTGTGATTTTTAAAAGCAATGTAGTCATAGGTTTAACAGCCGTTTACTCTTGTATTTTCTAGACACTGTACTACTAAGCATTACTCTGAAGAATAGCCTCGGATTGAGCTACTCTTTGCAATAACAAAGCGTTCCCGGATTGACTTATTAATGTAGCATAACTAGAGATGAAAGAGACCCTTGTTACAGCTCTACATTTTGGCACCGTTGCCGGGGAAAGAGTACAGCCATTTGTCTTTTACAGAGTAGTGTACGAGTCTGCTAGGGGAGAGTTGGATTTTAAAAACGGAAGGTAAGAACCTGCGTGCGGAGCATGTAAAAGCCCTGCTCCACCATCCACTTTCCTACCAGAATTGTGGGTTGAATAGAATTTGGTATTTTATAGAGTGTATGTCTAAGCAGAAAAAGCCAGAAAAAATTATCAAACCTCCATTCAAACCCGAAAAAGCCAAAGGGCCGGTGACCCTTGGCCGAACAACCTTCATAGACGAAATCTATAAGAAAATTGAATCTCAGCCATCAGTAGGGTTTAGGAAAACCAATTCTAAACAATCTACTAGCTCCCTTCAGGCCGCAGGATCACCATCTGTACCCTTCGCTGAGGTGCATAGTCAGACTGATGAACATGACTTTCAAGAAATTGAAAATTCTATTCCAGAACGACTGCAGGAAGGGAATCTAAGCAATCTTTGTGAAGGAGAAGGGGAAACAGGAGAAGTTGAGGAGCCAAAATCTCCTCCTAGGATAATTCATCCATTAAAAAGCCCAGATAAAGGAAGCGCTGTAAAAATCACTGTTGAATGGATTCAATCTCCTCAAGCAATAGGGACTCTCATTATTCAAGATAAAGGAAGTACTATTAAAACAATCCCTGTTAAGACCGTTCCTTCTCCGCCTAGGAATACCCTCTTAGGAATCCCGGAAGGTTACTAGCACATATTCGATCCCATGGCACAGAATCAGCCAAACACTCAAAATTCTACATTACAATATCCTATAGTGGATTCCGCAGCAAATGCTCCTATGAAAGCAATTCCCCTTCAACACATTCCTACATTTCATGGACTTACATCAGAGGATCCTAATGCATTCTTATTTGAATTTGATGTATTATGCAGGGGATATGATTACAGCACTGACCCCCAGAAATTAAAGTTGTTCCCCTCCACTTTGAAAGGAGTAGCTTTAAGATGGTTTATGGGTTTAGGTGGTGGGGTTATAAATAACTGGGAGCATATGAAAGAATCTTTCCTAAAGAAATATCAAGATTATTATAGGTCTAGAGAACTAAAAGATGAAATATTTCAGATGACAGCCAGACCAAATGAAACACTAGAAGAATATGTAGAACGTTTTCAGTATAATTTGCAGAGATCTCCATATGCATCACTACCTCTGCCCGATAATGTGTTAAAAACAACATTGATTAGAGGCATGAAGGAACAATGGATTGAAACATTAAATATCATAGGAAAAGGGTATATTTATCAAGAAAATTTTGCTGACATCATTGATTTATGTATCAGGAGCTCGAGAGGTAGCACGAGGATAAAGCCAACAGAATATGATCGGTTTGTCAGAGATAACAAAATACCAACAGAAGGAGTAACACGTGTAGAACTTGGGAATTTGTTAGAAAATTTTAAAACTGATATCCTGGGGACATTGACTACACAACTTGATATTGTGCAGGCTAAATAGAACCAGATAGAGGCAGAACAGAATTTGGCGATCTTCTGCCCCCGATGCAGAAGAAAACACAGCCACAAGGAATGTCCGCTGGATGCAGTTCAAACATGTGCTATCTGTACAAAAGATCATCTGACTGAAATTTGCCCCTCACTTCCTGGATTGAAAGCAGTATATAAGGAAGCAGAAGAAGAGCCAGAACCAGCATACTTCGTTAACCAGCGTCGCCAGTGGAAACCAAGGCAATCAGGTATGTTTTCAGATCCAACTTCTTCTTTTCAGCCTCCACAATATAACGCTCAGCAATATAGTATGTGGCAAAACCAATCTCAACCTCCATTTCCGAACTGGTCATCACCACCATTTCCTTCTTCAAATCCATGAATGAATCAGGCAAGCCAATTTGGTTGGCCGAATTTTCCTTACGCCCCACCATATTGGCAGAATAGCTCATACCCTCCGCAATGGACCCCCCCTACTTCACAAAGTTCACCCTGGCAGACAAATTGGCCAAAATCGACATATCAGCCAATAGGAACTATTCCGCTCCCTCAACCAACTCTGCCCGCTTTGCAACAAAATCCCCAGTCTAATATGAGACCGCAACTCCCAGCCCAACCCAATCCTAATCCTAATAACAAGCCGGTCCAATCCCTCCAAATTATAGAATCAGCAGAAATCAGACCCGAATTAAGGGAGTGCAATGATCTTCAGTCAAGATCTGGACGTATAATAGAAACAGAGGGAGATAAAACAGTTCACATTGAAGATCAGTTACCAATAGAACAGCCGTTACAACAAGAGGGTGCAAATAAGGAGCAGACTCATCATCAAGCAAATACACCCTCTCCTCCCTTCCCAGAACGATTAGTCATACCACGACCTGTACAACATCCAGACTTTGACATTCTGGGAGAGTTACAAAACCTGTACATACGAATTCCTTTCCTCCAAGCCATTCAAGACATCCCTATATATGCAAAAACTATAAAAGAATTGTGCATAAAAAAACCAAGGAGGAATATAACCACTAACCCAAGAGTCCAAGTAGTCGGTACTTTATCTGACCTGTTATCAGGAGCACCCATTAAATATGAGGATCCAGGGAATCCAATCGTAACTGTCCAAATCTATGGCTAGACCCTGACTAATGCTTTGGTTGATTTAGGAGCTGCAATTAATATTTTGACAACTTCTACTTGCCAAAAGCTCGGTATTACATCGATAGAACCCACCTCTACTTTGTTAGAATTGGCAGACCGATCAGTAGTTCGACCAGAAGGAACTCTATATGATGTCATGGTCTCTATAGATTCTTGGGAATACCCAACTGATTTCCTGGTAATTAATCCAAAAACCCGACTGGATGGACACCCGCTAATTTTAGGTAGACCTTGGCTTGCTATCGCCGATGCTTACATTGGTTGCCGGCAGGGGAATATGACCATAACCAGAGGACCAGATATTAAATACCTAGTCCTATACCCTCTAGCACAGCCAAGTTTGACAATGATAAAAACTAACCAGCACCTTGTATCATACCTTACTGACAATATCAGATCACCATTGACTATACAGAGGGCCCTAGACTTTAAAGACCAAACAGAAGATGATGCCATCAATAACTTTGTTAGTCAAACTGAATCTAGACCTCATGCACAGTGTTTTATGATAGAAGCTGCATTCGAGAACGAACTAGAAGAAGATCCCTTGAAAGATACACATGACCAAACGATACCTGTAACTTCTGTTGCCAATAGTAAAGCAGTGGAAATCGAACCGGGAAAAACGCTAAACATCAATGCCAACCTTACACCGGATCAAGAAATAAAACTCATCCACCTGTTACGGAAGCATCAAGAAGCATTTGCGTGGGATTACCCCGATATGAAAGGGATTGACCCCCAATTATGCACCCACCATATTTATATAGAAAAAGATGCAAGACCTGTTCGCCAACCGCAAAGAAGACTCAACCCTCACCTAAAAGATGTTGTAAAAGCAGAACTTCAGAAGCTTTTAGATGTTAATTTTATCTATCCTATTTCTGATAGTAAGTGGGTCTCTCCACTTGTGGTTGTACCCAAGAAGAATGGGAAATGGAGGATTTGTGTGGATTATAGAGAGCTAAACAAAGCCACACAAAAATACCATTTTCGCCTCCCATTCATAGACCAAGTACTAGACACGTTAGCAGGAAAGAAATTCTTTTCTTTCCTGGATGGCTTCAGTGGATACAATCAGATTCAGATTGCCCCTGAAGACCAGGATAAAACTACCTTTACTTGTCCTTGGGGAACGTTCGCCTATAGAGTTCTACCCTTTGGCCTATGTAATGCTCCTGCCACATTCCAAAGGGCCATTCTTAGCATCTTTGCAGATTTAATAAATGATGGGCTTGAAGTATACATGGATGACTTTACACCATACGGAGATGACTTTGATCCAGCTCTGGACACCCTAGAAAAGGTCCTACAGCGTTGTATTGATACCAGACTTTGTCTAAGCCACGAAAAATGTTATATGATGATGACTGAGGGACTCATTCTCGGACATTTCATCTCAGCAGCTGGAATTCAGGTAGATCCGGCCAAAATTCAAATTCTGTTGCTTATCCCCACCCCCACTACTCAAACAGAGGTACGCAGCTTTCTTGGATTTTCTGGGTATTACAGAAAATTTATAGAACATTATTCACACATTGCTACACCTTTATATGCATTAACTGGTAATGTTGATTTCATGTGGACAGAAAAATGCGACCGCACTTTCCAGCATTTAAAGAAGCTTGTATCAACAGCTCCAGTCCTTTGAGGACCAAACTGGAATTTGCCATTCCAAATCTCATCTGATGCTTCAGACACAGTAATCGGTGCAGTCCTGGGGCAGGAGGAGGATAGAAAACCATACGCTATTTATTATATCAGCAAAAATTTATCCCCTGCTGAATTAAATTACACTGTCACCGAAAAGGAATTCCTCGCTGTAATACATGCTGTCAATAAATTTAGACATTATATTACAGGCTATCCCGTTGTTTTATATACAGATCATTCTGCTATTAAATATTTAGCAAATAAGCCTGTTACAAATGCTAGAATAACGAGATGGTTGATCTTATTGCAGGAGTTCGATATCACAATCAAAGATAGACCTAGAAAGGAGAACCCTGTAGCCGATTTTCTCTCACGAATACCAAAATCAATTGATGCAGCAACAGTAGAAGACCAATTTCCCGATGAGCACCTGTTTGCTGTTGCTGTTCAAACACCCTGGTATGCTGATGTTGCCAACTACCTTGCAGTAGGTAAGCTATCAAAACACTTAACCCCTAATGAACGTAAGCAGATCGTTCAGAAGAGTACTCGGTTTTCGTGGAACGGGGGTTATTTGTTCCACACAGGGGCAGACATGCAAATTAGAAGGTGTATCCGAGAAGATGAAATTTTCGACATCTTAAAAGCTTGTCATAATGGACAATGTGGGGGACACTTTGCCGAGAAATGAACAACACATAAAGTATTACAGACGGGATGCTACTGGCCTACAATCTTTAAGGATTCAAAGAAATTTGTTCAAGCCCGTGACAGCTGCCAGCGAGCAGGACGACCTGGTCAAGCCGACGAAATGCCTCTGAGGCCACAATTAGTTATTGAACCATTTGAACGATGGGCTCTTGACTTCGTTGGACCCATCAACCCATCATCAAATCAGAGAACATATATTTTGGTAGCCACAGAATATGTTACCAAATGGGTTGAGACCGAATCGTTGCCTAGAGCTACAAAAGATTCAGTAATACAGTTCCTGTTCCATTTGTTTGTACGATATGGTCTTCCAAGAGAAATAATCACAGATGGAGGACCACAATTTGTTTGAAAAAAATTAGCTGCAACACTTGACAATTATCACGTCCAGCACAAAATTACTACCCCATATCACCCGCAGGCGAATGGGCAAGTAGAAAGTAGCAATAAGGTAATAGAATCAATCTTAACAAAAACCATTGCTTCACATAGGCGTGATTGGGCCGCCCGACTACCTGAAGCACTCTGGGCCTATAGAACCACCTGGAGAAGCACCACTGGTTATTCACCCTATCAATTAGTGTTTGGGAAACAACCTATTTTCCCCATCGAATTCGAAATCCAAACACTACGAACTGCACAGGAAGTTGGCCTAGATTTAAGTGAGGCACAAATCAATCGACTACAGCAGATTAATGAACTGGACAAAATAAGGCTCTCTGCATTACAAAACACAGCACTTATTCAGCAGCAGCGAGCTAAATGGCATGATGCACTTATTAAGAATAAAGACTTTCATGAAGGAGACTGGGCTCTGTTATATGACTCACGGTTTCAGGATTTCCCAGGGAAACTGCAGACTCGTTGGTTGGGGCCATACGAAATCCAGAAAGTATATGATAATGGGACCCTTACCCTCAGTCACAATCGATGGTTCTGGATATGCATTCAAGGTAAATGGCCACCGAGTTCATCTCTATCATAGGCCACTCACTAGGGAATCCTTCTATGAGCAGCTACGTCAAGACACTGACATGGAAATTTTAGGAGAGGAAGTAAAACCTTCCTCACCTATAGTTCAGTAAGGAACGCATTTCTTTTTTGACCTGTACATAAGTTCTTGTATATACGTCTTCTTAATATTTCTTTGATCTTTCTTTCTTAAGATTGCTTTCTACAGTCAGCGTGTTTTTGCTGTTTCTTTTCCAAAAGGGAACAACAGTTGCTTATTTCCGTGTTTTTGTTGTTCCTTTTTCAAAAGGAACAGCATATCTGGGTTTTTGCTGTTCCTTTTCCAAAAGGAACAGCAGCGGCTTCATCGTGTTTTTGTTGTTCCTTTTTCAAAAAGGAACATCAGGTGTGAGTTTTTGCTGTTCCTTTTCCAAAGGAACAACATTTTTGGGGTTTCGCTGTTCCTTTTCCAAAGGAACAACAGTTGAGAGTTTTCAGTTGCTTATTTTCATCTTTTTGTTGTTCCTTTCTCAAAAGGAACAACATTTCGTGTTTTTGCTGTTCCTTTTTCAAAAGGAACAACATTTCGTATTTTTGTTGTTCCTTTTCCAAAAGGAACAGCAGTTGCTTATTTTCATCTTTTTGCTGTTCCTTTCTCAAAAGGAACAGCATTTCGTGTTTTTGTTGTTCCTTTTTCAAAACGGACAGCATTTCGTATTTTTGTTGTTCCTTTTCCAAAAGGAACAACAATTGTTTATTTTCATCTTTTTGCTGTTCCTTTTCAAAAGGAACAGCAGTTGAGAATTTTTGCAGACAGCACTCATGATCTTAGGCTGTTTCTTCTCAAAGAACGGCATCCCAACTATTTGCTTGCATGGATTCTTCTCTTTCAAAAGGAATACTATAGCCATATCCTTGCTCTCAGTGAAGATTCATATTAAGGATGCTTCACGCCTATGACCTCTCCAGTCTTTAAGATACAGCTATATACTTATGCAATGAACATCAATTACAACATGCCGAAGTCAACATATCATAAAATCGCTATCTTTATAGAGCCTAGTATTGATAAGAGGACAAAAGGAGGGACATACTTTACTTATAATCACCATTGTCGTTGACTTATTCCCATTGTCCTGGATTGGTTATCTTTATCATGGCGATCTCCTTAAAAATCTTTCTCTGATTATTACACAGGAATAAGAACAGAGGATTTATATCTTCTTGTTGGGATGATAAGACTTCTTCCACCATTCCCACTCTTAAGGAGTGCTGAACCACCCTTATGTGTAAATAAATAAGAAAAAGGTGCTTTGCGAAGAAAGAAATGATAATCAATATGGATTATTAATTGTCAAACGCAGGATAGGGGGTCTCATCAAGAGCCAGCCTACCATGATCATCAGGTTGGAAGCGAAGTGGCATTCCCAACATGGCCACCATACCAGGGATATGGTCCAAAGATACACTAAATAAACAAACCTTGGAATAGGGGGTCTCATCACGAGCCGGCCTGCCCACGATTCGCACCCTCCTTGTGAATGGCATTATGACTACCTGGTTACCAAGCTAGCATAATGGCCTGCGTTTTGACAAAACAATTTTTATACACATACAGGATCATGGTTCCACGGGTGAAATAAACAACTCTGCCAAGGTTATGAACACCTGTCGGCAGCAGAGCTCTGTTAATGGTATCGAAGTCGTAATAGTTACACCAACAGGGATGATATTAATACCTCTTCGTCTCTTCTATCCTATGAATAATTCATATTTTATTTCCCGATGAACATACCGCACGAACACTCATTACTACCAATCATGGCAAGGGAACTGACAATGACTTCTGGGGATTTCGTACGATTGACAGACGTCCCATCCCCTGGCCTCGCATCATATTACGTAGGCTCTTATGTAAAACGCGATCCACCTTTTTGCCTTAATTTCGGTATTTCGTTGTCCATCTAAAACATGGCATAATTCTATATGCTGTTCCTTTATGACTAGTTACACGATGGCTGCTACTCCTCTACTTGACGACTGGGGCAACCTATCACATCGCGGGGGGGAAAGTAATCTCATTACTCCACGAGTTACGTGTCAGCATGCCATTCGGGGTAGATAGTGTATGAAAGTATGGCATGGTTTAACGGTATGATAATTCTATTTTACGCAAAGTTGCCATCCGCAATCCATTTTTGCTGCATACTCTGTTTTTTTTTTTTTTCCGCAACGATCACCTTCTCTGCATCCCAAAACAGCACAGGCAGTTACTGTTCCATTGAACATCCTTAGTAGCACCATGGGAGGAAAGGCAGTCCGAAGCGAACCTCAAGAATTGACAGTCTCTGCTGCTGCCCGGGAGATCCTGGAAAAGGCTGGATGGCTGAATTATTTCAGTTCCCTACAAGAATCAAACGAGACTGTGGCGTTGGAATTTCTGCAAAACTTGCAGGAGGACCACTCCATAGTAATAGAAAGGCGGATAGCGGTCACTGACGATGTAATTGCAGAAGTCTCAGGCCTGCCAGCCACCGGACCTGTATGGACGCTGAAGAAAGAAAGACTGCAGAAGATTATGGAGATTTTTCAGGACGAAGGCCAAAGCTTGACAGTAAAGGGGAAGGGAGTTCTGCCAGCAACGTTAGGAGAACCCTGGACCGAACTAGCAAGGATAATACAAAGCTACATTATGTGCGAAGGAAGGAGGGACGTGGTAAGACCACGCCATCTTAAACTTTTAGCTGTTTTGAAAGAAAAATGTTCTGTAAATATGCCTGCACTTTTAAATTCACTACTGCATGATGCAGCCCGAAGCCTGAAAACGTCACAGCACGTAGAAGCAGTTGTTAGCCACCATAGACTGATTCGATTGATAGTGAGCCATAGTCTCACTCAACAGCAGAGCAGCTGGGAGGAGCTCGTTGCATTGATTGAAGGGAAATTACCTGCACCATCCCCAAAACCTAAAGCTTCCTCTAGCACACCGGAACGATCAGAGAAACGCAGAGAAGTGGCAGCAGGAAAAAGTGTTGCTCTAAAACGAAAGAATTCTTTAAGTACACCGGAGCAACTAGAAAAACGTAGAGAAGTGATAGCAGAAAAACCTGTTGCTTGCACACCGGAACAACCAGAGAAACCAAGAAAGTCAGTCCGGCTAGCTCAAATTCGAGGGAGGCTGGAAAAGATTCGAGAAAGCACCAGCCAACCAATTGAGATCATAGACGAACCTCCAGAACTAGAAGAAGTACTTTCCGAAGAAAATGCTGGACAATCTGGGGGTGAAGCTGAGCAAGCCAGAGGAGGAGGTGAGGAGAGAGAAGTTCACTCTGAAACAGAAGCGGAAGCTGAACACCCTAAGGCAGTCACTGAATAGGACAATCGGGAGGTTAAAGTAATACAGCCAGAAAGCAGCCCACTGCAAGACCCTGTGGGTGAAGAAGAATTGGCCGCAATCCTGGCCAGTTTGGGGGAATATGGCCAACCCTCCAGCCCAGCAGGTCCTCCCAATGAACCTCCATAGGTAGACATACCTGAGGGTTCACATGCAGAAAAGGAAGGAGAAGAAAACCCGCCCATTCATGAGGAAGAAATAAGGGACACCAACCAAGAACAATCTGCTCCCAAGGCACCAGAAGAAACTCTAGATAGAATAGGAGCAGATTTAAGGGCAAGTCGCAAACCCTCTGCTGAAGCAAGGGAAATCAAGAAATTAAGGACTAAACAGCAGAGGTTGCTGAACACTATAGCCCGGCTCCGACAGCAAATTCGGATTTTGAAAGCTAGTTTGAGGATACAAAGAACCACAAGGAAAAGAAAGAGGACCACTGCAGCAAAATCCCGCAGAACAAGAAGACGAAGGACTTACAGTCGCACTGTTGGTCGAAACCCGATTAGAAGATCTGCTACTGTTCCAAATGACACTGAGGAACAAACTGTTGTTCCAATTGTCACAGAAGAACAGACTGCTGTTCCAAACGACGCTGAGGGACATACTGCTGTTCCAATTGACGATGAGGAACATATTTCCGTTCCAATTGATAATGAAGAACAGACTGCCGTTCCATTTGGGGCAGAGGGACAAGATGATGTTCCATTAACAGAGGAGCCACAGCAACCTTTCATTCGGGTTAAGAAAGAAAAGGAGAATAAGGAGATCCAAACAAAGGCACCGCCCTCAGGGGTGATCCGGTTTCTGAACTCCAAACAGCATAATAAAAAGGTTCAGGTAAAACTCCCGGCCTCTACAGCCCTATGGAAAAAGGATCCAAAAACACGAACCCTGGACAAGATGATGAAGCAAGCTCAGCAAGAAGCTGAACAGTTGAAGGAACAAACAGTCCCCCGGGAGAAATATGAAGAGTTGCAACAGCAACTTCGGGATATTAGTCAGTCCGAGAGCCAGGCCTTCGAAGGCTGGCAAAAGGAGCAAGAAAAGGTTGCAAAGGTAACTCGTCGATTAGATATTGTTGTTAAGCAGATGGACACTGTGTGTTCTTTGTATAATGACGTTCTGGCCTGTAGGGCCCCTGCTAAAAACTATGCTTTATTTTTGCTTGAACGATTTTTATGATTAAAGATAAAAGCTGTCAGGGCAGGTACCCCTATACAAATCAATACTGTTAATGATTTCATAGATTGTTGCAAGCATTATGGAGTTAAGGTTCAAAGGTTATTATGTGAATTTTACTTGCATAACCTCGTGCTAGACCAGGAAACTGATTTAAATCCTGGCCCTTTTGTTGGGGACATCCAATTGCAAGCCTTCGTTTCCTTCGGGGTTAATCAGCTAAAATGGCTCAGGGCTTATAACACTTTTCAGAGACAGGAAAATAGCATAGACTTGTGGGTAAGAGCCGAGCCTAGAGACCCAATACTGTTATGGAGAGCACATAGGAACCTTATGAGAACCCCGGGTGTTATGGAGACATTAGGACCCCTGCACGAGGACCTAATCCGACAAAATCTGGAATATTTTCTGACTATTAAAGACCTTGCCATTGATGCTGCAAAATTTCGATACCAGACTTCGAACCCAAGCATCCAGCTCAGGGAACAATTCAGATATGAAAATTTTGAGCTTCCTGCCAGCCGATTGAACCTTTATGGCGAACGTATTTTGCAAGTAGGGCCATCCTGGTTAGGGTATCGATTTCGTAGTCCAATTATTTGGCACCCTGCACCTAGATATCAGGCCTTGTATGAAATGCCTGAAGGTCAAAAAAATCAGTTCTTCGATGATCTAGTTGCTCATCACGGCTGTAGGCCTCCACACGAGGTTCCCTCTCCAGCCTATTCTCTTACCGCTTTGCATGTCAACTATAATGTTTTCATGAGGGCATGAAACAGGGTAAGCAGGGGGGTGTGTGGAGCACTGGAAAGGTATGTTTTTGACGAACAATTTAGTAACTTTTCAGCAACAATTGTAACCTTTTCTGCATAATGAGCTTAAAGAAATAAAGAATTTTAATAGAATGTGTGAGAATTAGCATGGAAAACTTAATTGCTGATAATTGTCAATTTTCCATGCAGGAAAGGGTGGAAAAGAAGGATTGCCATTCGAAAGGAAAAGACAAAGAAGCAACAACTTCTGTCCCTTTAGGAGGGAACCAGATGCGAACAAGATCGAACAGATCGAAGCAAGACGGCCCTGGAAAGGAAGAAGGATTATCGACTCGGCGGAGCAGGGGAAGAAAAGTAAAGGATTAACGGCTTGGCGAATCCCTCAGGATCTTTGATCCCGAGGGATCACTGTTTTGCTTATTTTTGTTACCAAGATACCTCCGTCGTTACTCTTATAAAAAGGAACAACAGCGTTAAGCAAGAGGACTTTTTGTTCATATATGTAACTGAGAATTCTAGATTAAACTTTGATCATCGACTCTCACTAAGACTTGTTTTGCTGTACATTTGTTGATGTTTTAATACAAAAGACTTGGTGTTTATTTCATCTCTGCGTCTGGAGTAATCTAAGGCAGTGTGCCGTTGGAAGCTAAGGGCCCGGCTCCGAAGGACACTTGCTTTTTATCATTATAATTTGGCTTCTGTGTGATTTGTTTATCTTTACAGTTCGGTAATCTGATATGTTTTTCATATGCTATTCCATGCTCTGTTGCAATCAATTCATTAATGGTTTCTCTTAAGAAGATTTATATCGTGACTCTGTATTGCGTAAGTGAATCTCTTCATAGTTGATTGCATGTTAGCAGTCTAAGCCAACTGTTTCTGTTACAGAGCCTTCATATTGAATATTGTTGTATTGGATTCATTTGAAATCTCAGTTATTGGAATCTGGAAGTAATATTATTCTATCTGGAAACATAGTCATATTCTCTTTAATCATCAGATTGCTATAATAAGTGTGTTGTGTATATATGTTTGATGATTGTTGTTCCATAATTCATTTGTGAATATTGTTCCACAAAGTATAATTCATTGAAGTTTCTTTAGAGAGAAGATTGCTATTTGATTGCGGGATGTGAGTTTAATTCAATAGAGCAAACGTAGTCTGACTCGCGAGATTTAGTTTATTGGACTGCTGTTCCATTTATTGTTGTTCCATTTATTGCTGTTCCATTTCAGATTTGCTGTTCCATTTCATGTTTGTTGTTTCGTTTTACTTTCTGCCGATTTCAGTTATTTGCATTTACTGTTTTGGTGTGAGAGAAGGTCTAAGGCTGTAGTGAGCCTCAGCAAGTCGCTGCCTAGCTCCCAGACCTATGGTCCATGCTCTAATTTCCTTTCCATCAGTTTCTAGAGGGATGGGTTATCGCTTCCGTACCCTTGACTGATAAACTGCGCTGTGTGATTTTTAAAAGCAAGTTAATCATAGGTTTAGCAGCCGTTTACTCTTGTATTTTCTAGACACTGTACTACTAAGCATTACTCTGACGAATAGCCTCGGATTGAGCTACTCTTTGCAATAACAAAGCGTTCCCAGATTGACTTATTAATGTAGCATAACTAGAGGTGAAAGAGACCCTTGTTACAGCTCTACACTATATAATAGAATTAGAAGTTAATATGAGTTTGTGAGGTGAAAGAGTAGGGCAGAGGCTAAGTTTATGGACTAAAACTTAGACATAAGAAGTGCATGGAATGTGGAGGAGTGATTTTACACAAGAAATGTGGCTTCTTTTCATTGAAGGAAGTCAAAACTTGACTTGATTCTTTACAAAAATTAACTGAAAACAGGACTTGTTGGGAAGATCCCAATGTACTCAAGGGGGTGTTAGTAAGAAACTTTGAGGGGGGTGAAAGGGAGTTAGACATGCTTCCATAGTTCTGCCATTAGACAACTGCTTTGACATTTCTGTGATTGATGAGATGAGCTCTGATTGATAATACATGAGGTGATCAAAAACCTTGCTTCTGCAACCTCAAACTACCTACCCAGCCTAATACACCTAACATTTTTTCTTCCTTTTGAATGGGTGCACTTAGACTTGCAAACCCTGATTATCCTCTTTTATTTTGACTGCCCTCCTATCTAAATCTACCCTTATCTCTTCCAAGGGCCCAAATTAAGCAGTTGGGATCCTTAACTTCTCTACCTAGCTACTCATCTGCCAAGCTTAAGCTGTTTGGACAGACATTCTTTCACTATTCTACAACATCAATTTAAACATGGCATGGTCCAGATTGAACTGTTGGGCCATCCATCAAGCTAGTAGTGGCATTTTGGCTAGCGACTTTCCTGGTCATTCTTTGGAGTTCATTTTTATTTTTCTTTATGACCAATTTACTCTTTTTTCCCTTTGATAATTATTTTAGGGCATACCCTCTTCACATTTTTTAATTCTATCTATCTGCATAGAAAATATGGAACCTTTGCAGCATCAAAGATTAACATATTTGGCACTTTCATTGTATATCATGAAAAATGAAACCTATTGGTATAGGAACCTAACACTTTATCACCCATAGCAAAGTGTACTTTGCTACTTCTGGGAGGTTTGGCGCAACCAAAGGGAATTGGCTATCCTCTAGCAGCTCCCACACTACCAGCACAATTGATAGCATGAGCCACACATAGTGGAATGTCTTGCTGAGCTCTTGTGCCTCGTGGCAGTTTGCCAGGAACTCTCTGCCAAGGTAGTCCGACCAATTGAACTACACTCCTTCAATGCACTATCCTACGAGCATGACAATAGGTGCAAAAATCTCATTAGCATAACACTTCCTCATCACCTTCCCCGCTAAGATCTATGTGGCTACCTTCACATCAGGGTCGTAGATGCTGGATATAGCGTATCTGCGTGACTCCTTTACCAGTTTAAATTTTTCTTTCATTGGTTCTGCGAGAGCCTACTTGCCACCTTTTCCACTAAATATCATGGCCATATTCTCTCATGTATATGGCAGTCGCGTTATTTGGTGAATCAACCTATATGTGATGGGTATCGGCTCCTCCAACTAGACATACCCATCATGCACCAAGCACAACAGCTACTTGATGACCAAAATTGTTACCAGGGTGCCTTTTAGTGTGGCACATAGAGCAAGTTGAGCAACCTTGCCTTTTCTACTCCCTTGAGCCACCTTCGTGGCTCCAATGTGTTCATTCCCATATTCGTATCAGTTATGTGGCACATTAGCTGCTCGGTCACCAAGTGTGGGAACATCTCATGATCTGCCAAGTCCCAATCTTCAAGTTTCAGCAGCGACACCCATTTGAAGCGCGATCCGTAAAAAATAATTTCATCCGGTAGCAGAGGCGTTTGCAGGGGAGTCTTTCTCTCATCAATTTCCTTTGGTATCTTGGTCTTAGGCTTGCATGGAGGGACATACTCTGGCAACCGAGTAATAGGGTCCACACCCTAGGCTTCAACCTTCTCCACTTCATCTCCCACATCCTCATCGTCCATCAGGATGTCTTCAATGTCTTCCTCCTCTAGTTATAAGCTTATGGCCTTGCCTTTCTCCTCTGCGGTGGGTTTTGGTGGGTTTCTCCTTGGCGATGCATGCACCGGTATCGCAGGTTACTTTCCCTTTTTATCCTTCACAATCTCTTTATTTGGGGCCGGCTTCTATCTGGGCATTCTCAATGATTTAGGGACTTCAACTAGCACCTCGACAACCTTGTTGACTTCTGCCTCTATTTCCATTTCTTGTTTTAACTCCTCTACTACTTCCTCGATATTTATAATTTCTGTGGGTGCTAAAATAATGCTTTCTAACAGTGCTCACGATGTCTCTGGCAAGTTTGAAAATGCAAGAGTCTCTTTGAAAGCCTCGAAGAAATCTCGGTTCATGGGTGCTTGAGAGCTCAACAACTCAATTCTCAAAATGCCAAGTGTTTTTTGTTGGACAACCACTTGTAATTTATAGGGCATTTTGAATTCAAATCCGACCATTCCCCCCAAATTCAGTTTATTAATGCTGAATTGCCGGTAAATTTTCAAGGATCTTAGCCATAAATTTCATCTTAAGTTCTGGTCGCACATTCCATTTGGCCACATTTCAACCATCAATTCATGAACAATGACTTTAACAGTCACTTTGTGGCTGGCCTACATGATCTCTCCCTGGGTAGTGTAGCTCCCTTTGTGCCGCCGTAGACCTTGTGACACTTCCTTGCTTCGCACCATCCTCCAATCGTGTAGCTCCCTAACCCAGCTAGTGTAGTTTATAGTCCCATGCCTCCTTTCAGCTGCCTAGAGCACTAAGACTATGCTACTGTCATCTAGTCACATGGCTGGACCGCCGGTGTATGGCTTCAAGTGACTGCCATTCACCTTTCTTGGGAGGGTTTTTCCGTTCAATTTAACCAGTTGTACCACTCCCCCATTAGTAATTTCCCTAATGCCATAGGGCCCTAACCAGTGCATTCTAAATTTTCGTGAAAATTTATCAAACTTATTGTTATATAAAAAAAGCAGGTCATTTACCTTAAAGGTTTGTAGCTTAATGTGTCGATCATGCCATGCCTTTTCGTACTGCTTTTGGACCCATTGGTGAAATTCAGCTAGAACTCTCTCTTCCTCGAGCTTATCTAGTTGTGTAAGCCTTTCCTCCAGGGCTCCGCAATCCGTCATACTTGTGAGTGCTGCTATGTGCAGACTAGGCACAATGTATTCCATAGGCATTACTGCTTCAACACCATAGACAAGCCTAAAGGGGGTTTGTCCAGCCAACTTTTTGCATGTTGTTCGATAAGCCCATAGTATTGTAGGTATGCATAGGTCCCAATCACTTCAATGAGCATTCAAAACCTTTGTCAGTGCATTTTTCAACACTTTGTTAAACGCTTCCACAGTCTCGTTAGCCTGCGGGTGATAAGGTGTGCTCTTCTGGTGGTATACCTGAAATTCCTCCGTCAGCACACTAATCATCTCATTCCGAAAGTGCATATTTTAATCACTTATCAAGGTCTTTGGATAGCCAAATCACATTAGTACGTGCTCAAAGAGGAACTTTGCAGTAGTTGCACCTGTGCAATCCTTCATAGTTGTGCCTCCACCCAACAAGTCAAATACTCCATCGCAGTGATAATGTACCTTGCTCCCATCTTTCCTTGGGGCTAAATGGGTCCCACAAAACCTATGGCCCATTTCTCAAAGGGTTGCAACGTCATTTGTGGATTCAAAGGCATCTCATCCCTCTGCGATGGCCTTCCAGCCCTTTGACACACGTCGCACACCCTGCGATATGCTTTTGAGTCCTAATGGATGGTTGGACACCACAACTCTACACGTAGAATCTTCTATGCAGTTGCTCTTCCTACATAATTTCCTCTCGCGGCAGCCCCATGAGTGTCTGTGAGGATGTTGCTTCTTTCAAACTTGGGTACATATTGTCACAATATCTCGTCAAACCCCATTTTGTACAGATGCCCAACAATGACAAAAATATCTGCCGCCCACACCACTAAATCCTTCTGTTGGACAATGTATCCTTCCGAGGCAATTCTTGTCATTAGGAAGTGTATTATATCCTCAAAATGACCATCCACAACACGCACTAGAAACAACTGCACGTTAGGAAATCCTTCCTTCAAATTAGTGGGCTCTTCCGCTGTTTCAATTCGCGAAAGATGGTATAGTCCCGCATTCAGTCATCCAAGCTTCACAATAAATTTAAAATCATACTCCTGGAACAATAACAGCCACCTGCAGATTTTCCCCCCCAACATAGGCTTATTGACCAGGTACCTTAGGGTGGATTGATCCTTATACATCTTAAAATGGCCTCCCAGCAAGTAGTGCCTAAACTTCTAGAGCGCATACACCAAGGCTAACCCTTCGCGCTCAGTGGTAGAATAGTTCTTCTCCACATTGGATAGTCTTTAGCTTGCGAATGCACTAAGATGGTCCAAGTCTCTTCCGCCAGCCTATGTCAATACTACTCCCAGCGCTATACATGATGCATTGACATGCACATGAAACTCCTTCTTCCAATATTGAAAGACTAGAATCGGTGTGGTGATCATCTTTTCTTTCAATACACCTAAGCTCTTCTTACGATCCTCATTCTAACATAATGTAATGTCCTTCAACAATTTCTCCATAGGCGCAGTGATCTGGGCATAGCCTTTGATAAACTTTCTATAATATCCCATGTGTCCTAAGGTAGTGCGCAACTGCTTCACACTCCTTGGTGCTTCCAAGTTCATTATCACCATGATCTTCATAGGATCTATCATCAATCCCTGTCTACAAACCATGTGACCCAACAAGGACCCAAAAGGAACACAAAACAGACACTTCTTTAGATTGAGCATGATCTGGTACCTTTGACAAGTATCCAGCATTAGGTGCAAGCTTGCTACATGGCATTTTACCAGCCCAAACACAGTCCAATCATCAAAGTATACTTCCAAGAACTTATGAGTAAACTCTTTGAACGCAACAATGACTACACGCAAGAAAATCATAGGTGCATTCTTCAACCGAAACGGCATCACAGTGTACTAAAAACATCCCCACTCAGTCATGAAGGTTGTCTTGCTCCTATCCTCCAGCGCAATTTTGATTTAGTGGTACCTTAAGAACCCAACAGTGAAGGAATATGCTTATTGGCCACCTACATTGTCCAACACTTCATTAGTTAATGGAGTCGGGAAGGGATCATGTATGCAGGCGTCATTCAACTTTCTAAGATCCACACATATCCTTATTTCATCCTTCTACTTTTTCTCCTGTACCACCATTGGGCTTACCCAGTCAAATTCTTCCACAGGCTCAATGATGCCTGTCGCGAGCATCTTATCTAGCTCTAAGTGAACCTTTTCCTTATACTTCAGATTGAGATGGTAAGGTCTTTTCTTAACCAGATTTGCATCAGGCTTCAACGTGATCTTTATAACACCTAGATCCTGGATTATCCCTTTTAGATACATAAACTTTGTAGGGAATAAATCCTGGTATTTGCGGAGCAATTCAGTGACCTTATCCACCGTCGCGTTGTCCCAATAATCTCCAATCTTTGCGAATTTGTGTTTAGCATCAGTACCAATGTTTACTTGTTTCATTTTCCATGGTGCGTTATATCAAGGTTATCAATCTGTGGTTCTTCAACCTCATGATGACCTTCTATTTTAGGAATATTAATATTTCATGGATCCTCATCCTCTTCTTCAGAGGTTACATTATAGCATTCTAGCACATGACTTAGCTAAGTAGCCCATTGAGGCTAAGTCAGGTATAAAGATTGTTTCTTTCACCTCTTGTAGTGCCTCATCAACACTGTCAAACCCATCTTCAAAACTAAATGTCATTATGAATCCTTCACGCAGAATATCCTATTCAGTTGTACCATGGTGAAGCTCTATTTCTACATACTAGTTTATTGAGACGACATCCAGGGTATGACAGAACAATTTCACCCATTCAAGTTGGGGCTTCTCTCCATAAGCCTGAGCCCATTTAGCCAAGTGTGCACATGGATCATCCTACCCATCATACTTGTCTATTATTTGCACCTTTGGCTTCCCAAATCATGTCCTCATCATTCTCCTACATTTGTGCCAATCATCAAACTTCCCTTGTGTGTACCCGACAACCTTGTAGCCATAGCGCACAGTGCCTAGTCCAATGCCTTGAAGCATTGCTTTTCTGGTACCTCCCTCTTAAATGCATCTAGAAAAATATCTACATCATTTAGGCCATCATAAGTAGGTAGATTTCTTACACACAGTGCAGCAACCGAGTCATCATGTTGCAGCTCAGTATAGTCACCTCATGTAGCTGATTCTGCTAACACTCTAGTTCTTCATCAGAGTCCGAGGTACAGGAACTCTCGTGATCCCATGTAATTCGTTCATCTATGGTGGGATTCACCTACTATTGGTCTCACACTATTATATTATAGATACATTCCATATCGTCATCACTCATAATCATGGATTGGTTCAGTATAACGCGAACCTTTAGCAGGATATAGGGGTATAATTACATGTAGCGATTTCTTCTCAAATATTATCTTTCGCTTCTTAAGGTTGATTACCCTATTCATATCAGTAGCCCAATCAATTCCAAGTAGCACAGGATAGGGGTTGTTGTCATCCACAATTTCGATTACTTCAAAGTCGGCCAGTGCGCTCGCACCTTTAATTTCTACCGTCACCCCTGCAGTTGCCCCATGGGGATGATCTTTTGCTGGTTCACCATCCTTAGCAGAATTGGAGACCATTGTAGCATGAGTCTCCCCATCCGTTCCCAAGTCTACTTCAGTAGGACGTTCGGATCTGACCCCAAGTCCAAAATAACCTGATCCATTTCATACTGTCCTATCTGGATGGTCAGTCTCATCTCCCTTCACATCCTTCTTTTATGCTTACCAAGCTTTCATACTACGCACGACTCAGTAGGAGTGTTTCTGGCGCATCTATTCATGAGCTCCTACAACCCCTTCACAGCCTTGCTATGGCGCATTAGCTTCATGCAGGTCTCCAAGAAGGTTTTAAGCATAGAAGGATCCATCTCCTGATCAAGCTTATCCTTGCTTCCTGAGGTGGAGACCTTAGTGAAGGTCTTCTTTGCCTCCATGAAAGTTTCATGTGCGTGTTCCAAATCGAACTCAATTTCCTTTGCTGGAGCTTTGTGAACCCATGTACTATCTTCGAGCTATTTCCCTTTGTCATCTCCTGTTGTGATTCCACTTCGGAGCAGTATTTTCATGTTTGGATACTCTTTGTGCGGCTCACATATCATCATCTGCAGGTTCTGAGTCAGCAGAGGTGGTAGCACCCCTTTGTCACATATCCTATTTATCAGCGTAGGATAGTATTCCATTTCATGATAAAAAAGAGTGGAATACTTGCATGATAGACATGTTGGGTTGGTGGAATCACCGAAATAGTGTCTTGGTCCTCCAAAATTGTAGCAGATCACCTATCGTCAACCTCTGCCAGGTCCTCCTCCTCCTCGGCCATGTCTGCACCCATGAAATCCTATTCGCTCTATCCCCCCACTCTGGTCAGGGGGCCGCGTTTCGGCTTGGACCCTATAGGCGAGCGTTATATCCATCATCAATTAGTAACTTTTGCAGTTATGTTGATCATGCCCTACCAACCTATAGAGGTTGCAGAATAGTTGTTGTGGTGTCTGTACAAAAATTTGCAACAAATTATAGTTATCCATGGCATGTTTTCCTGCTACCTGACAAATAGCGCACCATAATGTAGGCCCCGTGCTTGATCCTGCTTGATCTTGCAGCCTCAAAGGAATTGGTCCTCCTTCTGAAATATAGTTCACAACGACTGGATAATGGTCTTTGTCATGCCCCTGACTCTTGCATTTCAGACACCATACCTCTTTGTGCACCTCTGGTTGAACTGTTCTATCCTGCTTCAGACTTTGCATCTCAAGGAAAACATTTTTCAACTATGCATGGATCTGCTAAACCCCCAGATTTGGATCTTGCATCAGGGCTTCATGTAGTCTCGTTACAATCTCCAAGGCCTCCACCTAAGTCATTATCTTTTGTTGTGACAACACAACCCTTAAGTGTGGCAGTAGCAAAGCCACAAACCACTCACAATGTTGCCCGTCTATCAAATTTATATTAGCTTCGCAGATCTTACGCTTCAACCTCTAATCTAATTCCCAAGGTGTCTCACCTAGTTGCATCGCGGTTTCATTGAACCCCATAATAGACTGTGCTTCAGATTTATGCCTATTGAATTCTTTGTTCAGTGCGGTCTGGATATATTCCACTCCAACATTTAGGTTATCATTAGAGTACTTGATGTACCAAGTTAGCGCACGATCCTGCAAAGCACTAACCAACATAACCTTCTTCATGTTATCATCTTTAACAACCTGAGCTTCCCATATAGCTTTTATAATGAACCAAAATTAGTCCAGGTATTCATTCCCTAACCCTTTGAACAAAGGCAACTTCACTAAATTTATTATACTGAACTGCGGTGGAGGTGGAGGTGGTATGGGTGAAGTCACTGGTGATGGTGGTGAAGTTGGAGGTACTATGGGTGGAGGTGGTATTCCCCGGAATTCTTGTCTTATTAATTGAATATCACTTCATGGAGAAACCTGCGCTATCCCCTCTTCATCACCTCGCGGAGGTGAAATCAACGAAATATATTCAGGACCCTTTTTTCCTTAGTTTCTGTAATGTTTTCCGCTTCACATATCTCCAAACATCAAGGTAGATGGATAACTTGTTTTTTAGACAATAATATTTTAATCCAGGTATTCAAATATTTCACGTACTTACCTCACGATCGCTTGAAAAAGTGTCACTCTACCTCACCGTAGCAGACTGAGGTATCGACCACGTATTCAATTACAAATCCTCCTATGATGTGATCGAGCCAATGATCGACAGTGCTGGTGATCTTATACTTAGATGCTTCCAACCTCTATACTAACTCCGAGGTCCACACAATAGGACCGTCAAGTTTCCACCTTCCTTGGCTATTTGCTAGCTTCGTAATCCACTCATATGGCTCAATCAGAAAGGAGCAGAAAAATATTTCATCGATCTCTATATATAGGTACCTATCCAGCCACTATTCCTTTGTCAATTGCAGACTTCTATTCTCTTGTGCGCGAATTTGTGGATCTTCCTATCCAACCAGTCTCCAATCTCTTTCTTAGTTGGATTCCAATGATACGACATCACACATCTCTTATGCAGATTCTGGTCCCAACAACGGAACCATTTTTTGGCTTGAGGGGGCCTGACCGAGGTTCAACGTTAATTAGCCAAACAAATCCCTAGACTACTGACCCTTTCGGCATCAACCCATGGAGCACGGGCCGAAGTCTTACCCGAAGTAGTATGGGTATGCTGGAACCAAGTTTTTGTGCCATGAGATGGTTATGATGCCAGTTAATTCCCTCTATCACTGCCTTCACGTAAGTCACTTAGCTCTAGAGCTCACTAGACTAACCCCTTATTCTGCCCTTCAATACCTCTACGAAAGGGTACGATCGACCTTCATGTAGCCCTAACTGGTGGCTCAGGTACTTTTGCGCTACTATAGCAGCATACCATGCAGATTCCCAAATTAGTCTAAGTGACTTGCTTACCTTATTAAACAATTATAGTTAACACTCCGTAAATAGATATCCTTTATTCCATTCAATTTTCCAATGTAATTACATTCATTCGTGCATCATATAAGCATAATAAAGAAAATTCATACATAACATATCAAGATGCATCAACATAACAAAGACACATAAATTGAAGAATATTTCTCTTTATTGATATCTTCCAAGTGATTACAAATTCTATCCACCCTACACACACATCTACAGGGGTCTGCGCACTCAGCTGCGGACTTCTACCCTAGGCCTCTACACACTCAACTGCAGAGCCTCCACCTACGTTACGACCCAAAACATAGACTTCTTACTTCAAATCTATGACTTTCTTAGATGATTTATTACTCTAACTACTTAGAGCTTAGCTCTTTTTATACAATCCCATGGTCCGTGGACCATGGGTGCATCTCTTACAGCTGACTTTACTTTACAAAACTAAGGGCGGACAACCCTTTATGACTTATGACACCTTCAAGCTCCATGACGACAAAATGCAGAGTCTTTAATATTTTATTACAAAATTTGACTCAAACATGGGATTTTGGCCCCAAAACTGCCCTAGGGGGGTCCTGCTATCAACACCGATGAATTAGGCACTCTTGTACTTATTTTTATTTGCAGTGACAAGTCTTTCACTTCAACAATTTCTAGTTTCAGATTTTAGTGTGATAGAGTCTCTAGATTAGTGTAGGCATTATGGTTTCAGGTTGCAACTTCAAGTCATGGGTTTATGGTATGACTCCATGTCCAACACTTAAGGAACCTGGTTTACTAGTTCTCTATATCGCACAGGGGGAAGCAGTCCCCATTGGAGCCTATGCTATAACATGATTAGTTTTGATCATTTTTATTTTTATAAAAGACGGTATGAAAAAAGAAATGATGAAAATAAACCCCATGAAAAGAAAAGAAAATGTATCATTGAGCAAACCAAAGTGCCACTAGAAATAAGTTTTTTTTTTGTGTCATACAGTTTAATCATGATCAAACAATTTTTAATTAGATTAGAGAATAAATTAAATCATGAGTCAAATTTCTTCGAAATTAGCTAATAGAATAGGTTTTAGTAGTTTAGAAATAATAAATGGGTCCGCAAGAGTAAATTCACCCTCAAAAATGTAAATTTAATCTTCATTAGTAGGTTCATTTAGTTAATCATGCATTTAAACATGATTAAATGATGTAATAAAGTTTAACTCAAATTTTTTACCTATGATCGAGGATTGACAAGACATCTTGTCACTTTCACAAAATTTTGAGTGCTTTTGCATGGTTAAGATCTTCCCTGCTAGATCAATAGTGAGGAAGCCATTTCGCACCCCCTCATCACTCTTTATGTTAACGGCGGGGGAAGGGGTGGGGGTCCGAAAAGAGGTATCTCTTTTCATTGGCCCCATGCGACAGGGTGTCCTCTTGTCAATTCGTGCCCCCAACCCCCAGCCAAAAACTACCTAACCCTATCCTTCCCGCCAACATCTGTTTACCCTTGGTCACATCATTTTCCACCAACCATGTGTTTCCACATTATCCCCCACCTCCATGTCTCCTCCTGCCTCCATGTCATATGTTCGTTTCATGATCAGTTAAAACTATGTTTTTTCTTTTATATAGCATAGTAAATTCAAACATGGTTTACAGACAAATGACAATGAATTTTAAAAGCCTGAAAGGCATTTTTGTTTCTAATATCCTCATGTACAAAAATGTCTCTCCTTTTTATAACAGCAGTTATATTTTGGGGGACTCAGATGAAGATTTGGAGGAATATTTTCACGAATTTTCCTGTTTTTAATCATTGCTTTCAAATGCAGTGTCTGAACAAGTGAAAATGAACTTTTAAAATATGAATGACATTTTTGTTTCTAACATCCTCTGTACAAAAACCTCTCTCAATTTTCTAACAACTATTATGGTTTGGGATATACAAAGGGTCCTTGGACACTACTTTTTATAATTCCGGGAAGAAAACGCTCATGGACAGTTAGTTACTTTGATGCCACCTCATCAAATAAGAGTTGCAATCAAATTTGAGTTGCTCTTGTTTTCCACCAAAATGCCTAGAAATAGTTCCAGAACTCTTCAAATAGTTATATTTTGCTTTATTTATATTCTGTTTTTGTAATACAATTTTCAGATATTTGTAATAGCTCTTGATATTTTTTATCAAGATATTTTGTGACGAAATTGTATAAATAATTCATCAATTGAGGTCATAGGGGTTGGCTTTTGGTTCCAATGTTCTTGACTTTGTACTAGCTTCTGGTATAGGATTTCTAGTGAAAGCCTTCCGTCTCCAATTTATGACAAAATTTGTGTTTCTAGTATGTTTTTCTAGTATTTTCACATGTTCAAAGTATTATAGGAGATCTAGGTAACAGTAGATTGAGTTACAATCTCTCTAAAATCCCCTGCAAATTAATAATCGTTTACATAAATTAGTATATTGGATTGTTTGTCTGAGTTATCTCTTCTCTTCTCTAATTATATTTTTCCCTTCTATTCTCTCCTTAATATGTTTTGTCAGGCTATAGAAATATTCTTCACACAACCATATTTCCCTAGTTGTTAAGTAGTCAGGTTGACCGATCTCTTATTAGGAATATCTTTACATTGTTCTATCATAATCTTGAAAAGATAATTCATTCTATTAGGATGGAAGCTGACACTTTTTGAAGGGACCCTATGAGAGAGGCCTTTAATCATAAATAAGGATTGTCATCGATTGTTAACCACCCCCAATTAAAACCATAAATCTTACCATTGTGCTTCATAAGCTATTGTTCAATGATTGTGAACAACATTAAACAAGGCCTCGTAACAACTAAGAGAGCCCCCTGTGGTTGAAGGGCTTGCTTAAACCTAAAGGCTCGTTGAGTTGGTTTCCTGACGTAGCTTTTGTAGGCAAGAACTTCCTATGGGAAACACATACAACATTTGGTGTCGTTGCGAGGGAGTGAATTAATGAAGATATTTTTCCCTGGAGAATGATAAAGATTAGATCTATTCCTTGCTGGTGAAAAAGGAGTAAGAATTTATTATTGGTTACATTGTTTCACTTGGTGAATCCACTTTTTCATATGGCGATTTCACTAGATTATCGATCCCACTATTTCAATATTTTAGCTACCTTTACTGTTCTGCAAGGTTCATTGATAGTTTCAATCGGCAGTATATCTCTTTTCCTCTCATCCACGATCATAAATCTAAGATGTTGACAGAGGATGCAGATGTTAAGGTTCACCTATGAGTATAAGTTTCCTATGGGATTTGATGTTTATATTGTACATATATTTCATATTTTTAGCTACTAGTATCATGGTTTTCCAATAAAACCACTGCTCACTTGGTCACATTGGAATGCAAATTACACCTAACAGTGTAAATTTTTTCAATTCCGTTAGATATAGGTGTGTGGCATTGATTAGTTATTTTTAGATTTAGTGTGTAGTAGATCAACCGTTGTTTCAATTATGTTTCAAGTTTGCAGCATCAAGTTTCGTTTGGTTGCGTGAAATGACTTCCAATGGATTAAAAGGCATAAAATTATTGTTGATTAACTAATTGATTCCTTAGCCCGATGAATTAGGCACTCTTTTTCTTATCTTCATTTGCAGTGACAAGTCTTTCACTTCAACAGTTTTCAGTTTCAGATTTTAGTGTGAAAGAGCCTTTGGATTAGTGCTAGCAGTATGGTTTCAGATTGCAGCTTCCGGTCATGGGTTTACGATATGAATCCATGCCCAACACTTAAGACATTTGGTCTACTAGTTCTCTTCATCCCACAGGGGGAAGCAGTCCCCATTGGATCCTATGTTGTAACATGATTAGTTATGATAATTTTTATTTTTATAAAACAAGGTTTAAAAAAAAAAAAAAAATAACACAAAAGAATAAAAATGATGGAAAGAAAACCATGAAAATAAAATGTATCATTGAGCAAGCCAAAATGCCACTAGAAATAAGTTTGGTTTGTATTGTACAGTTTAATCATGATCAAACCATTATAAATTTTATTATCTATATTAGAGAATAAATTAAATCTTAAGTCAAATTTCATCGAAATTAGCTGATATAATATGTTTTAGTAGTTTAGAAATAATAAATGGCTCTACAAGAGTAAATACGCTCTCAAAAATGTAAATTTAAGTTTAACTAAATAAACCTCTCCTTCTCACCAACATCAATTTACGCCCGGTCAGATAATGTATCACCAACCATGAGTTTCCACATTATCTCCCACCTCCATGTCTCCTACTGGCGCCATGTCATATGTTCGTTTCATGATCAATTAAAACTATGTTTTTTCTTTTATACAACATAGTAAATTCAAACATGGTTTATAAAAAAATGAGAAAGAATTTTGAAAAAGTGAAAATTTTTATGTTTCTAATATCCTCATGTACAAAAACCTCTCTCATTTTTCTAATAACAATTATATTTTGGGATATTACGATGAATCTTTGCAGGTATATTTTCCCTAATTTTCCTATTTTTAGTCAGTGTTTTCAAATGCAGTTTCTGAGCATGAGAGAATGAATTTTCAAAATCTCAAAGAGGTTTTTGTTTTTGACATCCTCATGTGAAAAAAATTATCTCATTTTTCTAACATCTATTAGGGGTTGGGATATACAAAGGGATCATTGGACCCTATTTTTCAGAATTTCGGGAGGAAAAATCTCATGGACAGTTAGTGACTTGGTTAACACCTTATCAAATAAGAGTTGCAATCAAATTTGAATTTCTCTTCAGAATTGCGAATTCAAATATTTCTAGTTTCCTTTATTTTTGTTCTATTTTTGTAATACAGTTTTCAGATATTTTTAATAGCTCTTCATATTTCCTATCAAGATATTTTGTGAAGCAATTGTATAAATACTTCATCAATTAAGGTGATAGGGGTAGGCTTTTGGCACCAGGGCTCTTGACATTGTAATAACTTCTATTATAGTACTTCTAATGAAATCCTTCTAGCTCCAATTTATGATAGAATTTGTGTTTCTAGTATGTTTTTCCATTATATTCATACTCTCTTTCTGCACATGTTCAAAGTATTATAGGAGATCCAGGTAAGAATAATTGAGTTTCAATCTCTCTGAAATCCACTGCAAATTAATAATCATTTAAAGAAATTAGTATATTGGACTATTTGTCTGAGTTATCTCTTTTCTGAATTGATTATTGTTTGTCCTTATATCTTCTCTTGAATATGTTTTGTTGGGCTATAGAAATCTTCTACACGCATCCAAATTTGCCTAGTTGTTAAGTAGTCAAACTCATTTCTCAATTATTAGGAATATCCTTAAATTATTCTATCAAAATCCTTGAAAAGTTAAGTCATTATGTTAGGATGGAAGTTAACAATTTGAGAAGGGACAGTGTGAGAGGGACATTATATCATGAATAGGGATTGTCATTGATCACCAACCACTCCCAATTAAAACCGTAAATCTGGCCACTTTGATTCATAGGTTGTTTTTTAGTGATGGTGAATAGTGTTAAACAAGGCCTCATAACAACTGAGGGAGCCCCCTCTAGTTCAAGTGCCACCTTGAACCTAAAGGTTGTTTGAGTTGGTTTTCTGGCATAGGTTTTGCAGCCAAGGACTGCCTATGCGAAACGCACACAACATTTGGCATCGTTGCTTGGGAATGAAGTAACAAAGATAATTTTCCATGGAGAACGATAAAGGTTAGATCTATTCCTTGTTGGTGAACAAGGAGTGTCATTTATTATCAGTTGCATTGTTTTCACTTGGAGACTCCACTTTGTCATATGGAAATTCCACTGGATTATCAATCCCACTATTTCAAGATTTAAACTGCCTTTACTGCTATGCAAGGTTCATCGATAGTTGTAATAAGAAGTATATCTCTTTTCCTCTCAGCCACGGTCAGAAATATAAGATGTCAACAAAGGATTCAATTGCTAAAGTTCACCTGTGAGCATGAGTTTCCTATGGGATTTGATGTTTATATTGTACATATATTTCAGATTTTCAGCTACTAGCAGAGTGGTTTTCCAATAAACCCACTCCTCAATTAGTTATATTGGAAAGCAGATTACACCCAATAGTGTAAAGTGATTCAGTTCAGTTAGATAGAGGTTTGTGGGATTGACTAGTTATTTTTAGATTTAATGTGCAGTAGATCCATAGTTGCTACAATTATGTTTCAAGTTTGCAGTATCAAGTTTAGATTGGTTGAGTACAATGACTTGCAAGGGATTAAAACGTGTAAAATTATTGTTGATTAACTAATTGATTCCTTAGCCCAGTGAATTAGGCACTCTTGTGCTTATTTTCATTTGCAGTGACAAGTATTTCACTTCAACAGTTTTCAATTTCATATTTCACTGTGAAATAGTCTCTGGATTAGTGCAGGCAATATGGTTTCAGATTGCAGTTTGAGGTCACAGGTTTATAGTATGACTCCATGCCCAACACTTAAGGAAGTTGGTCTACTAGTTCTTCACATCCCACAGGGGAAGCAGTCCCCATCGGAGTCTATGTTGTAACATGATTAGTTTTGATAATTTTTATTTTTGTAAAAAAGGGTATAAAAAAAAGATAAAAAATAAATAAAACAAAAGAATAAAAAATGATGAAAAGAAACCCCATGAAAAGAAAATAAAATGTACCATTGAGCAAGCTAAAATGCCATTAGAAATAATTTTTGTTTGTATCATACAGTTTAATCATGATGAAACAATTTTAAATTTTATGTATGTATATTAGAGAATAAATTAAATCATGAGTCAAATTTCATCAAAATTAGTTGATATAATAGGTTTTAGTATTTTAGAAATAATAAATGGGTCTGCAAGAGTAAATGTGCCCTCAAAAATGTAAATTTAAGTTTCATTAGGAATTTGATTTAGTTAATCATGCATTTAAACATGATTAAATGATGTAATAAAGTCTAAATTATAATTTTTTACCTGTGATCGAGGATTCACAAGGAATCTTGTCTCTTTCACAAAAGTTCGACTGCTTTTGCACGGTCAAGATCTTCCCTGCCAGATCAATGGTGAGGAATCCGAATCCATTTCTCACCCCCTAATCCATTCTCACGTTAATGGCTGGGGGGTCTGAAAAGTGGTATCTCTATTCATGGGCCCCATGCGATGTGGCATCCTCTTATCAATTCGCACCCCCGCCCCCACCGCCCCGACCCCCTCCCCCCCCTACTTTGCGTCCGTAAACTACCTAACCTCTCCTTCCTACCAACATATATTTACCCTCAGTCATATCATTTTCCATCAACCATGTGTTTCCACATTATCTCCCACCTCCATGTCTCCTCCCGCCTCCATATGTTTGTTTCATGATTAGTTAAAACTATTTTTTGTCTTTTATACAACACAATAAATTCAAACATGGTTTACAAACAAATGAGAACGAATTTTCAAAACATGAAAGATGCGTTTGTTTCTAACATCCTCCTGTACAAAAACATCTCTCATTTTCTAACAGCGGTTATATTTTGGAAGATTCCAATGAATTTTTGGAGGCATATTTTCCCGAATTTTCCTATTTTTAGTCAGTGTTTTCAAATGCGGTTTTGGAGCATGTGAAAATAAATTTTGCAAATCTGAAACCGATTTTATTTTTTCTAGCATCCTCATGTACAAAAACATCTCTTTTTTTTTAAATGTATTATCGTTTTGGATATAAAAATGGATCACTAGACCCTATTTTTCATAATTTTGGGAGGAAAAAGTTCATGGGCAATTAGTGACTTGAATGCCACCTCATCAAATAAGAGTTGTAATAAAATTCATATTGCTCTTCTTTTCCACAAGAATGCCTAGAAATAGTGCCAAAACTATCCAAATAGTTCAATTTTCCTTTATTTATGTTCTATTATTGTAATACAGTTTTCAGATATTTGTAGTAGCTCTTAATATTTTCTATCAGGATATTTTGTGAAGGAATTCTATAAATACTTCATCAATTGAGGTGATAGGGGTTGGCTTTCGGTGCCAAGGCTTTTGAATTTGTAATAGCTTCTATTATAGGATTTCTAATGAAATCCTTCCAGCTCTAGTTTATGACAGAATTTGTGTTTCTAGTATGTTTTTCCAGTATTTTCATAGTCTCTTTCTCCACATATTCAAAGTATTATAGGAGATCTGGGTAAGAATAGATTGAGTTTCAATATCTTTAAATTCCTCTGCAAATTAATAATCATTTAAAAAAATTAGTATATTGGACTATATGTCTGAGTTAGCTCTTCTTTGAACTGATTATTTTTTTCCTTATAGATTCTCATGAATATGTTTTGTTGGGCTATAGAAATCTTCTACATGCATCCAAATTTCCCTAGTTATTAAGTAGTTAGGATGACTACTCAATTATTAGGAATATCCTTACATTATTCTATCATAATGCTTGAAAACCTAAGTCATTATGTCATGTTGGAATCTAACACTTTAAGAAGGGACCTGGTGAGCGAGGCATTTAATCATGAATATGGATTGTCATTGGTTGCCAACCACCCTGAATTAAAACCATAAATCTGGCCAATGTGCTTCATAGGTTGTTGTTCAGTGATGGTGAACAACGTTTAATAAGGCCTCGTAATAACTGAGGGAGCCCCCTATGGTTCAAGGGCCAGCTTGAACCTGAAGGGTAGCTGAGTTGGTTTCCTAGCATAGTTTTTGTAGCCAAGGATTGCCTACAAGAAACACATACAACATTTGGCACCATTGCTAGGGAGAGAAGTAATGGATATATTTTTCCATGTAGAAAAATAAATGTTAGGTCTATTCCTTGCTAGTGAACAAGGCGTAGGAATTTATTATTGGTTGCATTGTTTTCACTTGGAGAATCCACTTTGTCATATGGCAATTCCACTGGATTACCAATCCTACTATTTCAAGATTTCAGCTAGCTTTACTACTATGCAAGGTTCATTGATAGTTGCAATCAATATTATATCTCTTTTCCATTAAGCCACGATCAGAAATATAAGATGTCCACACAGGATGCAACTATTAAAGTTCACTTGTGAGTATAAGTTTCCTATGGAATTTGATGTTTATATTGTACATATATTTCAAATTTTCAGCTACTGGCTGTGTGGTGTTCCAATAAACCCACTCCTCACTTGGTTACATTGGAAATCAAATTATACCTAACAGTGTAAATTTGGTATGTGGGATTGATTAGTTATTTTCATATTTAATGTGTAGTAGATCAATAGTTATTTCCGTTATGTTTCAAGTTTGCAGTATCAAGTTTGGTTTGGTTGAGTGCAATGACTTCCAAGGGATTAAAAGGAGTAAAATTGTTGTTGATTAACTAATTGATTCCATAGCCTAATGAATTAGGCACCCTTGTGCTTATTTTCATTTACAGTGACAAGTCTTTTACTTCAATAGTTTTTAGTTTCATATTTTAGTGTGAAAGAGTCTCTGGATTAGCACAGGAAGTATGGTTTCAGATTGCATCTTGAGGTCACTGGTTTATGGTATGACTCCATGGCCAACACTTAAGGTAGATAGTCTACTAGTTCTCTGCATCCCACTAGGAGAAGCAGTCCCCATTAGAGCCTATGTTGTAACATGAATAGTTTTGATAATTTTTTTTTTTGTAAAAGAGGGTATAAAAAAGTAAATAAATAAATAAAACAAAAGAATAAAAAATAATGAAAAGAAACCCCATGAAAAGAAAAGAAAATGTATCATTGAGCAAGCCAAAATGTCACTAGAAATAAGTTTTTTTGTATCATACAATTTAATCATGATCAAACAATTTTAAATTTTATGTATTTAGATTAGAGAATAAATTAAATCATGAGTCAGATTTCATTGAAATTAGCTGATATAATATGTTTTAATAGTTTAGAAATAATAAATGGGTTTGCAAGAGTAAATGTGCCCTCAAAAATTTAAATTTAAGTTTCACTAGTAGGTTGATTTAGTTAATCATTCATTTAAACATGATTAAATGATGTAATAAAGTTTAAATCATATTTTTTACCTATGATCGAGGATTGACAAGACATCTTGTCTCTTTCACAAAAGTTTGAGCGCTTTTGCACAGTTAAGATCTTCCTTGCCAGATCATCAACGAGGAAGCCATTTCTCACCCCCTCATCCCTTCTCACATTAACGATAGTGGGGGGTTTCAGAAAAGCGGTATCTCTTTTCATGGGTACCATGCAATGTGGCATCCTCTTATCAATTTTCACCCCTCATATACCACCCTGCCGCAGGCCCCCCCCCCCCCTTTCGAAAGCTACCTAACCCTCTCTTCATGCTAACATATATTTACTACCGGTCACATCATTTTCCATCAACCATGTGTTTCCACATTATGTCCCACCTCCATGTCTCCTCCTCCGCCTCCATGTCATATGTTCGTTTCATGATCAATTAAAACTATGTTTTGTCTTTCATACAACACAATAAAATCAAACATGTTTTACGAACAAATGAGAACGAATTTTCAAAACCAGAAATATGTGTTTGTTTCTAACATCCTTTTGCACAAAAACATATCTCATTTTTCTAATAGCAGTTATATTTTGGAAGATTCCGATGAAGTTTTGCAGACATATTTTCCTGAATTTTCCTCTTTTTAGTCAGTGTTTTCAAATGTCATTTATGAGGAGGTGAGAATGAATTTTCCAAATCAAAAAGAAGTTTTTTGTTTCCGACTTCCTCATGTACAAAATACTCTCTCCATTTTTTAAATATATTATGGTTTTGGATATAAAAAAGGATCATTTGACCCTATTTTTCAGAATTCTGGGAGGAAAAATCTCATGGACAATTAGTGACTTGGATGCCAAGTCATCAAATAAGAGTTGCAGTCAAATTCGAATTTCTCTTCTTTTCCACAAGAATTCCTACAAATAGTGCCAAAACTCTTCAAATAGTTCAAGTTGCCTTTATTTATGTTCTATTTTTGTAATACAATTTTCAGATATTTGTAATAGCTCTCGATATTTTCTATCAAGATATTTTGTGAAGAAATTGTATAAATACTTCATCAATTGAGGTGATAGAGTTTGGCTTTTGGTGCCAATACTCTTGAATTTGTAATAGCTTCTATTATAGTATTTCTAATGAAAGCCTTCCCGCTTCAGCTTATGACAGAATTTGTGTTTCTAGTATGTTTTTCTAGTATTTTCATACTCTCTTTCTGCAAATTTTCAAAGTATTATAGGATATCTGGTTAAGAATAGATTGAGTTTCAATCTCTCTGAAATCCCCTACAAATTAATAATAATTTAAAGGAGTTAGTATATTGGATTGTATGTCTGAGTTAGCTCTTCTCTGAATTGATTATTTTTTTTGCTTCTACATTCTCCTGAATATGTTTTGTTGGGTTGTAGAAATCTTCTACACACATCCAAATTTCCCTAGTCCTTAAGTAGTCAGGATGACTGCTCAATTATTAGGAATATACTTATTCTACCATAATACTTGAAAACCTAAGTCATTTTGTCATGATGGAATCTAAAACTTTGAGAAGGGACCCTGTGAGAGAGGCCTTTAATCATGAATAATGATTTTCATTGATAGCCACCACCCCTAATTAAAACCATAAATCTAGGCATTGTGGTTCATAGGTTGTTGTTCAATGATGATGAACAAAGTTAAACAAGGCCTAGTAACAACTAAGGGAGCCCCCTGTGGTTCAAGGGCCATCTTGTACGTAAAGGGTTGTTTAGTTGGTTTCCTGGCATAGTTTTTGTAACCAAGGACTGCCTACGAGAAACATGTACAACATTTGGCGTTGTTGCCAGGGGGAGAAGTAACAAAGTTACTTTTCCCTGGAGAATGATAAATATTAGATCTGTTCCTTGCTGGTGAACAGGGAGTAAGAATTTATTATTGGATGCATTGTTTTCACTTGGAGACTCCACTTTTTCATATGGTGATTCCATTGGATTACCGATCCCACTATTTCAAGATTTGAACTGGCTTTACTAATATGCAAGGTTCATTGATAGTTTCAATCAGTAGTATATCTCTTTTACTTTCAGCCACGATCAGAAATCTAAGCTGTCGACAGAGGATGCAATTGTTAAAGTTCATCTGTGAGTATAAGTTTCTTATGGGATTTGATGTTTATATTGTACATAAATTTCATATTTTCGGCTACTGGCAACATGGTTTGCCAATAAACCCACTCCTCACTTGGTTACATTGGAAATCAGATTACAACTAACAGTGTAAATTTTTTCAATTTAATTAGATAGAGTTGTTCGGGATTGATTAGTTATTTTTAGATTTATTGTGCAGTAGATCAACAAATGTTTCAGTTATGTTTCAAGTTTGTAGTATCAAGTTTGGTTTGGTTGAGTGAAATGACTTCCAAGGGATGAAAATGAGTAAAATTATTGTTTATTAACTAATTGATTCCATAGCTCGATGAATTAGGCACTCTTGTTCTTATTTCCATTTGTAGTGACAAGTCTTTTACTTCAACAGTTTTCAGTTTCATATTTTAGCGTGAAAGAGCCTCTGGATTAGTGCAGGAAGTATGGTTTTAGATTTCAGCCTGAGGTCACAGGTTTACGGTATGACTCCATGCCCAACACTTAAGGCAGTAGTCTACTAGTTATATACATCCCATAAGGGGAAGAAGTCCCCATTGGAGCCTATGTTGTAACATGATTAGTTTTGATAATTTTTATTTTTGTAAAGTGGGTATAAGAAAATAAAAATTAAATAAAACAAAAGAATAAAAAATGATGAAAAGGAACCCCATGAAAAGAAAAGAAAATGTATCATTGAGTAAGCCAAAATGCGAGGAGAAATATGTTTTGTTTGTATCACACAACTTAACCATGATCAAACAATTTTAAATTTTATGTATTTATATTAGAGAATAAATTAAATCATTAGTCAAATTTCATCGAAAGTAGCTGACATAATAGGTTTTAGTAGTTTAGAAATCATAAATGGGTCTGTAGGAGTAAATGCGCCCTGAAAAATATAAATTTAGGTTTCATTAGCAAGTTGATTTAGTTAATCATGCATTTAAACATGTTTAAATGATGTAATAAAGTTTAAATCATATTTTTTTACCTATGATTGAGGATTCACAAGACATCTTGTCACTTTCATAAAAGTTTGAGTACTTTTTCACGGTTAAGGTCTTCCCAGATAGATTAATGATGAGGAAGCCATTTCACATCCCCTCATCCCTTTTCACGTTAATGATGTCCGGGTGGGGGTGGGGGGGGGGGGGGGGGGGGGGGTTCTGAAAATCGATATCTCTTTTCATGGTTCCCATGTGATGTGGCGTCCTGTAATCAATTCGCCCCCCCCCCCCGCCCTCCAAAAACTAGCTAACACTCTCCTTCCCGCCAACATCTATTTACCCCCGATCACATCATTTTCCACCAACCATGTGTTTCCACATTATCTCTCACCTCCATGTCTCCTCCGACCTCCATGTCATATGTTCGTTTAATGAACAATTAAAACTATGTTTTGTCTTTTATACAACTCAGTAAATTCAAACATGGTTTGAAAAAAAATGAGAATGATTTTTCAAAACCTGAAAGAGGTTTTTGTTTCTAACATCCTCATGTATAAAAAATTCTGTCATTTTTCTAACAAATGTTATATTTTGGGAGATTCAGATGAAGCTTTGGAGGCATATTTTCTTGAATTTTCCTATTTTTAGTCAACATTTTCAAATGTGATTTTGAGTACATAAGCATGAATTTTCAAAATGTGAAAGAAATTTTTGTTTCTTACATACTCATGTACAAAAGCCTCTCTCGATTTCCTAATTACTATTATGATTTTGGATATACAAAGCGATCATTGGACCCTATTTTTCAGAATTTTGGGAGGAAGAATCTCATGGACAGTTAGTGACTTGGATGCCACCTCATCAAATAAGGGTTGCAATCAAATTCCAATTTCTCTTCTTTTGCACCAGAATGCCTAGAAATAGTGCCAAAACTCTTCAAATGTTTCTAGTTTCCTTTATTTATGTTCTATTTTTGGAATATAGTTTTCAGATATTTATATTAGCTCTTGATATTTTATATCAAGATATTTTGTGAAGAAATTGTATAAATACTTCATCAATTGAGGTGATAGGGGTTGGATTTTGGTGCCAAGGCTCTTGAATTTGTAATAGCTTCTATTATATGATTTCTAATGAAAGCCTTACGGCTCCAATGTATGACAAAATTTGTGTTTCTAGTATCTTCTTCCAATATTTTCATACTCTCTTTCCGCAAATGTTCAAAGTATTATAGGAGATCTGGGTAAGAATAGATTAATTTTCAATCTCTCTAAAATCCCATACAAATTAATAATCATTTAAATAAATTAGTATATTGGATTGTTTGTTTGAGTTATTTCTTCTCTTCTCTGATTTTTGTTTGTCCTTCTATCTTCTCCTAAATATATTTTGTTGGGTTGTAGAAATCTTCTACACGCATTGAAATTTCCCTTGTTGTTAAGTAGTCAGGTTGACCGCTCAATTATTAGGAATCTCCTTACACTCTTCTATCATAATCCTTTAAAGGCTAATTCATTCTATGAGGTTGAAAGTTGACACTTTGAGAAGGGACCTTGTGAGAGAGGCCTTTAATCATGAAGAGGGATTATCATTTATCACCAAGCACCCTCAATTAAAACCATAAGTTTGGGTATTTTGCTTCAAAGGTTGTTGTTCAGTGACAGTGAACAATGTTAAAGAAGGCCTCATAACAATTGAGGGAGACCCCTCTAGTTCAAGGGCCAACTTGAACCTAAAGGCTTGCTGAGTTGGTTTCCTAGCGTATTTTTTGTAGCCAAGGATTTCCTACAGGAAATACGTACAATAGGATGTGCACATACCAGCAGTCCTTTGGGCCTATAGGATGACATGTAAGAAGCTAATAGGAAAAACCCTGTTCATACTGGTATATGTGATAGGATCAATCATTTCGATGGAGTATATTGTACCATGTTTGCAGATTGCAACATTGACTAAGATGGTTGATCACAAGACCATGGAAGAGCACCTCGCATAGTTACTCAAACTTGAGGAAGACCAGTTTCTAGCCAGATTTCACCAACAGGTGCAGAAGGAACATGAGAAGGTCTAGCAAGATAGGCATATTAAGCTACACACTTTCAAGGTGAACAATTTGGTTTTTCTCTATGATAGTAAGTTCACAAAATTTCCTAGCAAATTCCACATGCACTGGTTAGGTCCATATGATGTTAAGAAAATCACAGATGGTGGTGCAATTCAGCTCTCGAAGCTGAATGACGAATTGTTCCCTGGAACGGTGAATGGAAGTCGGTTGAAGTTGTATACAGGTGATCATGCCCCTACAAAATGACTACATGGTAGTAGGACAATATTAGTGCTCCAAGAAGTTGCAAGGGAGAGTGGGACTATAAACAACACTTCTCAAAGGAAAGGAAAGAAGTAGCACAAGTAGTAGGTGGAGCCAGAGCCTAGAAACAGTAATTACACAAGTGTGTAATTTAGTACCAGAACTACACATTCCATAAGATGCGGCAGCTTCAACAAAGATTCGAAAATTGGTCGTTGTAGTATAATAGTCTAAGGAGGAGGTAGGCCAAGTTACTTTTGATTTTTAGTTTTAGATCTCAAAACTGCAATTAAAACTACAGTCGACTACTCTGCTAGTGGTTAGGGAGTAGTGCGGCATAGCCATGAGAGAAAACATGTCTACTTTGAAGAATGCAGTATTGGGCTGCAATGGTCTTTTTAAAAACACAATGGACATATGGACTATGTAGCAGGAGGAATCAAACTTGCAGTGACTGCATAGAGAGATCAGAGAGGCACAACAACAAGTTGATGAGATGAGGACGACTACATGCAATTTGGTACCAGTCCAGCACTGGACGTGTTTGCAAGAAATGAAGTTGTTACAAGCAGAGGTTGAGAAGATGTAGCACAAAGAATTTTGAAGGCTCAAATTCAAGCATGGATAGAGGAAGCAATCCATATTACTCTGGCCATCCAGGAAAAGCTAAAGACTTTCCAAGAGATAGAAAGGACCAAACGCCTTAGGATGGAGGGGCCAACTATAAAAAGTTGGTCGAGGAAGTGCAGCAGGCCACAGTACAAAGTATAACGTACCTTAAGGTATTGAAGTTGGAGTTTAGTGACCTCTACAATAAAGTGGAGAAGCCATCTCAGTGACTCAAGGGTGAGTCACCATATTTGTATTGGGGGCCTATTCGGGTGGGATCCCTGGGCTCAACTTTTGTTATGAAACAAGCTCACAAAAAGATAGAAAAGATATATCAATGCCTTAGAATTCAGCCTCTTCGAGGGGGCAACCTCCTTTACATTACACAAAAGAAAAATTCTTGGATGATACAAATGACAAGACTTCATTTCTATATATAGGAGTCTAAGGGGTCATAATATAATCAAAGCCGACATAACAATAGTAATGTAAGGGCACAATAATAACAATAGTGGGATTTTATGGGGCACACCAATATAATAAGGGGGTTGTACTAATAACAATAAGGGGTTAAACTAGTAGGATAGGGACCTAACATGCCCCTTTCCTTCAAAAACTGTTGTCCTCAATGCTTGAGTAGTTCTTGATGCTTCTATATAAGTTTTGTCCTCCCATGTGGAATCTTCAAAGGGTAAGTTCTTCCATTTTATGAGATACTCTGAAATTGATCTATTTCATAGCTTTCGATTTCTCTATTCTGTGACTACTTCAAGTTCCAATATGACTTTTCCTTCATTATCAAGTTCTCGCAATAATGTTTGAACTGGGATCTTCTGCAACTTTTGAATGAATTCCCTTTCCACTGGGCATGTGGATATATGTAAGGCCTGATGTTTGGAGGAACACTTTGTGGAATCAAATGAATAGCATGATCATGATCATGAATAGGTGGGAGGCCTTTGGGAGTCTCAAATACCTTGGAATGATTGTCCAAAATGTTTTGGAGATCTGGATAAATACATGATTTCGATGTGGGATCATCTAGTGAACATAATTGTGCAATTACACCCCATTGTTATTTATTTAGAAGCTTTGTCATGTTGTTAGAGTTGATTATCTTTCCAGGTTTTCCTTCGATACCCCTCAATTCAACTTCTTTTCCATCACAAAAAAATTTCAAGAAAAGTTCTTGAAAATTAAAATCTATCGTACCCAAAGATTGTAGCCATTGGACTCCTAGTAAAACATCAGCACCACCCATTGGAATGGAAAGCATTGGGCTATTCAATACATATTCTCCCATGGATAGCTTGATATTATGGCACTTTCCAGAGAAATTTATGGTTCATCCACTTGCAACCATCACTTGACACTCCCGTGCTGGATATAAGGAGAAATTTAATTCCTTGGCTATCTTACAATCAAAAAAATTATGGGCACTACCCAAATCAATCAACACTCTTACCTTTTTCTTCTTGATATTTCCTTCTATCTTGATAGTTTGAGGAGTGGTAATTTCTTCCAATGCATTTCAAGATATGGTCAGATTGATTTCTTGAGACTTGATGTGATCTTTCAATTCTTGAACATTTTTTCTTCTTGATATGTCCTTTTATATTGATAGTTTGAGGAGTGGTAATTCTATCCAACACATTACAAGATATGGTCGGATTCATTTCTTCTTTGTTGATGTGATATTTCACTTCTTGAACTTTTTTCCTCTTGATATTTCATATCTTGAGAGTTTTAGGAGTGGTAATTCTTTCCAATGATTTACAAGATATGGTCGGATTCATTTCTTCTTTCTCTGGGGTTGGTTCCTGGTGTATATACTCCTCTTTTGACATTTCTTGATCCTTTTCTTCCCCCTCTCCACAATCAATGTAAAATAATTTATTCTCATCGCACTTATGACCTTTAATGTATTTGTTATCACAATCGTAACAAAGGGGCTTTTTCTCTTTTTTCTTCCAATTGTTGTGGTGTAACCCTTGTAGGTTGTGGAAGGTTAGGAGAAACAACACTTTAGACTTCCTTTTCGCCATAATTTTTCTTTCCACTTCATAACAAAGCCCTTTTTCTCTTTTTTCTTCCAATTGTTGTGGTGTTGCTCTAAATAATGTGCTTCTCTTTGTATCCTCATAATGTGCTATCATTTCCTCCGTGGAAATTGACCACATAATAAGTTGTTTATGAGAACAAAGCCCTTTATACCATAAAAAATGATCTGGTTCTAAATATGTAGATGCAATACATACCTTTTTTAACAATGGTACACCATGTAGATCAAAATATTACTCCATCTGTAGTATCCAATTTACTGGATCCTTTCCATCAAACTTCCTCATATCGTCTTTTATTGATTTCAGGAGCTCGATCTTGAAATGACTGTAACTCTGTACTTTCAGATCTCAAAGTTCTAAAATTGTCTCCTGCGGTAGCCCTTAGATTCCTCTTTCTAACCCTAGAAGTTTGATCAGAATTTGATTCTCTAGGAAGGAGTTATGCCCAATCTCCTAAGATGATCTGATTATATAATGTTTCAGTAGAGTGAACTTGTACGACATGCCACCTGCCACTGTTTTGACCTTTGGATTCCAAAACTATGCACAAAATACTACAGTCCATCCTCTTTCTGTAACTTCTTACGAAATTTCAATTTGTTACTCAGAGAGAAAGTTATGACGATTTTCCCAAGGTCACCTATTTAGGATGTAATTCGGGAGTCTGCAAAAACCCTAACTTCCTCAGATCATATATCCGAAAATATAGTGAGACAAGATCTGAAATTCAGACCTGAGATTCAAAACGATTTTGTCTCAAATGGGTTTTTGGTTTAGGTTCTGAAACTTTGTAGTGAAAATTTTATAGTGAAAATACCATGATGAACTGTTTTAGATGAAATTCTGGAGCTTGCAACAACCCTAACATCCTCATATCATATCTCCGAAAATATAGCAAGGAAAGATCTAAAATTCAGACACGTGGTTCAAAAAGATTTCTTCTCAAATGGGTTTTTTTAGCTTCTGAAACATCGTAGAAAAAAGTTATAGTGAAAATACCACAATGACCTGTTTGGAGTATCGAAACCCTAGAATTCAAAGCTTTGATACCAAATGTTATGAAACCATCTCACAAAAAGATAGAAAAGATAGATCAATGCCTTATAATTTATCCTCTTCGAGGGGGAAACCTCCTTTACATTACACAAATGAACAATTCTTGGATGATACAAATGACAATACCTCCTTTCTATATATAGGAGTCTAAGGGGTCAATATAATCATAGCCGACATAACAATAATAATGTAAGGGCACAATAATAACAATAGTGGGCTTATATGGGGCACAATAATAACAATATGGGGACTACATGGGCACAACAATATAATAAGGGTGTTGTACAAATAATAATAATGGATTACACTAATAGTATAGGAACCTAACAATTTTTGTCAGTAAACTCAATATTTTGTTAAAGAATGTAAAGTATCTACAAAATGTGGAAGCAGAGCGCGAAGCTAAGTAAGAGTTAAAGGGGAATTAGTCCCTTGTATGGGTAGGTGATAAGATGGTTTTGAGATCTTCCGATGGTCCACGAACAATGGTATTGTAATGAAAAGGCTATATATAGTTGAGTCATAGCGAGTCTAAGAGACAATTTTGGGTTGACAATTATTGTAAGGGAAAGGTGCTAAGGTAGGAAAGGTATGTTTCTTTTACTTAGGCAAAACTGGAAGACTGCTACAGCTAAGTGCGTAGAGACCTTAGCAAGTCCGCAGCTGAGTGTGCTGGCCCGTACAGCTGGGTGCATAGTGATAAGAAGTCTATATATGAATGTTTACATCTTAATAAAGATAGTTTTGAGCTGAATTTATGGATTTGTCCCTTGTTTATTTAATTCAGTTTAAGTTTATGTATTGGCACTTTGTGATCTGTTTATGTGAATTAATGCTTAGTTTCTACCCGGAACAGATAGATCTGTAATATTTATGTATAATAAGTATAAATAACCACCTTCGTAGAACTCAGGAAGTTGTTAAATAGATCTATGTGACGACAGATCTAGGTCATAAGGGCTTTAGAATATATAGTTTATTGCATGAAAGGAGTAAATATGTATCTTTTATGCATGTTAAGTAAAATAAAGTACCTTTGGGAAGATCTGACAGTCATTTTGATAGAGTTGCAGTAGTTGAAAGTCAGAAGGAATAGGTCTACACAAAGGAAGATCTAATGTATAAGAACTTTGGGAAAACTATCACATAGGACTCTGGATGCAGAAACCTAGTTCTAGAATCCTCCAATACTACTTCAGGTGAGACTGTAGCCTATGCTACACAAGTTGTTGTCGAAAGGGCCACTAATTAGGGTTTTGTTGGTTGGCGCGAATAACTCTAAACGTGGGTGAAGCCCCCTTAATCCAACACAACATTTTTCAGGGTACTACCTTTAGACAAGGTGACAAAGAGAATGATTGATATTGTTTCATATCCAAACTCTAGACCAATGAGGATCTATGGGACCTCACCCCACCACATGAGATCTCCACAGCAAAACCATCTCAGATCCATCCCTAGGAGATTTAATGGGTCCTCCAGACCTCAGTAATGTGCGAACTCCCCCAAACAATAGTTTAGTGGACAGTCCACACCTCCCACTGGCCCTTAATTGTGCTAGAAAACTTTGTGGAGTTTTTTTCAGTGTTCTTTAAACAACCTCATATGTTAGGAGAGATGGGTTTGATCCTCAGACCCATTAGCTTCTGGATCTTATCCGTCAAGGCATTTCATACATTTTAGCTTTTATGTTCTTTCATTGTACCTTTTATATTCATGCATTGTATTTTTTATAGGAGACTGTTTGGTTCTCCTGCATTATATGGACATCATTGTACTAATTAGTCCCTTTGACTTACTTTATGGTCGTTAGTTGTACATAAATATAATTATCTTATCTTATCTTATCTGTCCACAATATCCTAGTTTACTAGTGTTCCAAATTAGCGTGTAAGTATCTAGAAATTGAAAATTAAGCACTCTAGTATTCTGGAAGGTTAAAAGAAGGAGTGGACTAAGTCCTTCTTATTGCTTTTGGCCTTCGAATACTCATTGATAGTACTATATATGATTTCCTACAAGTTGACTCGAAAATTCTAACTGTCAAGATCTAATTGGGAAATGGATCCATTTATCTCTAACCAAATAAATTTTGATTGAATTGATTAGTTTCTAACTTGCTATATATGTACCCCGAATGGATATTTATAGAGTTTTTCTAATGGTGTTATGTATAATGTTCTTTACTTGCATGGTTCTTTCTTTAATTGTTGACTACAATGTTAATATAATCCACCTTACAAAATCTATTGAAAGCATAGGTTGTAAGGTCAATAATTTGGTTTTGTTGCGAATAAAAAGAAAATTAGATAAGTGATTTGGACATGAATAAGAGATATAATGGATCATGAGAATGCAACTGGGATTTTATGCAAGGAAAATTCATGAGTTGTGAAAGCAATTACCTTTGAATTGTTTGGAAACAATTACTACAGAACCATTCCATACTATTGTTCCTCATTCAAATTACAATTCAACTTCCCCTTTGTCTAATTCTCATACACATCCCTCCATTTTATTAAATTTGAATACATAATACACAAATTTGTAATTCTATGAATGAAACTATAGAGCTACAAATCTGAAAACCATATAAACACTTCTCAAAATAGCAGATTGAATAAACTCAAAATTCTACTATGTATATTCGAAGGTACATACACCAGATAATATGAAAAATTAGAACACAATATAGAACTAAATCTGCAAAACATTTTTCTGGGAATAATGGAAAACAAGTAGAATATGCAGGAACTCAGTCACATAATTTTACATTACTTACAAAGAAGAATTATAAAGAAATTTTCATAACCCTCATTGTCTCACTACTCCAGTGAAACACCCTACCATTCTTTTATACATAAATAATGCTCTCGTTTACAAGGAAATTATGTCATTGTTGTGGTTTGTCTTCTCTACAATATGCAAAAACACTAACCCTATATACTTGAAAAGAGTGTACCCAACCTGCAAGAGAATATTTCCCCTAATAGAGTGCCTTGTTACCTAGGAAAGTGTGCCCTAATCTAAATCTAGCTAATTTTTATTCCATGAACTTTTCTTAGAGATGGAAACAATGCCCAAAAGAATGAAAAATAATTGAAACAACATTCTAAAAATGGAATTCCATTTCCTAACTAAACTCAAAGACATGCTAAATATGACTTTGTCAAAGTTTTGGACAACACCTCACTCAAGATAGAATGGATCTGAGCATGCATGTATACATCAGCCACAAGATTTCTGAAGTAATGTGCCTACTCTAGTGTGCATAATTAATGCACTTCATCTATCCACAGAAAATATTGTTTCACTGTAACCAAGGTGAACAAAACCTATTGGATATACTGCATTGGATCCTAAAGGAGAATGCCTTTTGAGCTCTAGGTAAACTAACATGTTGCTAAAGTCAAGGACCCCTCAAAGCTTAGCCACCTTTACCTTCTTTGCCTCCTTAACTGCCTTCAGAAAATGAAATATCCAAACAATTTCATATGGATTCTTCTATAGATGATGACCAATTTCAAACCCTATTAGGCTTTCTCTTGCATGTTACCAAAGACCCATGATAATATGGAGAAAAAGGACTGGGCAAGTACAAGTCCTATGTGAGTTGCAAATTCTTAGCCCAAATAGTTCTCTGAATTTGATAGTGTGCTATCAGTGGTGTTCTCCCTGTTTATGGATGAGAAAGAAAATAAAATCTGAGTCCATCCACCTATTCCTACTCATTAAGACAAATATATACACTTATTGGCCCAAAAGTTATGTTGATTTATTTTCTTTTCCCAGGGTCTTGTTTGTCAATTTGATTCAACTTTGTTGAAAATATTGAATGCAACTATTAGTGTAAAACATATCCATTGTGCCAACTTTGCTATAATAATTTGCCCAAATTTTGGCAGGAGGTTATGGTACCCTGCTGCTTTACAGTCCACTAAACATTAGAAATGACAAAGGGGCATTCCAATACAAGTTTACTTTCCAATGTGATGTTGATTCAGTAGTGAGAAATCAATAGTTGGTTATGTCATAAGCCATACACCAAGTCTCCTATCTAGGGAAAGTCCTCCCATCACTAACTATTTAATTAGCATTGGGTGAAAGTGCCAGGTGACTTTGATGGAACAACTCCCCCTTTTTTTTGAGATATTATATATGTCTGTGATTGACCCTTCCCCAAAGGCTGTTGATTTTAGGGTAGCTTTCTTAAGAACTTTAAATTCGAAAGCTCAGTTGACACAATAGAAAATTTAAAATACACAGTTTACAAAAGTTTTCAACAATAATAGAAACTGTAACCCAAATTACTACTCTAGTGAATCAATAACATGAATCTCCACTCAAGTCTACCAATATTAAGAACTATGAAAGTGGTACCCTGAAATCTAGACTTTTCTACAAAGTTTAAGAATAAACTTAAGAAAAATGGAGCAGAACGTTTCTTGCACGTTGTGAAATAGAGGAAAACAATATTTAGTGATGTTTGTATATCCTCACACACAACATTCTACTAGACTGATAGATGGTGATTCAGTCAAACGGGATGATATCACCTATATTAAATCTATCAAACATAATCATAATCGATACATAACAACTACAATATCTGCACTCCTTCAACTTTATTGCTTCTAGGGTTTTCATAATCTAGTGGAGTGATGGACTGTTGAATAATAACTATGGGTCATTCATCTTCTCTTTGTTGTAGCTTTGCAAGCCAAGAGGCGATTTTCCCTGACATCTATAGGTTGGTCTAAGATTACTTCCACAGATTTTGAAGACTGACATAATACACAGAATAATTGAGAAACCTATTCCCCAAAAAAGTGATAATATTTCAAAGTACAATGGAGTTTCCCAAAGCCTAGTAACTTTTAGCAAAGTTATATCTCTCAAGCTACTGCTATAAATATATGCAGATCCAAAAATTTATTCACAGTGCTATGCACTATGATGTTCTCCATACAAAACTTTGTAGAGGCTATGATAGCATAACACCAATGACATGCAATCATACTCAATTTTGCAATAGAGCACATTAGGTCTAAGTGTTGAACCTAAGACCTTTGATACCACTTGTAACACACCGCCACCTTATTTTTTTTTAGGGTGTCTTCCATAAGTGTTCAAGATGTTTCCTCACTGCTACTCTAGTGTTCTTCTCTCACATGAGATAAAATAAAAATTCTTTCTAATCCTTTTGGGTTTGTCACAGTCACAAGTTTTCTTACCTTCTTTAAGATCAAATATTATCCCTAGCAGAATTGTGCACTATGCTAAGACCTAGTACTCCAGGACAGGGAGATAAGGTGATGAAAAGTGTTAAGAGAAGGAGTAGGTCCAATTTACTACCCATCTCTAAGATAATATGGTCAAAAAAATGTATAAGATGGCCCTCTCCTCCCCTATTTATATAAGAGGACAAGAAATATAACAACATAAGGTAAGGCTAAGCCTTTGCAAGATGCCTAGTCTCATACAAGATCATACACCCTCAATAAAAAAAAGGGCTATAGATTTATAGGATAAATAAGGATACTATTAAAATATTGAGCATCAACACCCCCATCTCTGAGTAGCCATGATTCATGATATCCACTAGTCCTAACTCTATATTCATTATGTAATAGTCTGTTCTAGATAACCTCTGAATTTCTTGCACATATTACAAGGGAAACCATTATTTGTGATTATTAAATATGTTTGATTAGCTCTTCCCTGAGAAGTGAATGGAAATTGGTAAAGAGACTCGCTGTAATAGGAAAAGGTCCATTCTGGGCATTTTTCTTGGCAGGAGAAATCCTAGAGGTGAAGCTATTTTTTAATATATTCCATTGTTGTATTCATTAGTATGGGACCATACCTTGAATTTGGGTCACCTATGTCTCTTTATGTGCAATCATTTGTTTTCATGTTAAAAGAATGATGATTGGGAGTTCTTTGGCAAAGGGACCTAGAATCATTACTGCTCCAAGAGTTTGGTTGGATTTTTATGGAACACAAGGACTTGATTTGCAACATGGTACAATTCATGTCCTTGGCAAGGGATCAACTGTATATGTTTTGGAATCCATTGAGGTAGCTTTAAGAAAACATGATTTTCATGTAGATCACACTTTTATCTCCCTGACTATCAAGAGTAAATCACAAACTGTTTGCAACCTCCTATTAGCACCTGTCATGCGGAAAGAGTCGATAATGCGGACAAAACCGACCTCCCTAGAAGCAAAGGCTTTCTAGTGACAAACAAGACAAATAAACACTACCTTTCTCTAAACATGCATTGAGAATACAAGTAATCAGGTGATTGTAACATACCTTTAGTCCAACGCTTTGTAGTAGTCCAGCCTCGCCGATCCGGATGAGCTCCTCCTTCTCTTCAAAACCTGCATTCACTAACAAGCCAAAAGATTAAATAGCACCTGATAAACTCATAAAACAATACATATCCATCATACAGACCAAGGAGTATATGAAACAAATCATGAATAACAATCTATTGAGAAAAATGAGTTCATTTGTATTAAGTGGAAACAAAAGAAACCATTACAACCTGAGCCTTGGTGTTGTGCAGGTCCCTCCTAGGGTCCAGCAAGAGTTTTCCTTTACTTTGATCAGCTCACCCACTCTCAAATAAGGCTAGTAAAGGATGGGAATCTCTCCTCTCAAGCTTTACAAGGGAGTCCTAATTCCAGCAGCATCTACCCTTAGGAATGTTCAGCTTTCAACCTCCCCTCCCTTTGGCCCAATGCCTGTATTTATAGTGCTCTAGAGGAAGTTATTCAGGTCCACCATCAATGGGATAAGCCCCTCTTTGGATGGGATAGCTCCCCTCTTGATGGGATAAGTTCCTCTTTGATAGGGATACATGAACCATCTGGAGGCGCTCCATACACGTCAAACAAGCTTCTAGAATGCTCTAGAAATGACCACAAGTAACTTTTTTAGAGTGAAACTTGCGCCTTTTGACCTTTACAGGAGTACACACCCTCCCCTTTACAGACAGAGCGTACAAGTACGCAGGTATTGTGAACTTGGGTGCGTACACGCAGGTAAAGCTAAGAGAAACTGCGTACCCAGAGATATATAGATTTTTAAAGACTTTCTCTCTTTCTTGGAGTTTGACATGGAGAGCAGAGGTATAAGACTTGCCAAGGAGGATAGTATGACAGTTGATGGAGCCATACTAACTGCAAATAGTCATGGTGACAAATTTTAGTGTAACAGATTGCCCCCTAAAGTGCGAAGCCTGTAGTAGATAAGGGTTTCATATCATCTAGGAAGGGTGAAGTACTTTATCATTTCAAGGATTATCTTGTGGAGAGCCCAGTCGGAACCTGCAAGTATTCAACACAAAATACATATATAAGATCATATCATCGCTGAGGTAGGCATTCCCATACTCAGATTGAAAACTTTAACTAACAAACTATCTACTGCTCTGATACAGGAATGATTTTGCAGTACATCATAATCATCGACTTTTATAGACACAGTATGGACGCAGCCATCTGTTTATGATTAGTCTACTGTATAATGAATACAAAACTCCTTGCAGCCTGGATGGCGGAAACTAGATCCAGGGTCTTCATTTCTACTTCCCGAAAAGGTACGATTCTATCCATAAGAATAAATGAGTTGATGTCGAACATGGTAGGAACCACTTGATTACCAGTCAATGATGTAAACTGTTAACAAGCATGAGAGAGACCACCAGTGATGTCAATGGTTCTCAAAGTACCCAGTACAATCCATGAGATGTGAATGAATGAGTTGATGTCGAACATTTCACGGAATCCTTCGATCGAAAGTCAATGATGTAAACCATCGTCAAAGGCGAGAAACCTGCCATTGATGCATGCAGACTTCAAGGTACTGACGATTCCTAGGTCATCTTTCTAGATAATGTGCTGATGTCGATAGAAAGCGACCCGTTGCAGGCAAGCCCACAACACGAAATCATAGATCAAGTTGAATAAATGTAGCTGTAAGGACTGACTCAGGGATGGTCAAGATGGATGACGGGTATTTTGCAGATGAATGGTTTATATGCAGAGACCTCTTGAACACATAACGACACAACAGATGGCTTGGTGACATTTGACCCAAAGTTAATACCCGGCTGAAGACTTTCAATGTGGTTTGATCAACTGTGAGGCAAAGGATTTCCCAACCCAGGTGAATGCAAAGTGTCGTGTTCAAGAGTGGTAATAAGGCTTCTTCTGAGATAAAGGATAACAAATAGGCTCATTTTTCTCTCTTTTCCCCCGCCATTTCTGGCAAGTACCTCTTTATTTTTTACAAGCTTGAGGAGGATAACATATGCTTGATTATAAGCTCATCCTTCGGATGAGTCCAACTTAGTTTTGATTCGAACCCTAAGAAGGAGTGGTCTGTTCCTGTTTGTAATCGAACAGGTCCTTTACTGTGAAATTTTAACGAGTCCAGTATAGGAGAAACTCGGCGTTTTTCAATTTTAGAGAGTCTGAAAAAACTTAAGAAGACTCCAGCTCGAACTTTTTCGTAAAGTTGTGTCTCCCAAGCCCGAAAAAGTATAAAATAATACTTGAGAGAACCGCTTGATCTTACGACCAAGGAGTACTTTCATGATTAGTGTCTTTGACCTGAAAAGTAAAAAGCGATCAAGGACACGTCGTTTTATTTCCAGTATCGAATTTGAAACGACAAAAATCCGGAAATCTTTTCCTGTTTTTACGGTCAGAAAAGGGCTATAAGAGGACCGTCTTTTAATTCCGTTTTAACGAGTGTAAAAGAAACACTCGGCAATCTTTTCATGTTTTAGGAGTCAGAAAAGGGCTTAAAAGATGACTCTGATGTTTTTGTATGTGTAAAATGACAATTTTCCCTGAAAATCCTTGTATCCTGCACAAAAACCAACACATTACTCATACCTGTTTAATATAGTTAAAAATACTTTGAAAAATACCTTTTCATGGTGGAAAATAAACAAATTTAACATTCATTTACTCAAAAAACCTATAAAAAGGGCTTTTACCATTTCATTTTTACCATTTCACTGTTGAGGAGAGAAAAAGGGCTTTTGGCAAGAAACTTCCCGTGGACATTGCGGAGAATCTGACCGTCGAAACCGAACGTCGTCTCATCAGGTATTCTACAACATCCTCCCTTGCATTTCCATCCATTTAGAATTCATTTTTAGGCTTTAGTTTTATTTTTTGGAGACCTTGGGGGTTTCAAGGTCCGCTTTTCGGGGTACGCAGGTGCCCCATGGGTGACCTGCGTACCCCGACATTTTCTCCATTGGGAAAATGTCGGGCGTACGCAGCTTGCCTTAAGAGAAGGTGCGTACATACGCCCTGTCCCTAAAGGGCTGGCTGCGTACACCGCGGAGTGGATTTTTGAACTCCAAAATCTCCAAAATGAACCAAAAATTTTCATTTTTATAGACTCTAACAGATGTTTTATGGTGTGTAGATTGCCCACCATGCTTGATTGGCACGAAAGGGAGCACGAAGATGTCGATTTGGCCACGATTAATCATCAACCTTCCATTGATGCTTTGAAGGCATGCGGTCTTTACAAATACTGGGCCATACCTGGCATGAGGGCCCAGGTGCGCTTTCTAGAGTGGCTGGTCGAAAGGTGGAACGTTCAGGATCAGTGCTTTTACATTGGAGGGCACCAGCTCGAGATAGAGCCCTCTGATATTTTCTTCCTTACTGGTTTTCCCAAGAGGGGCGAACAATTGACTCTGTCCGGGACTAGGCCGGGTGGCCAGTCCATTGCTAGCCTCCGGCTAGAGTGGTGTAACAACCAAAACCAGGATAAGGGAATAGAAATAAAAAGATATCCCTACCTGAACTTATGGTAATTGCCTTTACAGTTACCAGACTTTGCGGCGCTGCCACTTTGCACATTGCCACCGAGTCCCAAATGCGGATGGCGATTGACTGCTATCGGGGCACCATTTTCAACTGGTGCGATGCTGTGTTGGCCAACTTAAAGGGCCAACTGACTAGGACTAAAAACGGACAGCTGAAGACTTTTGGTTATGGGCCTTTAGTTGTGAGTTTTTCCCTAGAGAGGGTTCCGATGCTGATCCCACAACATCTCACTGTTGAGGTTGGGCCTCCCCGAGAACCTAAGTTGATGCGATAGGTTGCGGTGATGGCCCGTCATCCTGACGAGGGCACGGAGGTTGTCCGATTTAGACCGGAGTATTTTCACTGGTTAGAGAACCAGGTCTTCTTGATTCAGGATTTTCCGTATGCCAGAGTTGATTTTCGCGGAGATCCAGACATGATTCTTCCAGCGGGAGAACAGTGGGACGACACAGGTACTTCATTTTCCACAAGTTTTTTAAATATTTACTTTTTTTTTTTTTTTTATATCGTCTCAAAACTGACAGTGACAATTTTCAAAATGCAGATGTAGGTCCACATCGTCCGGCCAATCTCCGACCTTTCGAGAGAAGAGTACCAGTTGCACCAGCACCGGCCCCACAGGATGCGGCCGCAGAGACCTTAGCCGAGTTGGAACAGGACCTAGAGCGTCTTACGACGGACATACCAGAGACGACTATAGATGATATTCCTATCAGACTTCAGCGCTATGTGGTCGCAGTCCCAGGACCTTTTAGGAGGTTCTTGTGTAGGGTAGCGCGGGCAGTGGTGTCGTATAGAGAGCACCACCAGTGATTGGCTAGTCACGTTTTGTAGACACATGTGACATTTTGGTTTTTTGTACTTATCATTTTTGCCGATCATAAGGTATTTTTCAACCTATGATCGAAGACGATGTATTTTTGACACACTCCTATCTATATATATCATTATTACCAGCTTATCTTGTTAAACATGTGTGATGAAATGTTTTTAAATTTACATGCATGATTATCGCAAATGTCTGTCTAACATTCGAGAAGCAATTGCATCTGCTAATGTATTTAACGACCTTGGAATATGATGATATTCAATGTAATCAAATTCATGTTCCAAGAGGCGCACTCTCAAAAATAACCTTAATAACACTGGATTTCTAATGGCATAAACTCTATTAAGCTGTAATACAACGAGTTCAGAGTCTAACCTCACTATCAAACTCCGAATCCCAAACGAAATAGATTCAGACAATAACTCAATCACTGCACTGTATTCTGCAATGTTGTTTGTTGTTTGACCGAGGCTCACCCCATGCATAGAAACTAACTCGTCAGAGGGCGAATAGATAACCCAAGCTGCGGAAGAGATATTCCGTGTACTACGACAAGCACCATCAGCGAATCCAATGTACGTTTGGAGATGCGTCGACATCTGCAATATCAAGAGTAAAACCATGATAAGCCAGAATAACGACGAAAAACACACTCTCTAAGCTAAGCACACTGTCTATACTAACAAACACACCAGCTAGAAAGAAAAAACTAACCTAACTAAATCTCCATACCCATCATTTAAGCATAATACCTCTTTAGGTAAAGTCCATTTCTGGGCTTACCCAAAGAGTCCCCATCAAAATCTACCAGCTCATAGGCCCCTTTTGCTAACTTTCTCTTGACAATGTAGGGCCCATGCCACATAGGAACGAATTTTCCAGCACCTAATTTATCGTTAGCTTGATCATATAATAGCACTAGGTCTCCTTCCGAAAAATTTCGAGGGGTCACGTTGCGATCATACTGAGCTTTCATTCGTTTTGCGTGAGTCTCGATTGCCAATGCAGCATCACGTCGAGTCTCATCTAATTGAGCTAAGTATAATAGACGCTTCTCCTCTTCGGAAGTAGCTGGAAGTAATTTGACAGCCATTTGAAGTGACGGGATTTCGCATTCAATGGGCAGCACTGCTTCCAAACCATAAACTAGTTGGAAAGGAATGAACCCTGTTGATGTTTTCACTGAGGTTCGGTACGCCCAAAGCGCGGAAAATAACATGTTGTGCCAATTCGACCGATGAATACCAATGATTCGTCAGATCATGATAACTAAAACTTTGTTGATAGACTCAACCAGGCCATTGGCTTGTGGATAATAAGGAGTTGAGCTATCGTGACGCAAACCAAGCTGGCCTGTAAGTTCTGTCATCATAATGTTTCGAAAATGGCGCCCATGGTCAGTGATTATCGCTTGTGGGACACCAAACCTAGCAATAATGTGATTGAATACGAAAATCGCAGCTGTCTTGCCGTCTGCCTCGAATGTAGGCATCGCCTCGGCCCACTTAGTAAAATAATCAACCGCAAGGATTATATACGCATGCCCCCCGGCCGAGTGAGGGTTACATGTAATAAAATCGATACCCCATTTAGCAAAAGGACCAACGGCAATTATAGGGTGGAGAGGAGCAGGTGGTGCGCGCATCTTGCGATCAAACACTTGACAGTTGTGGCATTTCCGAACCGCAATAATACAGTCTTTAAACAAAAACGGCTAGAAGTAGCCAGCGCGCAATATCTTTTGGGCTATGGCATACCCAGACATATGACCGCCACACGCTCCAGAGTGACAGTCATTCAAAACCCTTTCAGCTTCCTCATGAGTTAAGCAACGACGAAAAACCAAGTCTGCCCCACGACGATAAAGAGTATCTCCAATAATTTTGTACTGTTGGGACTGGAATCGAATTTTCCGACGTTCCGACTTTGAAACTTCGGGCCGAAAGGATTGGGTTTGGAGATAGACAATTATATCTCCATACCACGGATCTAAAGTGCTGATGAGAAACAAAGATTCGTCCGCAAGGGGTTCCTCTGCCACAGTTTCCGTGTCAGCACGCGGGAAATCACACATCAACTCCGCAAAAACTAAAGATTTCTTAGACTTAGACTTTTCAAATTCCAAGTCGAACTCCTGCAGGATAACGATCCATTTAGAGTACTTGCCCCCTAGCAATTGTTTAGTCAAAATGTAGATCATAGGGTTGCAATCTGAAATTACTGTAGTTTTACGGAGAAGAATGTAGTGACGAAAACGTTGGACAGCTTGAACAGCTGCCAAGGCCAATTTCTCCACATGTGAATATTTGAGTTCAGTGGGATTTAACGTCCAACTAAGATAATAGATCACATGTTCCGTTCCGAATTCATCTTCCTGGACTAAGACCATTCCAATGGTGGAATGAGCGGCGACGAGGTACAAAAGGTAATCCTGGTTGTAGTTGGGAGGATGCAGCAACCGTGCATGGGTCAACGCGTGCTTTAGCGCATCAAAAGATTTCTGAGCTATCTCATCCCAAGAGAATTGAGCATTTTGTTTCAACAACCGGGTAAAACCCTTGGTAATCTCGGCGTAGTTTGGAATCAATCGGCGTAAAAAGTTTGCTTTCCCCTGCAAACTTTGGAGTTGGCGAAGACTCGAAGGAGGAGGCAATTTGATGATAGCTTCTACCTTCGAGGGATCGACGCGAATGCCGGCTTTTGAAATTACAAATCCCAACAATCGTCCCACTTCTATGCAGAAGACACATTTGTGTGGGTTCAACCGTATACGATAATGCCTACACCTCATAAAAATTGCTCGTAAATGGACAAGGTGATCAGCTCGATGTAAGGAGTGAGCGGGCAAATCATCGAGATACGGTTGCACAATGTGCTTGATGTCATGAAATGCATAAGACATCGCCCTTTGAAAAGTGGCTCTGGCATTCTTAAGCCAAAAGGTAATTTGCAATAAGCAAATGTCCCCCATGGACAAATGAAAGCCGTTTTTGGTTGATCGGCAGGTAGAATATTGATTTGGTTGTAACCGGAAAAACCGTCCATAAAGGAAAATATTTCACTGCCGGCACAATCATCAATTATTTGATCGATATAGGGTGTTGGATAGTTGTCCTTGGGACAAGCACTATTGATATCCCTATAGTCGATACATATTCTTATTGTCCCCTGTTTTTTGTTAACCGGAACAATATTTGATACCCAATCCGTTAACGGGATCAGATAAATGAAACCTGCTTTCAACAGCTTCTCAACTTCTGCTTTAATCACAGCCGCTTTTCGTGGGTGAATCTGACGCAGACGTTGTCGGACGGGTTTAGCGTCCGGGTAAGTCTTGATTTCATGGACAACAATAGCGGGATCAATTCCTGGCATTTCCTCGTAAGACCAGGCAAACACGTCGCGGAATTCTTGAAATAGGGCCTTGTATGTTTGAATTTCGTCATCTGAACACGAGGCACCTATATGAATGTGTTCAACTATTCCGGGCTTCACTGAAATGTCAATGGGAATAGTGCGAGAAATGTTTCCCAAATTCAGCTCTGAATCAGGATGTTTCATTGAACTCTGAGTGTCTTTGACATATTCAGCTATAAAGATTGATGAGAAATCGTTTTCAAAACGATCATCCTCAGGTAAAAACGAAGATCTATGATGGAGATCTGCCCATGGTAAATCGACTACACACAGGACTTCACAAAGTTGTTCGTCAGATGACACAACTTCGGGAAACGTTATTAATTCCGAGGTTGACGCGAAAAGGGATTCCTCACGGACCACATTCATTTGGTCGATTTGGGTTGAACTTGGGTCGGTAAAAGACTGCACGGCTTCATAGGATATTTCATATGGACTCAAAGGCATTGTGTCACCAAATGAGTCTATCTCAGATTCAGAAGGAACGATCCAAGGATCGTCATAAATAATAGTGTCTGAAGTAATCATATGAATAGATGCAAACTAAGACACGGCGTTGATTGGAGGAAAAGGAAAAGTTCCCAGTAAACCGGCATCTTTAACTAATCCTATGCCAACATCCTTACAAGGGATAGTCGTTCTACCGACATGCTGGATACTCTCTGAAGAGGTTGGGTCGGATGAAAAATAGGCCAGCTGGTCTATGGTTACGATCTTGCCATTGTGTGGAAACTTTATTACTCTGAAGACCGATGAAACGACCACTGTCATAGCGTAAGACCAACTTCGACCCAAAAGAAGGTTGTAGTCTAGAGGGGCATCAACCACCTCCACATCTAGACTAACAGTTTTTCCTTCAACCCCTATAGGCAAATCCTGTAGAATGCCAAACGGATGGAACCCACGGCCATCAAAGGCCTTAAGAATTGTCGGGGATTGATTTAGTGAAGGAGAACCAAGCGATCTCTAGCACTGTATCGACATAATACACGTGGAAGCTCCCTCATCAATTACAGTCCGATGAATAGGCCTGTTTTTGAATATCACTGGGATCTGGAAAGCCATCTGATGAGGTAAACGTGGTGTACTATTTTCTAGATCAAAGATTATTAGGTTCGGGTCCTGAACATCAACAGCTCCTATAGCCGACAAAAGTAATTTTCGCTGTGCTGGGCATGATTGCAGCACTTCTAAAGCCGACATTGCTGAGGGTGAAACAGCTAAATCCTCAACAATGTTGTAATTCTGGGCTGCTCTCGCATGTGCATTGAAAGCAGACCTTCGAAGTACACCCTTGGCGGGCGGTTTGATTACTAAGTCAGGGTTAGGTTTCTCGATCTGTAGTGGATCGGAACCGAGAGCTGAGGTTGATGGATTTGAATGAGAAGATTTTTCTTCTTTCGATCCATCAACAGGACTTTTACTACCATAATCTTGCGATCGAGTCGCAATCCTTACATGAGACATCATCAATATGGGTTCTTCAGTGGCACTCGAGGAAGAACCTATCATTTTACTCTCCTGCTTTGGAAATGGATCTTTCAAAACAACAGGAGTTGAGGAACCTTTGACGATTTTCACAACCTCGGCCCGATGAGGGCAATCTCTTGTAAAATGATCCTCTTCACAAATAAGACAAGGATATCGAGGTTTGCGCTTTTCGTCATTGGTTTCCGACTTTTCTGTTTTCTCCTTTGGAGTCTTGTCTGCTTTACTCTTCTTCTTACCTTTCTTCTTCCCACCGTTTTTTGATTTAGCCGTAGATGACTCTACAGCGTGAATATCAGCGGAAATTTCAGGAGAAGATTCTCCTGTCGGGGAATCTGGTAAGGTTATAATGGGCGAAGAATTCTTTGAAGATTTCTTCTTGCTTTTAGTATTTACCGTACCAATCATGCCATCAGTAGCATGAGATCCCGAAGGAGCAGCAACGATTTGATTTGACTTTGGAAGATCTGGGATCTTTTCGTGTAACGTACCTGACTGAGTGTAAACTAAGTCAAGGTACTGCGCTTGAGCAATTACTTGCTCCTCAGTAACTACTCCGGCCTTAGCTACGTCTTCAGTAATCTTCGGTAATAATGATTTAACAAACCATTCAGCTAAGATTTGGTCCGGGATAAAAACTTTCACTAATCGCCTTCGACGTCTCCATTCATGTATATGATCGGAAATATAAGTGGACGTCGACTGTTTTAGTGAAGTTAGTAGCTCCGTGCCATTATCATATCTGACCGGCAACTGAAAATGAGTTAGGAACGAGGTAGCTAACTGACTAAAATTGTAAAAAGAGGCCCGTGGTAACTCAATGTACCACTTGGCCGTGAGACCAATGAGCGTACGCTGGAAAAGACGTAAGCGGATCGAATCATCCGAGATGGAATTTGAAGCACACCAGAGGTGGTAAGTCATCACATGATTGGACGGATCCTCTCCAGACTTACCTTCGAACTTGGGAATGTCACTGGGCAACTTATTTGGCATTGGCGGCGAGAACGGAAGATAATTTATTGGATCGTTCGTTAGGCGCGACAAGTATGGTAAATCCAAAGTTGCGATAAACGGTAACTGCCGATTAGGATCCCTAAAACTCTGGGTCACAAGACCAGTCCCAGGAGGAGGATATCCAGGATAACTTGGAATAGGAATCGCATTCGGGATATTATATCCTCCTGGAAAACCAGGATTAACCGGACCGTACTGGGGTTGCTGAGGTTGTTGATAAGTGTACCCAGGATAGGGTTGATACTGGTAAACCGGTTGTTGGACAGCAGGCCCGTATTGGTACTGTCCCTGGTATGGTTGATAAGCGAATTGGGGTTGACTAGTGACAACTGTACTTAAACCAGGTTGTCCTACAGGCATCTGAACCGTAGTTTGAATCGTAGATCCAGACAATGGTAAAGATGTCTGAGGAGTAGTTGCAGAGACAGTAGAAACCGGAGCTGTCGATACTCCAGAAGCAAGTGTGGTGGAAGGAACAGATGTTGCGGTAGTTGCAGCAGTCATTTGAGATGGAGTACTAGGTGCAATTGGCGATTGAGTAACTACCGAAGGTATAGAAGTTTGAACATTAGACTGGACTGGTTGCTGGGATGGACCAGCAACTAAGGGTTGTCCAGCTTGAGATGACAACTGTACGCTTGGCTGCAATACCTGTTGAACTTGCGATGGATCCCACACTATATTCATTCCGGGGTATTGACCCATGACAAGTTGAGGATATTGAGATCCATAACCGGATTGAGGGTAGGATTGATAATTGAAATGTACATTTCCCGTATCTTGAACATAAGATTGACCTTGAGGTGGTTGATAACCTTGACTCGAGTATTGACCTTGAGGTTGATAACCTTGAGGTAAATACTGATACTGGGGTTGACCTTGAGCTATAAATTGATACTGAGGTTGACCTTGGGGTACATATTGAGGCTGGGGTTGACCTTGAGGAATGTATTGTACTATGGGTACATACTGTCCTTGAGGTTGCCCCCCAGGCGGTAATTGGCCACCTTGAGGTTGAGAACCAGGAACTGAACCTGACATCATGTAAATGTCTCCTACACCCAACGGTTTATTACCATTGTTTCCAGCTAATAACCATGTTCAATGGGTTGAGGAGATGCTCCCGCAAAAGTACCAGAAAGTGACTGATACCCGGAGGGAACAGAAGGACCGTCGTACAAGAAAGATTCAGGAGATTGAGTGAACACGGACGACTGACCAGACATATTTACAGGAGTATAAATACCTCCAGGTGGAAAAGGAGTACGAGGTGGAGAAAAACTTATCCCTGAGTTGTCTAATAATTAGTTAACGAAAGGTACCAAGTAGTATTTCTAGGAGGACTGTAAAAGATGGATTCACGCTCCCTTAGATCAATGGTAGGTTGATCTCCAAGGATAGAAATGCCAAATTCTTCCTCTGGAGCAAGTTCTTCAATGGCTATCAAACCAGCAGGAAGATTTTCAGTGATAACTCTTTCTACCCTAGGTGAATCAGGAGCACTAGAAGTTGGAGTAACAGGTTCATATATTTCATGTTCTTCACCTATATCACTAGTAGATGAAAAACTACCAGCAAGCTCAGAAACTGCAACAGCTTCGGGATTATAACCTGTTTCTAGACCTTGGTAATCTGGATGGACTACCAACGACGATTATCCTTCTTCAGGTGAACCTACTTTACTGCCACTAGGAGTTACAAGGACTTTCAAACCTTCGTAATGACCTGAAACCTCGTCAGGAGGTTCGCCCCGAAGTCTACGGGACTTCCTCAACAAATCGGCCACGGTAACAATCTCAGGAGACTTGCCCCGAAGTCCACGGGACTGTCTCGGTAATTCAGCCACAGTTAAAAACTTTTAACTACTGCACATGCAATCAAAGTAAAATCTCAAAGAAAACCACCTAAAGTCTCTAAAGAACCAAACAAATTTGAATCACACGCCTAAAGAATCTAGGGCGTCAAACCATACACAAACAGTAGCCTTCCGGACCGAAAACACTAGTTGGTGATGAAGCCCAACATCGCCGAATTCAGTACAGAAGTGGTGGGTGGAACAGTTACCCGGCCACCTGCTTAATGAATAGACCGGCACAAGTTCCTCCACTTTAACCGTCTCGAGTGAAGTGAACCCCCCGAAAAATCCAAGTGAGTCTAGCCGACGTCTGCTCCAGGTACAGTGGGATCTTCCCTCCACCGTCACCTCGGTAGAATCCTAAAGATGATGGTCACTAAGGTTACCAACAGCAACAAATATACCTGGGGGAACAGTCTACGACCCGATAGCACGCAAGGGTAGAGTAACAAGCTCAATCCCCTTGCCGGCTCCTTGACAATAATCCAAGGTTTACCGACAAGTGACCCCAGGCTCCTCGACAATAATCTGAGGTTTACCGTTTGTAGTACGTGCGTATCTGGCGTCTTTCCCAATGAAGGAGGATTGATCCCCTCACTGGTTCGGACACGGTCTCGTGCTTCTCCTTTAAGAGGAGCTTTCCCAGAGTACAAATGAAACAGTTGGATTTATCCTACCACAAGATGAGCCACTTGTTTGGTTTTGCTGTCTTGGAGAGTTAATTACTCTCCTACTCCAAGACACTAGCCTGATCTATATTGGTGTTTCAGAGCCCTATTAAATAAAAAGTTACTAAGTTGATTTTACTTTAAGCGTTAATTTTTATGGCTTTTCTTTAAGACAAAATGTAGTGGAGATGAAACTGATGGTGTGTAGACTCGACCGAAATCCACTAAAAAGATGCACTTAGGATGATTTATACTAATTTTCTTTTTCAATGAATTCCCTAGCTAAGAGAGTTGGAGAAGGAAAAATTGATATAAAGACAACTTTCTTGGCAATGAAAATCAAAGAAACAAACTCTTTATCTTTTCCAAAGCATACAACACACGACCACTAATTACTTCACGAAAATTCCTTTTCCTTTCAAAGACTCAAATGCTACCAAAGCAAACTTTCCTTCAAAAGATATTTTTGTATTTTTTCCTAATTAATAAAGCATGTAAAACTTACTTTAACAATAATCAAAGTTAAAAAAGCTATGGCAATCAAATCAACTCAATTTCACTCAAAAGCAAATCTAAGAGAAAATTCACCTAAAAGTAAATCTAACGAGGCAAAAGCCTACTAAAGATGATTCCTGGATGTTTTACTCAGTCAAAATGTAACTAAGGACTAGTTAATGCAGAACCAAAAACCAGTCAAAAACAAAAAACAAAATCTTTTGTTCTTTTTCTCAAGAATAAAATTGAAAGTTCAATCAACAAACTTTTTCGAGATTCGGCAAAGAGAGGACACAAAGGTAGGTTTCTCACAAGGGTAGATTCTATGAAAGGCCCGACTCCTAAGAGGACTGAACAAAACCAGGGAGATCCAAAGTTTGACAACCTCTAAAGCCAAAGTCACTACAGGACCAGTGAAAAAATCAAACCCTAGGGAAAAATCTCTATGAATTTCACTAAAACTCTCGACACTGATGAAACAAGCTTAGGTGAAGATTTATGGCAGAAAACCAGTGGATCTGGGTAGAAAAAACAAATTAAAACCAAAATCTAAAAGGCAAAAAAAAGAAAATTGAAATTTTCTTAATTTTGACAGGGTACGCAGGCGACCTGTTTGCACAGGTGCGTGTACGCTCTGTGCACAAAGCTGCAGTGCGTACAGGTACGCACTGTGCTCAACGCAAAGGCTGCATAATTCTAGCAAAACAAAGAAAAACTAAAATCTAATTTAACCCTAAGCTAGCCCACCCAAAAACACAGTCAAACAGCCAAAAACCAGAAAACAAACGACTTTTCTCAGACCAAAGTTTCACACAAAGGAAAAAATCATTCACATTAATGGATTCCCCAGCGGAGTCGCCATTTTGTCATGCGGAAAGAGTCGATAATGCGGACAAAACCAACCTCCCTAGAAGCAAAGGCTTTCTAGTGACAAACAAGACAAATAAACACTACCTTTCTCTAAACATGCATTGAGAATACAAGTAATCAGGTGATTGTAACATACCTTTAGTCCAACGCTTTGTAGTAGTCTAGCCTCACCGATCCGGATGAGCTCCTCCTTCTCTTCGAAACCTGCATTCACTAACAAGCCAAAAGATTAAATAGCACCTGATAAACTCATAAAACAATACATATCCATCATACAGACCAAGGAGTATATGAAACAAATCATGAATAACAATCTGTTGAGAAAAATGAGTTCATTTGTATTAAGTGGAAACAAAAGAAACCATTACAACCTGAGCCTTGGTGTTGTGCAGGTCCCTCCTAGGGTCCAGTAAGAGTTTTACTTTACTTTGATCAGCTCACCCATTCTCAAATAAGGCTAGGAAAGGATGGGAATCTCTCCTCTCAAGCTTTACAAGGGAGTCCTAATTCCAGCAGCATCTACCCTTAGGAATGTTCAGCTTTCAACCTCCCCTCCCTTTGGCCCAATGCCTGTATTTATAGTGCTCTAGAGGAAGTTATTCAGGTCCACCATCAACGGGATAAGCCCCTCTTTGGATGGGATAGCTCCCCTCTTGATGGGATAAGTTCCTCTTTGATAGGGATACATGAACCATCTGGAGGCGCTCCATACACGTCAAACAAGCTTCTAGAATGCTCTAGAAATGACCACAAGTAACTTTTTTAGAGTGAAACTTGCGCCTTTTGACCTTTACAGGAGTACGCACCCTCCCCTTTACAGACAGAGCGTACAAGTACGCAGGTATTGTGAACTTGGGGTGCGTACACGCAGGTAAAGCTAAGAGAAACTGCGTACCCAGAGATATATAGATTTTTAAAGACTTTCTCTCTTTCTTGGAGTTTGACATGGAGAGCAGAGGTATAAGACTTGCCAAGGAGGATAGTATGACAGTTGATGGAGCCATACTAACTGCAAATAGTCATGGTGACAAATTTTAGTGTAACAGCACTGTGTAACCACTATCCCTTACAATTTGAGCATTCAGAATCCCCATCTATGGTTGGCCTCTTAAAGCTTATATCGATACCGCTACATGAGCTATATTTGGGATCATCATCATGAAAATCACTATTGTTACAACTCCAATCAATGCAGTAGATTTCACCTAATATTTACAATAAGAAACATGTTTATTAACAAGACATATATATTATTCTATTCAATTCTTCTTTACAATATAGTTAACATAGGGAACAATGATTTGTTTTCTGTATCTTCACATTAGAATTAATTTATCTATGTCGTTCACATAGCACATGTTCCAATAGTGCTATAATATTGGTAATGCAATCTACTGTGGATATGATGCAAACAATCAACAAAGAGAACAATTGTTACCCCTAACTTTATGAACCCCACCACAATTCATCAATTGTTGAGAACTCAATTCCACAATGGAAAAAACCCTCAAATTAAATGGGAAACCAATCTTCAAATGAATTCTCATTTGTTCATTTCTGTAATTCTTCTAGTTACGATGCAAGTTCTGGCACTAGCACCTCGTGTTTGAAATTGAATGCATAAAAATTCCAACCCAGCTAACCCCAACATAGTCCAAAATATAAAACAACAAACCGAAAAAACTTCATCCCATTGGAGCGTGGTTTGGTAGCAAACTAATGTCTCGATATAAAACTAAAGTGGGGTGTTTCGTATCTACAAAATGTGGTCCAGGGAAAACTAATTTCGGACTTTTGATAGTTGTTGGCCGTTGGTCCCGAAAGTAGACTAGAGGAGAGCCAATGGCAGCTCATTAAAGGACTCGACATAGTAAAAATTAGTGTTATTGGAAAGGAGGTATATGTACCCATATTTTTTAATGATAATTCACACTACGATGGCTATGCTCTAGTCTGAGCACTCATCACCATCTGACAAGTGCACACTAGGATGCTTATCAAGGCCTCTTGTCGATGCCAAGGATCAAGTCATGGCTATGATTCAACATTTATGCTAAGCAATGCAGGGGCTAACATGTATTTAATACCTCCAATTGTGCATTATGTGACTATAATCACATTAGGTTTCTCTTCCATGGAGAGAAAATATTTAGGTTTGTTTTTTTAGTGTTATGTATGTTTGAATTGCAACTTGACTTAGACAATAGACATGCTACTGCATTAGGGCAGAAAGTGTGGACACTAGACAGTGGTGATAACATGATGTATAGCCTGTGGCAAGGTGATGACACCAACCAACAAGTGAGAAATACAATCAACAATAATTTTGACTCAAGGATTGAGAAAAATCCCCATTGTGGAACAAGGAGCACAAATTTTATGGATCACAATTGCTAACAATCACGTGTTTGTCGAGAGATACTCAAATCATGGCCCCTTCTCCTATAAGAAGTTAGGATGTATGCATCGAGGTGTTGTTACCCCAACATATTATACATAAATCATTTCATATCGACCCCAGCACACTATATACATGCCATATACAACACAGGCATTACATTATATATTGTTACCTTTATAACACAACCCATAACTAGATTTTGTCCTAGCACTATTTAAACATAATTCACTATACAACACGACATGCACATTAAAAATTTTGATCCTCTGTAACATAAAATTACAAGAGTCACAATGAGGACTAAGATGAGAGGAATACTTATCTTACTAAACCATAGGAGATTGAGTCAGGGATGAGATCTCTACTCACAACCTTAGGCAGACTGCAAAGTGAACTCTCTCTTATGTTACTGCCACCCCCGAGCCAGACTGTACAGTGTAACAAGCTGCTCTAGGGGACTCCTCTTATGACAAAAAATACGACGATTTTTCCTAAATCCCTTCTCCTGATGGACATAGAACTTGCTTTTGGATATTTTTTGAACTTGCAGTTTCCCCCCTTTTTTAATATTTTTTTCATCCTTTTTGGTTGGCTTGTTTTTCCCTGTTTTCCCAAAAAAAATTCCTTGTCATCATTGGTTGGCCTACCCAATCTTGTAAGCCAATCATCATCATACAACCTACCCTTTTTGCTTTCCATGTGCCAATATTCATGGCTTAATAGAATAAATATATTATTCCCCTAGCAACACAACCTCAGCCATGGGATCAGTGTCCGTTGCGTCAACCTTTATGCTTATACTTTTATCTTTGATATTCTACAATCTTATATGGTGCAAAAAAAATAATTGGGGCTGTCACAAATATGCAAGTTATATTTTTCATTTTTCTCTTATACCAAAGCATTAGGTCCGTCAAAATATTCTAACATGAGAGATTTATTTGTTGTCAAAGAAACAAACCTGTTAAAAACTCTAATGTGCATTCAGCTATCAGTAACACCATCTGAGGGCATCAATGAAGAGTAGTAAGGGGATAAAAAACTCATCCCCAGATCCATAGTTTAAGAATGGTTGACTTGAGAGTACTTACTTTTCCATTCTCCTATCCCTGATAAATCTTATTTTTGTGCTCTAGTTATCATTCATCTATCAAACTTTCTAAATTCTTACCGTCACACAATTTCATTAAGAAATTATTTTCAATAAAAATGCCCCTCCTCTTTGGATTTTCATTGAGAAACCCTGTCATGTGATCACACCTACAATGTGACTACCAATTCTCATTTGATTTGGTATATAAAATTCCTAACAGAGTTAACATGGCCTTGATTCGCTAGTGAGATTGACGGAGTGTTGAATTATTTACTAGCATTCCATTCTCATTGTGCTCTTCCTTGTTCGAATGTCATGCTCAAAAGAGATGAAACTAGATTGAATCCTTGCATGCAAATTGTGGAATAGATAGTCCTCAGACATAGAATATAAATCAATGGAAGTATGTATTATTTAGTATAGTGCCTTAGGGTGAGCTTTGGGAAGAACTTGTAGTAGAGAAAAATAAGACAAAAAACTTGAATCCTAATAGGTTTCCCTACCCATTAATAAGCAGAGATTTGATCCTAGAAATAACATTAAATGCAAGAGTGAAAGAGGAAGAATTTGCAAAAAATTATTCTTTTTAAACCATAAAAGAATGGTTATTTGTCTAACTCAACAATCATTGTTTATTGTAAAGCTAGTCCTTATAATCAATCTATTTTCAGTATTCAAATAAGACATTAAACAATGATATAAGATTGAAACAAAGTTGTTTTTACTTACCACATCACACTTTAAAGAAATTCCCTTGCATATAATCAATGACTGAAGAATTTCCATTATGACATTCCCAACATTTGTGTTCATGATCACTATTGCACCTCTCCTCAATCCTTCAAACTTTGTTCCCAGGAATTCATGATAATTGGTTAGAAAGTGACACTAAACTTGAAAAGGCAACTCGAAGTAGATATTATAAATCATAAGAAAGGATAGCTAACAAATCTTCTAGGGTCCTTCAAGACAAATACCACAAAGGAATTAGATGACCACTAGGACTATTGAACCTTAAATAATCATTTTGCATCGAAGAAAAAAACCAAGTAACATTGGATGTGGAGGTGAAATCCTTAGGATAAATGTGCACGTCACTCTCCTTTTTGAGATTAGACTAGGCAAAGCTATGAACAATCTTGTATGGCTTATAGCACTTGTATAATACCTAAAACTCTATTTATACAAAGAAATTTAAAAGGTCTATAGAATTCAATATTTTGAAAGAAAAAATTATTATATGTTAAATGTTTTCTCATTGACAAAAAAACATTCAACTGCAGTTTTTATTTGTTGTGATACTGGGTTGTTCCAACTTTAAGGAAGAACTATTTTTCACTATGATCTTGCAAGTTTGAATTTTAAGCTATCAATATCTCTGGAAATATTATTGTGGCCATGTGCTTTTCCAATGTCCTCCATTTTTCACCCTTTTGTCACCTCACAAAGAGAGTGCATCAATGACATCAGTCTATACCCCTACTTCACAACCAAATAATTCTCCACCATTTCCAATTTATGAAACAAATGAAGAAAAAACCCCTGCAACAGCTTCATTTACAAGGATGATCATGACATCAGAGCTCAAACATAGAAACCCTTTCCATATCATTAGCTTTTAGTGCAAGAAAACAAACAAAGGAGAAATGGCTTGATTCTTCACAGTACTTGAACAAGACCTAACTAAAAACAAAGTGTGTTCAATAACTAATATGCCATTTCTCCACCCACAACATCAATGTGTGGACTAGATTTAAATGTGATGCATTCCTGCTGAAAAGTTTATCAAATTATACATATAGCTCCTCAATTATCCTTCACCATTTACCATACCGAATACAAGTTCTCTTTATCTCAGTTTAAATTTATTAGTAATAATATTTTTTATAAATAAATCATAGAGAAATGATAATGAATTCTATTTCATATTGATCAAATCTGAGGGGAAATCATGGCTAAGGGAAGCCAAAAGGAAAACAATAAAGAATCTACAAGTGTGTAAGACTTTTTAATCTCAAAATGCCTACTGATTCGAAGCCAAAGAAACAATGCTGAAATTTTTCCCAATATTTTCTCGAAGTAAACCAGAAAGTCTCAATAGTTGTAGACCAATTCCTCATAAATAAACACACTTCCTATATCAAATCTATTACAGAGCAGATTAACCATTAACAACACCAAAAGATCAATTAATCGACCAAGATTTCAACTAGTTTCATAAAATTGTCTCAACATTTCCACTAATTTCACCAAATCATGTCAAGATTCTAACCAATTTATTCAAATCACATCAAATACAGATCATCTCAAGCACAAGAAAACTAAAACAACAGTGTCCCCGACACTGGATCTAGTCAAAACATTTGCATTAGTTTCAGTAAACACGCTGAAACAACAATGGAAGGAAGTAGAAAACCGATGCACATATCGTTAAATTCACTGCATCTTGATATTTCGCTTGCTCCAAAGCTTAAGAAACATTTTACAGTTAGTGAACTTATGCTTTCTCTATGTATTGACTCAATTTCATATTTCAACCACATGGCGCGTAAATATGAAAATGTTTTATGTTGTAAAAAATGATTTTAAAATAATATTTTAAATTGTTTAAGTAATGGAATGAATATATATGTAATGTTATTGAAAATATTCATTATATAGTATTTTCTTTTACATTAAAATGAATCAATCATAAAGATAAAGATTTTGGATTTCAAACACATTATAATAGTTGAAATTAGGAATATTTTTTTTCTATAGTAGCTTATATTCATCTTAAATCGAGATATACTAAGTGTTAAGAAGAATCTAATTTTTTGAGGTGAAAATTTTATTTAGATTGAAAAGGGATTTGATCCCTCTAAATACTTGGTAAACCCAAATTTAAAATGGATCTAGGCTAAGAAGGATCAAAATTATTTAGTAGTGCACAAAATTTCTAGTAACGTGTTAACAAAAACAAAATTTACATTCAGGTACGAGATTAAATTTTTTATTTTGTTGTTGATAAGCCCTTATTTTCCTCTCATCCTTTCTTCGCACGTTAATTTCTTGGAGCATAAAAGAACCTTTATGTATCTTATGCTTTTGAGCATGATGATATTCTAGTTTTTTAAGTAATCAAACATTATTTTTTATTTTTTTATTTATTTTTTTTGTAACTAGGAAATGCCTAGGTTTGGGTCAGCCTACTTATTGGTTGTAAGAAGATCGTTCCACCCAGAATGGGATGCTTATCACCAGGATCGTTAGAGGCTTTAGTCAAGCCTGGACACCCTTGGAAATTTTAATTTGCCGAAAGTGGCTTCCACTCCTCAACCTCTCCCCATGAGGTTTGAAATTGTGACCTAGTGGGGACTAAACACCACGTAAACCTATTTGTCTATACTTGATATGTTGTGCTTATTAGTTGGTCATATTTTTATTATTGGACTATAGCACTAACTTATGTTAATCATTTTTAATCATGTTTCTTATTATCTAGTCATATATTTTAGTCCTGTAATAAATTAGTCATTTAAGTTAAGGTACTACTAGTTCCTAATCAAGCTCCCGGATAATGGGTTGAAGTCGACAAGAGAAGATCCATCGAAGGGGGGACTTCATGTATCCCCCATCAATCGAGATGGAATATACCAGGATGATGTGATGTATGGATGAATTCATGAGATGATGAAGTACAAGTGATGTATGGATGGCCAACTCAAAAAGGTCAACAAGCTACTGCAGATGGCTGACACGGGCTGAGACTTCCCTTGAACACATAGTGACATGACACAAGAGAAGCTTGGTATCATGAATAATGAGCACCATTTGATATCATGCAATGATGTAGGAGGCATTGAGGCATGCTCCATATAACTCAAAGAGTAACAAGTCGAGGAGTAAAGAGACTCATATGAATGGTATGGATCTTAGGAAAGCTAAAGCCTAGCTGTGAGATAATGAAGAAAACAGGTTCCTTGTTCAAGGGAAATGCAAGGAATGTTACCATTTAATGACTAATGGAAATAAACGATCCCTCCCTTCTCTTTTTATAAGTTACTTTTTCATAAATTTGTTCCCCAAGCCTGAAAAATAGATAAAAGTATATAAGGGAGAACCTCCTAGCCATAGTAGACTAGGGTATTCCTTTTTCATAACTATTCCATCCCATTGTAGAAAAGGGTTAAACTTATACTGGGTAGATAACCCTTCAATTACTTTTAAGAGCGTGAATGACACAAGTTCACTTAGTAGTTTATTGTAAATTAAGCATTCTAAAAAGATCTTAAAGGAAACTCCTATTGGAGGAATGAGTGGTATAAAAGGTAGCAATCGGTTCTGGTAATGGTTGAACTACTCATGACATAATGAGGACAAGATGTTGGACAATAGTACCACTCATTGTAGAGGCTCTTCCAAGAAAGGGTAAAACAACAAGTGAAAGTGAATGATAGGCCAAGTATGTGATGATGATGGAAGAAAGAAACCAAGGCTCTTTTTGCATAATAAGGCTAATAAAAAGTGGCAAACACAAGGGAATAAGTGGTGGAATCCTCTTGGGGTATAGCTAGAAATATGACGAAGAGGAGGACATGAAACTCATATTCTAAGTCACAGTAGGTTAGAAGGAGGGATTCAGAAAGGTGATAAAAATGATTGCAAAGACATGAAGATGGAAAAGAGGTGCTAACTAGGGTATCCATGAGTGGGTAAGCTCTACTGCCAAGAGACAATGTGCATAAAAGAGAGTGGATAAAATTACAACTTGATGGGGTTGGACCTAAGGCATAATGATGGCATTGATAGTCAATAATGTAGTGATGATGGTGATATATGACCTACCCCTATATTCCAGTAAGAGGAAACATAACTCAAGCCCATTGGATATCATAGTAAAGAGCACAACCCTATCATATAAAAACCATCTAGAAATACTAGGCCCATGGTTAAATCACATAAGAAAAGTTATAAACATTGATGAGGTAAAAATAGGACCATATAGTTTTTTGGTTTTCTGAATTTTATAATTTTTTTGGATTTTTAGCATAAATAAGGCATGAAAAATTCTCACATCGCACACAAAACAAAGAAAGAAAAAAAACATCACACATGTATAATATGTACAAGTGCAACACAGTCTGGTAGGTCATGTTAATGTGTGCCCACAGTTGGGCGCAGGCCAAGTGTTTCTATATGTGAACTCATGAAAGGTAAAGATGCCGTATGGATCACCAATGTGGGGCCATGCCAAAGGAAATCAAATTTCCCAATCCAAAAAGTGTGACCATGCCAGTGACATTCTAACATTGTTGCATTCTTGAAATTAACCTGAGGATATAAGGGAGGATCAAGACATAAATTGGCTACAAGATGCTCGTCAAAAGGTAGAAATGAAGTGGGCAATTCATTGGCAAGTTTGGTAGTAGAATTCCAAGACTTGACTCAGTCCATGGGAGGAATTTCCAAGGAAGGCCAAGGAGGTTCCCCCTAGATTGATTCAATATTTTGGTTTCTAGAATCTACTTATTCCAAATCAGAGAGACTAGAGACGGAAAGAGGCATAATCTTCCTAAAGTTATCAATAGATAGATCCATGACCTCCAAGTTGACTAGCCAAGGAGGTTTGTCATCAAGGGAGTCATGGGGAATAGGCAAAGTGATAGCTTGTGTGGGAAAAGGATATTAATCATAGTCCATATTTGGATGGAGTTTCTTACCAGTATCAGGAGGTACTAACAGGATTGACAAAGGGAAAATCTCTTCCATAACAGGTGGTAGAGGGTGCTCACTAGCTTGATCAACTTGCATAATCATAGTTGACACCATCCAAGTATTAGGAGGTCTATGGGGTCCATAGGTGCCAAAAGATATCATATGGATAGGAGCTTTAGAAAAGGACGAAGGAATGTTGGGCAGTGCTAACTGAGGAAGTACCCCAATAAGAGATGAGCTTTTAACAAGCCCATGCCAACACTTTGATACTAACCAAGGTTATCTCCCACAAGTGGCACTAAATTCCCCGTAGTGGAAATTTGGGTTGATGGCATGCAATAGTCAAGTTGACTGATAGTGAAAATATTGCATTAATGAGGAAAGCAAAGAAAACAAAACACAGATGAGACATCAACAGTCATGTCATGGAACCAACTATGACCAAGGAGTATGTTATAATCTAAAGGTGCATCGACAGCTTAAACATTCATATAAATAGCGTTTCCTTCTAACTCAATGGTTAACTTGGGGAGAACACCCTTAGGCACAAATTTGTGTCCATCAAAGGCTTGAAGAGTAGTATTGGATGGGACAAGCATTGGAGAGCCAAGAGCCTTGAAGCATGATGATGATATGACACAAGTAGAAGAACCTTAATCTACCAAAGTGAGATGAATATTCTTATGGAAAACATGCATGATAATTTGAAAAGTGATCTGATGGGAAAGGTGAGGAGAAGCCTTGTAAGCATTAAACACAATCAGACTTGAGTTATATAGATTGATTCCACCAATTGCAAACATAAGGCCTTGCGTTGTTGAGGACAACCTTGCAAAACCTCTATAGCAGACATGGCATAAGGAACCTGGGAAAGATCTCCAACAATAATATAATGTTGAGCAAGCTAGGCAGAGGGATTGTGTGTTTTCTTACGAATGACACCCTTGGAGGGTAGATAAACAAGATCCAAAGGCTTATATAATGTGATAGGTCTAGTGGAATTAGGTGGAGCAGGTGAGTCCTTAAAAGAAGAACTCGACTCGGGAACAACATATGATTTGGCTCACGTAATCACATTCACATCTTCTTTGCACATAAACATGGATTCACTATTGGTGGAGTGAGAAAAATACCTCTCATTTCCCCCTTGCAGAGGTGGAGGAGGTTGAAAAACCATTGGTTGTTCAGGTTGTCCAAGGAATGGAGGAGTCAAAACAATAGGTTGTTGAGTAGATGGTGGTGAAAGGAGGCTACAGACCTCATCCATTTGAGGGAACTCATGAGTGAGGTAGTCACCTTGAAATATTTTGCAAGGAAATTTTATTTTATAATGAGGTTCACTAGTGACCCCTCCCTGATTTTGAGGGTTGGATTGGGATTCCTAAGTAGTTTGGTTCCTTTGTTTATTCTTCTTATTTTTCTTACCACTATATTGTTGGTTGTTCTTTGATTGAGTGTACTTCACCATAATAACATCAGTGGAATGCTCATGAGATGGCGCTTTAGAAGCACCTTGGTGGGGCTTGAGATGTAACAATCAATTTCTCAATTTGGGCAGCAAGTTGGCTCATGGAATTGGAAACAGACCCAATGACACCATCAACATGTGGGCTAGGAGTAGGTTTAGGAGGGTCAATGAAGGCCTAGGGGAATTAGGTAACACTTCGTATAGTGTACCTAACTGTGAATAGATGTGATCCAACTGTTGAGCAACTAAAATAACTTTCTCCTCAGTAACAACTCGAAACATGTACACATACTTGGAAATTTGGGGTTGGAGAGAGTGAATGAACCATTTACATGAGATTCCATCAGGTAACTTGGTTCTCACTAACCTCTTGCAATGACGCCACTCATGGATGTGATAAGAAATTAACGTTGCATAATATTGTTTTAAGTTTGACAAGAGATCATAGTCGATATCATACCAAGTAGGCAACTGGAAGTGTGCCAAGGAGATTTGAGCTAAGAATTCAACATCACTGTAGGATGTAGTATCTAACTTGATATACCACTTAGCAACATCCCTAGTTAACATATGTCAGAACAAGTGAAGTTTAATAGAATCATCCACCAAATAATTAGAGGAACACCATAATTCATAGGTGGTAATGTGGGTGGATGGATTCTCTGAGGCTTCCCTTCAAACTTGGGAATATCATATGGAAATTTTGTGGTCATGGTTTCCACCAAGGATCATGTTAGATGAGGTCATTAGTCAAATTTTCCAAATCCCATAAATCGAGAGAGGATAAGAACATATTGTGGAGTTGGATAAATGGATCATAGGGAGGAGAAACTCCTGACCAACCTTGTGGTCCCCTCATATAAGGATTGTGATGAATGGATTGTTGGTGAAGGAATGGGTTCACCCCGACATATGACTGATACGGGCTAGAATGAGTGGTGCAAGGTTTCTCCCCCCAGTGTACGTGCCCCTAGAAATCAAAGGACCCTGAAGAACATGACTAGTCATAGGGTTGTAACTGGGAGGATAAGATGAAGCAGCCTATGCGGTAGAACCAGCATAAGGAGAATAACTTGTATGAGTGACAGTACTAGCAACAAGGTTACGTCTAGGTAAACTAACCCCTCCAAGAAAGGTATTGGTAGGTGGCGCCCCTCCAAAGAGTGAACTATACTAGGCTTACAACATGCTAGAAGAAAAAATTCCCTTCAGTTGACTAGGAACAATTGATGATCCCCCTGATACATTTCTAGAAGTAACCACACCTAATTGAGGAGAATTGTTGGTTGAGAAAAGTTTGTTGAAAAGACTCCTGATCTTATCGGTTGACTAGGATGAATCACCATGGTTAGTGTAGAAGATGGTGTGGGCATGGAAAAATTTAAGAAATTTGTAGGAGCTATAGATGAGACTAGTGGAATTCCCCAAGAAGATGTGAGAGGTGTAGACGAAGGAGTAGGTATGGCCCCACCAAGAGACAATAATGATGACATTGAAGCTAACACTGCTTATGGAGAAGGTAACGAGGTATCAAACTCTACCATAGGGTAGAAATTTGAACAAGGTATGAAAGTATAAGCAAGGGTAGAATCGTCAGGGTCCAACAATGACAAATGAGGTCCTAACGGATCGGTTAAGGGTGGATTGGCAAGAGAGGAAAAATCATCTGCCAAAGTCTCAATATATATAAAATCACTATCAAAAGATCCATTAATAGACACAAAACTATGTTTTTATATAATTATTCATCACCAACAGGCACTCTTCAAGCGTGAGTGATAATTCCACCTCGTTCCGGAGGCAAATCGTGAAGGCAACGTGATTGAAAGTGGATAAATTTAGCGAGGGTGAAAAATTGTAAATTAATACACTTATGTTAGTGGAAACACCCTAAGACCAAAAACTATTGACTTAGACCAAAGCACACACAGTAGAAACGCCCTAAAGATAGTCACACATAAATCAAAATACAATGAAGCTCGAGGCAGAATAGTTATACTAGCGACTTCCTTCCCAACCCTTTTAGCTCCAAACTCAGTGCAAGTGCCATCATTAGCCATGGGGCACCCTCTAAGAGGACTGAGAGAGTATGACTACTATATTTCCTAAGTACAAAGAAGATGACCCCAACCATGCACATGTGTTTGAGCCCTAAGAGATAGACCACTATGGTCACCATTGACAATAACACGAATTAGGGGGACAGTCACAGGAAAAATCCACATGCAAGGGAAGAACACTTAACTCAAAGAGCTAAGGCTAAAACCCCTTTGATAGTTTCCTCCCAAATGGTCCCCAGTGATACAACAAATTCTAATAACATCGTTTGTATGTGTGCAAATTATGTTATATTCCGCCACCCAAAACTAATAAAAATGGGTCATGTCAGCTTGCCTAGTGCAAGTCTGACCTCGCGCTTAACCCCCTTGTCATAAAAACTTCCTAGACCGCACTACTAAAAATGGATTTAACACCCTACCGCAAGCTTATATGCTTTTTTTCTAGTCTTGGAGTAGTGACTCACAACCCTATCTCTAAGACCCTAGCCGAAGCTAGTGCTGTTGTACTACCAGTAAAAGAAAAATATGATTCTAGTTTATTTTATTATCACGTTAATTTTAAGTGGTTTTTGTTTACATAGTTGGGATGTGGCGTGAAACTTTGATCATGTGAATGACTCTTTTTCGTAACCTTAATGTAGTTATATGCAAAGTCTTCTTTTCTCTTCAATGAATTCTAACTACACGAGGATAATAGTTTTTCACAGCACACCAATACCTATGATAATGCACCTCTCACTAAATTCTTAAATGCAAATTATCTCCAAAAAACTTAGATTGATGAACCAAAAACAAAACCAAAAAGGAAAAGAAAAGTAACCAAGAAGATACCAAAGAAAAAATCCCAAGAAATAATGCAACCACTCCAAAAGCATTAAAGCTAGGAAAACAAAGCCAAAGAAGGGAGCACACTCAACCGATCAAACTGAAAGCCAAAATTGGAAGAACCAAGGAAATGTCAACAGGTTAGGGTTGTAGCACAATTTCTCAACTAAGACCAATGTTCTAAATAGGTCAAATTGAACCCTAGAGGTGGGACGTCCTAGACAAGATCAAATGAGAGTGATATAAGACAATCAAAACACACCCAAACAAACTTTCCTAGATGATAATTGCACAATCAATCCCAACACCATCAATTGTGACAAAAAAAACCAAAAGGAGAAAGAGATCACTCAAAAACAAGTGAAAAAAGTGCCCAAAGAGCACAAATATCTGAAAGTGATATATGAAACAAATCCAAGCAGTCACCAAAAGCATCCAAACAAATCTAAAATTGAGATCTAAAGATGACAACACTAGTCCTCAACCAAATCACACAAAGAGTCCTTCAAGGGAACCTTAAAGAACACAAGAAATGGAAGATCCCAACCAATGAATAAGAAATGGCTCAAATCTGGCAGAGATTAGCAGCTAATAGCGACAAAAACTAATAGATCCAATAGATCTCCAATATATCAGCAAAAAATAAGAATATCAACTCCCAATACAAGAAAAAAAACCCTATCCTGATGAAGGAAAATAAATATAAGGAAATCTAGTAAAAGAAAATATATGTAGACTAGATCCAGCTAGTAAATTGGGAGCTGAGACAGATCAATGATAGAAAGAGAAACTTCTAAGGAAAAAAATTGATTTTTCAAGGCTAGAAGTTGAGTCACACATACAATATAGGCTAAAGTTGGCCAGTCTCTCTGTTTCTAACTGAAAGCGAGTGACTAGGATCCTCAATTCGCACAGATGACTCCCTGTGGGAGTGACTAGGGAAAAAAAGAATACCCAAAATACCCATGCAAAAATTGAGAAAAAAGGAAAAATATTCAAAAAATAGACCCTAAAAATAGCTGCAAAAAGTTGTAAAAATTGGAGAAAACTCAACAAACCAGGGTAGGAGAGAAATCAATAAGACACAAAGGCAAAGTGGACACAAAGAAAGAATTCTCTCATTGAAATCATCACTTATGTTACATCTAAATAAACATGCAATTAGTTATTGCTCCATTATCTCATGTCCAAATCAGGACCCAGAAAGAAAAATGAAAAATGATCAAACATGCAACATGCATTCTATTCTATATACTACAAGGAAATATGTGTGCACGTGGCCTCCTTACAGGTTGGGGAAGGATTTTGGGTCTGATGTAGATTCCGTGCTCCACTCAAGTGATCTACCTTATTCATACCTGATCTCGATCCCTACACACAACCATAATCAAATGGAGACAAAAACTAACCTTCCTCAGAAGATCATTAGATCAAAATGTCATAGAAACAACTATAAAGCATGTTGAATACAAATAGATATATGGAGGAACATATTTTCCTATTAATCATGTAAAAATCAGATTACCACCATATACCTTCACCTCAAAGCCTCTTCTTTGTGATCTGATAGAGTCTCCTCACTATAACAAGGAAATGAGCATGAAGAGAAATACTCAAGCAACAAGAACCTCACAATATCTCTCTCTAGCAGCAAGATAGAAGCATGAACTCAAGTTCTCTATCTCACGAAGAATCTATCTCTCCAAAACTAGCTTGACCCTCTCAAATGGTCAAGTATACATAGGAAGAATAGAGGTCCCAAGAGGATGAATTTAGATGGTTCGGACGACAAGAAGTCATGGAAACTTCTAAATGATAAGTTCTAGTTAGCTCGAATAAGTGATGGGTCGAACTAATCTCCTAGGGACCAAGACACTTTAGAAGACATCGTGAGTCAGACACATAGAAAAGACTAAAAAAGGCCATACTCACATGCACAAAGAAGTGTTGGGAGGTCATAGGCCTCCATAAGTGCAACTTGGAAGTATTACTAGAAAAAAGGTATAAATTCTGGAAAAGGTCAAACATCCATGAGGACTAAGTAACACTCACCCTAGGGGGGAAATAGTTTGATAATAATAGGGAGCTAAACAATGTCACTATGAAAGATAAATTTTCCATTCTTGTGATTGATGAAAAGATGGATGAATATGAACGAGCATTAAAACCATAATGATTGTAGCTGTATTATAATATAAAGGAAAGATGTATTTACATAAATACAAGGGGTTATAACAAACCTTTTAAAAGGAAAACAAAGGTGGTAGTTAATTTTAGTTATGTTATGTATATTATGAATGATATCTTATATTGACCCCAAAGTTTAGAATAATTAGGAAACTCAATTTTGGATTTCATAAATAGTATCAAAAATATAATTATACATTTTATTAAAATTAGAATGATCTACTGTGGAAGAGACATTATTTAATAGAGAACTATGACTAACTTCTTCAGAACCAGAGAAAGAATTATAGAGATAGTATATATGGAGATAATCCATATGTTAAGTTAAGGATTATAGTTCACTATTCTAATGAGAAAGAAATAATCTCCTTCGGAAACTAAACTAGTTTAACTATACAACCTTGAATTTGAATATGAAAAAAGAAAGATAGAGTGAAAATTATGAGTTTAAGAAGATGAGAAAAGTATTAGAAGGAAAAGTCCTCAAATTTTGTAATCGCAAATTAAGTGATATGAGTGTTTGACATATGAATTGTGTGTGTGTGTGTGTGTCATTATTGTTGATAGAGGAATATGTTATTCTCTTCTATCTATGATGAGATGCTTTATGTGTATGTACAACTCTCATCATTATAGAGGGGCTGAGAGACCTTTAATATTGTTAATATGTTCATGTAGTCTAGAGCTATTTGTATGGTCTTGTGTGAATGTAGAATGTGGTTGACTAAGCTACTAAAATGTGTGATTTCCATCAGTTGGAAAGAAATGGATAGTTTGACTCTTGGCATGTTCAAGATCATGAATGTCTTTTATGAGCAATGTCTGAGTAGGATGCATCATATGGTATATTATTTGGATCTCATCATAGGGATCCAATCAACAAAAAATCTAGGTTAATATTCGATCGAGAGCATTGGTTGTTACCCTGCAAGACCTTCATGTAGAGGCTAAGGAATAATTTCATAGTGGGGAACCTAGCATATATTAACCTTGAGTTGACCAAAGGGTACTCAAATTTTACGAGACTTGAGTTGAGTCTGCAAGTTGTCCTTATGCATAGTTAGAGAGGTGTCAAAATTAAATGATGAGTGCTCACAGCCAACATGGGGTTCATTATACAAGGAACCAAATTGTTGGATCACCTAATTCATCTAAGGTTATCAACTGATGATGTTGTAGCTTGTTCATTTCTTACATGTATAAATCTTTCAACGTAGGGTAGGGATCCCTAAAGAGAGTGGTACATATTCATTGTTGTTTCCCTAGACCATAGTTGTGAGGGCATTATTTACTTATATGCATTAATCTTACTAATTGTTGGCCTAGATAAAGGTTTCGATTGTCCATCAATATTGAGTTTCCATAGGCTCGAATTAGCATCTCTATGTCATGTTAAGTTGATTGCTTGTGTTAGGTCAACTAATTGTAGTGAGTCAAGTTCAAGTGACACATTGCAGGAAAATTTGGAGTTTTTGGATGGCCAAGTGGACCAAATCAATGTGGCACATGGAATCGTTTAGATGATGCCATGTGGCATAATGATGTCACTATGACAGGAGAAGTGTTTTCAAATGATGATGTTGAATAGCATTTGGAGTTGTGTCAATAGGTTGTGTTTTTGGGCGATTTCTTGTATTATAGAATTTTTATAATTCTTTTAAAGTCGGGACAATAGGCCCAAAATGAGAGTTGGTATGATGGTTCAGGCATTTGGGTGATCTACTTGAGTGCATCAACAAATGTTGTCATACCCAAACATGAGCATAAGCATACCAAACATAAAGACCCGATTCATGGTTGTGGTCACATGAAATTAGAGAAATTTTTAGGTCTAAAATGGGCCTTCTAAGGAATATTATAAAAATAATAATGGAAATTATAAAATAATATTAGATTACATCATCAAATGTTAGAGGGAAGAAAGAAAAAACTATTTTTTCAACTCATATATTCAACTTATCTCCTTATGATTTTATTCAAATTTCAAGTGAGAGCACTCATTATATGCATAATTTAATTCCTCATCCAAGGATTACTCATGTTACATACTTTTGATGGACCGTACTACACAAAAAATGAGAATAACCTGAAAATATGTGATTACAATAACGTTTTTCATGTATTTCTCATTTTTTGTGTAGTAGGGTCCACCAAAAGTAAGAAACATGGGTACTCCTTGTATGCGGAATTAAATTCTTCATCCAACAAGTGTTCCCACTAAAAATTTGGGTAAAACGGTAGGGAGATAAGTTATAAATACAAGTTGAAAAAGCAGTTTTTTTATTTTTTGTTTTTTAATATTTTTACTTTTTTACTCCAAAATGGTGAATCATCCCCCGTGGTTGACATCATCATCTTGAATCCTATTGGTTATTATAAACTTTATTTTTGTTATACATTTTTGTTTTGAGACGCATTTTAGACCTCAAAATTTCTCTAATGAAGTGTTGACTTCCATAGCTTAGATAACTAGAATTTGTTGACAAAGTCAAGTATGAAAAACTAAAAGACTATTTCTTTTAGTTGAACTATAGCAAATTGCATGATCACAGGGATCTGATTGTCGATGAGATGTGACAGATAACCACCCATATAAAATGGAGCGTAATATTGAGAATGCGAGTTGGTACAATTGTAACTAATGGTAGAGAATATTCAAATAGAAAGTGGTTGATGGAGATTAAATAAGCTGCTTGACATTATGAAGTGAAGGAATAGGGTGTCAGAGGAGAAAAACAACAAATTGCAACTAGAATGAATTGATGTACTTCCTCTAACTAAAAAATAATTAAAAAAGAATATATTCTTGATAAGTGTGTGTGTGTGTGTGACATAGATAGAGTATGAATTAAAAGAGCAGATTGAGGCAACTGAAATCAATAATGAGTGAATTGCAGAAGTGTGATGGTGTGGTTTGTGTCTATATGTGCCTGCAAAAGAATGAAGAGTCTAATAAGGCTTATGTGTGCCACAGAAGTAGGTGTGGATGTGTGAGAGTAGTGATATCAAATTGAAATCAAATTAAAGAACACTACCAAAGGTTTGAGTTTGAAAATCCTATGAAAGTATAGATTTGAGTGGAAGAAGCAGGTTAGTGTTTTCATATATCTTATGTATGTGCCTCTATGAAATTCGACACTTGCCAATATGAGGGGGTTGGGGATCCATTGAGTGGTTCATCACAAAATATTTGATCGAATCATAGTTGGTGCTTTTGAATTACATCATAATAAAAACAAGCTTTGGTGGATTTTCTTGTGTAATGGTTTCCACATTAAAACATTGTGTATATATTTCAAATGATTGAATGGTCATTTAATTAAGTGAAAAATTAATAATTACCAATCCGCTCCCCCCCCCCTCACCCCCTCTGATTAATTTGTGATTCCCAACAATTGATATCAGAGTGGGTTCCTCCAATAACAACTTAACCATTGGAGGGTAGATTTGCATGGCATCATGGCAATCTAGGAAAATCATGATATCTATTCAAGAAGAATAAAAATATTTTTTTATAGTGTATTATGAGTTTTGGAGCATCGGAATGGAACAATACATCATGTCTCTTTGTTTGCGTGTATGGGATGTTATAGAGTGTGTATACATTGTTCTAGAAACTCTGCCAATAGATGATGATGAAAAGAGAGCTTATAATAATATTTTGAAGGCCAAGAACGTGATTGTAGCTACTCTTAACCAATCTAACCTATTAAATGTGATGTACTGCAAGTAAGAAAATAAGCCTAGGATAAACTCAAAAATGGCTATGAGGGAGATGAAAAGGTAAAGAAATTGAAACTCCAAACTTATAGAATGGGATTTTAAAGTATCAGAGTGAATGCTGATGAAAGCATTACAAAATACTTTCTTAGAGTAGATGAATTCGAAATAATATTAAAGGTCTAAATGAAGGATCAGAGAAGAAGTAATTGTACAGAAAGTCTTAATATCTCTTCCCATAAGATTTAATGCTAATATCTTGACCATAAAAATGATGTCAGAGTTGAAGACTCTAAGAATGGAGCATCTTCCTAGAACACTCATTGCCTATGAGATGAGAATTGGAAATAAATCATAACCAAGAGAAGCAGCGTTCAAAGTATTGAATAAGCGTAAAGAAAATAAAGGATATCAAGATTGGTCCAATTATGACTCAAACCAAGAGATGGCCTACTTTGTAAGAAAACTTAAGAGATGCTTAGGAAAGTATAAAGCGAAGCTATCTTTCAAGTATTTTGATTGTGGTAGAGTAGGACACATTTCCTAAAAATTCCCATACACTAAGGATGAGAAGAAAGAAATATAGAAAGAGAAAGAGAAAAAGAATAGAGACATAGCTCAAAAATATCAGAAGAAGAAAACTTAAAGGAAAATTAGCTTCTACTCTAAGGAATATAGTGAGTCATATATGGCCAACAGTTAAGATTCCTCTGTGGGAGAACATGAGGAATGCACACTTATGGAATGTGAATTTTAATCAAAGTTTGAGGACAAATCATGCTTTGAAAGAGAAAATTCTAAGGGATAAGGAAGGTATGTATAGTTATGATAATGAAGATTATAACCATCATAAAATTAAATTAAAAGAAGTTTTTAAACACAATGATGTGTTTCTTGAAGAGATCCCTAGACTGCTACAACACAAGGAAGTTGATTTCTCCATATAATTGTTTCTGGAGGGAGCATCAGAATCTATATCTCCTTACCAAATGAGTATGCCAAAATTGATAGAGTTGAAGCTAAAAATAAAACAAATGCAAGATAACGTTTATATAAGGCTTAGTGCATCACCTTGTGGAGCATCAATTTTGTTTGTGAGAAAGGAAGATGGAACACTAATACAGTGCATAGATTATAGATAACGTTTATATCAGGCTTAGTGTGTCACCTTGGGGAGCATCGATTTTGTTTGTGAGAAAGAAAGATGGCACACTAGTACAGTGCATAGATTATAGGAAACTCAAAAAACCAACCATAAAGAATATTTTGTTTTTATTGATGATCTATTTAATCAATTGAGGGGAGCAGTAGCCTTTTCAAAGATTGACATGACGTCTAGGTAACATCAAGTATGTATAAAGGATAAATACATTCATAAAACAACATTGAAAACTAGGTACAAGCACTATGAGTTTCTGGTTGTTCCATTTCGTATTACGAATGCCCCTACTATTTTCATGTGTATAATAAATAATGTGATCAATCCTTATCTGGACAAGTTTATATTAGCTTTATTTGATGATAAATTGGTTTATTCAAAAACCAAAGAGGATCATAGAGAGCATGTAGTAGTAGTGTTTTAGTTGTTAGGAGAGCATAAAATTTATGTAAAACTTAGTAAGTATGAGTTATTTCAGTCCCAAATTTAGTACTAGGAACATATAGTCTCAAAGCAAGTAGAGGTTGTTGAACATGAAAATGTCAAGGAAAATATCAAATGACCAACTCCACAAAATGTAGCAAAATGTATTACTATGGTGTGCATGGATTCCTACAAAGAAGGGATTGGTGGAGTCCTTATGCAAGAAGGATAGGTCGTGTGTTATGAGTCTAGAAAGCTAAATGAGCATGAGTAGAATTATGTGACTTATGATCTAGATTTGGAAGTGATAGTACATGCACTAAAGATGTGGAGACATTATCTTCTTGGAAAAAGGTTTGCATTAATAACAGATCATGGAGTGATGAAGTATCTATTTGATCCACCAACACTAAATACCAAGTAGGAAAGATGGTTTTCCCTGATTAGCAAGTTTGATTTTGAAATCAAACTCTTTAAGGGAAAGGAAAATAATGCAATGAATGCACTCAGCAAAATTCTATAGGTAACCCATGTAGCAGTTATAATTTCTTATGAAATAAACATGCAAGAAAATATTAAAGATGTCAAGTAGTAAGATGAGAATTATTGTCACATAAAGGAACACTTACGACAAGACCTTGAAGGGGTATTGAGTAATAATTTATCACTTACAGATGATGCACTGATAAATTCCATAGAAATTTTGTATGTACCATGTGGGGGTGACTTGAAGAAGCTCATCCTATATGCATTTCACAAAAATATTATATTTTGGTCATCCTAGTTATCAGAACATGATAATTGCCATGAAGAGGTCATATTATTTGCCAGGAATGAAAAGGGATGTGGTTGAGTATAATGCAAGATGCTTGGAATTCCAAAAGGTAAAGATAGAATGAAAACATTCAACAAGATTGATATAGTCAATCCCCATTTAGAAATGGAAATGGGAGGTCATTTCCATGGATTTTATCATAGGTTTACTAAAGACATCTAGGAAGCATGATGCCATTATTGTCGCCCGTGGTGAGCAAGTTGATAAATACAACTAACTTTATGGCTATCAACTCTACCCATACAACAAGTGATATTTCCCAAGTCCTCATAACCGAGATAGTGATGTTACATGGAGTGCTTAAGAAAATTATCTCAAATAGGGGTGAAAATTTTACTTCTAAATTTTGGAAATAATTGTTTCTTGGTTTGGGGATAGAGTTATGTTTTATCATATCCTACCATCCAAAAATAGATGGGAATACCAAGAGAACAAATGAAGTGTTAAAGGACATGCTCAATATGTATGTCATGCATCATCCAAGGGAGTGGGAAGACTTTCTCCCATTGGTGGAGTTTTCTTATAACAACGGTAACCAAGAGTCACTAAAGATGAGTCCATTTGAGGCACTTTAGGGTAAAAAGTGGTATACTCCTATCAATTGGTGTGATCCAATGAGTAGGGTCCATATCGAGCCTCATATGCTAAAAGAGATGGAATAGAAAATGAAAACCATTAAGAAGAATTTAAATATAACTCAAAATAAGAAAAAGAGCTATGCAAACCAACATAGAGTGCACAAATAATTTAAAGTGGGAGATCATGTGTATCTCCGTATCATACCAAAAAAAATATCGTTGAGGATTGGGACTTGTACTAAGTTGGCACCACATTTTTGTGGGCCATTCCAAAGTTTGGAAAGAGTAGGGCCAGTGGCCTATAGATTGGCGTTGCCACCCATGGTGAAGGAAAATGATGTATTACATATTTATTTGCTTAAAATGTATGTACATGATACTAATTATGTTTTTGATTGGTTTGAGATATAAGTGGAATAAGGGAGAATTATAGCAATAGCCACTCTCCATTTTAGACCGTAGGTAAATCACGCTCTAGAATCTAGAACTTGAGTAGATCAAGGTTCATGCAGAAACTTTGGACAAAAGGAGACCACATGGGATATGGATGAGCAAATGGGGGTTTTAAACCCATTTTTGTTACTAACAAAGAAAATGTGAATATGATTATAAATGTAAAATATATATGTAAATAAATGGGAAGAGTTGTGTGTATAAACCTCTTGCAAATAGTATGTGTTTAGATGTATAACAATGAGGACGGTTGTGGAGCGATAAAAAGGTGTCTTTTGAACTCCTAATTACCTTCACATTAATTATCAACCCAGGGACGACCTTTTATTTCAAGAGTGTACTCAGTCTAAGGCGGTTATTTACTCAAGAGTAATGTTTAGTAGTACAACGTTAAGAAAATACAATAGTAAACGGATGTTAAACTATGACTAAATTGCTCTAAAAGAATAAAATCACACAAGGCAGCTTATCTGTCAAGGGTGCGGAAGCGATAACCCATCCCTGTAGAAACTGATGGAAAGGAAATTAGAGCATGGACCATAGGTCTGGGAGCTAGGCAGCGACTACTGAAGCTCACTACAGCCTTAGACCTTCTCTCACACCAAAGCAGCAAATGCAAGTAAATGGAACGGCAGAAAGTAAAATGGAACAGAAAATAGGAAATGGAACAACAAGTCTAAAATGGAACAACAGTAAATGGAACAACAATCAAATAAACTAAGTCTCACGAGTCAGAACTAAACTTGCTCTATTGAACCAAACTCACATTCTGCAATAAAATAGCAATCTTCTTTCTTAAGGCAAATTGGATGGAATGTACTTTATGGAACAACACTCACTGATGAATTAGCAAGAATCAACCATACATACACACGACACGCTAATATGGTAATCTGACGATTAAGGTGAATACGACTATGTTTCCAAATAGAATAATATCACTTTTCGGATTCCAATAATCAGGATTTCAAATGAATCCAATAACAGTAATATTCAGTACAAACGCTTTGTAACCGAAATAGCTGGTTTAGACTAATAACATGCAATCAACTCTGAAAAGATTCACTCATACAATACAGAGTCACTACATAAATTTCCTGAAGAAACCATTAATGAATTAATCGTAGCAGAGCATGGAATAGCATATGAAAAAGCATGTTAGATTACCGAGCAATAAAGATAAGCAAACCACGCAGAAATCAAAAGAATATAATATACAGTAGTAGCAGCAGCGTACTCCACCAGAGGCTGGGCCGTTAGCCGCCAGCGGATGCTGCTGGGTTACTTCAGAAGGAAAAGAATGAACAGCAACTCCAAATCATGTATTGATCAACCAATTGTGGAATCATTACAACAGAAAATGCTTGAGAATTATAGCATGCAACAATCCCTATCCTATCATGAATAATCCACCATCATTCTTCATCATTTTTCATCCCCCAAAAATCATCCTGAAGTCATCCCCATCTCTGATCTCTGTTTTCATTTAAATAGAGAGAGATCAGAGAGCAGTTACAATAGAGATAACTACAACATGATTTACATTAAAAAATTGGTTTACTTCTAACCAATTGATCAACAAGAAGATATATTTCCTTCCAGCTTTCAACAAGAGCAAGACGAATTTGGATTTGCAGCTGAGATTTGGAGGATGGCCGCAACAACAAATCTGAGAAAATCATGCTCAAAGAACCCTGCGTTTCTATCAGTACAAGTCGAATTTAGGCAAACCGTTTTCTCTCAAAGTTAATTGGGTCCGTTCTGGACAAAACCCATGTTCCGGATTTTCTAGATTCTTCTCCATTTGCTCAGAATCTCAACCGCAAAACTGTCACTCCTTATTCCAGCGCATTTCTGAGTTGGTGCTTTTTAAAAATCAAATCTTCAATCTGAAAATTATCTTGGAGGCTAAAAATGGTAAATAATGTTATAACCGACTTATTAAAACTATCATTGATAAAATAATTCATAATCATGAATTTATTAGAAATAAAGGAGAATAGATAATATTCATTCATAAGAGCATAAATCATTTATAAAATGGATTTAAATGATAAATTATAACAAATGATATGATGAAGAATAGTGGAAATGAGTGGGATAAGTGTTCAAAAGTGATAATAATAATGGCATATTAACGGCCCAACATACCCCCACACTCAATATGTTGCATGTCCTCATGCAACGAAAACTGAAAATATTGCATGTCCTCATGCAACCCAAAGACAAAAACCATGTGTTAACCAAGCAATAAAAATTTGAGAACAAATGAATGCTTCCTTAATTAATGAATATTCAATTTTAGTAATATCGATAAAGGCATAACAATTTTTACATTGACATTCAACTATATGTATGAAGTTGCAGCAAAATATGACATAGATAACAACAAACTTCATTGACCATTTTCCCAAAAACTACAAACCAGATTTTGTTGAAATGTTGCAAGTAGATTTGTAATATATGAAGGCTTCTATGATCCAAAAATCAGATCGATTTGATGCATGGATCATGAGATATAAAGAAAATGGTTGTAGGTGAGAGTGCATGATTTCTGAAATTTTATGAACCAATATTTCTTGAAATTGTGTGGGTTTGTATTAATGATACGTATGTGTTTTCCAAAAATTACAAGAATTGAGTTCATAGTTTTAAAAATATGTGGAAATCAATTTCTGCACTGTGTAAAAATGAAATTGTATGCCTTAAATAAGGAAGAAAGTAGAAAACATCCATCATGCATAGCAATTCCTCCCCCTCTCTGAAAAATTAGCATGTCCTCATGCGATGCTAGAAAACAAATAGAGGTGGTTGCTACCAGCTGTTGAATTCTATGCTTGGTGTAAAACAACATGGAATAAGGGAGGTGTTGAGAGTGAATAAGAATAGCAATGGATGATAAAGAATATGAATGGCGTGGTCATAAGAAAGAAATGAATGAAAGGAACACTCCCCCACACTCGAAAATGACATGCTGCTGAAAAAAAGGGGAAGTGGTAAAGATGTGGAATGAAGGATGACAAATAATGCTCAAAATGGATTTTCATTAGATTCTCCTAAATTTATAATAAATTAGAAAACTATGCAATTTTACCTCAAGTTTTACCTCCACAAATGTGGAATGACATATATGGACTGGCAGTTGTTGAAGCTGATGTAGGAAGAGTTGGCGCTGAAAGTGATGCAAAAGGTGGAATCCAGGGAAGCACATCATGTCTGAAGAATTTTTCACGTTCGCGAGCCTCTACTGTGAAGTGCAATAGTGTGGTCATGCTACGAATAGAATTCTGCCCATACTTGTTGTTCTCCTGTAAACAAAGCACTATTTTGCATACAATGTTCTTGAATCCATAGTGTTAGCTTTGAATAGCAACAGATAAAATGCATGCAAAATTTCAATTAGAAAAACTTATGTATACATGCAATACTAATATGTTGTCAAATCAACAATGTATGGCAAAGTGCAGTAATCATATCGCATGCAACCCCATAATGCATACATTCCCCCCTCCAATTGGAAAATGGGTTCCATAACCATAAAGCATATGAAAGGGGTGGTGTTGATGACAAGGCAAGGGAGTGAACAATACAATAGTAAATGAAGCAGAGTACACATATCAATGATAGGACGGTGGAAGTTATGGTTATATTGAGAGCAAAGTGTGTAAAGATAGTGATGAATAAGAGATAGGATGCTTTGGATTGATGATAGTTTATGCGAAACGAAAAAGGACAACAATATGCTAAAAAGATGTTTTGCTGACGGTATTCTAGCTGAAAATGATGTGATTGATCATAAAACAATTTCTCATGCATAAAGGTTCAAAACAGGGAAAAAGTTAAGGAAATAACTTCTCTGATAAAAAGAAAAAATAAGAAAATGGTATTATAATAATAATTGACGATAAGATATAACTTCAATACCATAAGCAGAGCCGCTGCTGCCAGCAGACGTCCATAGCCTCGACAGGGTTGCTTTTTAACCCATATGAGCCAGTATCCTCAATTTATAAATGGAGAGTTACAGTGCTGTTCTACAAAAGAGATCAGTGTGCTGGCGTGGTAACCAGATAATCACACTGCCATTCACTGGGATGTAGCAAAAGTGATCAGGCCGGCTCGTGATGAGACCTCCTGTTTCAAGGATAATTTGGCTATCCAAGGGATCATAACCCTGGTGTGGTGGCCATAATGGGAATGTCACTTTGTTACAACCTTATGAACATGGTAGGCTGGCTCGTAATGAGACCCCCTATCCTCCATTTGCGAACAAAATTTTGTTGTTATTACATATTTTTATGATAAAATGAGGGAGGCTCAGTACTCCTTAAGAGCAGGGATGGCAGAAGAAGTTGAAGATGTCAATAGAAAAAAATATACCCATAATCTCATTTATTATAGACAGAGAAGATTATAACCAGGGATGATGGAACCAGCATGGTATTAAGATGATCAATCAATATCATGTTCAACAGAAAACAATGCAGTAAAGTAGTATATAAATAATTGTGTCCCTTTTGAAAAAAATCTATCATCAAGGAGCTGTCCTGTTAAAGATCATAACGTGAATGATATTAACTCGCTTCAATAGAATCCATAATTCTTGTCCTCATAAAAATAGTGTACTTCATGCCACAAAATGAAATCAGTAAAATGTGGTTGAGATGAATTAGGAATAATCCCACAAGAGGAAGGAAGGGTTGCTCTCGAAAATAATCCCAAAGTGTTGATCTTTTGAATGAATAGCAAAAACAGTCAAAAAGTGGTGTTCCTTGTAGGGAACAACAAAGGAAATGCACACAAAAAAAAAAATACACACAAAAAAGTGTGAAAATGCAAATGTCGTTCCTTTGGAAAAAGGAACAGCAAAAACTAAAAGTGTCGAAGTGTTGTCCCTTTCGAAAAGGAACAGCAAAACGTGAAAGTGCAGAAGTGTTGTTCCATTTCGAAAAGGAACAACAAAACGTGAAAGTGCAGAAGTGCTGTTCCATTTTGAAAAGGAACAGCGAAACGTGAAAGTGCAGAAGTGCTGTTCCATTTCGAAAAGGAACAGCAAAATGTGAAAGTGCAGAAGTGCTCTTCCATTCAGAAAGGAACACACAAAATGGACAATCATAAAATGCAAACATGCAAAAAAAAACAAATTAGATGTTCACGGCATTGATGCTGAGGATGAATTACACTTTGAATGAAGCAACACCTGAAACACAAAATATAAGAGAATTTAGAAAGGAAACAACATTTTATTTAATTAAGTTACAACAGCTATGATATTATGTAAAAAAAATGATCTTTTTGAAAAATGTTTTGGCAGTAGTGACAAGACATGAATCTTCAAATCGAAATCAATTCTTCATTTGTTCTATTATGAATCCGTTGGGTAATGAGTTGGATAAAATTCCTTTGTTTTAAAAAATTTCTTTGAAAAATCACTCGTCCATAAATTGACCTTCTTTATTTTCCTAGGACCTGCAAAAAACGAGTGCCTACCTGCAATAAAACATTAAATCATGGAGAAAGAGAGGTGATCGGGCTCCCCTAATCCAAGAATTATGAAAAAAACAACAAGTAGTTACTCTGTATAACAAATCCATTGAGAAAATAACAAAGTAAAATTTATCTGTCATTTGCGGGAGAGCAGTGGCCAATCATGCTAGCCCGCAGTGTTTTAATCACAATTCTTTGTTTTTCGTCGAAATTGAGTGATTCTAAAGCAAAATGAGAGCTAATTCAAAGGGTTATCTTCAGTAGCAACAGGTTTTAAAAATTCAATGCTATGATATGTCAAATTTGTTTAGAACAACCTGCATAATAGAGTCATTTTCGATTACCCAATCTAGACCAACGATTGTTATTTCAAGCATAGATTCTTCGTTTGATGTCGGATTCAAATGATTCAAATTGGAAATGAAAGTAGATTCATTTATTTATCTCCAATAGAAACATTTTTTTAAGAAAAGAAGAATATATAGGTAAAATACTGTAAGGAACAGCCAGAAAGACATAGTTTTAAGAGTGCTGATTTATGATAGATAGTCAGTATTTTGATCATAACTTCCCCATACGATATTGAAAATGAGTGATTCAAATTGAATTGTAAACTATATTCATAGGGGAATCTACCATAGAAACAAGTTTTAAAAATATGGTCATTTAGGCCTCCAAAAACTGACTGTCCCAACTCTGTTCCTGAACTGCCCGCTAGACACCCTATCAATGTTTTGGTTCTAACTTTTTCGTTTCAAATCCAAATTGAGTGATTCAAATTGGGTTAGAAAGTAGACATCAAGGGCTACTTGGGGTAGAAATAGGTTTTAAAAATATTCACTTTTGGTCCCTCAAAACATGACTGTCCCGACTGTTTTTCCAGAAAGTTCATCAAGCCCGCAAGCCAAAAAAAAATGAAATTCAAGCATTTTTTCAAATTGGTGATAAAAATGAAAATGAGTGTTTGTAGAACTTATTATTTCCATTATGATTCATCTACATACACAAATTATTAAAAAAAAATTATCACCGATGTTGATTTCGATAGCATGTTGCAACAAAAACAACTAGTTTTACAAAAAAACAAAATGCACTTATTTATGTCCTTATTTTATTTTATTTTATTTTTTCACTAACCTACTTTGATTGAAGGATGAATATGACTACTTATATGAGTACTTCCAGTGGAGCCATTTTCGAAATACGGCTTCATGTATACACATACCCAAATTTGAAAAATGCATATTAATGAAAATTAGGGTATGAGAAGCCAACTTCCCTTGAAAAAATGATATCAAAAATTGTTGAAGCATAGAGTGATGTTACAAACAAATGATGGAGTGAAACCAATCTTCAATGTATGCGTTACTTTCTTGATTTCTCATATCCATCAGATCATGAAGTTCTTGAACTTTTAAAATAGCTTGTTGATACATACTATAAGAAACCTCATTTTCTTCCATAGCTTCTACAATTTTTGAATTTGAAACATTCTGAATCTCATTGTAAGTTTTCTCTAATGGTGCATGTGAGATAGAATGGGTGGGAAGGGTAGGTAAATTTGGCAGTTCAACATTGTAAGCATGTTGTACTGGTTTATTGTGGTAAGGGTGTGGAATTAGTTGAGTAGGAAAATGTGTAAGGAATGGAGCATTGTGATGATGTGGTTGATTGGGTTGTGTGAATGGATTTGGTATGCAAGCAGGATGTTGTGGAAGAGCTGGTTAAAAATATGGAGAATATGTTTGTGCTACAAGATGAGGGAGAGTAGTCATGCCATTATAAGATGAACCATGCCCAACTTGTAAACAAGATTGGTGGTTATATTGAAATTGATATGGCTGCCCTAGAACATGAGTATTCCACAATGGATTATGCAAGTAAGAGAATGGAGACGAAGTGTTTTGAACCATACTTGTAGGCCATGATTTCCATGGTTTTGACTTTGTTGTAGCTTCCTCACCTCTTTGATATGCTACTTCCATCGTAGATAAGGAAGAGTGAGTATCTATGAGATGCTCCTTTCGGTCATGAGAACAAAACACTTCATCAAATTCTTCATTTTTATGAACCTGCAAAACATCCAATTTTTCATTTAGAGAGCTAATAAAATCAACTTTAAAATTTTCAAATAAAACATTGATTTCAGCTCTTATGTCTCCTATTCTTGTAGCAGATTTGGAAAACAAAGAAAAAACATCTCTAGAATTCTTACCAGCCTTGGAGATTCCTCTTGAATACCTTATGCACAATTCACAAACATCATCATATGATAACTGAAAAACATCACCTTTTCCTATCAGATTTAAGAGTTCTAAAAATTCATCTTTGATCCCTTTAAGAAGGAGTGTTTTTAAGGTCTCTTTCTCCAAATGCTTATATTTTGATTTTTGAAGGTTGTATTGAAATCGATCTACATAGTCCTCCAAACTTTCATCTTCCCCTTGTATCATATAGAAAATATCTTCATTGGATTTGCAATAGTCTTGGTACTTCTTCAAGAATATGTTCTTCATGTCCTCCCATGATTGGATGCAATTCCCACCTAGGCTCATGAACCATCAGAGAGCTGCTCCTTTTAGAGTAAGAGGAAACACTTTCAATCTTTGATCGTCAGTACAATAATCATATCCTCTACAAAGTATTTCAAACTCAAATAAGAATGTATCTGGATCTTCATTTGCTAAACCATGAAAATTTGGTAAAGATGGGGGAATTATGTGCATTTGTGTCACTCCTCCTAGATCTTTGATAGGAAATTACAAAGTAGAAACATGAGCCATTTCTTACCATAGTTTAAGATGTTCTTCATGTGTTTCTTCGAGGCTCCTTCTTCAAATGTTCCTGTCAATCGGTTAGTGAAATGGGTGGTGCTTACATCACCACTTGTGTGAGATCATGTGATTCATTTTTTAAAAATTTCTATCTTTTTCCTAATCATTCACACAAAAATTTAAACATCTATTTCTACCCAACAAAGCAACAACGAATTTGTTAGGAAAGCGGACAGTGGAGCAGGGCTTTTACATGCTCCGTACGCAGGTTCTTACCTTCCATTTTTAAGATCCAACTCTTCCCTAACTAGCACTTATCAGATGCACACTACTCTTTAGAAATGGCTACACTCTCCCCAGCAACGACACCAAAATGTGGAGCGATAAAAAGGTGTCTTTTGAACTCCTAATTACCTTCACATTAATTATCAACCCAGGGACGACCTTTTATTTCAAGAGTGTACTCAGTCTGAGGCGGCTATTTACTCAAGAGTAATGTTTAGTAGTATAGCGTTAAGAAAATACAAGAGTAAACAGATGCTAAACTATGACTAAATTGCTCTAAAAGAATAAAATCACACAAGGCAGCTTAATAGTCAAGGGTGCGAAAGCGATAACCCATCCCTCTAGAAACTGATGGAAAGGAAATTAGAGCATGGACCATAGGTCTGAGAGCTAGGCAGCGACTGCTGAGGCTCACTACAGCCTTAGACCTTCTCTCACACCAAAGCAGCAAATGCAAGTAAATGGAACGGCAGAAAGTAAAATGGAACAGTAGTAAATGGAACAGCAATCAAATAAACTAAGTCTCGCGAGTCAGAACTAAACTTGCTCTATTGAACCAAACTCACATTCTGCAATAAAATAGCAATCTTCTTTCTTAAGGCAAATTGGATGGAATGTACTTTATGGAACAGTACTCACTGATGAATTAGCAAGAATCAACCATACATACACACGACACGCTAATATGGTAATCTGACGATTAAGGTGAATACGACTATGTTTCCAAATAGAATAATATCACTTTTCGGATTCCAATAATCAGGATTTCAAATGAATCCAATAACAGTAATATTCAGTACAAACGCTCTGTAACCGAAATAGCTGGTTTAGACTAATAACATGCAATCAACTCTGAAAAGATTCACTCATACAATACAGAGTCACTACATAAATTTCCTGAAGAAACCATTAATGAATTAATCGTAGCAGAGCATGGAATAGCATATGGAAAAGAATGTCAGATTACCAAGCAATAAAGATAAGCAAACCACGCAGAAATCAAAAGAAAATAATATACAGTAGCAGCAGCAGCATATTCCACCAGAGGCTGGGCCCTTAGCCGCCAGCGGATGCTGCTGGGTTACTTCAGAAGGAAAAGAATGAACAATAACTCCAAATCATGTATTAATCAACCAATTGTGGAATCATTACAACAGAAAATGCTTGAGAATTACAGCATGCAACAATCCCTATCCTATCATGAATAATCCACCATCATTCTTCATTATTTTTCATCCCCCAAAAATCATCCTGAAGTCATCCCCATCTCTGATCTCTGTTTTCATTTAAATAGAGAGAGATCAGAGAGCAGTTACAATAGAGATAACTACAACATGATTTACATTACAAAATTGGTTTGCTTCTAACCAATTGATCAACAAGAAGATATATTTCCTTCCAGCTTTCAACAAGAGCAAGACGAATTTGGATTTGCAGTTGAGATTTGGAGGATGGCCGCAACAACAAATCTGAGAAAATCGTGCTCAAAGAACCCTGCGTTTCTATCAGTACAAGTCGAATTTGGGCAAACCATTCTTTCCCAAAGTTAATTGGGTCCGTTCTGGACAAAACCCATGTTCCAGATTTTCTAGATTCTTCTCCTTTTGCTCAGAATCTCAACCGCAAAACTGTCACTCCTTATTCCAGCGCATTTCTGAGTTGGCGCTTTTTAAAAATCAAATCTTCAATCTGAAAATTATCTTGGAGGCTAAAAATGGTAAATAATGTTATAACCAACTTATTAAAACTATCATTGATAAAATAATTCATAATCATGAATTTATTAGAAATAAAGGAGAATAGATAATATTCATTCATAAGAGCATAAATCATTTATAAAATGGATTTAAATGATAAATTATAACAAATGATATGATGAAGAATAATGGAAATGGGTGGAATAAGTGTTCAAAAGTGATAATAATAATGGCATATTAACGGCCCAACAACGGTGTTCCTCTATGGAGGCTGGGTTTGTGACATTTCGTGTAGATAACCCCTTTTTAAATATCATTATGAATTTTAATTCATGTAAATTATGTAGAATTGTAAGATATTCACTGGCTAAGAAGAGCACATTTATTCAAAGGACTGAGGAGGAGGAGGTTTCTTATAAACCCAAGCCCTGAATTTATTCTGTCACCTAAATCTTGGTTGGTTTAGTGACACTATTGTGCAATCACTGAATGGAGGAGATGGGCCTCCTAACAGGACTAGCTAGTAGAATTCCCCTCGTCAGTTATGTTGAAAGAGACAACACTTAAAAGAAAAGGTCGGGAAGAAAATCCTAGTGGGGAGGCGAGAGGAGCACTAGTTGTTGAACATCATGATTCATTGATCATCATCACAAGTTGATCATTATGGAGGGTTCAAGCATTCGAGGATTGGTGAATTCTCGGAAATATGTGCAAGTCTCCAGAGAGAGTGTCTAAGAATATGAAGGACAATGTTGAGTGTTTTTAATAGTTGGTGTGGCCACCTAAAATACTCGAACTCCCTCAAAACCTATGTTTTGTGCTCAAGAGATAGATTCCCTAAGTTTATTAATGAGTGTGTTGTGCCTACATGTTGTTCTTATGAGCCATGTGTTGTGCCTATCTATTGTGATTTTGAGGCTTGTTTATGTTCCTATGTGTTTTTTTACTAAGGCTAATATATGTGCATGTGTATTATGTGCTAGAGATAGTTTAGTAGACTAGTGAAACTTGGGTGCTTACTGAGTTGATAAACCAAAGGGGGATTATTCACCGATAAACCACCCGCGACATTGCTTGCCTTTAGGCTGGAAAACCACTCAGAACTTATTGGGTTGAGAAAATACTAGAAAGGTTCAGGCACTCTAGTACTAGATGGGCTAATAAACACAAAGCATAGCCTTGGGGGTGATAACACTAGGGTTAGAACCCATTGATAACTACTTGTATGAGTGTGCTCCTTACTCCTATGGTAGCTAACCCATCTAGTAAACCTCCCATTCTACATATATAATCCATCTACAGAGCTGAAATTTGACTCTCTATTCCTTCCTTGAAACCTGGTGGTTCTTATGTGATTGGTTGAGGTCCTTGTAGTGTTGCAAAAATGAGATGTAGAGAGATGTCACCTAATAAATGGACCCTTGCCAAGTGTTATTGGTTGAGAACTCGTGAGTAATTTACCTCCTTAGACTATGAATCTAACTTCAGGGTGGTCGACTACAAGAAATATTGTGATATATTTGGCCTATGTTTGGGTGGACAGTTGAAATCCCACTCTGAGTTTCCATTCATTTAAAGATAATAATATAAGTTTCTTACTTGTGTGCTTGGTGCATTGAGGAATATGATATTCATGTATGTATGTGATGAGTTACTTTATGTGTTTGTATAGCTCTCATGATTAAAGGGGGAACTTGGAGGCATTTGATGTTGTTAATACATTCATGTAGAACAAATCTATTTGTATGGTCCTATGTGGCTGTGTTGTTTAGTTGACTAAGTTGTTACAATGTGTAAATTACATTGATAGTAAAGTTATGGATAGTTTGACACTCAACATGTTTGATATTGTGAATGTGTTTTCCAAGCAGGGACTGAGTATGATGCATCATATGGTATATTAATTGGATCTCATCAATAGGGATCTAGTCAACGAGAAATCAAGGACAATGTTTGGCCTAGAATATTAGTTGTTATGATGCCAAACATTCGTGTTAAGAGGCTTAGGCACAAGTTGACAGTGGGAAAATATAACATAGCCTCATTTTGATTCAACCAAATGGTTCTCCGATTTTATGGTTGGTTAAGACTCAAGTTGATTCTATGAGATCTACCTTGTGCATAAGTAGAAAGGTGTCAAATTTCCACAATGAGCATGGGGTCCATTACAAGAAGGCCTGGATTTTTTTGGAACCAAATTAATTTGAGGTTACCGATCAATGATGTTATGGCTTGTTCATTACTTACATGTATAAATTTTTCACCCTAAGGCAGGGGTACCTGAAGAGAGTGGGACATATTCATTGTTTTTCCCTAGACCAATCTTATGAGGGTGTTGTTCAATTATGTACATTAATATTATAGATTATCGACCTAGATTTTTTTTTTATTGGCTGTCAATATTGAGTTTCTACTATCCTAGGTTAGGTTCTCGACTAGTCTTGTTAATTTGACTACTTGTGTTAGGTTAATTAGTCATGGTGAGTAGACTGGTTAGGACGTTTTGATTAATCATATATACTCATGCTAGGTTGATTGGTTGGTTCATTTTGATTGATCTTTTCTAGACATGATATGTTGACTATTTGTGGTAAGTTGATTAGTCATGTTAATTTGACTAGTTGGATTATTTCGACTAGTTTGTCATGTTGAGTGGTTGAGTTTGGTCGACTAGTTGGGTTATGTCAAAAATAACTCAACCAGCTGAGTGTGATGATGTATTCAAAAGTTAATTCCAAAAGCTTTAGAGAAGTAGAAATTTTATAACCCCATTTCAATAATGAGATCATGGAGGTTCTAGAAAGGCCTTAGAACTAGACTTATGAAAAAAGTTCTATTTTTCATAAGTACATTTAAGGCATTCATCCATGAAGTATAATGTAAAGGAAAAATATGAAGGGCACTCGAACTCGGCCTTTCCCTCCTATACATGATAAAGAAATTGAAGGATGACATAGCCAGTGGTATGGCATACAGGTGATAGTGATTGGATTGGTTTGATGATGTGGCACCTTATGCAAGTGACATGCAGGAGGAAGATTTGGAGTTTTCGGATTGCTAAGTGGGAAAAATTCATGTGATATATGATATGTGTATTAGCATTATGGTTAATATGTTGTCCTTCATCGCAACCTGGATAACTATGTTGTCCTTGATGTTAATATGGTTCTACTATGATGCAACCTTAGATGTTACATGTGATGATTTCAGATATTGCAGATGACATGAATGTTGGTACACGTGTTGTGGAGTATAAGGAAGAGTAATGAAAATTGAGTCGCATGTTTAATTTGAAGAAGTTAAAAAATATGAAGTTGGAAAACCATACAAGGGTTATGTTAATATAATTTGTGTACATATGAAGGTATCATGAAAAAGAGTCATGTACATGACCCTATGTGTGGAAAATAAAATAAAAAAACCATGATTTTCTCCCATGGTAATCTCCCACAGTTTTGTGTCAACAATGGTTATTTGATCTCGTCAACAATTACAGACAACATCACCAAAGGGTTTTCCTGTGGTATTGGAAAGACTAAAAACTATATAAGGAGAAGGATATCAACAAGTTATGTGTGAATTCGATGGATTATTTGTGTGTGATCTAATTTGGAACAGGTGTGCACTAGGGAGAAAGAAGATGGCTCAGATCTGAGAGCTCTGAAAACTAATGGATATGGTTGGTTGATTTTCAAATGTTTAAGTTGTTAATGAATGAAGGATCAACGTTATAGTTGAGATATGATATGAATGTGTTTTCTTAGAATGGATATTTTTGATAGTGTGTGTGAAGATATGTATTTGACATGGGTTGTGTTTGCAATGACGATTTGATCCAATAATTTAAGATTTCTATGCAGGTATTTTTCTGTAATGTCGCGCACATACACGAATATTCTTTGTATTAATCAAATATACATTTTGAGATAATATGTTTTTATATTATTTCCTAATCTTTGTTGTTAACAATTTTTTAGATGTTGATTGATGTATGTGTTGAGGATTGTCTTGGAAAGACAAAATGACTTGCTAGAGTTGTTTTGGTATTTAGTATATTGAAATTTGTGCATGATTTTTATACATTGGAAGTGTGTATCTAAACAAATATATTTAATGATAGTTGTGTATATGTTCTAAAATTGATTAATAGTAAATGATTTTTGTTGTTGTTTGTTGTTATTCGTAAAGGATGTCTAGTATCTGACAGTATAGTTATTATTTTAGTTGACCAGTGGTTGGTTGATGATTGGTCTTGGTCTTATCAGTAATGTTAATCTGGCATCTCAGTGAAAAATTCCAACCATAGGATGAGATTCCCCTTTTCAAGGTGACCAATTTTGACTACTGAAGCGCTCAATTTGGATAAGGGAAAGTGTATTTTTGAATTAAATCCCACATGTGCATATTTGATCTGATTGGCCCAAAAGAAAATTGGTCACCCTTGGAAGTCTATAAATACAAGTGACCTCAACCTCACTTGGAGATCATCATGGATAATTATTGTATTCTTTCTTTTGGTTTTGGCTTGCACAAGTTTGAGGAAGTTCACGGAGATCAGCTCACAGAGATCCAAAATTGTAGGGTTTGAAGCTCGCACGTGTCTAGGGCTTTGGGTCATAATCGCAAGATTGAAACTAGCATTTTTTGGATGCAATCACACACAATCTGGCTTATCTATGTGTCTGAAGCATTTTAGAGACATGCACATCGCAACATCCCTGTGGTTGGGGCCTAACGGTTGAATTTTTCAGTTGACCATAGATTTCGCTTGTTGACTGCAGGGTTCGGCAGTTGATCACATACAATGAAACTTAACCTCAGGTGTTTGAATCAGTTTTTTTATTTATTAGCATTATTGGGTTCATCTTCATGTATATTATTTAGTTGATTTTGATATATAGGTGTATGAATGAAGATATGGATCATTGTACTTTCCTTTGTTGAATCATTTAATGAAAATCTAATAAGAATAAGATTTTGAAACAATTTTCCCCATAGTGTGTTTTTCCATGGTCTCCGACCAATCCTGGTGTCTCTATGTGTGAATTCTTTTATTCTTTTATTCCTTTATGTTCCATTGCATTGATGATGATGTTGCTATTTCTATATAATTGCATATGTTTTTGAATAATGTTATAAATATGAATAATGTTAAGTTGTTATGGAGTGAATTTAATATGCAAATGTTGAAATGAAATTATCAAAGAAAAGAACAATATATCCCTAAGAAAACATGGTATCAGATTTGGGATGAAGAAAAGTCATTAAATATCACCCCTGTGAAGACACCTTTTGGAAGCAAGAGAAGATGGTGGAGACCTAAAATAATACTAGGGTTTGAAGGAAACCCTACGTAATTTTTGTATTAGGGTTTCATGGATATTGTTGTATCTTTTTCTTATCATAGAAAGGCTACACAAATTTTACCAAATTGGTTAATTAATTTCCTGGTTAGCCTCTCAAACATATACAAAATTTTGTGGTGAAATGGTTATCATGTAATTTGTTGAGTTATTTTAATAATAATTTTAATTTTGAATAAATATATTTTTATAAAAATATAATTATATTTTTATGAAAACTTTATTTGAAATTTAAATTATGCAAAAATATTGGGCTAAGACCATTCTCCAAGTTCAAAATAATCTCCATGCTTAAGAGTATGTTATATGTGATCAAACACCATAATTCATGACGAGGCCAGCACACAACATCGAGCACCAAATCACAACGTAGGAGAGGTGTATATAAATGCGCACTATGCATCAAATGAGGAAGGAAATAGTGTTATATATAAATACCAAATTTATATTTAACACATGTGGGATAAATCCCACATGCCTACAATATAAAGAAAATGTTTTGTATTATAGCTACAATTAGCAGTGTAATACCAGTTGTTGAATGAACACCCAGGTGCCCGAAACACTCAAAAGCTAAACTCCAAATGGCACATGATTCCCAAGGAATTATGCTAGGTAAATATATGATGGAAGATGATCACAAGGACATCTAGAAATAAATTTCATTGAGCAATTAAATTTTGTTGATCTATTTCATATTACAGGTGTTAAAGGTATGTGCATTTGGACATATCTCACTATCCTTATTCCATTGCAGAACCCCCAAGTTTTTCACATTTTAACATGGAGGAGGGTTCCGCAATGGGTTTTTCAACAAAGAAACCTTGTACTATGTGGCACTCATTAGAAAATTGTCGAACCCCTGCAGTGTAATACCCTATACCGCCTAGACCCTCTCCGCATTCTGCTTATGTTTTCTAAAACCTCCACTTGTCTTCTTTGGAAACACACTAATAAGAGAGTAAGGAACCTCTTTAAAGTGTATTTTATAATTTAAAGGGAAAATATATTAGTTTTTATCATTCCTTATGATGATTACATAGAGGAAGTGAATAGAAATTTATTTGTTAGCATAAGGATCAAGATGTGTTTTGAAGGAGAAAAATTCCTCGAGTGGAGGTTTATTGGTATAATTATTAATGTGGGTGAAGTTGATAATGTAAGATGGCCAAATTTAAAGTGGAAATCACTTAAGATCTAGCAGGATGAAACATTAGTGGTCTCTCAACTAGAGAAGGTTTCACCATAGGAAATTAAGAAGTTCGTAGATTCATACGCAACACTTAATTCTTTGCTAGCATCAAGGACGAAGAAGCCTTGCCCCAACTTGGTATTCTCATCATAGGAGTTAATGATACATGGGTCAAGAAAAACAACAACAGATTCTTGACAGGGCACACGGATTTCCAAGGGTCTTCCAATCTCATGAAATGAGGACTTTTATAGGATCACTAGATAACAATGAGGTGGAGAGCTCTCAAAACCCACTAATAAGGGAATCTACTATGGACCAAAATAAATATAGTGTTGGTGCTCGAATCATTTATGGGTAGATGAACTACAACTTCCTCACATCATCATGCCAATGGTGTAACATTCATCAATTGAAGTGCGGAAAATTGTTCTATTTTTGTCTACCCACTTTGAACTTTGCATTTGATAGAAAATGATCAAGCTTCCCTTGTGCACATATATAGATAAAGATCAAATATTTGTATTGCCTAAGTAGTCTCTCGATGAATTAAATTTTGATAATATAGAGTCATTAAAATACTCACACCCACAGTGCTTTAGAACTACTGAGGTGTTCTAAAAAGTGGTATCACAACTTATAGATTATGCACATGAAGGAACAGGTTAAGGAAGATATAATAGACATAATTGATAGGTGAATCTATCATATCATTTCTTATATGGTTTTTCTAGCTTCTAGGTCAAACAAAGTTGTGGTTTTCCTTAAAAAAATCCAATAACAAACATATTGCAGTGTTATGAACCAATGAATCAATTTTAGAGATGGTAAATGGAGACTCACAACACGTACAATTATCCAATGTTGGACATAATAGCAAGAAAAGGTAAAATGTGGTTTCAAGCAATAGGCAAACAATAATTTAGATGGATATATCTCCCTCTCATGCCAATGACTTGGATTTAATTGACTAATGGAACACTAGAGCTCAGTGAAGTTGTCCAATAAACTCTGGAATTTCCTAACACTAAATTGTTTGTTGGTAATCTTCCCAGTTCTAGGAATTATGAAGCTGTAGTAAAGGGGATTGAATCACTTTATTTTGACATGGAAAAAATGCAAGAAAATTCAAATAATAATATTAGTTTTTACAATGGTGTCAAAGCATTTTGTGTTTAATCAATGCAAAAATAAGGTTCTCAAAATAGACGATCCATAACCTTTTCTATCTTGAGGAATTTAAGATAATTGATTTAAAAGTAAGTTCAATGGCAAGTCCTTGAGAGGTAGCATCAATTTCGTTGCAGTGGCCATTACAAAATAAATTTTTGGCATCATCTAAATGGAAAGGAGAAGACACATAAAGGAAAGCAATTATTTTATTACAAAAGCAATAATCTCCAGAGAAGATTATGCCACCTGATCAAGTAGTTACTTTTGAATACAAAGGCATATACAAGAAATATAGAGTAGTTGTTTATTCAACTAAAATTCCTTAATACATCACTAAACCATAAGTATGGTTTGGAATATGAAACATAACCATCCATTAGCAAGACATGGGAATCAATAAGTGTAACATGGAGGCATGACAAACTATTTTCTTTGTTATGAAACCAGCTCAAGAAAAGATAGAAAAGATAGATCAACGCCTTAGAATTCAGCCTCTTCGAGGGGGCAACCTCCTTTACATTACATAAATGAACAATTCTTGGATGATACAAATGAAAATACCTTCTTTCTATATATAGGAGTCTAAGGGGTCATAACATAATCAGAGCCGACATAACAATAATAAAGTAAGGGCACAATAATAACAATAGTGGGCTTCTATGAGGCACAATAGTAACAATATGGGCACTACATGGGTACATCAATATAATAAGTGGGTTGTACTAATAACAATAAGGGATTACACTAGTAGTATAGGGGTCTAACATTCTTTCCAAACTACTCATTAAACTACAAGGCCTAGAAGCTACATTACAAAAGGTAGAGGACTCTTATATAATAATTCATGAATTACATTTATTGAGGAAACACACACAAGTGGAGAATTGATAACTAGTATGGAAAGGGTTTATGTTTTCAATGACCAACACAATATCTATTTGAGTAGGATATTGAAAAAAGAGCAATTCTATTCAATTATAGAAGTTGGCATGATTTGAAAATCATTGGATGAGTTTGGACAATCGGATCAAGCAAATAAAAGTACAAATTCAATAACTAGATATATTTAGATTTCAAGTAACATCTCCAGCGATCAGCGGGCATTTATTTCAACATTTTGAGGTAGAGAATTAGTGGATAAGGAACACATCCCATATTTTAAGCAAGCATTTTAGTTAATAGGTGGCAAAATCAAGTCAATGTTTCACAATTTGAAGGCAACATCCTTGCATTTGAGGAACATAAATGGAAATCAGTTGAGCATATTTTTTGGATTCGGATCAACATATCCACAATTACAACATAGGTTTATCATCAAAAGCAGCTAGTAAAAAAATATTTGAACATTCGAAGGGTATCAAAATACACATTTTAAGTTTCTAGGGAAGAGGTGTTATAGCATCATTAGCAACCAAGAAGAATGTTCCAGATCTCTTGCAATTGTTCATCAATTTATTCTAGTTTTTGTTTATATATGTTGATTTTGTTTCTTAAAAGTTAGAAACATACATCTTGATGTATTTTTTTCTCTATATATTTTACTATTTGTAATGTAAAAGTGTTGGATTTTGATGCCAAAACCTTACCATATTTGTAAAGATTTATATTGAATATTTTTTAATTGAAGTAATTTGGCTTTACTTTCATGACAAAATTTGTTTCTCATGTATGTCTTTCCTTGTGATTTCATAATTTGTTATGTATGTGTTCAAGGTAACATAGAAACTAGGGCAAGGCTAAGTTTGAGTATCAACCTCCCTAACAACCCACTACAAAGTTATCATCATTATGGAGACTAGATAATTGAATAGTATGTTTAAAACTATTCCTTTGCATTATTTAATTATTTCCTTTTGTCATATCTTGAATGTATATGTGTTTGGCTATAGAATTATTCTATACACATCTACAAAATATTATTTTATTGAGCATTCAGTATGGATACTTAATTATCTAATTTATCTTCTATTCCTCTATCAAACTCTTTAAATCTATGTTATTTTGTCAGAACTAGATGATCAAGTTTTAGCAAGAGAGGGATTTATTTATGAGGAGATATTAGATGCTCATGAGTAACCACCTACAACAAATAATAGATTTTGTCATTATGCTTCATAGGTTGTTGTCCAGTGACAGTGAACAATGTTAAAAAAATCCTCACAACACTTGAGGGAGCCCCCTCTAGTTTGAGGGCCATCTTGAACCTAAATTTTGGTCGAGCTGGTTTCTCAACGCAGTTTTGTAGCCAAGAAATTCCTTCAAGAAACTAATACAATACATATTATGAAGTTAGGGTTTAGGAGAAACCCTGGATTATGACAAGGATTTTACATATGCAATGTGAAGATTTTCTAGCAATTATGACAGGCTTGAAAGAGACATAGATGGAATAGCCTCGATTGGGATTTGGTTATTGATGAAGTATTGAAGGCAACAAGGTTATATGTGTTATCCATGATAGCCCCTAGAAATAATTTTCAGTTTGATTAGCCATTTTAGATAGGGTTTTTATGTTTAGGTGAATGTAAAATTTGTCATATTGTACATTTAGTGTTTGGTGGGGTCAGCATAAAAGTGTAAAGGTCACAATTCCATTTGTATAAAGGTCATAGTTTAATAATTGAGTCATATAGCAATTTTAAAAACTTTCACAGCAACTCCAGTTTAGCAAACTCAGGGTTTGCTATGAAAGTTTCTAACAATTCCGTAGAAAAACGATCCATCCTAACACTTGTCCCGTTACGAAAGTATGTTGCTATGTATCTGTATTATTTTGAATGAGCGTTAGTGAGTCAAAGTTGTGCTAAGTCATAAACACCTTTATCTATGTGCCATCAACTTATTTCCATCAATTCTTACCTTTCCTTTTTCCACTTTATACCATTTTCTGCTATCGAAGTTCACAAGCGTTGTGACTGTAATAGGGTTTTACGCTATCAAAATGACTCTAGATGTGCTCTAAGTGTGGCCTAGGTGTTCATAAGTTGATTTTCAGGTGAAGAGGAAGAAAATCACAAGAATCTCTTGAAGTGTTTCTAACATGGCATCCATAAAATAGTATAAAGAAGATAATGTGGTGCATTATGAGCCCATGGACATGAAATTACTTGTAGAAGACTCTTATTTTGTATATTCATTTACCAACGTGGGATGTATATGTATTTACCAAAAATTGTAGGTTTTTCAAATTTCATTTTTAGACCTAGAAATCTTGTCACTAGATCAATGTAAAATGCTACAGAGATACCAAAAATAACTCTAGAGGAGACAGACCCAACAAAATAAAGAAAAGGCAAAGAGCCCATTGAGAAGACAAGTCAAGAAGAATTATTACAAGAACAACTACAAGAGGTAAGGGAATAACTCATTGAGAAAAAACTACAAGTTGAAGACTTCAAGAAAGAGATGGCACAACAAATAGACTTTTATGATGAAGTGACGAAAAAGTCTAGGAAAATGGTGAAGAGATCTTTACCTCTACACAGGATGCTAAAGCACACCTACAGGAGGAATACTTGGTTGCAAGAAGATAGGAGAAAGTTGCAGAATAGGGTCAAATTATTGGAAGAACTGATTGAGAAGATCAAAGCTGAGCTTTTAAGGAAGAACCTCAAGATTATAGTTGTAGAGGAGGACACTCATTGAAAGTGGTCAAAGCTGATCAAATCCACATTTTTGCCTATTATATCTCTTAACTAACCTTTTTCAACATTATACATGGTGGAGTAGACTTCTAGAGGTGATAAGAAAGGATAAAAATCAGGAAAAAGTCAATACACAGAAAACTTAGAAATTTTGTAGCAACTCCCCATAATGAAGCAGGAAATTTGCTACGAAACTGTTGTAGCTTTCCATGGAGAGAAAAGCCAAAAAAAAATTCAGTTTGGAGACTATTGATAGAATGAGTTTAATAAAAAAACATTACTAAACACCTCATAATCAAAAAAGGCATAAAAATGACAACATAGGGGTGGATTTTGAATTTGCTACAAAAGTATGGTACTGAATTTGAAAGAACTATGTTTTCTCTGTGTTTTGACATTTTTGGTATTAACATTTTGACAACAATGCCATCAAGGGATTACTACACATCAAAGAGTATTTAATAATTTCCACTTCATCATGCAAAACTCATATTTTTCATAATTCCAAGTCAGCACATAGCCACATCATCATAACAACCAGCTCATCAAAGAGGGCAATCAGCAAAAGGAAATCAGATCATCATCAACATGTTGAAGGTGTAATGACACTCCAACAAATTCAGAAAATAGTTGGGCTCGGTTATCTTCATCAACAAAAAGTGGTTAAAGTCTTAAAATCTAGTAGAGTCCTAGTTGAATTCAAACTATGTAAAACAGAAAATCCCTACGAGGACTTTGTTAGTTAGAAGAAAAATAGGAATAAGTCTCTTAGATAGTGGATCAAATCTAGCCCAGGTGGTAGGTTGATGTAAAGAGATCTTTTCTCTATAAATAGATAGCTTTTTGACTTTGGGAAGGGTTGATCAAGGATGTGAAGAAGCTACCATATGTAAATTTTCTCAGTTAATATACATTTACTGGCATACTCTGTTTTCATTACCTGAGATACAGATTTTGGTTTATATGTTTACTTGTTCTGTCTTTTACATTGATATCAGTTTTTAAAGCATTATGATCACTTGGAATTTAGTATTAAGGATTGCTCCAACTTCCTTCATATGTTTTGTCTGTTGTTAAAGGGTTTTATTGACTTCCTTTCTAAGCCAAAAGATGCCTCAGTTTTCTCGAAAATGGTTATGTAAGTAATTGAGTTTCTTATAATTGACTCCATGTCCAATGGTTGTAGTATTCACTCCCTTCACCTGATAAAATACAAGAAAAATTAGAGTTAGAGAGCTGAAAAACTTGAACCTCACACAGTTCATAAGTTATTTTTGAGAGAGCCCTCTCTGATTGGAAGGGATAACTTCCAGTCAAAACTAGGTTCAAATAGCTGCACTAGGTTAGAGGTTGAGATAGCCCAACCTATTCTAGCCTAGTGATAACATTTTGGCACCATTGCTAGGGAGTTCGAAATTTATATTACCCTTGATGTTTCATTTCAAAAGTTTGAGCCCTTGAAGGTAGTAGGAGATCAGAATATTTGATTTTGTATTTTTACCTTGGTGACTCCATTGATATCATCAACTTAAAGGTGGCTTCCAAGAATATTCATATGAGGAGCAATCCAGACCCTAACCCACCATAGATAGTCGATGACCCAAAGAAAATTCTCAGAAAAGATGCTAGCTCATCAAAATATGGTACTTCATTTCTCTTAAGATCTACCTCCTTTCCCTCTGGGGATGTTCAAAATATTGAAGGAATTAAATTTGATGAATAATTTGAGCCAATATTGTTTAGATCTGAATCAGAGAATGATTTACCAAGAGTAGGGGTAGATTCTACTTCTAAAGTTTCTAAAGAAGTTAAAGATAGGTTTTGGGAAATTGTTGCATCAGAATTATCACTTGAACAAGAGTCTTTAGAAAAACTAAGAGAACTTTATCCTTCTTAAATCTTGTGAAGAAAATAAATTAGTTTCCCCTTACATGAAAGGATTACTTTTATTTCTAAGTCAAAAGTCCATGTCACTCAAGTCCATTCAAGAACACCTTCTTTCATCACTACCCCTGCTAGTTTCATTTTTACCCCTCATGTTGGAATTCCTGCCAGTACTTCTGCTATGGCAAGCCATGCTAGATGTGCTCCTCTTGTTTTACTAGCCATACTCCATGACTTACCTCAAGGGTACTCCACTAGAATAAAAACATTTGGAACTGAGGAGGGAATTATTGCAGAACAACATGTTGACCAGTTCAATGACTTTATAGACCTAAAAGAGGTAGACTATGAAGAGGTCAAGATGAGGCTATTTGTGCAGAGCTTCATTGGTGAAGTGAAAAAATGGTTTAAAGATTTATCCCTTGGATGTTTACATAATTGGGATGAATTAGAAGACAATTTCTTGAGGAAATAGGGAAGTAAAGTTAATCATGTACAAGCTTTGAGTGAATATAACAATTTGAAGAAGGCAAGTCATGAATCAATACAAGATCTTTCAAAAAGGTTAAATAAATTCTATAATTCCATTCTTGCTCACATAAAACCTCCCCCAAGAGCTTCCTAATTACACTATGTTGAGTATTTTGATTATGAGTTTTCCATTCTACTGAGAGAAAGAGAGTCTGCTACCTTAGCTGACATGAAGAACGATGTTGTGAAAGAAGAAGTTAATATGGCTGCAGCAAAAAGGTCAAAAGTTGGGAAAGGAAAGGTAAAAGAGGAAGAACAACCTTTTACATATTCTGATGTCAAATTTGATACTACGATGAAAACAATGGAAAGGCCTATGGATAGACCGACCCTTGGAAATAATCCTCTGAATCCATAAATACGTGAAGATATCATTCATTTCTTGGATGAAGATGAAAAAGGAATGTTTTTAACAAAAGAATGACATGATGAATCTAGTAATGACCTAGGTTATGATGAAACTATTCAACAATAAAAATATTTAGAAGTCTATCAGCATGGAATTCTAGAGATGCAAAAACAATATAATCTGAGGAACAAAAATGTTCCTATAGTTACAAATACGAATGAGCCTAAGAAAGATGCTCCAAAATTTTTTGAACAAAAGAAAGGGATTCCTGGAAAGGAACTTGAGAAGGATCAACCAGTTTTTAACTTAGAGAATGAAATTTTAAAGATAAAGATTATTGTCCCCTTTGGAGAAATAATAAGGGTTACAAAATATAGAAAGAAAATTGTCAAAATTCTTAACAATGAATTTGGACCCTCTAATATTTTAAATCTGCAAGAAGATCATCCTATTGTATTCCTAGGGCCAAGAGAAGAAGATGAGAAAAATGAAGACGTACCACCTTTCTATGTGAGTTTAAACATCCATGACATGACACTACATAATTCTATCTAAGATTCAGGGGCATTACACAATCTAATGCCTAAGGTCATCATGGAGAGGTTGGGTTTATACATAACTAGACCATACAAACACTTATTTTCATTTGATTCAAAGAGAGTGCAATGTATAGGTCTAATCAAATATGTGGTTGTTGGTTTAACTCAAATTTATGCTAAAACTATATTGATGGACATTATTGTGGCTACTATTCCACCAAAATTTGGTGTGCTGCTATCTAGATCATGGTCTGGAAAAATCAAAGAAACCATTCAAATGGACATGTCCTATGCTACTATCCTAGTTTTTGGTGAACAAAGGAGATAATACAGAGAGTCTAGGATGGCATATATGGTCAACAACAATTATAAACCTCAAAAGTTTCCAATATATGCAGTGGAGAATGAATTAGGCTCATCTGTACTCTTCAATAAAATCACCAATAACACAGAAAAGTAGCATGCAAAAAAAGGGCAACAAGTTGAAGAAATTGATAGGAAAGGTTGGTGACACATGAGATTTGATGGTGCTGCAGGAAGAGATGGAGCTGGTGCAGGTATTTAGATAATCATCCCAGGAGATGAAATTAAGTTTTTTCTTATAAACTCAATTTCGATTGCACAAATAATATGGTAGAATATGAAGCATTGGTTTTGGGTTTAGAAGTATTGAAGAATTTAGGTGCTAAGAAAATCTATGTTTTTGGTGATTCTAAATTGGCCATCAAACAAGTTAACAACACATATCAAACCAAGGATGTTAGAATAAGAGAATACAAAAATTTGATTCTTGAACTATTGGAAATTTTTTAAGAATACAATTTCACAATCATGCCTAGAGAACAGAACAATATTACATATTCCTTAGTTGTTTCAGCTTGTCTATTTACAATTCCAATTCATTCCAGTAAGAAATGAGGTTGAAATTAGGCATAGGCCAGCCATACCTAATAACACAACAAACTGGGAAGTATTTGATAATGATCAGTAAGTCAAAAAATTCTTGGAATTTAAATAAGAATTTGAAACTACTCAAGTTGACTAGCAAAACATCTTTGTTGAAACCAAAGATAATACTGAAGTTGTCCAACTCAAAAAAAATTGTATTCCAAAGGGATTGATGCCTATTGAAAATTTGTTTGACCAGAATGATGTGGCCAAGAACCCTAAGATAAAATCTGATGATGAGAAGGTTGAAACTTATTACCTTGGTACTGCAAAAAATCCAAAGAATGTCAAGTTGTCCAAATTTCTTTCTTCTGAGGTGAAACAAAATATCTAGATTTGATGAAGAGATACATATATATCTTTGGAGTTATGTTCATTTAAAAAGGTATGATCCAAATGTTATCCAACATATAATACCAATAAAAGAAAATGAAAAAACTTTTAAACAAAAACGAAGGAGGATCAATCCATTGCTTTTGCCATTGATTTAAAAGGAGATCAAAAAGTTGTTTGAAGAAAATATCATAGTGCCATTAAGGTTTCCCAAGTGGTTGGCTAATCCGATACCCATGAGAATGAAGAATGGGGATATTAGGATATGCATTGATTTCGTAATCTTGAATAGAGCTTCATTAAAAGATAACTATTTGCTTCCCAAAATGGATCATATATTGCAGAACATTGTAGGATCACAAAGGATTTCTATGTTAGATGGTTTCTCATGTTATAATAAGATATTAATGCATCCATATGACCAATAAAATATAGCCTTTACCACACCATGGGGAAATTTTATGTATGCAAAGATTCCCTTTTGACTTGTGAATGCAGGGGAAAATTTTCAGAGAGGTATGGACATTGCATTTGCAGATGAGATAAATAGGTTTGCAGTGGTATATTTGGATGATATCACTATGTTTTCTAAAAAGGAAGAAGAACATCTCAATCATTTGGAAAGAGTCTTTCAAAAATGTAGAAAAATTGGTATTTCTTTAAACCCTACTAATAGTATTTTTTCTTTGACAAAGGGAAAGTTGTTTGGTCATATTATATCAAAGTAGGGAATTAAGTTTGATCCAAGTAGGGATGCTGCTATCCAAAAATTTGGTTTTCCAAAAAATAGAAAGAAATCCAATCTTTTTTAGGAAAAGTGAACTTTGTTAGAAGATTTGTTCCTAATTTTGCAGAAATTGTGAAACACGTCGCAAAGATTCTTAGGAAATATTTTGATATTAAATGGACAACATAGGCTAAACATTCATTTGAAGAAATCAAAAGGGCTCTTACTCAAGCTCAAGTTCTCATAAATCTTGATTTTTCAAAGCAATTTTTGCTTTTTGCTTTTTCTTCAAAACACACAGTTGCTAGAGTATTGTTGCAGAAAATACATCAACGTAATGAACAACCTATTTTATTTTTCAGTAGAACACTTAGAAACTTTGAATTGAAATATAACATCATGGAGAAGAAAGCTTATGGTCTCGTGAAGGCTCTTAAATATTTTAGGGTGTATGTTATTCATTCACATATTGTTGCTTATGTACATACTGTCATAATCAAGGATATATTAACCCAAGATGATCCTGATGGTAAGAGGTGTAAGTGGATTGCCACCCTGCTAGAATATGATTTGGAAATCAGACCTACAAAATTGGTAAAAGGAAAAGCATTGGAAAATTTGATGACCCAATCAAAATTTGACTATCTAGACATAGATTTTGTAGATGAAATTTCATATGCAATTGAAGATGAAGAACTAATCTCTATTAAAGAAAAGTTTACAATGTAAGACTGGTATAAAGATGTTATCTTTTTTATGCAAAATCATAGAGCTCCTCCTGAACTAACAAAGTCAAAATCTATATTTTTCAAGTTGAAATCAGTGAGATATTCATTTTGAATAAATTTCTATATTGGAAAGATTCAGATGGAATACTTCTTAATTGCCTATTAGAAGATGAGGCTGAAAAAGTGATTGAAGAGTTTCATAAAGGTGATTGTGGAGGTCATCATTACTGGAAAGAAACAATGAATAAGATACTTAGAGAGGATTTTATTGGCCTTCAATGTTTAAAGATCTATATAAAAGGGTTGTTTCTGAATGTCAAATATTTGATGGGAAAAGGAAGTTACTACCATTACCTTTGAAACCTATTTTTGTGGAAGCTCGTTTCTAGAGTGGGGGTTATATTTTATTGGCGAAATACATTCTACATCTTGAGGACAACATCAGTGGATCCTAACTGCCGCTGATTATTTTACAAAGTGGATTGAAGCAATTCCCACAAGACAAGCTACAAATGCAATCATTATCCAATTCCTGGAAAACAACATCTTGTCAAGATTTTGCTGCCCCATGAAGATCATCACCACAATGCTCATGCCTTCAAATCGAAAAGGCCGGTAAGTTTTTGTAACCAATATAATATCACCCTTGGTCATTCTACAACCTATTACCACCGAGGTAATGGCTTGGCTGAGTCATCAAACACAATCCTAGTTAGAATCTTCAAAATAATTTTGCAGGAAAATAGAAGGTAGTGGCATTTAAAACTTAAATTTGCTTTATGGGCTGACAGAATTTGTACTAAAAGGTCTATAGGAGTTTCTATTTATGAGTTAGTTTATGGAACTGAAGTTGTTTTTCCTAGCTCTCTTGGAGTTCTAGTTATGAAACAGTTGCAAGGAATAGAAGAGGAATAAAATGCTATCCAAAGGAGCTTCGATCAACTAATTATTTACAGGAAAAAAGAGAAGACATTTATAGTAGTCATCAACAATCTCAGAACATAATTAAAAATACATTCGACAAAAAGACAAAAGAAGAAAATTTTAGTCCTCAAGATGTAGTTTTGAAGTGGGAGGCTAAGATTGAAGATAAAGGAAAACACAAACAAGTTTGAAAAACCTATGGAAAGGGCCATATGATATTTCAGCCTACCATGGAAATAATACATTCATAATGCAAGAGATGGATGTCAATTGTGTATAGGAAGACCTATCAATGGTAGGTTTCTCAAGCATTATATCTCTTGATCCCGTTGAGTTGGAAGGAATGCCATTGTATATACTCCATTTTTGTTTTCTCATTTGTAGGTGTGGATGATCTATTTGACAAGTTTGAGCCCGAAGTGAAGGCCATAAAAGCTTTGAGATTATGTCATCGATTTTTATTTTTCAATAAGGCAACTAGTCTCCTGGTTTATTGTTGAACCACAAGGTCGCAACATCCCAGTTGGAGCTATTGTTATCCATGATAGCCCCTAGAAATAATTCTCAATTTGATTAGTCATTTTAGATATGGTTTTTATGTTTAGGTTCATGTAAAATTTTCATATGGTACATTTAGTGTTTTTTAGTGTCATCATAAAAGGGTAAAGGTCATAATTCCATTTTTATAGAGGTCGTCGTTTCATAATTGAGTCACTTGACAATTTTTCAAACTTTAGCAACAACTCTAGTTTAGGAAAATGAGGGTTTTCTATGAAAGTTTCTGAGAGTTCCATAGAAGAGTGGTCCATCCTAACACTTGTCCCACTACGAAAGTCCATTTTTGTGTAACAATATTATTTTAAATGAGCATTAGTGAGTTAGAGTTGTGTTGAGTCATAAACACCTTTATCCCTGTGCCATCCACTTCTTTCCATTCATTCTTACCTTTCCTTTTTCCACTTTATATCATTTGCTGCTACCAAAGTTCACAAGTGTTGTCACTGTAATAGGGTTTTATGCTATCAAAACGAGTCTAGCTATGTTATAGGTGTTCTTAAGTTGATTTGCAGGTGAAGAGGAAGCAACTCACAAGCAGCTCCTGATGTGTTCCTACCATGGCATATAAAAAATAGTATAAAGGACTTGTTTTGGTGTTTTATGAGCCCATGGACATGAAATTACTTGAAGAATAACTTGCTTTTGTATAGTCATTTGCGAACATGGGATGTCTATGTTTTTTCCAAAAATTATAGGGTTTTCATGCACAAATGACTAAAGACTTTTCCATCAATTTCACCGAGATTGGTATGAAGGTTGGCATCTTAACATTAGTTGTTTCTCTTGATATGATTGCTATGCTACTGAAATCCCAAGGTCATGGGAGACATGGTTTAAAGTCCAAAAGTTCAAGTTACAGAATTGTGATGAATTTTTGAAGGAAGAACATCAAGGAATTGACATGATAGGAGGCATCTATAGAAACTGCCTTAAGGAGAATTATTCTAAGTTGCTGATGGTTATTCAAAAATATTTCACATGTGAAGGAAGGTTCCATATGGTCTATTACTACCACTTTAGGTTGTTCCATATATATCCCTTTCGATCTCTTCAGAAGTTTAGGGAAAATGGATGACAAGTTTCAAGATAAACCAAATAAAAGCAATACTTATGTTTTCATCATGTACTTATCAAATTATTGGTGGTTAAAGAGTTAACAAGTTAAACATAGATTGGCTCACATTTTTGTTTCTGAGTGGTTATGAACTAGATGTTGCCACTCATAGAAAAACTCCTAAATCACAGCCAGTAACTCCTAAAGAAGACAAACCACTTGTGTTAGAGCCTAAAGTTAGAGATCCTAAAGCCAAAGCCTCTACACTATGACAGATTCTAAAGCCAAAGCTTCTACACTTGTGATAGAGCCTAAAACTAAAGCTTCTACAAGTTCAAAGAGGAGGATGACTAGGAGCCAGAGCAAGAAAAAGGGTAATCTAGCTAACATCCTAGAGGCCATAGAGATAGAGGAAAGTCCAGAAGTAAGGCCTAAAGAAACGTTACCTAAAGAAACAATACCTAAAGGAGTGATGCCTGTGGATATAGCATCTGAAGAGGAAACCAAAGAAAGGACTCCTGAGAAGAGAAAAAGGGCTAAAAAATTAAACTTCTCACAAGATGATTCAGGTTTCATTTTTAAGCCTAGAAATCTTGTCACTAGATCAATGCAAACTACTATAGAGATACCAAAAATACCTCTAGAGGAGATAGAGCCAGCAAAAGAAAGAAAAGGCAAAGAGCCCATTCAGAAGAAAAGTCAAGAAGAAGTCTTACAAGAACAACTAAGAGAGGCAAGGGAAGAACTCATTGAGAACAAACTACAAGTTGAAGACTTCAAGAAAGAGATGGAATAGAAAATAGAATTTTATGATGAAGTGACGAAAAAGTTTAAGAAAATGGTGAAGAGATATTTACCTCTACACAGGATGCTAAAGTAAACCTACAGGAAGAATACTTGACTACAATAAAATAGGAGAAAGTTACAAAATATGGTCAAATTATTGGAAGAATTGATTGAGAAAATCAAAGCTGAGCTTTTAAGGATGAACCTCAAGATTATAGCTGTAGAGGACACTCATTGAAAGTGGTCAAATCTTATCAAATCCACATTTTTTTTCATATTGTATCTCTTAGCTAACCTTTTTCAGTATTATACATGGTGGAGTAGACTTCTAGAGGTGATAAGAAAGGATAAAAATAAGGAAAAAGTCAATACACAAAAAACACAGAAATTTCGTAGAAACTCCCCATAATAAAGCAAGAAATTTTCGACAAAACTGTTGTAGCTTTCCATGGAGAAAAAATCCAGCAAAATTTTCAGTTGGGAGAGTTTTGATAGCATGAGTTTAATAAAAAAAAATTACTAAACACCTCAGAATCAGAAAAGGCATCAAAATTATAGCATAGGGGTGGTTTTTTAATTTGCTACGAAATTCTGCTACTGAATTTGAAAGAACTTTGTTTTCTCTGCATTTTTAGAGTTTTGGTCTTAATAGTTTGACAACAATATCATGAAGGGATTATTACACATTAGAAAGTATTTAATAATGTCCACTTCATCATGCAAAACTCCTATTTTTTAGAATCCTAAGTCAACACATAGCCACATCAGCATAACAACCAACTCATCAAAGAGGACAGTTAGAAAAAAGAAAGTAGATCATCGTCAACATGTGGAAGGTGTAATGATAATCCAGAAAATTTAGGAAATAGTTGGGCTCAGTTATCTTCATCCACAGAAAGTGGTTAAAGTCTTAAAATCTAGTAGATTCCTAGTTGAATTCAAACTATGTAAAACGGGAAATCCCTATGAGGACTCTGTCAATTAGAATAAAAATAGGAATAAGTATCTTAGATAGTGGATTGAATCTGGCCTAGATGGCAGGTTGATGTAAAGAGATTGGCTGCCTGATGTAAAGAGATATTTTCTCTATAAATAAATAGCTTTTTTACTTTGGGAAGGGTTGATCAACGATGTGAAGAAGCTACCATATGTAAATTTTCTTAGTTAGCATACATATACTGGTATGCTCTATTTTCATTACTTGCAATATAGATTTTGGTTTATATGTTTACTTGTTTTGTTTTTTACATTGATGTCAGTTTTTAAATAATTATGATCACTTGGAATTCACTATTAAGGTCTTCTCCAATTTCCTTCATATGTTTTATTTGTTCTTAAAGGGTGTTACTCACTTCATTTCTAAGCGAAAAGATGCCTTAGTTTCCTCAGAAAATAGTTATGTAAGTAATTGAGTTTCTTGTAATTAACTCCATGCCCAATGGTTGTAGTACTCACTCCCTTTCACCTACATAAAATACAAGAAAAATTAGTGTTAGTCAGCCAAAAAACTTGATCCTCACATAGTTAATATCATAAGTAATAATTTGAGGGAGCCCTCTCTGATTGGAAGGGCTAACTTCTAGTCAAAACTAGGTTGAAATAGTTTCACTAGGTTAGAGGTTGAAACAACACAACACACTCTAGCCCAATGATAACAATATGGATAATGAATAGTAATGACTCTTGAAGGTTGGCTCAAGAGGGAGAAGATCACCTCACATTGAAGATAGGTAACTTTTCGATCTATGTTACTTCTTTATGCTTATTGATTTGATAATTGATAATACTTCATGCATGTATATTTGAGTATTTGGATACTACTAAACTCCTAATGAGATGTTATAAGTGAATTCTTCTTGAGGATCATGGCTAGTGCAGGAAGAGAAGAGCCAATGCTGAAAAAGGGAACATGAACTTGATGAAAGGTTGATAAAGTACTTTAATTTTCTATGTCAAATAAGAAGGATCATAGGTATTTGAACACTACAAGGTATGTATGGTGTATTGTTTCAATATTATATGGCAAGATAAGCCCTAAGGTATGATGAGAATATCACATTCACAAATGCCCCTTGCATGCATATGAAAGTAAGTTTGATTGATGGTACTTATGATGAAATAGTGCACTTAGTATTGGGATAGTATCTTACATTCTATTTAGAAACATTGATATATTGGTATACTTGGAAAAGTATGATGAATTTCTAAATTTTATGAAGCAAGCTAGATACGTTGTTTTTTCTATGATGACTTGATATTATTGTTAATGCTTATGAAAAACATGATAACCATAGAAGTGTAATGATAATATTGTTGCTCAATATCCCCTTGTTGACCTTAGCTTAGTAATCTTGACAATGTAATTACATTTGGATGCCCTGACTTGATGGTCTAATCTATGTAAGTGATATTGTGTTCATGATCTTTGACGTATGATGATACATCTATCAAGTTCATATGTGATGATGAACTAGTTGATGCTAACGTGATGAATATATGTTTTATGATCCAACAGTTTCGTTGATGCATGACAGTATTATGATAGATAGGTTGATAATGATGATGTCTAAAGTGATCAGTCATTAAGAGGGAGACTCTTGATAAGATCCCTACACCTGTTATTATTTTCATTAAATATATGGAATATTCTTTACTGTTGAAATAATTTTTATGGACATAAATAGAAAAATATATGACATTGTTGGTTTTCAGCAAGTTTTGGTGTGAGAAGAGAGGGGTTCCCTTAGTCTAAGCCCCAACTACACTGAAGAAAGCTTATCAGTGCAGTTATAAGCCTCACAACCACACATAAGAAAGCCTATTAGTGTAGTTATGCCTATAGGTCACAAAATCCATGGAAAATTTTAGGGTTTCCCTTAGTCTAAGCCCGAACTACATGGAAGAAAGCTTATCAGTGCAGTTATAAGCCTCACAACCACACATAAGAAAGCCTATTAGTGTAGCTATGCCTATAGGTCACAAAATCCATGGAAAATTTTAGGGGCGAATGTTTGCCCTTTGGGGGAATTAAGGGGTTGTAAATTTTTAGTGGGCGAAGATTTTGTATCATAGTACATTTTTACAAATCACCTCAAATACCCAACCTTATTTTAAGGGAGAGGGTAAAAAATGTAAATTTAGCCCTGGAAATTAGGAGTTACAACCTTCCATTCGCCCTAATTTTCAAGAATAGGTTTTATTTAAGTGAATCCTATGGGCCAAATACCATATTTATAAAAGAGGTATGGTAAATTAATAAAAATATAAATAAATGAGAGGTATGGTAAATAAATAAAACATTTTTTATATTTACTCCATAAGTCACCTTATATACATGCAAGGGTGTAAACAAATAAAAATATAAGTAAAGTGGAGGTATGGTAAATAAATAAAACATACTTACTCAAAAGTTATGGTAAATAAATAAAAATATAAATAAATTAGATGTATGGTAAATAAATAAAACCTCTTTTTATATTTAGTCCATAACCCTCGTTCTATTTATGAAGGCTCAGAAAAGAGGTTTTATTTAAGTGAATCCTATGGGCTAACTACCATATTTGTAAAAGAGGTATGGTAAATTAATAAAAATATAAATAGACAAGAGGTATGGTAAACAAATAAAACATTTTTTTATATTTACTCCATAATTCACCTTATATTTATGGACACTCAAAAAATGTGTTATATTTAGGTGAAACCTATGGGAAAAATACTATGGGACAAATACCATGAGCTAGATTATTATTAATAACATGAAAAAAACATTATTAACCCTAATATTAGTATTGATAAAAATAAAAATGGCACATGGTATTGACCCATGGTATTCACCTGGAATGTAGCCTATTTAAATGGGGGAATTAAACTAGCATAGATCCATCTTTACTCTAGATCTACTAACCCCCGAGAGGTATCAAATATTGTGATATGCAAACTAGCATAGAGTGAAAAAATATTTGATCCCTCTAGGGGCTTGGTGGATCAAGAGTAAAAATGGATGTTGTAATTTAATGTATCTTAAACATTTTAGCTTGGTTAAAATAAAAAAGAAAATAAAAATCAACTATTAATTTTATTAATTTTTATAAATTACTAATAGTAATTTTTAAACTCTAGGTTTATGATAACCCATGGTATTGACCCATGGTAATACCATGGTATTCATGTGAGCATAGACTATTTAAAGGGGAAATTCTATCATCTTGGATCCATCTTAATTCTAGGTCTACCAATTGCTGAGAGGGATAAATAGATTTCATCCCCCTAAGAGTGGTAGATGTGGAGTTAAGATGGATATAGGTTGGTTTTTATGATAATGAAGATATTAAATAAAGTTAGGAAATTATATTGTAAAAACATCTTAAGGTGATTAAAGCATATACATTGGACAAGTATATTTGTATACTTCTGTTTTAAACTAAAATAAATCCAGGGCTAAAAGGAATGGATTGATTGCACTAGTCATCCTTCTATAACTTTCCAACATAGGCTAGAGTAAACAGATTGTAATTTGGGTAATTTTTCTAACTGCAAACAGGAACATACTTGTGTATTGGCAGGGTGGTTACAAGGTCCCTAGAAGTGATGAATTTGAATTTTTCTTGATTTTATATATAGTATTAGGTTTTTTGTCATGCTTTATGTGAATGACACGGGTGAATTTTATCCTACACCCACTAGGATATCCATATGTAATTTCGGTAATTTTGATTTCAAAAGATATTTAAAGAAATGCAATGATTTCATTTGTGTATTCAATAAACACAATATTCTAATGGAATTCTGCATTTGTGGTTTACCTATACAGATTCCATGGAGAAGTATTAGTGGTGTGACATTAATTGTCCTCAAGCAGAGGCTTTAGTTTTACTCTTTCTGGAAGCAAATACTTGCTTCCAACATTTTTGAGTTCCATGAAAAATTTGAGAGTCCTAATAGTATTCAAGTATGGGTTCAAGAGAGACATAGTATTCAATTATGGGTTAAAGAGATCCACACTGAATGATCTATCGACCTTATCTCCACTTAGTTTAAAACTATTCACTTGGAGAGGTTGCATGTACCCCCACTTCAAGAGCATAGTAAAGTCATGTAGAACTTAGAAAAGCTATCTTTAAGCTTTTAGTGAAGATTGGAAAAATGTCTGGGTTCAATAACACCCAGTCAAGCATTAAGCTTCCAATAATGCTAGATTTTAACTTAAATCACTTTTGTGATTCGGAGGAGATGCCCCCTCATATTTGTAACACATCTTCAGTTGTGAATTGGACTATTACTAACTGTCATTTCCTTCAAAAGTTACCTGATGACTTGGGGAACCTCAACTCTTTATGAATGTTAAGGAAGGAAAGAAAGTACATTATGCTAAGTTCTATTATGATTTTCAAGTTTTTCTTGGATATCTACAACGTTTCAGGTAGGAAAGTACATTCTGTTAATGAAAATTTGTCTTGATAGAAAGGCCCAATTTCAAATTCTAATGCTTTCAAAAAACATTGTATAACTGTAATGTTTCTAAAAGGAAAGCATATTTTTTCAGTCTAAGTATCATGATCCCATATTCCAACTTATTTTTTAGTAACCCATTAGTATTTGTAGCTTTGAATAAATCCACGTCTTTTGATAAGATCCTCTTCCAAATTAGAACGTAGTTTCCTTTTGGCAATAACCACATATAATGTCTTGATTTTGTTATTGAGAAAATGGAGGTTGTGAAACAAGCTTGTGCCATACAAGGACTTGATTCATTGATTATGTATCAATTATGGCTCTTGATGTAACAATATCTTGATTTTGTTTCTTGAAAATAGAGGTTATGCTTTACTATTTCACAGAATTTCTTACAATCTTTCCATAAGTATTGATTTGTAATCTCAGTCATTGAGGGATGACAGTAATGAAAAAGGTTATATTCCATGGTTTGAAGTTCCCCTCTTACTAAATATTTAAATATATCACCACAATTTAACTGTTAGTTGAAGGAATTGTATTTGATTTGTAAACAATTCATTGCTTGATTTATAGATTTTGATTTTTTCCCTTTTTTATTTTTTTCTCAGATTTGGTATGAGATATCTTCCAAGATTTGGGTTCCCTAGTTTCCCCACCATAGCTACAAGGTTCAGATGCTATCATTAAATATTCTCGGAATGTTACAACTTTTCCAGTAAGTGTGCTTTGAAACATTTTTGTTGCTTTTCCATGGTGTTAATGCAAATAAGCACTACAACTAGTGCCATTATTTAGATTAATTGTTGAAATCTAGGTGGTCTTGTAATGATGGAGTGATTGTTTTCTAGCTACTAAGTCCATATGCATTTTTATCTCTTATGTTGTCCTGAGATATTCAAATTCAAAATAAGAATTGAAGTCTCGTTTCCACTGTAGATTGCAGTCAATTTCTTGAACATACTATATAGTAGATTATCTTTTACTAATCAACTATGGATGTGATCCCTCACAGGAAAGGAAATTCAAAGTGACTTTGATTTCACACTAATTTGTCAAAACATCCACACATGAAAGGAGATTGAAAGTGACACTGATTTCACACTGATTTTTCAAAATGGAGGCAAGAGAAAAGGAAACTTTGTATTCAACAATGCTCTTAATTTCATATGTACATGCATAGACATATTAGTAGAAAATATTGAAGGGTTGCCTAAGTAATATTTTCCATTCCACTACATTTTTTATAGCTTGTAAATAAATAACTCGAAATAATTCATTACACTACTTGTTATTCTTTATTAATCAGTGGTTAAGATTTTGATATTGAACTGGCTAAGATTTTTCTTCCTTCTGTGAAATTATGTGTTCTATAATGTTTCTTTTCCATTCACTATGTATAGCATATAAAGTGTGTCTAATGGAGTAGGAAGATTGGAAAGTCTTGTGATCCTTGAACTATGTTAAAAGGTAGAAACCCAATGGGGCAGGGTAGGTGCATCCCCACAAAGGGGTCAGAAATACCAAAGTTGGTATTGGCTAGTGCCTTGAGCTAGAAAGTTTCCTTTACCCTTGTATTAACAATGAATCTGGAGAGGATTCTAATATTATCTTTATAAGATTTATATCAGTTAAGGTTGATGAATAAAATTCATGAGACATGAGCTAGGATGTCCTTGCAAGGTGGTTGTTGATTATTGGAAGCTATGATGGCCATTATGTCAAGCCAAGTGGTCACACTCCCTTGATCATGAGCACGATTGTGATCAAGATGGAAGACTTCATAGTCTAGATTGATTGTTTAGTAGTGATAGTTAGTGGGCTCATTCACAAAAGCTTCTATTTCACTAATCCTTTTTATAGAGTTGTTAGATTAAATTTCCAAAGGTTTTAATTACACTATAGAGTTGAGTTCTAAGAGAGTTGTGATTCACAGTGTTAAGTATAACAGATATGACACTTAAATGAAGACAAGCATAGTAGAGGTATCAGACTCTGTTATAAGCTTACCTTCATCTTATAAGGGACTTGGTTGTCTTTTTTATAATTTTATAAACAAGTTCCATGTCATGGAAATGTGAAAAAAAAACAGTGATATTGCCACCATGTGGCTCTTGTCATATGTGGTTTTATACTTTTTCAAAAAATTCTCTAAGAGTTCACAATGATAAGATTCACTAGGAATTTACAAAGTTTTATTATTCAGTGAAAGACTCGCCAAGATCTTACAAGATTTTATAATTGAGTAATATATTCGCCATGCCTGGTGAGAGATTTGCCAAAAAATTATATATACATATTATATTATTGATAAAATCGCCTTCCATTTTTCCTATATACAATGGAGATTCGCCCATTTATTATACATATAAATTTAGGGGGGGTTCTTAAAATTTTCCCTGACAAAATCTAAAGCCTCATGCATGAAATCAGAAGTGAACCTACAGTATGACAACCCTACATACATGGAACATACAATAGAATTTCCTATGAGCAGGAAACTTTGAATGTTTGACTTTTGTTAGAGAATGTGAATGTTTTGACTAAACTTGTGTTTTCAAGGGACCATAATATGCATATCAATATGTTATTTTTATTTTATCATTGAAGCTAGTATATGATGACATTTGATAATAATTGCAAGTGTTTGACAAGATTTAGCTTATTGGCTTAACTTAGTATAAATGAGCATATTGGCTTGGATGATTGATGATAATTTAGAACTTTGACTTTATACTTGATAATCCATAGATATGTTTTGGGTTATGCATTGATTGAACTCTCTATGATAACAAATTAGGGTATTGATTTTATAACTCATGGTTTTCCTTGATGACAGTCCTATGTGAGCAAAGTGATTTTGAGTTATTAATGTTGGCATTGATTTTATATTGACTTTATTTGATTGAGCACATTGATTGTAGTACAACCTATTGAAGTATGCAGTGATCTCTCTATAAATGCATGAAACTTACATGACTTGGTGTATGCATTTGCATTTAGTGACATAAATGATTCATGTTATGATCATAAGGATGACTTGTTAATGAAAAAAACTTTGATATTAGTTTTGATTTGGCATCTAAGGCTTGATAAGCTGACTTAGTCGATTTATTTGCATTGTGTTGATTTGTGTGAGGTTGAGAATTTTATGATTGCTGAAAGAAAGCTCCTTGAACTTGGTATATCCACATTGACAATTACGTAGTGAAGTCAACAAGATTTTCCAATCCAAACCACTACTTGAAAAGTGGTCCAAGTTATGGCTTTGATTTTGGTTTTATATGATGATGGTCTATTCTTCATAGGTAACGAGCCTCTGATGGTAAAAGTGAGAGGGATTTTCCCTTTGAAGTTTGAAATGAATAATCATTGCACGATGAATTAATTTCTGAAGTTTGGAAAAGAAAATATATAGTATGAAGCTATTATAGAGTTTTTGGAAAGTGGAAATGAAAATCCTTGGACACTCTAATTGAATTTCAAAAGATTATGAAGAACATTACTTGGAAACTGATAGTTGATTAATTCATTGATGTTTTGTGTGAATTCGTGATTGAACAACCTATGTGAATTCATGATTGAGCCACCTCATACACATTGAGTTGTCATTGAGCACCCTTCGAGATATTGTCATGAGACGATTGGTCAGAGATATTATTCCTATGATATGTGACTACATGGATGTACTAATTTTGTTTGGATTTTTTATTGATAAGATGAACACATCTAGGTGTTGCCTTACTATGATATTTTCCATGAAATCTTTGGATGTGAATTTAATAGCTTTAAGCACGAATGAGGTTGCGTACGATGTTTCTAGCATGGCTAGCTATGAGACAGGTTGAAGAATCTCTTTGGAGAGTTGTTTAAGCATGTATGGGTGATACATTACGATAATAATGAGTGGGATCCAATTGGCAGAGAATCTGGTATATAGTTGGGACTGAGATCTCTTCATATATTTAGACAATGTTGTCCTGCGAGACCAGCTTAGGTTTGTGGTTGCTGCCTACATGAGAGAGAGGGTGAATAAATATCATTTTTGTGATATATATATATATATATATATATATATATATATATTGATATAATATTTGATTTGATGTCCTACGTGAACATGATACTGCTACTATTGCGACATGATGATTAAGAAGGTACCAAATATGAGAACAATGATATGTTTATGATCTACAAAGAGTAGGACTGATCAAGAATAGTAAGCCATCTCTTCCCTCCTGTATGATATGATGATATCCCAAGGAGAGAAATTGAGATGAAGGGATCCTAGGGTTGAGGGATCTTTGGACAATAGTTTTATATATGTTTCTTCCATCTTTCTCACCCATAGGGTGTGTGTGATCCTTGTCCATTTCAACAAATCGGGTATCTCCAACTATCTTGGAATATACATAGTATACCCCAATTGGAATCATACCCACATGTTGGGCTTGTTGGGAATATCGCTCCTCATCTATCCAATGAGTTGAGACAGTACTTGAGGGTGTACAAGCTAACCTAGTTATGATGCAGGTGTTCTACCACATGATTTTTTAGGGTAATTGTTGGGAATATCAATGAATAATAGGATGGATGTGATCCTTACCTCGTATATAAAGTGGTGTCTTTCCCATTTATTGCATCATGGGATGGTTTATTTCCTTGATTTGCGAGTGGTATCTTGCCTAGTGATTAACAGGGGGTAGGAGCATCTCATAGTACAATCCTCATTATCATTTCGGGTTGAGATTGTGCTCCCTGATGTGTTTTCATGTTGAGATGGGATCCCTAATTTTGTGTTGGATTGATCTAGGCTCTCTGATGTTGATGTGGGTAATCGATTTGGTTCCATGTTGATGTTTCCTGAGTGGTAGCATTGGCCTCCTCATTGGCAGTGATTCCGGGTGGTAGCAGTGGCTCCCAGATGAATAAATGGTGGTAGCTTAGGCTCCCCTTATAATATCAAATTCTTATTCTTTTAGATTTGATAATGTTCAACACATGAGTAGGGACAATCAAGAGACAAACATAGATGAATATAGATGAACAATGACGACATTTGATGATGAGATACTTGATTAGATATGGCTTGATGACAACATACTTGTGATGATTACGTGATGCAGTTGGAATTTCTCCCTAGCTAAGAGGGAGTGTTAATTTGACAGCCTAGTGACAAATTCCAACCATGGGATGAGATTCCTCTTTTATACCAAACCAATTTTGACTATTGAAGTGCTCAATTTGGACAAGGGAAAGTGCATTTCTAAATTAAAGCCCACATGTGCATATTTTATCAGGTCATCCAAAAAAAATTGGTCATCGTTGGAAGTCTATAATTACAATGACCTTAACCTCATTTGGAGATCATCATGGAGCATTCTTCTATTCTTTATTTTTATTTTGGCTTGCACAGGTGTGAGGTAGTTTGTGGAGATACATGGAACATACAATAGAATGTCCTATGAGTAGGAAAGTTTGAATGTTGTACTTGCTTTAGAGAATGTGAATGCTTTGACTAAACTTGTTTTTGCAAGGGACTAGAATATGCATATCAATATGTTATTTTGATTTGATCATTGAAGCTAGTATATGATGACATTTGATAATAATTGCAAGTGTTTCACAAGATTTAGCTTATTGGCTTAACTTAGTATAAATTAGCATATTGGCTTGGATGATTGATGATACTTTATAACTTTTAATTTATACTTGACAATCCATAGATATGTTTTGGGTTAGGATTGATTGAACTCTCTATGATAACAAATTAGGGTTTCGATTTTATAACTCATGGTTTTCCTTGACGACAGTGCTATGTGGGCATAGTGATTTTCAGTGATGAATGTTGGCATTGATTTTATATTGGCTTCATTTAATAGGGTACGTTGGTTGTAGTAAAAACTATTTAAGTATGCAGTGATCTCTCTATGAATGCATGAAACTTATATGACTTATCCTTGGCGTATGCATTTTCATTTAGTGACATAAATGATTCATGTTATGATCATAAGGATGACTTATTAATGACAAAAAAATTGATATTATTTTTTATTTGGCATCTAAGGCTTGATACGATGACTTGGGCTATTTGATTGTATTGTGTTGATTTGTTTGAGGCTAAGCATTTTATGATTTCAGAAAGAAATCTCCCTTAACTTGGTATATCTAGATTCATAATTACCTAGTGAAGTCAGGAATATGCTCCAATCCAAACCTCTACATGAAAAGTGGTCCAAGGCATGGATTTGATTTTGGTTTTATATGATGATGGTCTAATCTTGATAGCTAACGAGACTCTGATGGTCAAAGTGAGAGGGAGTTTGCCTTTAAAGTTTAAAATGAAGAATCATGGCATGATGAATTACTTTCTAAAGTTTGGAAAAGAAAATATATATCAGGAAGCTATTCTAGAGTTTTTGGAAAGTTGAAATGCAAATCCTTCGACACTCTGATTGAATTTCAAAAGATTATGAAGACCCTACCTTAGAAACTGATAGTTGATTGAATCATTGATGTTTTTTTTGAATTCATGATTGAACAACGCGAGTGAATTCATGATTGAGTCACTTCATACAAATTGAGTGTTCATTGAGTAGCTTTCGAGATATTTTCATGAGATGATTGGTCAGAGATATCCTTCCTATGATATATGACTACATGGATGTACTAATTTTGTTTGTATTTTCTATGGATTAGATGAGCACATCTGGATGTTGCCTTAGTATGACATATTCCATGAAATTTTTGGATGAGAAGTTTGTAGCTTTAAGCACAAGCGAGGTTGGGTACGATGTTTCTAGCATGGATAGCTATGAGACAGGTTGAAGAAGCTCTTTGGAGAGTTGGTTAATAATGTGTGGATGATACATTGTGATAATAATGAGTGGGATCCAATTGGTAGAGAATCTTGTATGTATTTGGGACTGCGATCTCTTCATGTATTAAGACAGTGTTGTCCTACGAGACAATCTTAGGCTTGTGGTTGCTGCCTACATGAGACGGAGGTGTGAATAAAGTATCATTTTTGTCATATATATATATATATATATATATATATAGATATATATACACATACATGTATAAACATACATATATATATATATATACATATATATATACATATATATATATATATATACATATATATATATATATATATATATATATATATATATATATATATATATATATATATATATATATATATATATATATATATATATATATATATATATATATATATATATATATATCTCTCTCTATATATATATATATATATATATATATAATATTTGATTTGATGCACTTCATGAACAAGATACTTCTACTATTGCGACATGATAATTAAGGAGGTAGGAGAACACTAAGCCAGGTCTTCCCCCTATCTGATATTGCAGGGTGAGGAATTGAGATGGAGGGCTCCTAGGGTCGAGGGATCTCTAGGAAATAGGGTCATAAATGTTTATTCCATATCTATCACCCGTAGGGTGTGTGTGATCCTTTTCCATTTTGACAAGTTGGTTACCTCCCCATATCTTGAACTATGCAGAGTATACCCCAGTTGGCATCATACCCACAAGTTGGTCTTGTTCGGAATAACGCTCTCTATCTGGCCAACGAGTTGAGAGAGTGCTTGAGGGTGTACAAACCAACCTAATTATGATGTAGGTGTTCTACCACATGATTTTTGAGGGTCATTGTTGGGAAGATCAGTGAATAATAGGATGGCTTTGATACTTACCTCATATAGAAAGTGGTACCTTTCCCATTTATTGCATCATGGGATGGTTTAGTTCCTTGATTGGTAAGTCATATCTTGCCTATTGATTGACATGGGATCGGAGTGTCTCATAGGAAAATCCTCATTGTCATTTCAGGCTGAGATTGTGCTCCTTGATGTGGTTTCAAGTTTAGATGGGATCCCTGATGTTGTTCTAGGTCGAGATAGGCTCTATGATGTAGATGTGGGTCATTGATTTGGCTCCTTGTTGATGTTTCCTGAGTGGTAGCATTGGGCTCCCTGCTGGTAGTGATTCTAGGTGGTGGAATTGGCTCACTGATGAATAGATGGTGGTAGCTTAGGCTCCCTTTCTAATATCAAATTCTTATTCTTTTAGATTCGATAATGTTCAACACATGATTAAGGACAATCAAGAGACAAGCAAAGATGAATAGAGATGAGAAATGATGACATTTATGATGAGATACTTGATTGGATATGGTTTGATGACAAGATACTTGTAATGATTATCTGATGCAGTTGGAATTTATCCCTAGATGAGAGGGAGTGTTAATTTGGTAACATAGTGACATATTCCAACCATGGGATGAGATTCTTCCTTCCGACAAGGCCAATTTTGTCTATTGAAGTGCTCAATTTGGACAAGGGAAAGTGTATTTTTGAATTAAAGCCTAGATGTGCATATTTGATCAGGCCATCTAAAGAAAATTGGTCACGCTTGGAAGTCTATAAATACAATGACCTTAACCTCATTTGGAGATCATCAAGGAAAATTCTTCTATTCTTTCTTTTTATTTTGGCTTGCACAGGTCTGAGGTAGTTTGCAAAGATACATGGAACATACAATAGAATGTCCTATGAGTAGTAAAATTTAAATGTTTGACTTACTTTAGAGAATGTGAATGTCTTGAATAAACTTTTGTTTGCAAGGGACCATAATATGAATATCAGTATGTTAGTTTGATTTGATGATTGAAGCTAGTATATGATGACATTTGATAATAATTGCAAGTGTTTGACAAGATTTAGCTTATTGGCTTAGCATAGTATAAATGATCATATTAGCTTGGATGATTGATGATACTTTAGAACTTTGACTTTATCCTTGATAGCCCATAGATATGTTTTGGGTTATGGATTGATTCAAATCTTTGCGAAAAAAAATTAGGATTTTGATTTGATAACTCATGGCTTTCCTTGATGAAAGTGTTATGTGGGCATATTTATTTTCAGTTATTAATGTTGGCATTGATTTTATATTCACTTCATTTGATTGAGCGCATTGGTTGTATTACAAACTATTTAAGTATGCAATGGTCTCTCTATGAATGCATGAAACTTATATGACTTACCCTTCCTGTATGAATTTGCATTTAGTGACATAAATTATTCATGTTATGATCATAAGGATGACTTGTTAATGCCAAAAACTTTGATATTAGTTTTGATTTGGTACCCAAGGCTTGATAAGCTAACTTAGTTGATTTGATTGCATGGTGTTGATTTGTGTGAGGCTGAGAATTTTATGATTGCAGAAAGAAAGCTCCCTGAAATTGGTATATCCTCATTGATAATTACCTAGTGAAGTAAGGTATATGTTCCAATCCAAACCTCTACTTTAAAAGTGGTCCAAGGTATGGCTTTGATTTTTGTTTTATATGATGATGGTCTATTCTTGATAGGTAATGATCCTCTAATGGTCTAAGTGAGAAGGAGTTAGCCTTTAATGTTTGAAATGAATAATCATGGCATGATGAATTACTTTCTAAAGTTTGGAAAGTAAAATATATATCGTGAAGCTATTATAGAGTTTTCGGAAAGTCGAAATACAAATCCTTGGAATCTCTGATTGAATTTCAAAATATTATGAAGAGCCTTCCTTGGAAACTGACACTTGATTGAATCATTGATGTTATGTCTGAATTCATGATTGAACAACCTAAGTGAATTCATGATAGAGTCGCTTCATACACATTGAGTTGTCATTGAGCACCCTTCGAGATATTTGCATGAGACGATTGGTCAGAGGTATTCTTCATATGATATGTGACTACATGGATGCACTGATTTTATTTGGATTTGTTATTGATAAGATGAGCACATCTAGGTGTTGCCTTATGACGATATCTTCCATGAAATTTTTGGATGAGAAGTTTGTAGCTTTAAGCACAAATGAGGTTGGGTATGATTTTTCTAGCATGGCTTGCTATGAGATAGGTTGAAGAATCTCTTTGGAGAGTTGTTTAATAATATGTGGGTGATACATTGCAATAATAATAAGTGCGATCCAATTGGTAGATAATCTCATATATAGTTGGGACTGAGATCTCTTCATATATTGAAACAGTGTTTCCTACAAGACAAGCTTAGGCTTGTGGTTGCTACCTACATAAGAGGGAGGGTGAATAAAGCATCATTTTTGTGACATATATATATATATATATATATATATATATATATATATATATATATATATATATATATATATATATATATATATATATATATATATCTATATATATATATATATATATATAATATTTGATTTGATTTCCTGCATGAATAGGATACTACTACTATTGCCAGATATGAGAACAATGATATTTTTATGGTCTAGAAAGAGTAGGACTGATCGAGGACACTAAGCTAGTTCTTCGCCCATGTATGATATCCTAGGGTGAGGAATTGAGATGGAGGGCTCCCAGGGTTGAGGGATATCTAGACAATAGGGTCATAGATGTTTCTTCCATATCTATCACCCATAGGGTGTGTGTGATCCTTCTCCGTTTTGAAAAGTCGAGAATCTTCCCCTATCTTGGACAATGCAGAGTATACCCTAGTTTTCATCATACCTAACGCGTTGACGGAGTGCTTGAGGGTGTACACACCAACCTAACTATGATGAAAGTGTTCTACCACATGACTTTTGAGGGTCATTTGTGGGAAGATTAGTGAATAATAGGATGGATTTGATCATTACCTCGTATAGCCAGTGGTATCTTGCCCATTTATTGCATCATGGGATGGTTTAGTTCCTTGATTGGTAATTCCTATCTCGCCTATTGATTGACATGGGGTGGGAGTGTCTCGTAGGACAATCCTCATTGTCATTTTAGGTTGAGATTGTGCTCCCCGATGTGGTTTTAGGTTGATATGGGATCCCTGAAGGTCTTATGGATTGAGCTAGGCTCTCTGATGTTGATGCAGTTCATAGATTTGGCTCCCTATTGATGTTTCCAAGTAGTAGCATTGGGATCCCCGCTGGAAGTGATTCTGGATGGTAGCAGTGGCTCCCCGATGAATATATGGTGGTAGCTTAGGCTCCCCTTCTAATGAGAAATTCTTCTTATTTTAGGTTCGATAAAGTTCAACACATGAGCAGGAACAATCAAGAGGCAAATAGAGATGAACAGTGATGAAATTTGATGATGAGATACTTGATTGGATATGGTTTGATGACAAGATACTTGTGATGATTACATGATGTAGTCTGAATTTCTCCCTAGCTGAGAGGGAGTGTTAATTTGGCAGCTTAGTGAAAAATTCCAACCATGGGACGAGATTCCTCTTTTTGACAAGACCGATTTTGTCTATTGAAGTGCTCAATTTGGACAAGGGAAAGTGTATTTTTGAATTAAGTCCCACATGTGCATATTTGATCAGGCCATCCAAAACAAATTGGTCACCCCTGGAAGTCTATAAATAAAATCACCTTAACCTCATTGGCATATCATCATAGAGAATTATTTTATTCTTTCTTTTTATTTTGGCTCGCATAGGTGTGAGGTAGTTTACAAAGATTGGATTGCAAAAATCTGAAATTGCAGGGTCTGAAGCTCATGCATGTCTAAGATTTTGGGTCAAATTCGGAGGCTTGTACCTCACAATTTTTGGTTGAAACCACATTTAGGTTGACTCATCCATGTGGCTAAAGCCTTTTAGCCACATGCACATCATGGAATCCCTACGGTTGGGACCTAAGGGTTGAATATTTTAGTTGACCGTAGATTTTGTTTGTTGACCGCTTGGTTCAGCAGTTAACTACAAACAATGATACTTACCCTTAGTCTTCTAAATTAGGTTTTTGGATTATTGGAATTGTTGGGTTCATCTCCATGCATATTGTTTAGTTGATGTTGTTGTATAGTTGTATGGATGAAGATATGGATTGTTGTACTCGCTTTTACTGAATCATTCAATGACAATCTAATAAGAAGAAGAATTTGAAAAGATTTTAACCTCGTCTCAGACCAATCCTGGTGACTTTATGTGTGCATGCATTTCTCCTATTTTTTCTTTATGTTTTGTTGCTATGATGATGATCTTGTTCTTTCTATATAATTACATATGTTGTTGAATAATGCTACAAATCTAAATAATTTTAAGTTGTTATGGGATGAATTTAATATGTGAATGTTGAAATGCAATTATCAAAGAAAAGAACAACATAGCCCGAAGAAATATTAATAAGTGATTGGTTGATTGGTATCTTAGTTTGATCAGTGATTGGTTGTAGAGAAAATATTGGTATTGAGTATTCATTGTTTGGTTTTAGAATGCCAATTAATTGGTATTGAGCATAATTTTGGGTGTGATTATAGTTTGAAAATATGATGAAATGTGGCCTACAAGTTTGTTTTTGAGTCAAGTTGTAATGCGTCACCCCACATTTACCCATTTCTACAAGCTTGCCAGTGTAAACAAGAGAAAAATGTCACTGTGATATGACCTGACCTCCAAGATCCAGTTATGGAAGTGGCATTGACACACTGAGAACTTCTAGACATCCATCAGGGATTACTGACCACTCAAGACCCTGCAAACCACCTCAGATGGTCATTCCTTGAGTTGGAGCTCTTTTCATAGGGAAAACTCCCCAACCACATGCACAAAATAGCATCAGTGTACTTATGGGGTCCCAACCACATGCATAGCCTGGTTACATGTGGTTATGACCTAAAAACTCCATTTTTGTACCAGTGGTTCCGAGATCTGAGCCACTTCATCAGGCTACCCTCTAGACCACTAACTAGAACTACCTATAACTTTCCAGAATGCATTCAAAGTTGATGAAAATGCTAATCAATAATAAATCAAGCAATAACTTGACCTATACATGTCTAATCATGATAAATATTTCTTCAAAGATATAGTAAACATGAAAGCTACATGTCATGAACTCATATATAATCATAGGGATCTGAACTTCATCTGAGAATCACCAAGAAGACTCCAAGCCCTCTCTAGCTAGTTTCAATAACACTTGTTAGCCCATGCATTCATCAACCATTTGTTGGCATTATGATGCATGTGTTGTACTTGATGGCAACCCTCTCTCTTACATATAACTAGATGAATCTACAGAAGGGACATCAGATGTGACTGAATGCATGGGATGCAGGACAGCTCAAATGATAGATCTAAGTGTGACAAGTTAGCTTTGCAATCAAGTCCAAAGGGGGAGATTGTTGGCATTATGAGATAAGTGTTGTCCTTGATGGCAAACCACACTGATGACAAATCATAGTGCAGAAGGTCAGTAGCAAGGAATTGATGTTCAAACTATAAGAAGAAGAGAAAATTCATATACGCAGGTTCATTAAGCCCAAGTCGCGTATACACGCGGGTTCGCTATATACCAAGTCGCGTATATGCAGGTACGCTATATACCAAGTAGGGTATACACGTAGGTTCATGAATGGAAAAGAGTGTACGTGTCGGAAAGCTTACTTTTGGTCCGTGGTAGTTAGTCCTCGGTACTTGAGCCTATGTTTTTGGACCAAAGTATCTCGACAGACGTGTTGATCCCTAGTATTGAGTTGATGGTATTGTTTTACTATGGTTTTGGACCGTGGTATTATGAAATACCTAAACCTATATAAGGAGAAGATCATTACGCAAAAGGGTGAGCGAGTAATGAATATCTGATGAAGTGTGAGATCCAAATGCTGGTTATGGGTTGGTGATCTGAACCATGGTTTCACTCATGTGGAGGATGATGAACTATGGAATGAGATCTCAAGGCTTGGAATGATTATCTTCATATGGTTTGACTGTGGATAGACTAGATCTATTGACGCATGTTTATTGTTATGATCTGGGTATGTTTTGATGTCTGATATAGCTGCGGAATTATAAGTTAGGATTTGCAGATCTGTATGCAGGTTGTCTTTGGCAAAAGAGCGTATACACGCAGGTTGGGTTTGTCCAAGTAGCGTATACAATGTGAAGTATGATATTTGAAGATGAAGTTGGATCTGGTTACTGTTATGTTGTCTATGTTGTTGACAGGGTTTCAGTGATTCAGTATTGGGTGATTCAGAGATTGATGATGCAGGTTGTTTTATGGATCCAGTATGAAAATGTATGAAACGTGGTCCCTGGAAGATCGTAGAGTTCAGTAGGCTAGCACCTACGTACTGGTAAACATATCAGCCAGTACAAGAGCCAGAGGGTTGTAGCCCTCTTCCAGGAGCAGCTGGAGAACGAGTAAAGGTTGGAGCATTCTGTAGGCAGGAACCTACGTACTAGTAAATGGATCGGCTAGTACAAGAGCTAAGAGGGTTGTAGCCCTCTGCAGGTTGTAGCCTGCGTGCTGGTAAAGGACTGCACCAATACATTGTAAACGAAGTTTCTTATTAAAGGAAAATAGAAACAAATTGCAGCAGGTGGTTTTCACCCACATTGGGTTTCCACCTTATATCATGGTGTTCATGTGTGTGCCTTATGTGTGATGATCTGTTCTGTTATACTGCACCTGTTTACTGTTAATATGGTTAATAATGTTCTGATGCATTTACTGAAGATTAGCTAACCGAATCATAAGATTACTGCATGTACGCTAGTTGCCCTTAACGAAGTCGCGTATATACGCTGATATCCTTAACTGAAGCTGCGTGTATGAATCTGAGTATGAAATTGAAAAAGTTTTATCTGATCTGATAATACTGATTCACCCACCCCCCCCCCCCTCTCAGTATTATTTCCAACACCAATCAATGAATTATCGAAACATGTAAAGATCCATACATATAATACATCTTATAACTAAAAAACAACAAACATATAAACCATGGTAAGTTATCTATAATATCAACATGATAACCAGTACAAGTGCTCATAAATCACAATAGGTAAATAACTCTTATGAACATATGAAAATTGTAAACAAGTCAGGGAATTCCACGTACAACTTGAACATAGATTGGCCGAAACCAAATATCTCTTTAAGACAATCACACTCACGTCATATTTCAAGAATGAATGTCATATCGCATGGGATAAACCAAGACGAAACCAACCAAGGATTCCAAAGGAAAAGAACATCGACCCTCAACCACAATGATCTCACCTATACGGTCCAAAAATCGCTAACATCAACCATATCAGTCTCTACCCAAGTTATCCAGGGCTCCAGGAACTAGTAACTAAACCGATAGCTAAATATAGGATCTAGAGAATTTTTTCCACACATGGCACTGAGGACTAATAACTCAACCCACAAGGCTTCAGAGAATGTGTACCAACTTGCAATTTCCATGAACTAGTAACTCAACCTAAGTTGTACCAAGGCTTCCAGAGCATTCTTTCCAACCCACATCCATAGGGAACCCAAGAAACAATTAGATAAATAAGTGGAAAACCCACAAAATCATGGCTATCTAGGAATTGGAAAGGAAAGGTTGTTCAGATATGGTCCCTGGGGTCATTTTGGTCATGTTCTAGTAAATTTTGTAATATATGTTTGTAACAAATGTAAAGTCTCCACAAAATGTGAAAGTGGAGTGCGAAGCCCGTATGAATTAAAGGGCTTTAGTCCCTTAGGTGGGTAACTGATAGAGTGGTTTTGAGACTTGCCCATGGTCCGTGAAGCATGGTATTGTAAGCAAAATTCTATATATAGATGAATCATAGTGAGCCTAAAGAAGTAATTTTTTTTGTAAGAATCATTCTAAGGACAAGGTGCTAAGGCAGGAACGGTCTATTTCTTGTACTTAGGAAGAAGGAGAAGGCTCCTGCAGTTGAGTGCGTGGAGACCTTCATAAGTTTGTAGATTGAGTTCGCAAGCCCCTACAGCTGAGTGCGCCAGGAAAAGAAGTTTGTATTTGAATGATTATACTTAATAAAGATTGCTTTGAATCAATTCTGATGCATATGTGCCTTATTTATCACTTCTACAAAGTTCATGTATCTTCGCTCTATGTTATGATTTATACAATTTAATTCTTATTTATTGTATGAAACTAGTAGATCTATCATATTTATGCATGTTAAGTATAATTAGGAAGCTTCATGAAGATCTAGAAGTTGTTTAAAGATAATTAGAGTAATTATATCTTCGGAAGGGTTAAAGGTGCATGAATGTAGATCTAATCCATAAGGACTACAGGAACCCATCACATAGACCCCTAGATGGAGAAACCTAGTTTTTTCATCCCCCAATACTACTTCGGGTGAGACTATAACCTGTGCTACGTAGGTTTTTTTTTAAAGGGAAAACAATTAGGGTTTTTTTGGTTTTGCGTAGATATAGCTGAACCTAGGTCAAGTCCCATCAAGCCAACAAATGGTTCTGTTGTCGGGACTGAAATCTGTTTGAGGAATTTGTGATGTCGAATAAGTGGTTTTCTACTAAGAAAGAAATAGAAAATTGGATTTATTGGAAGTTGCACGTGTTGTTGGCTTGATGGGGCCTCACCTAGGTTCAGAGTTATTCATTCCAACCAACAAAACCATAACTTTTGGCCCTTTCGGCAACAACCTGCACAACACAGGTTGCAGTATAACTCAAAGCAACTATTGGGTCATGGAAAAGGTATGCATTTACTATTAAAATCATCACCATTTTTCTTTATTCTTATCCTTTATGCATCTCAATGCGTTAATCTATTAAGGAAATACGGTGAGAAATTAAGAAATTATCTGCAGTTACTACTTAGCTAATTATTACCTTCCTTTATGCAGGAAAACAAAAAAGGGACAAATGTTGTTCCCTACGTAGGAACAACAAACATCGACAAGCTAAGGGAGGAATGTGGTGGTTCCAGATATGGCTAAAATCAAATTAGTAGGATCAGCGCAAGAAAGGAAATGATGTCTGAAGATGGAAAATTGTTGCGAATCCCTTAGGATCAAATCCCTCAAGATTGAGAGATCCTAAGGGATCACATTTATCTTTTATCTTTGTACACTTTCCGATTATAAAAATCGATGTTTTGTAAGAAGAAGGGGAGGAGGAATTTCTGTATTATTGTAATTGTAATTGTATTCACAGACTCTCACTGTCGAGAAGAACGCGAATAGATTGTAATGCTCATTCAATTTGATGATTAATATATAATTAAAGTTGTTGTTACCTCACGTTTCCTGAAGTAACTTAGTAGTGTTTCACTGGTGGCAAAGGGTCGGGCCTCTAGTGGATTTAACTGCTCTTCTTGTGTCATACATTTCCAATTCTCGCAATTGTGATGGTTTGATAGTATTCTCACGTTCTGTGATTTTATCGTTGCGCTGTTTATTATTTTCCATAGTTGACAGAATCTCTTTAGTTTATATAATCTCCAAGATTGTCGTTGATTCAGTTTTCTTTCATTTCAAGTCAAGTTTCTTAGATAAATATTCTACTTGATATAATCAATTGTAAAGAGCATTAACTATCACTGTTGAAACTCTCAGATTGATATCGTTTCTTGTTTAGATTATTTATTGAAGATTGGGTTTGATCTAGATTGAATTAGTTAAAGAGGGATGAGTTATCACTACTGTACTCTCAACTGATGTTGTTGTTACTTTGATGAATGTAAGATTTGATTTCATTAAAGGATTGAGCTTTCTTTAATTGCAATTGGAATTTACTAGATGCATCCATTTACTCTTGTATTTAAAAGATCTGTACTGCAATTTAGAAACATTACTCCATGAGTAAATTGTAGCCACACACTGTGTACACTCTTGAAATAAGAAGACTTTCCCAGATTGATAATTAATGTGAGCATAATTAGGATTTTTAAAGGCACCTTTTATTGACCAACATTTTGGCGCCACTGCCGAGGAGAGTGTAGCCATGTCTAAAGAGTAATGTACATCTGATAATTGTTGTTGAGAAAGAATTGGGTATTGAAAATGGAAGGTAAGAACCTACATAAAAAGCAAGTAAAGTGCTTGCTCCTCTGCCCGCTTTTCAGCACAATTACAAAAAACCGAAGTAGGTATTTGTTGCTTGTCTATCGAGAGAGAACTAGGTATTAAAAATGAAAGGTAAGAACCTGCGTACGAGGCACGTAAAATGTCTACTCCCCCATCTGATTTCCAGTAGAATCTTTAGGAACTTAGGGTAGAGATAAAACATTTTAATTGTTTGCATAAATGACTAAGAAGAAAAAGCCCGAAAACAATCCAATTTCAGTACCCAAACCCGATAGATCTAAGGGACCGGTGACCCTTGGATGATCAACGTTCATAGACGACATCTTAAAGAAAGCCAAATCTCAACCATCAGTAGGTCCCATAAACATTACTTCCAAACAACCTACTATCTCCCTTCCAACCACAAGCTCACCATATGTAGCCTACGTTGAGGTCCATAGCAAAATAGTAGGGACCGAGAAGAGTTTTCAAGAAATTGAAAATTCGTGCCCAATTTCCTCACAAGAAGGGAATTCTTGTAATATTCGTGAAGGAGGAGGAGAAATAGGGGAAACAGAGGAGACAATATCCCCTCAGGTAGTAATTCAACAAGGAGCACCCAATATCCCAGATCGAATGAGTTCTATTAAGATCATTCCCACCCCTTCTAACCATCCTAGGAATAACTCTCTAGAGATCCCAGAAGGGTACTGGCATATATTTGATCAAATGGCCAACAACCCACAAGTACCCCAGACATCTACATTGCGGTATCCCATCATTGACACAGCGGTCAACACACCCATGAAAGCTATCCCTCTCGAAAATATTCCCACCTTTCATGGACTGAAATTAGAGGATCCAGATGCATTTTTGTTTGAATTTTATGTATTATTGGGGTTATGATTATACCACTAACTCCTGTCGAGCTATAAAAAGGGTCTCTTTCACCTCTAATTACCTCACATTAGTTTTTCAATCCAGGAACGTTTTGTTATTTCAAAGAATGTCTCAGTCTGAGGCTATCATTTGCTAGAGTAATGCTAGTAGTACAGTGCTTAAAAATACAAGATTAAACGGATGCTTGTTAATAGCAAACTACTTCAAAAGATTAAACCACACATTCAAAAAACTAAGCAATTTATCAGTCAAGGGTTCAGTAGTAGTAACTCATCCCTTTGTAAACTGATGGAACTAAAATAAATCAGAGAATAGCTCATGGATCTGAGAGCCGGATAGTAAATGTCAGTGCTCACTACAGCCTTGGATCGTCCTTCACACCAAAATAACAAATGACAGGAAATGGAACGACGGATAAGAAATGGGACAACAATTAAGGAATACAACAACAAATCTGAAATGGAACGAGAAATAGGAAACTGTAACAACAACTAAGTCTAACAAGCAATAACACCTTAGTCTACAAGATGAAATGCACGAATCGTGACCTACAAGAATCAAATGGCAATCCTTCACTCTTAAGGATGAATTGAACAACACACCAAAATGGAACCGCACTGATTAATGATGAATTATAGAACAACACTTTGAAAACCATATATGCACACGGCACACCTTAATAGTAACCTGACCTTCGTAAACTAGTTATTAGTCTCAGCTATAAAAGATTACGACTATGTTTCAGAATGGAACAGAAATGTCTATAGATCCAACAATCGCAAAGAACATAATCACTAAGATGAATTCTGTAATATAAATGAATAAGTGCACAGCACAGAGGCTCTGTAATTGAACAACAACAATATTCTGTAAAGACCGACAATACTATATAACACATATTTCATTAAATTTGGAACTAAATAGTGAATCTAGAATTTAAGTATAACTAAAAAAGTCATTTCTAGTGATACCCTTGTAATACATTTTTTCCAATTTTAATGAAATATGTGTTATATCAACACTTAAAAGAACAGTGATATGTTGCCATGTTAATGCAATAGTTCTATCTTTAGAAACTTTAACAAATCAAACATAACAGAGCATGTGATGTAAACTAATTAAACATATCATATTACCAAATAACGCTGATAAGAAAACCACGCATAAACCAAACGTAATAGTACAGGAGGAAGTGTCCTCCAGGGCCGGGCCCTTAGCCTCCAGGGGTACACCGCTTGAAGTTATTCTAGACTCAGAGATGAAATAGAAACCGAGTTTGTATTAATGCATAAGATGGAGTTACAGTTGATCAGCTCTCAACGAGACTCGATGATCAAAGTTTCAATATTAAGAGAAATTACATAAAACATAAGGACTCGACTGACCCCCTCAAGCTAATAGTGCTACCCCTTTTATAATGGTGAAGGCAGAGATGTCTAGGTGCAAAAATAGTTAAAGCAGCGATCCCTCAGGATCATAGGATCTTGAGGGATTCGCCAAACCGTTAGTCCTCATTTATCTCTTTTCCTTCTTGCGCCAAGTCGATATCTCCACTTCCTTTCTAGGGCTGATTTGCTTTGATTTGTTTTGCCTTGATTGCATACGGTTCCCCGTCAAAGGGACAACGGTTAACCTAGCCTTGTTCTTTCGTTCGAAATGACATTCTTTCGTTTTCCCTTCTTTTTTCATAAGAAAATGACAATCGTCAATGTTTTCACTTTGCACATTAATCTCACAGGTTTTATTACAATTCCTCATCATTTTCCTAGCTCATGATGCAAAAGGTTTGTAAGTTCTAATGAAAATATGCTGAAATAATTACCAAAAACATACCTTCTTTAGTACTCCACACACCCCCCTGCTTACCCTTTTTCATGCCCTCCTGAAAACATTGTAGTTGACATGTAAGGCAGTGAGAGAGTAGGCTGGAGATGGAATCTCATGTGGAGGTCTACAGCCATGATGCATAACTAGGTGTTCAAAGAAATGGCCTGTCTAACACTCAGGCATCTCATACAGGGCTTGGTACCCAGGTGCAGGGTGCCAAATAATTGTACTCCAGAACCTATATCCTAACTAGGATGGCCCTGCCCTCAAAATGACTTCGCCATAGAGGTGTAAGTGGTTGGTGGCTAACTTAAAATTTTCATACTTAATGGCTCCCTGAGTTGGATATTCGGATTAGAGATCTGATATCGAAATTTAGCCGCATAAATGGCAAGGTCTTTAATAGTGAAAAAGTATTCTATTCCATGCTGATTGATTGTTGTGTGAATGGGTCATAATGCTTCAATTACACCTGGAGTCTTCATGAGGTTCCTATGTTCTCTCCACAACTGTACTGGATCCCTAGGCTCAGCTCTTACCCACAAATCTAATCCATTTTCTTACCTTTGGAAAGCATTATAGGCTTTAAGCCATTTATTTTGATTAAGCCCAAATGAAATAAATGCCTACAATTGGATATCTCCAACAAAAGGGCCAGGGTTCAGCTCGGTCTCCTGGTCTAATACAAGGTTATGTAAATAAAACTCACACAGTAGTCTTTGAACTTTTACCCCGTAGTGCTTACAGTAGTTTATAAAATCATCGATGGTATTAATTTGTATGGGAGCACCTGCTTTAACAGCCTTTATTTTAAATTGCAAATATCGTTCCATTAAAACCAAGGCATAATTCTTAGCAGGGGCTCTACATGCTAGGACGTCATTGTACAAAGAACATAAGGTATCCATCTACTTGATAACTATATCTAACCTACGAGTTACCTTCACAACTTTTTCTTCTTCCCTTCGCCACCCTTAAAAGGCCTGGCTCTCAGATAGATTGACGTTCCTAAGCTGTTGCTGTAGCTCTTCATACCTTTCTCGAGGGACTATTTGCTCTATGAGCTTTTCTGCTGCTTGCTGAGCTGGTGTCAAACCTTCCCATAGGGTTACCGTTCTTGGATCTCTTTCCCATGCGGGGGTGGAGACTGGGAGTTTTACCTGAATTTTCCTATTGCGTTGTCTTGCATTCATGGCCCTTATCACTTCGAAGGGTGGTGCCTCTATCTGAATTTTGTTATTGCAGGTCAATATATCATGCTGTTCCTTTTTAATTTGAACAACAGTCTGCTTCTCAGCAAAATTTGGAACATCAGCCTGCTTTTCGACAGGGTTTTGAACAGCAGGGTGCATGTTTCCTTCCCGAGGCCCTTTTTACCCTTTTCCTTGCTTTCAAAATCCTGATCTGCTGTCGAAGCTGAACTATTACATTTAGTAGCCTTTGCTGCTCTTCTCGTAATTTATTAATTTCCCCAATTTCCTTAGAGGGAACAGCAAACTGTTCGCTGCGGCCTGGACTATGACCTGGATTAATTTCCTGATTTTCTCTCTGGGGTGCTTCTTTGTTGCTCTGCTCTGGCTGCTCCAGGGCAAGAACCCTAGCTAGTTCTGTTATTTCTTGGGTGACTTCCTTTCCTGCCCCCCTTCTTCCAGAGTTTCCTCTGGTGTCATCTGGCTAGGAACGGATTGTTCCTGTTCTGCATCTCCTATCATGTTTTCATCATGAACAGGCTGACTCTCCTCTTCTACCTCCTCTGCATGTGATTCTTCAGGTGCATTTCCCTCCTGAGCAGAGTGTTCTTTTGGTTCCTCTTCAGCATGGAAATCTGATGGGCTGGAAGATTGGCCATATTCGCCCATATTGGCCAAAACTTTGGCCAATTCATCTTCTCTCAATGGATCCTACACTGGGCTACCTTCCTGTTGTTCCGTTTCCTCCTCCTGCTCAGATTGCTCGGTTTCTTCCTCCATTTCTCCTTCCTCGTTTTCCTACATTACTTTCTCATTGTCTTCTCCTTCTAATCGTGGGGGTTGCTCATCCCCTGTATCTTCTATCTCTACCGGTTGGCTGGTATTTCCTTGGGGCTTCTCCAGCCTCCCTCATAGTCGTGCTAGTCGCACTGATTTCCTTCATTTTTCTGGATGCTCAGGTGTATTGGTGGCATGTTTATGTTTTGGGGATTGTGTGGTCAATCCTCCATCTATCATGGAAATTAGCTCTTCCCAGTTGCTCTGCTGCTGGGTAAGGCTATGGCTGACTATTAACCGTATCAGCCCATGATGACTAACAACTCATTCTATATGCTGTGCCTTTTTCAAACTCCGTGCAACATCATGCAGTAATGAATTCAAAAATGCAAGTAAATTTACAGAGCATTTTTTCTTTAACACAGCTAAAATTTTAAGGTGACGTGGTCTTACCACATATTTTCTTCCTTCACAGATGATGTAGCTTTGAATGGTCTTTGCCAATTCCACCCACGGTTCTCCTAATGCTGCTCGCAGAACCCCCTTTCCTCTAATTGTCAGGCTCTGGCCTTCCTCCTGGAAGGTTTCTATAATCTTCTGCAATCTCTCCTTCTTTAGCATCCATATAGGTCCAGTGGCTGACAGTCCCGAGACCTCTACGATTATGTCATCGGTGACTGCTATGTGTCTCCCCCTCACTGTAGAGTGATCCTCTTGCAAGTTCTGCAAGAATTCAATTGCTACAGTCTCGTTGGATTCCTGTAAGCGATTGAGATAAGTTAGCCACCCGGATCTTGCAAGGATTTCTCGTGCAGCATCAGAGACTGTTAACACCTGCGGTTCTCTCCGAATCGATCTCCCTCCCATGTTTATGGTTTTGCTACAAAATCTTAGAATTTTGACAATGGAATGGCAGCTGTTCACGCTGTTAAAACATAGAGAGGCTAACAGACGCAAGACTTGCTCAAAATCTAATGCTATAGAATATACAATGGAAATGGCTTAGGAATAGCAAATCATGCAAAAAAAAATAAAAAAAATAGTATATCGTTGAGCCGTGCTATGCCCAAGTACGTAGTTTCCCGAATAGCGGTCTAACACGTCATCCGAGGAATGATGAGGTTAACCTCCCCCCTGCAATGTGATAGACCGTCCCAACCGTCAAATAAAGGAGCAGCGTGCTGGTTCGTTCTGAAGCAGAGTCATAAACGAACAATGTATGGCAATATGCCATGTTTACAAAAGTAGCAGATTACCAAAATTGAGGTGTCAAGTTGGATCGCTTAATACGTAAGAGACCACTGTGATATGATGCGAGGCTCAGAGGATAGGACATCTGCCATACATACCGAGTCTCATGCGGTCATTGTCAATTGTTCTGTCATGATTGGTGATAATAGATTTACATGCATTGTATGGTTCGGAAAATAATATACATTCATCTTATGTGATTGATTACTAAGGTATAAAAAACAGAAGGGTGCTAATAACTTCCGATTGGTGTAAATAATGTGACTTCAATACCATTAACAGTGCTCTGCTCCCGACAGGTGTCCATAACCTTGGCAGAGTTGTTTATTTAACCCATGGAACCATGATCTTTTGTGTATGCTTAGGAAGTGTTGTGTGATGTCAAAATGTAGGCCATTATGCTGGCTTGGTGACCAGTTAGCCATAATTCCATTCACGAGGAAGGAGTGAAAGGTGGGCAGGCCGGCTCGTGATGAGACCTCCGGTTCCAAGGGTTCTTTATTTGATATACCTTTTGGACCATATCCCTGGTGTGGTGGCCATAGTGGGAATACCACTTCACTTTCTTCCTCATGATCATGGTAGCCTAGCTCTTGGTGAGACCCCCTATCCTTCATTTGACAACTTTATATAAACAAGTTAGTTTGCTCTTCTTATTTTTTCTTCTTTTTTTCTTTTTCATAAAGTACTATCCCATTTATACACAAAGGGTGGTTCAACACTCCTTAAGAGTAGGAATGGTGGAATAAGTATTAATATCTCAATAGGAATATATAAACCCTTGGCTCCTATTCCTGAATAATAATCAAAGAGGATTTAAAAGGAACCAACATGATAAAGATAACCAATCAGAGGAGAGTTAGTGAAACAATGACAGCAAAAGATAATGGGTAAGTGTTTCCTTCCCTCTGTCCTTTTACCAATTCAGAGAAATTTCTTATAAAAACAACGATTTTATAATTCACTTGATTTCAGTATGTTGTGATTTTGTATCCATTGCATAAGCACATAGCTGTATTCCAAAAGACTTGAAAGAACAGGAACAGTAAGCATCCTTAATTTAAAATAGCAAGGGGAGCAAGCATAAGTAAAAGGAATACAAGGATGTTGTTGTTTCTAAGAGGAAGAGCAAAAGAATACAAGTGGTGTTCCTTTTGGAAAAAGGAACAACAAAGATCAAAAAAGTTGTTCCTTTGGAAAAGGAACAGGAGAAAACACAAATACAGTTCCTTTGTAAAAGGAACAACAAAAATCGGAAACACTGTTCCTTTTCACCAAAACTCGGAAACGTTGTTCCTTTGGAAAAGGAACAGCAAAACACACAAATTCCGTTCCTTTGGAAAAGGAACAACAAAAATCGAAAACGATGTTCCTTTTAAGAAGGAACAGCAAAACACACAAATGCCGTTCCTTTGGAAAAGGAACAACAAAAATCGAAAACGTTGTTCCTTTGGAAAAGGAACCGAAAAACACACAAATGTCATTCCTTTGGAGAATGAATAGCAAAAGTCGAAAACGTTGTTCCTTTGGAAAAGGAACAACAAAACACACAAATGTCGTTCCTTTGGACAAGTAACAACAAAAATCAAAAAAGTTGTTCCTTTGGAAAAGGAACAACAAACACACAAATGTCGTTCCTTTGGAAAAGGAACAACAAAAAATCGAAAATGTTGTTCCTTTGGAAAAGGAACAGGAGAACGCAAAAATGCCATTCCATTGGAAAAGGAACAACAAAAATCGAAAATGTTGTCCCTTTCGAAAAGGAATAGCAAAACACAGAAATGTCGTTCCTTTGGAAAAGGAACAACAAAACACCCAAATGTCGTTCCTTTGGAAAAGGAACAACAAAAAGCAAAAGCACTATTCCTTTGGAAAAGGAACAACAGAAAGCAAAAATAAAGAAAAAGAACAAAATTAAAGCAAAATGATGGCTGATCAAAAAGGTGATGTTCCTTTGAAAAAGGAACAACAGAAAATAATAAAATTACTGCTGCTACAGAAATAATTCAACAAAACAAAGAAATTATGTACAAAGTGTAGAAAGAAACAAATGACTTAATGAGTCATAGGTGAGGAAGATTTCTCTCCCTCCCCCAATATTTCCATATCAGAGTCTTGGCGTAGCTGCTGGCAGAGGGACTCCCGAGTAAGTGGTTTGTGATAAAGGCGAACTCGGTGGTCATTTGCCTTGAAGGCATATCTAGAACCGTCAATAGTGATTAGAGTAAGAGTGCCATTTTCGTGTACCTTCTGGATTTCGTATGGTCCTAACCAATGAGTCAGGAGTTTCCCGGGAAAGTCCTGAAACTGGGAATCGTAAAAAAGTGCCCAGTCTCCTTCGTGGAAGACTTTATTTTTAATGAGAGCATAATGCCATTTAGCTCGCTGTTGTTGGATAAGTGCAGTGTTTTGGAGTGCAGAGAGCCTGATTTCATCGATCTCATTGATCTGCGGTAATCGATTAATCTGTGCCTCAGTTAAATCTAAACCAACTTCCTGTGTTGTTCGCAGTGTTTGGATTTCGAATTCTATGAGAAAAATGGGTTGCTTGCCAAACACTAATTGGTAAGTGAGTAACCAGTGGTACTTCTCCATATTTTTCTATAAGCCCACAATATCTTTGGTAGTCTGGTAGCCCAATCACATCTATGTGACGCAATTGTTTTTGTTAGGATTGCTTCTATTATTTTATTGTTGCTTTCTACCTGACCATTTTCCTATGGGTGGTATGGAGTAGTGATTTTATGCTGGACATGATAGTTTTTGAGTGTTGCAGCTATTTTGTTTCCAGCAAACTTTGGTCCACCGTCTGTAATTATATCTCTTGGAAGGCCATATCACACAAATATATGGAACAAGAACTGTATGACAGAATCTTCTGTAGCTCTCGACAACGCCTCTGCCTCAACCCATTTGGTGACATATTCTGTTGCCACCAGAATATATGTTTTCTGGTTTGAGGGTGGGTTAATTGGTCCGAAGAAATCAAGGGCCCATCATTCGAATGGTTCAATGACTAACTGTGGGTTCAAGGGCATCTCATCAGACTGACCAGGGCGTCCTGCTCTCTGGCAACTGTCACAGGCTTGGATGAATTTCTTTGCATCTTTGAAAATTGTAGGCCAATAATACCCTGTTTGCAGCACCTTATGTCCAGTTCTACGATCGGCGAAATGTCCGCCACATGGTCCGTCATGGCAGGCTTTTAAAATGTCGAAGATTTAATCCTCTCGAACGCATCTTTTGTTATGCATATCTGCTCCTGTGTGGAACAGGTAACCTCCAACCCACGAGAATCGAGCACTCCTCCGAATAATCTGTTTCCGCTCATTAGGGGTTAGATGTTTCGTTAGTTTACCTACTTCTAGGTAATTAGAAACATCAACATACCAGGGTGTTTGAACAGCAACAACAAACAGATGCCTGCCCGGAAATTGATCTTCAACTGTTGCTGCATCGATTGGCTTTGGCATTCTTGAGAGAAAATCGGCTACAGGATTTTCTTTTCCAGGTTGATCCCTGATTGTAATATCAAATTCCTACAATAAAATCAGCTATCTAGTTATTCTACCATTTGTGATAGGTTTGTTTGCTAAATATTTGATGGCAGAATGATCTGTATACAAGATAACAGGATATCTAGTAATGTAATGTCTAAACTTATTGACAACATGTATTACAGCTAGAAATTCTTTCTCAGTAATAGCGTAATTTAATTCAGCAGGGGATAAATTTTTGCTAATATAATAAATTGCGTATGGTTTTTTATCCTCTTCCTGCCCAAGGACTGCTCCAATGGCTGTATCTGACACATCAAATGATATCTGAAATGGAAAATCTCAATTTGGTCCTTGAAGGACTGGGGCTGTGGACACAAGATTCTTTAGATCCTGGAAAGCACGTTCACATTTTTCTGTCCAAAGAAAATCAACGTTACCAGTTAGTGCATATAGAGGTGTAGCAATATGTGAAAAATGTTCTATAAACCTCCTATCATAACCAGAAAATCCAAGAAAACTGTGTACCTCCGTTTGAGTGGTAGGAGTGGGAATAAGCAAAATTATTTGGATTTTTGTTGGGTCTACCTGAATGCCAGCTGCTGAAATAAAGTGTCCTAGAATAAATCCTTCAGTCATCATCATATAGCATTTTTCATGGCTTAAACAAAGCCTGGTAGCAATGCAGCATTGTAGGACTTTTTCTAGTGTATCCAATGCTGGATCGAAATCGTCTCCATACGGTGTAAAGTCATCCATGTATACTTCAAGTACTTCATTTATTAGGTCTGCAAAAATGCTGAGGATAGCCCTTTGGAATGTGGCAGAAGCATTGCATAAGCCAAAAGGTAGAACTCTATAGGCAAATGTTCCCCAAGGACAAGTAACAGTGGTTTTGTCTTGGTCTTCAGGGGCAATCTGAATCTGATTGTATCCACTGAAGCCATCCAGGAAAGAAAATAATTTATTTCCTGCCAAAGTGTCTAATACTTGGTCGATGAATGGGAGAGGGAAGTGGTCTTTTTGTGTTGCTTTATTTAGTTCTATGTAGTCCACACAAATTCTCCATTTCACATTCTCTTTTGGTAACACCACAAGCAGAGAGACCCATTTACTGTCGGAGATAGGATAGATGAAATTGACATCTAAAAGTTTTTGAAGTTTAGCTTTACAACATATTTTAGATGAGGATTAAGTCTCCTTTGAGGCTGGCGAACAGGTCTCGCATCTTTTTCTATATAAATGTGGTGGGTAAATAATTAGAGGTCAATTCCTTTCATATCAGGATAGTCCCATGCAAATGCTTCTTTATATTTCCTCAACAGATGGATGAGCTTCGTTTCTGATTTAGAGGTAAGGTTGGCATTAATGTTTAAAGTTTTTCCCAGTTCGATTTCCACAATTTTACTATTTGCAAAAGAGGTAACAGGTATCGTTTGATCATGTGTATCTTTAAGAGGATCTTCTTCTAATTCGTTATCGAATGTTGCCTCTATCATGTGACACTGTGTGTGGGATCTGAATTCAGTTTGGCTAATAAATTTATTAATACCATCGTCCTCTGTCTGATCTTTAAAATCAAGTGCCTCTTGTATAGTTAATGGGGACCTATTGTTATCAGTAAGGTATGATACAGGGTGCTTATTAGTTCTGATCATTGTCACACTTGGCTGTGCCAGAGGATATAAGGCTAAGTTCTTGATATTGGCTCCCCTCGTTATGGTCATATTGCCTTGTCGGCAGCCAATATAGGCATCGGCAGTTGCAAGCCAAGGTCTACCTAAAATCAGTGGGTGTCCATCAAGTCGGCTTTTGGGATTTATTGTCAGAAAATCGGTCAGATATTCCGACGAGTCAACAGATACCATGACATCATGTAGCATGCCCTCTGGCCTAACCACAGATTGGTCAGCCAGCTCTAGCAAGGTAGAGGTGGGTTCTACAGATGTAATGCCTAGCTTTTGGCAAGTAGTAGTTGTCAAGATGTTGATTGCAACTCCTATATCAACTAAGGCATTAGGGAAGGTTTGATCATAAATTTGTACGGTGACTATTGGATTTCCTGGGACTTCGTATTTAATGGGCATTTCTTTTCCTAATAATAAGTCAGATAGAGTGCCAACTACTTGGACTCTTGGATTGTTTGCTGCATTTCTCCTTGGTTTCCTTACACACAATTCTTTGATGGTCTTTGCATATATCAGAATGTCTTGAATGGCTTGGAGGAATGGAATTTATGTACAAATTTTGTAATTCTCCCAGAATGTCAAAATTAGGATATTGTGTAGTTCGAGGTATGATTAATCATTCTGGGAACGGCGGAGAGGATGTGGTTGCTTTGTTATAAGTTTGTTGTTTGTACACATTCTCTTCTTGTGACAGGTGTTCTCTGGGTAACTGATTTTCAACATGGGCTGTCTTATCTCCCTCAGTTTCAATAATACACCCAGATCTTAGCTGAAGATCATTACACTCCCTCAGATCAGCTCCTATTTCTGATGTTTCTACTATTTGGACAGATTGGACCGGTCTGTTATTTGGATTGGGGTTGGGTTGGGATGGGAGTTGCGGTTTCAGATTAGACTGGGGGTTTTGTTGTAAGGCTAGCAGTGTAGGTTGAGGGAGCGGTATGGTTCCTACTCGCTGATGCATCAGTCTTTGCCATTTTGTCTGCCAGGCGGAAATTTGTGAGTAGGTGGAGTCCATTGTGGTGGGTATGCATTACTTTGCCAATATGGAGGGGTATAGGGAAGATTCGGCCAACTAGATTGGCTTGCCTGATTCAACCACGGGGTTGAGGAAGGAAACGACTGTGGTGACTAGTTTGGAAACGGGGGTTGGGATTGACTTTGCCACATACTATATTGTTGAGCACTATACTGTGGAGACTGAAAAGAAGAGGGTGGGTCTAAAAAAATACCATATTTTCACAGCTGCCACTGATGGTGCTGGTTGAGCAAATATATCGATTCTAGCTCTTCTTCTGCTTCCTTATATACTGCTTTTAATCCAGGATGTGAGGGACAGCTTTCCGTAAAGTGATCTTTTGTGCAGATGGTGCATGTTCGGACTGCATCTAGTGGACACTCCTTATGGCTATGTTTCTTCCTGCATCGGGGACAACAGATTGCCAAATTCTTTTCTACCTCCATTTGCTTCTGTTTTGCCTGAATAACATCAAGTTGTGTAGTTAGCGTCCCTAATATATCAATTTTAAAATTTTCAAATAAATTTCAAATTTCTGCACGCGTTACTCCTTCTGTCGAAATTTTATTATCGCTTACAAACTGATCATGTTCTATCAGTTTTACTCTTGTGCTGCCTCTCGAGCTCCTGATACATAATACAATAATGTCAACAAAATTTTCCTAATAAATATCTCCTTTTTCCATAATATTTAATGTTTCAATCCATTATTCCTTCATGCCCCTAATTAATGTTGTTTTTAACACATTATCAGGTAAAGGTAGTGATGCATAAGGAGATATTTGAAGATTATACTGAAAACGTTCCACATACTCCTCTAATGTTTCATTTGGTCTAGCTACCATCCGGAATATTTCATCCTTCAGTTCTCTAGACCTACAATAGTCCTGATATTTTTTCAGAAAAGATTCTTTCATTTGGTCCCAGTTATTTATAACCATGCCACCTAATCCCATAAACCATCTTAAGGTAGCCCCTTTTAATGTAGAGGGAAATAATTTTAGTTTCTGGGAGTCGGTGGTGTAATCATATCCCCTACACAGCACATCGAACTCAAATAGAAATGCATCCGGATCTTCTAATGTAAGACTATGGAATGTAGGGATATGTTGAAGAGGGATTGCTTTCATGGGTGCATTTGCTGCAGTATCCACTATGGGGTATTGCAATGTAGAGGTTTGGGTGTTTGGCTGGTTTTGAGCCATTTGGTCGAATATATGCCAATAACCTTCTGGGATATCTAGGAGGGTATTCCTAGGTTGAGAAGGAATGGATTTAACAGGAATGATTTTAATAGCACTTCCTCTGTCTAGGATAATGAGAGTGCCTAATGTCTGAGGAGATTGAGTTTCTTCAACAATGATTTTTGTAGCACTTCCCTTGTCTGCGCTATTCAATGGCTAAGTTGTCCCAAGAGGAGACCTCGGTTCCTCAGTTTCCCCTGTCTCTCCTCCTCCTTCACCAAGATTGATAAAATTCCCTTCTTGCAATAGTTCTAGAGTAGAATTTTCAATTTCTTGAAAGTCCTGCTCTTCAATTTGACTATGCACCTCAGCAAAGGCTACAAATGGTGATCCTGTGGCCTGAAGGGAACTAGTACGCTGTCTAGAAATAACTTTTCTGGGCCCTACTGAAGGCTGAGATTCTGCTTTCTTGAAGATTTCGTCTATGAAGGTTGATCGGCCAAGGGTCACCGGCCCCTTAGCTTTTTCTGGCTTGGGTAGAGGTTTGGAATTCTTTTCTGGCTTTTTCTGCTTAGTCATGCACACAAATCAACTGCTAGATTCTACCCAAATGAAACAGTAGCAAATCTGTAGGAAATCGGGTAGAGGAGCAGGGCTATTACATGCTCCACATGTAGGTTCTTACCTTCCATTTCTAAAACCCAATTCTTCCCTAGCATGTTCTTACACTACTCTGAAAAAGAACAAATGGCTACACTCTTCCCCTGGCAACGACGCCAAAATGTCGAGCTATAGAAAGGGTCTCTTTCACCTCTAATTACCTCACATTAGTTTGTCAATCCAGGAACGTTTTGTTATTTCAAAGAGTGTCTCAGTTTGAGGCTATCATTTGCCAGAGTTATGCTAGTAGTACAATGCTTAAAAATACAAGAGTAAACAGATGCTTGTTTACAGCAAACTACTTCAAAAGATTAAACCACACATTCAGAAAACTAAGCAATTTATCAGTCAAGGGTTCAGTAGTAGTAACTCATCCCTTTGTAAACTGATGGAACTAAAGTAAATCAGAGAACAGATCGTGGATCTAGGAGCTCGACAGTAAATGTCAGTGCTCACTACAGCCTTGGATCATTCTTCACACCAAGATAACAAATGACAGGAAATGGAACGGCATATAAGAAATGGGACGGCAATTAAGGAATAGAACAGCAAATCTGAAATGGAACAGCAAACAGGAAACTGTAACAGCAACTAAGTCTAACAAGCAGTAACACCTTAGTCTACAAGATCAAATGCATGAATTGTGACCTATAGAATCAAATGGAAATCCTTCACTCTTAAGGACGAATTGAACAACACACCAAAATGGAACCGCACTGATTTATGATGAATTATAGAACAGCGCTTTGTAAACCATATATACACACGACACACCTTAATAGTAACCTGACCTTGGTAAACTAGTTATCAGTCTCAGCTATAAAAGATTATGACTGTGTTTCAGAATGGAACAACAATGTCTATAGATCCAACAATCGCAAAGAACATAATCACTAAGATGAATTCCATAATATCAATGAATAAGTGCATAGCATAGAGGCTCTGTAATTGAACAGCAACAATATTCTATAAAGACTGGCAATATTATATCAACACTTAAAATAATAGTGATAGTTGCCAAGTTAATGCAATAGTTCTGTCTTTAGAAACTTTAACAAATCAAACATAACAAAGCATGTGATGTAAACTAACAAAACATATCAGATTACCAAATAACGTTGATAAGCAAACCGTGCATAAACCAAACGTAATAGTACAGGAGCAAGTGTCCTCCAAGGCTGGGCCGTTAGCCTCCAGGGGTACACCCCTTGAAGTTATTCCAAACTCAGAGATGAAATAGCAACCGAGTTTGTATTAATGTATAAGATGGAGTTATGGTAGATCAGCTCTCAACGAGACTCGATGATCAAAGTTTCAATCTTAAGAGAAATTACATAAAACATAAGGACTCAACCGTCCCCCTCCAGCTAACAGTGCTTCCCCTTTTATAATGGTGAAGGCGAAGATGTCTACGTGAAAAAATAGTTAAAGCAGTGATCCCTCAGGATGAAAGGATCCTGAGGGATTCGCCGAACCGTTAATCCTCAGTTATCTCTTTTCCTTCTTGCACCGAGCCGATATCTCCACTTTCTTTCCAGGGCTGATTCGCTTTGATTTCTTTTGTCTTGTTTGCATACGGTTCCCCGTCAAAGGGACAGTGGTTAACCCAGCCTTGTTCTTTCCTTTGGAACGGCAGTCTTTCGTTTTCCTTTTTTTCTGCATAAGAAAATGACAATTGTCAGTGTTTTCTCTTTGCACATTAATCTCACAGGTTTTATTACAATTCGTTATCATTTTCCTAGTTCATGATGTAAAAGGTTTGTAAGTTCTAATGAAAAGATGCTGAAATAATTACCAAAAACATACCTTCTTTAGTACTCCACAACTCCCAAAAACTAAAACTGTTTCCCTCTACATTAAAAGGGGCAGCCTTGCATTGTTTTATGGGATTAGGTGGGGGCACAATAAATGATTGGGATCAAATGAAAACCTCTTTCCTTAGAAAATATAAGGACTGTTGTAGATCTAGGGAATTGAAAGACAAAATATTCCAAATGGTCGAAAGACCTACTAAAACGTTAGAAGAATATGTGGAATTATTTCAATATAACCTCCAGCGGTCTCCCTATGCAACTCTGCCTTTGCCTGATAATGTGCTAAAAAATACACTGATTAAAGGGATGAAAGAACAATGGATAGAGACATTGAATATTATAGGTAAAGGTGATATATATCAAGAAGAGTATGCTGACATTATTAAATTGTGTATCAGGTCCTCAAGAGGCAGTACAATATTGAAACTAGCAGAATGTGACATGACCTCCAAGGACAACAAAATCTCTGGTGGAGGTATAACTAGTGTAGAAATTGGCAACCTGCTAGAGGATTTGAAAACAGATATTTTGGGAACTCTGACAACGCAATTGGACATTACGAAAGCCAAGCAAAAGCAGGCTGAACCAGAACAAAACTTGGTGATATTTTGTCCTAGATGCAGGAAGAAGCATAGTCAAAAAGAGTGCTCATTGAATATGGCGCAAACCTGTGCCATATGTACTGAAGATCATGTCACAGAAAGCTGCCCATCACTCCCAAGGTTAAAAGCAGTCTATAAGGAGGTAGAGGAAGAAACAGAACCCGTCTACCTACTAAATCAGTGTCTCCAATGGCAACCATGACAAATAGGTATGGCTACTGATCCATCTTCTTTCTTTTAACCCTCGCAATATAATTTGCAACAATACCCAGGAGCTATGTGGCAGAACCAGCCACCTTTTTCCAATTGGTCACAACAACCATTCTCTATGCCACCTTGGCCTAATCAATCAAATCAAAATAACAATTGGCCAAACTCCTCTTACTTCCCATTGTTTTGGAAGAATAATGCATATCAATCTCAATGGTCACCCTCCACTTCACAGAACTAGAAATGGCAGTCAAGCTGGCAAAGACCTACAAACTAACCAGCATGAATGATCCCCTTACCTCAAACTACACTACTAGCACCCTACACATTGCAACAAAACCCTCAGACCAACCTACAACCACAGCTCCAAATCCAACCCAACCTGAACCCCAACAACAAACCAGTTCAATCTATGCAAATTATTGAAGGACCAGAGCCAAAAACTGAGTTGAGGGAGTGCAATGAGCTCCAATTAAGGTCTGGGTGGATAATAGAATCAGAGAGGGATAAAAATAAACAAATTGAAGGTCCATTACCTGTAGAACAAGAACCAGACGTGGAGAACATGGTTAAACATAAAACTCATGATCAAACGATCACCTCTTCCCCACCATTCCCAAAAACACTAATCATACCCCACCCAATTGAATATCCCGATTTCGATCTTCTGGGAGAATTGAAAAATTTATGTGTAAAAACACCTCTCCTCTAGGCTATTTAGGACATTCCAATTTATGCAAAAACTATTAAGGAATTGTGTACGAAAAATCCAAAGAGAAAAATAAAAACAACCCCAACTGTCCATGTAGTCGATACCTTATTTGATTTACTATCAAGTAGAGAAACACCTCTAAAATATGAGGACCTAGGAAATCTTATAGTCGCCGTGAACTAAACGGATGCTCCTTCCCTAATGCATTAGTTTACTTAGGAGAAGCAATCAATATTCTTACAACAACAACTTGTAAAAAGCTTGGCATTACCTCCTTGGACCCAACCACGACCTTGTTGGAACTGGTTGACTGATTGGTAGTCAAACCAGAAGGCACATTATAGGATGTAATGGTGTCTGTAGACTCCTGGGAATACCCTGCAAATTTTCTGATCATCAATCCTAGAAACCAACTCGATGGACATCACCTAATTCTAGGTAGACCTTGGCTAGCAACCATAGATGCTTACATAAGCTGTCAAACAAGTAGCATTACTATAGCAAGAGGAAGCAATGTGAAGAATTTAGCCTTATATCCTCCAACTCAGTCAAGTTTAACAATAATAAAAAACCAAAAAACAACATGTATCATATCTAACTGAAAACATTAGATCACCACTAACTATAGAAAATATGCTCTCGAATTCAAGGATCAAACAAAAGATGACATCATTAACACTTACATTAACCAACCAAATGTCATATCCCATCCAAAATGTCACATGATCGAAGAAACCCTTGATAACGAAATAGAAGAATAACCCTTAAAAGATATTAACAACAAATCAATACCAACAACTTCTGTTTATAATAGCAAAACCATAGAAATTGAACTAGTAAAAACTTTAAATATTAAAAAAAAGTTGATTGTTGACCAGGGGAAAAAGCTTGTTCAACTTCTGAGAAAATATAAAAAGGCCTTTGCATGAGATTACCCAAACATGAAAGGGATTGATCCCCAATTATGCATGCACCACATCTATATAGAGAAAGATTTCAGGCCCATTCAACAACCTCAACGGAGGTTAAACCCTCATCTTAAAGACAATGTTAAAGATGAACTATAAAAATTATTAGATGTAAATTTCATCTACCCTATATTTGACAGCAAATGGGTCTCTCCATTAGTAGTGGTGCCTAAAAAGAATGGGAAGTGGTGTATATGTGTTGACTATAGAGAGCGTAATAAAAAAACCCAAAAATACCATTTTCACCTTCCATTCATTGACCAGGTATTGGACACATTAGCAGGAAAAAAATCCTTTCCTTTCCTAGATGGCTTCAGCAGCTACAATCAAATACAAATTGCTCCTGAAGACTAGGACAAGACTACCTTTACTTACCCTTGGGGGAAATTTTCTTATAAGGCCTTACCTTTTGGGTTGTGCAATGCACCTACCACATTCCAGAGGGCTATACTCAGTAATTTTTCAGATCTGATAAATGAAGGGCTCGAGGTGTACATGGATGAATTTACACCTTACGGAGATGACTTTGAGCCAACATTACAAACATTAGAAAAATTTATGCAAAGATGCATTGCTACCAGGCTCTGTTTAAGCCATGAAAAATGCCACATGATGATGACCGAGGGATTCATCTTGGGTCACTATATCTTAGCAGCTGGAATTCAGGTAGATCCAACAAAAATTCAAATAATTCTTTTGATACCTACCCCTTCCACACAAACTGAGGTACATAGTTTCTTGGGATTTTCTAGCTATTATAGAATATTTATAAAGAAATTTTCTCAAATTGTTGCACCATTATATGCATTAATAGGAAATATCGATTTCATTTGGACTAACAAATGTGAAATTGCTTTTGAAGATTTAAAGTGGCTTGTATCAGCAACCCTGGTATTACGGGGCCCAAACTAGGATTTGCAATTCCATATTTCATCCTATGCTTCATACACAACCATTAGAGTAGTTCTCAGCCAGGAGGAAGATAAAAAGCCATATGCAATATACTATATCAACAAAAATCTATCTGTTACTGAATTAAATTATACTGTTATTGAAAAAATAATTTTTGGCTGTAATCTATTCAATAAATTCAGACATTATATAATAGGATACCTTGTGGTTTTGTACACTAATCACTCTGCTACTAAATATCTAGCTAATAAACCTGTTACAAATGGAAGAGTGACATGATGGTTTATCCTTTAGCAGGAATTTGACATAACTATCAAGGATCGACCAGGAAAAGAAAATCCAGTAGCAAACTTTCTTTCACAAATGCCAAAGATAGATGACTCGGCAACAGTGGAAGACTAGTTCCCTGATGAACACTTATTTGCTATCACCGTGAGGTACGTGGATGTCGCAAACTACCTAGCAATGGGAAGATTACCCAAGCACCTAATGCCTAATTAAAGAAAACAAATAGTATAGCATAGCACTCGGTTCTCTTAGATTGGAGGATATTTATTTCATAGAGTGGTCGACATGCACATTCAAAGATGTGTCAGGAAAGATGAAGTCTTTGAAATCCTGAAATATTGCCACAATGGGCCTTGCGGTAGTCATTTTGCAGACTGTAGGACTAGTCACAAAGTCTTGCAAACGGGCTATTATTGGCCCACCATTTCTAAAGACGCCAAGAAGTTTTTCCAGGCATGTGACAATTGTCAAATAATGGCACACCTTGGGCAGTCTAATGAGATGCCCCTACATCCGAAATTGGTCACTGAACCTTTTGAACAATGGGCATTAGATTTCATTGGTCCAATAAACCCATCATCTAATCAAAAGACATACATATTAGTCGCAACAAAATATGTGACTAAATGGGTGGAGGCAGAAGCATTACCAAGGGTAACAAAGGACTCGGTAATCCACTTTCCTTTCCAACTATTCATGCGGTATGGCTTGCCTAGAGAAATAATCATAGATGGAGGGCCATAATTTATAGGCCATAAAATTGCTGCAACATTAAAGAATCATCATATCGTGCACAAAATCACAACTCCATACCACCTGCAGGAAAATGGCTAGGTATAAAGCACCAATAAAGTAATCGAGGCAATCCTCACAAAGATATTTGCATCACATAGACATGACTGGGCTACCCGATTTCCAGAAGCCCTGTGGGCATACCGCATGACATGGAGAAATACCACAAAATATTCCCCATATGAGCTAGTGTTTGGCCAAGAACCTATCTTCCCAATTGAATTTGAAATCTAGACATTGAGGATAGCTCAAGAGGTAGGCTTGGACTTAAATGAAGCACAGATTAATAGGCTACATCAAATCAATGAATTGGATGAAATCTGGCTATCATCTCTTCAGCACACTGCACTGATCCAACAATAAAGAACTAAATGGCATGATGCCCTTATCAAGAAGAAGATCTTCCACAAAGGATATTGGACACTCCTGTATGGTTCTAGGTTCCAGGTTTTCCCGGGAAAACTCCAGACCAGATGGTTAGGGCCTTATGAGATACAAGAGGTGCATGATAATGGCACCCTCACATTAGCCACCGTTGATGGGTATGGCTAATATTTTAAAGCAAATGGACATCGAGTACAACTTTATCACAAACCGCTTACTAGGGAGTCCTCTTACCAACAATTATGGGAAGATTCCACCATACAAATTCTTGTTGAGGAGGGCAACCCATCCACAGCATCGGCCTAGTGGAGAATTTAATTCTTTTTGAAATTTGTACATAAAGTTTCCTTTCTATTTGATTTAATTTTCTTGTATAAATTGTATATAAGTCCTTTTCTTCCTTTGTTGTTCCCTCTAAGGAACAATTATTGTTCCCTCTAAGAAACAACTGTTTTCCCTTCTAAAGAACAGCAATGTTTGTGTAGATTTTTCTTGTTGTTCCCTTTATATGACAACTGTTGTTCCCTCTAAGGAACAACCGTTGTTCCCTCTAAGGAACAACAATTTGGTGTGCAGATTTTTCTTGATGTTCCCTCTAAGGAACAACAATTTTGCGAGCAATTTTTCGCTTCTTTATTTTCGTGTTGTTCCCTTTAAGGAACAATTGTTGTTCCCTTTAAGGAACAACTGCTATTCCCTTTAAGGAACAATAGTTTTGTGTGTATTTTTTTTCTCACTGTTCCCTTTAAGGAACAGTTGTTGTTCCCTCTAAGGAGCAGCAGCTTCGCATGCATTTTTTTTCTCATTGTTCCCTTTAAGAAACAACTGTTGTTCCCTCTAAGGAATAGTTGTTCTTCCCTCTAAGGAACAATAGTTTTGTGTTTTCCCGTTGTTCCTTTAAGGAACAACTGTTGTTCCCTCTAAGGAATAGCTGTTGTTCCCTCTAAGGAATAGTAGTTTTGTGTTTTCCTGTTGTTCCCTTTAAGGAACAGTTGTTGTTATCTTTAAGCAATAGCTGTTGTTCCCTCTAAGAAATAGCAGTTTCATATGGATTTGTTTTCCCACTGTCCCCTTTAAGGAACAGTTGTTGTTCCCTCTAAGGAAAAGTTGTTCTTCCCTTTAAGGAACAGTGTTGTTCCCTCTAAGGAACAGTTGTTGTTCCATCTAAGGAAAAATAGTTTTGTGTTTTCCCGTTGTTCCTTTAAGGAACAGTTGTTGTTCCCTCCAAGGAATAGTTGTTGTTCCCTCTAAGGAACAGTTGTTGTTCCCTCTAAGGAATAGTAGTTTTTTGTTTTCCCGCTGTCCCCTTTAAGGAACAATTGTTGTTCCCTTTAAGGAATAGCTGTTGTTCCCTCTAAGCAATAGCAGTTTCATATGGATTTGTTTTCCCACTGTTCCCTTTGAGGAACAGTTGTTGTTCTCTCTAAGGAATAGCTGTTGTTCCCTCTAAGGAACAACATTTTCGTATCTATTTGTTTTCTCATTGTTCCATCTAAGGAACGACTATTGTTCCCTCTAAGGAACAATGATTCTGTGTGTTTTTGTTTTTCTAATGTTCCATTTAAGGAATAGTTGTTGTTACATCTAAGGAACAACTGTTGTTCCCTCTAAGGAACAAAAATTTCATGTGTATTCATTTTCTTGTTGTTCCCTCTAAGAAAAAATTGCTATTCCCTCTGAGGAACGACAATTTCACGTCCAATTTTTTCTTTCTTTTTGTTGTTTCTTATAAGGAACAGCTTCTGTTCCATCTAAGGAACAACTACTGTTCCCTCTAAGGAACAGTCGTTGTTCCCTCTAAGAAACAACTATTTTTCGACATGTATTTCCTTTGTTGTTACCTACAGGGAACAACTATTGTTCCCTCTATGGAATAGTAGTTTCGATGTGCAGTTTTTCTTCTTAATATTCCTCCTAAGGAACAACATAGTCTGCATGTATTTTTCATTTGTTGTTCCTTATAGGGAACAGCTGTTGTTCCTTATAAGGAACAACACCTTTTTGTGTGTTTTTTTTCTTTCTGTTCCCCATAAGGAACAACACTCTTTGTGTGATGTTTTCTTTTAATGTTTCATTTAGGATATAAGCACTTTGTGAATATCATCTCTTTCCTTTGCTCACTCTTTATGATCCTATATAGGGCAAGTATACAAATATATATGTAAGGATACAAAATTTGAAGTTTACTGGAACAAGAAAATCGAACATTATCATATTTAATGAAATTTCTTTGTATTGATTGAAAAAGGAAGGACACAACCATCTATATCACTTCACTGTCCTTATTTTCTCTATAAATCGAATTGATTGATTATTTGTACCATGTTGGTTCTTCCCTAACCCCTATAATTCTCTCTGTTCATTATCATCAAATAAGGTTAAGGGCATACTTTTTTTCTATTGATATGTTCAGACTTCTTCCACCATCCCTACTCTTAAGGACTGTTGATAATGTGTTATTCACTTCTTTATATATATATATATATATATATATATATATATATATATATATATATATATATATATATATATATATGTATGTATGTATATGTATATACTAACAATTCTATGATTTTCCAAACAGAGGATAAGGGGTCTCATCACAAGCCAACCTACCATGATCATAAGGAAGCAGTGAAGTGGCATTCCCATTATGGCCACCACACCAGGGATATGATCCAATGGATGCATCAGAAAAATAAAGTCTTTGGAATAGGAGGTCCCATCACGAGCCAACCTGCCCACTTTTTCTCCTTCCCAGTGAATGGCAATGTATTCATCTGGTTACCAAGTTAGCACATTGGTCTCTGCTCTGACATCATAATGCACTTTCCTAATTATACATAGAGGATCATGGTTCCAAAGGGTGAAAAAGAAACTCTGTCGAGGTTATAAACACCCGTGGGCAACAAAAGCACTGCTAATGGTATTGGAGTCGTATTTTCAACATCAATAGTTATTATAACTCCCTTTTCTTATTTTCTTACCATTACTATAGAGAGATTATGTTCCTAATCTACTTTTGAACCTTTATGCATGCGATATCTTTTAAAAATCAATCATAGTAGTTTAAGTGGAATGATGACGACAAAGTATCTTTCCTACGTCCAATGTCCTTTGTCCTTTTCGAATCACCTCACATCATCTCCACACTTATTGATAATTTTTGTTATATGCATTGATTTCAGCATTCTGATATATTTTGTGATCCTATCATGAATATGCATACCTTGCCACTTTTATCACCCCTGTACTTCACCACCAGCATGTCATTCCTTCACTCATTCGGTCAAAGGCGACCTATCATTTTAAAGGGGGGAGAGGAGCAACCTAGAATGTATTTATGTATGCGTGTTATTCCTTTATTCAATTATGTAGGGCAATACGACATTCCATGGTTACAGAGTAACTGGTACAATACCGAGTCCTAGTTAACGGTATTCATGCTTGTAAAGTATCATCCGAAATAACCATTATAACAACTTTTTGTTCTGTCACTCGGCTCTATCTATTGTTGTGATATCTCTGCTACACTAACTATTTGTAGAATCCAGGCAGTATGGGAGGAAGAACAGTGCACATGGAACTACTAATACTGGTTGTTTTTTATGCAACCAGAGAAATTCTTGCCAGGGCTGGGTGGATAACATATTTCACATGGTTTCAGCAACCCAATGAAGTAATTTCTATTGAATTCCTACAAAATTTACAGAATAGACAATCTATGATAAGAGGGAGGCAAATCACAGTGTCAGATGTGGTGATAGCTGAAGTGGCCGGATTACTAGCAAAAGGACCTGTATGGGCTAACAAAAGATTAAAGTTGCAAGATGCTATTGTAGTCTTTAAGGACGAGGGACAGGACCTGATCATCAAAGGCAAATGAGTTCGACCATCATCCCTTAGATAACCATGGGGAGAACTAGATAGAGTCATCCAGAACTACATCACATGTGATGGGCAAAAAGATGTGGTAAGGCCGCATCAACTTAAACTCCTAGCAGTTCTAAAAAAAAAAAATTTGTGAATTTGCCTGCATATTTGAATTTCCTGTTGCATGACACCGCTTGAAGCATGAAAAAATCCCAACATATAGAAACCGTCATGAGCCACCATTGCTTGATTAGGCTGATAGTGAGTAACAACCTCGCCCGACAACAATAAAGTTGGAAGGAATTAGTATTTTCCATTGAAAGGGACCTAGCTCTGCCTGTGCCTAACCCTGTTTCGAAAAGGAAGAGGACTGCCCTTATAGTAAACACTACCCAAAAGCACAGACATTCTACTTGGATGAATATAGACTTAGGAGTGACCAAAAGCCCCCAGGTCAGTATCAACCAAACCATAGAGTTGTCTAGCCCAGGAAGTGAATAACAATTGCATATAGAAGGCCAGGATAACCCTGAGTCAGACCATAGGGGAGAATCAAGGCATTCTGGAGAATAAGAAAGAAATGAATCAGAACTCCTTTCAACATCAAGTCCCCCGGGTGATTTACTACATGATATCGAATTGGCCTCGATTTTGGCGAATATGAATGATTTCATACAGCCTGAAAGCCTGCTGAATTTTAACATTGGAGCAACCCAATCTAAAGAGAACTTTGGCCACGATAGAATTATATCAGAAAACAGAAGCTGCAAAGCAGAAACAAGGGCAAAGGCCACCCAAGAAGAGGTGAACCAACTTGGTGATATACCTCCAAGAGAACCCAGTCAGGAAGGCCTAAATATAGAGAATGTAGGCCAAACAGGAGAGATAGAAACAAACTAGGGAGAGGACATAGTTCTTATAGAACAAAACCAAGATGAGTAACCGAGCTCGTTAGGAGCAGATATGATTAGCAAAATAGTTGTTCCTCCTAGAAAGCAGAGAGACAAAATAAAAAATCTTAGGAAGGAATAGCAGAGGCTGCAGAAAATAGTAAAAAGGCTCAGGCGAAATATAAGAAAATTAGCAGCCGAGAAGGTTCCAAATAAAACCCTGAAAACAATAAATGTAGCTATTCAAACTCAAACTAAGACCATATTCACTAAACTTGTTAGGGAATAGCATGCAATTTTTGCAGAAGAAACTGCCCAAACAGAGGAGATACCTTCTCATGACTTAGCCATTCAGACGAAGATGGCACCCTCCTACAGCACAACTACCTAGATGGAGGCTTGGGCCTCCCACAACAAAGAAACACAGACAATAGGCATCCATTCTCATAGCAGGGGTACACAGACAAATACTCAAGCCAAAGATATCATGACAAGCAATGACCCCAGTATATTAAATCTTCAGGAAGATTTAGCCCGGCTCGGTTTACCATTGAACGGCTTGAGCTGGAAACTATCTCCCAGCAAAAATACCAAGAATTACAGAGGCAACTTCGGGACATGAATACATCAGAAAGTGAGACCTTTGATAAATACGTAAAGCTAGAAGAAAGAATTGATAAAATGAAGCTCAGATTAGAGAAGGTCATGGCTAAAATGGATACTATTCTCTCATTGTACACTGATGTCTTGGCATGCAGATCCCCTGCTAATAATTATGCTTTATTTTTGCTAGAAAGATACTTATAGCTGAAAATCAAAGCCCTCAAGGCTAAAAAACTGATAGAATTAAAAACAATGATTGATTTCATAAACTGTTGCAAACAACATGGGTAAAAGTTTGGAGATTTTTGTGTGAATTTTATTTAGATAATTTTGTATTAGAGGAAGAAATCGAAAAGAAACCCAGTCCTTTTGTGGGTGATGTGCAATTCCAAGCTTTTATTTCATTCATTGTTAAACAACTGAAATGGTTCAAGACACATAACACATTCCAAAGGAAGGAAAATGGACTGGACCTTTGGGTCAGAGGTCAACCAAAACACCCGTTACAAATGCTGGCCAATCACAAAAGTTTGATGAAAGGGGAAGGAGTAATCAAAATTATGGGGCCTATTCAGAAAGAAATTGTCCAGTTTGTAGTAGAATACTTCCTCTCCATTCAAGAAAGCTCCTTGGCTGTAGCCAAGTTCAAGTGGACAGTTTCAAATAGCAATGTACAAAATAGAGAGCCATTTAATTATAAAAATTTTAAATTGGCTACATAATGCTTTGTCACTTATAGCAATCTCATCTTAAGAGAAGGTCCTTATTGGCTAGGTTGTCAGTTCCACAACCGTATTATTTGGTATCCTGCTGAAGGGTACAAGGCTATATATGAACTACCTGAAGGATAGACAAGGCACATCTTAGAGCTCTTGGACAAGAATCACGGTTTCAGACCACTTTACGACATTCTTTCTCCAGCTTATTCCTTGATTCCTCTACATATGAACTACATGGTTTTCACGAGGACATGAAAAAGGGTAAACAGGGGAGTATGTTGAGTCATGGAAAAGGTATGCATTTACTATTGAACTCATCATCCTTTTTCTTTATTCTTATCCTTTCTACATCTCAATGCGCTAATCTATTAAGGAAATGTGGTGAGAAATGAAGAAATTATCTGCAGTTACGACTTAGCTAATTATTGCCTTCCTTTATGCAGGAAAACAACAAAAGGGAAATGTTGTTCCCTATGAAGGAACAACAAATATTGACAAGCTAAGGAAGAAATGCGACAGTTGTAGAGATAGCCAAAAGCAAATCAGTAAGATCAGTGCAAGAAAGGAAATGATGTCTAAAGATAGAAAACTATTGTGAATCTGTCAGGATCGAGAGATCCTGAGGGATCGCGTTTATATTTTATCTTTGTACTCTTTCCAATTATAAATAGAGATGTTTTGTAAGCAGAAGGGGAGGAGGAATTTCTATACTATTGTCATTATAATTGTATTCACAGACTCTCACTGTCGAGATGAACACGAATAGATTGTAATGCTCATTTAGTTTGATGATTAATATATAACTAAAGCTGTTGTTCCCTCGCGTTTCCTGAAGTAAATTAGAAGTGTTTTGTTGGCGGCTAAGGGCCCGGCCTCTGGTGGATTCAACTACTCTTCTTTTGTCATACATTTCCAATTCTCGCAAGTGTGATGGTTTGATAGTATTCTCACTTTCTGTAATTTTATCACTGTGTTGTTTATTATTTTCCAGTGTTGACAGAATCTCTTTACTTTATATAATTTGTAGGATTGTTGTTGATTCAGTTTTCTTTCATTTCAGACCAAGTTTCTTAGATAAACATTCTTCTTGATACAATCAATTGTAAAGAGTATTAATTCTCACTTTTGGAACTCTCAAATTGATATCATTTTTTGTTTAGATTAATTATTGAAGATTGGGTTTGATTTAGATTGAGTCAGTTAAACAGGGATGAGTTATCACTACTATACTCTCAACTGATGTTGTTGTTACTTTGATGAATGTAAGATTTGATTTCATTAAAGGATTGAGCTTTCTTTAATTGCAATTGGAATTTACTAGATGCATCCATTTACTCATGTATTTAAAAGATCTATACTGCAATTTAGAAACATCACTCTTTGATTAAATAGTAGCCACACACTGTGTACACTCTTGAAATAAGAATATTTGCCTAGATTGATAATTAATGTGAGGATAATTAGGATTTTTAAAAGGCACCTTTAGCGACCAACAATAGTATGGGGAGATGTTAGAACCAAGTTCCTGCATCCATAGGCCCGTGTGATGGTCTTCCTAAGGGTCTTAAGGCTCAGATCTACCTTCATGCCCTAACTCCTCTGATTGATCAATTACTATAAACCTATTCTAACAGCTTCCAACTCTTCGTGAAGGTCTTAAATTTTTATTAACAGACATAAAATATACATATCCACTACTTTCGTGCAATAAACAAGCATTAATTCACCTAAATCATAACAATTTGCGAAGATATACAAAAGTAAATAAAAAAATAAACAAGGCATAGATGCACAGATTCGGATCAAAAATTGTAATTATTAATATGTAAACATTCAGATACAGACTTCTTATCCCTGCACACCCAACTATAGGGACCAATGCACTCAGCTATGGACTTGCCAAGGTCTCTGCGCATTCAGTTGCAGGAGCCTTGCACTTTCACCTAAGTACAAGAAACATATATTTCCTACCTTAGCACCTTGCCCTTACAATGATTCTTCACCAAAAGTTATCTTTCTAGTCTCTCTATGACTCAACTATACATAGTATTTTTATTACAATACCATGGCCCACGGACCATGTGTGGGTCTCCAAATAACTCTATCATGTACCCAAATAAGGGACTAAAGTCCCTTTGACTCTACTTATCTGCGCACTTTGCTTTCCACATTTCATGGAGACTTTACTTCCACTACAAAACAATATTACAAAAACTGACTCGAAACTCACAAAATTGACCCCATTGACCCCATCCCAACACATGTTTTCATCTCAGTGGAATAGAAACCCATTGTTATCCAAGGAACAATGGCTGAATAGATTCCTGTACATAGAAGAGATTGAAGATTTCTTATGTTTCTTCGCTTACAAAATGCATGAGTGGCTGTCCATATTAGTGAATAGTTGACGAGGTACGTGGAGGCTTGATGACCCTATTGTGTGGACCCCAGCACTAGTAAAGTTCTTGGAAGCTTTAGAAAATAACATTGCACGGGTCGTTGATCATTGGATTGATAGTATTTTAGGAGGATTCATCACTAAACTCATGATCGATACGAGCATTAACTATAGTGATGCAGAGTGCGGGTTCTTCAAGGGACCAAGAGTAGGTACTTAAAATACTTGAAAACCTAGATTAAGATGTTTTTGTGTGAGAAGTGAGTTATGCCATTACATTGATGTTTGGGACTATGGGAAGCAAAAAACACTTAATAAGGAACTAAGAATCAGGCTCTAAATACAATCCATTGCTAAGATCTTCTGATAGCGACGACAAAGGAATTGTTCTAAGAACACTCTGAAGCACACTATAGATAGTAAACCAAGCTATTTAGGGGATACCTCATCCATCCAATACACTTCCACCTCCACCTTTGCCACATACACCCACAACTCCACCTCCACCTCCACATCAACCATTCAACATGTAAAACACAATGAAGATGTTTATTTTTAAAGGGGTAGGAAGTGAAGACCCCTAACAATTATGGTTCATCCCGAATGCTCTATGGAAGGCACAACATATTACTGACGATAATTTGGAGAAAGCATAGCTGGTCACAACGCTGTAGGATAGGGCATTGATGTGGTATACCAAGTTATGTGAAACAATGGTAGAGACTTAGCAGGCACTGAACCATGATTTTAAGAAGCCTAAGGCTCAGGCGCATTTTGTAACAAAGTTTAAGGAAATAAAAAAAATGGTGAATGAGTCCACATGGGATTTCAATAAGAGGCTAAAATTCCTAATCTAGTTGGCTAATATGAAGATCACAGATGATCAACATAGAGACTGGTACATGACTTCGCTATTGCCTCATCTGAGATTTCCATTATCACAACAGAAGGTAGCAACACAAGACGAGGTTTTTGAGATCATGATGAGGTTGGAAGCGTCACTAGTTCAGGACATGAACATTCGAGTACAATAGATTGAGTCACATTTGGCAAGCCTGTGCATGGAATTGCAAAGCTTGAAGATAGGGAAGGAAGCTCAGTCTGAGGCGTGTGCAAAAGTCTGGTGCATAAAATGTAAAGAGAAGGGACATGATAAGGAGCACTACCCTATTTATCAGAATTACCTGGTTGGAGAAGGTCATGTTCCTTTGAATCGAAAGAACATTATAGGACCAAGCATAGGAGTAACCTTATGGTGTGGTATTTACCAAATAGTTGTGAAGCACACAACTGACCATTGTCACCTCTTGAGAACATTTGGGAAAAGTCCACAATAGTTGTTCTATACCTTTTGTAAATCATTTGGACATGATGAGTGAAACTACCAAAGCTACAAATTAATGATGGAATGAAACCCTACGTATCGAATGGAGGCATAAAATCAACCTTGGGATCCAGGTGCAGGTGCAGTGCATGGAGGATTCTAGGGTCATGGAAGAGGAAGAGGCGGAGAGACTAGCAGAGGTCATGGGAAAATAATTTGTTATAATTGTGGTGAAGCAAGACATTTTTCTTGTGACAGCTAGAACCCAACGCATCCATCCTCTTAGTATCGTAGATAGTTTGAACATCTGATAGAGGATTGTTTGTTGCTGATAGCCAAAATGCAAGAGAAAAAGACACAACAACCCATGCAAAAGATACAGATGATGAGGGCAGAGCCTCAAGAAGAGGACCATAGGATAAATACAGTGATGTGAAGTGGTATTGCCATAGGAGAAGTGTTTATGAGAAAACTAGTGTCTTTTCGATCTGTTATTCCCACTAGGATTGATAGTTATCCTAGAAACAAACAATCAAAGCAATTTTTTATTTCCTTTATGTATGATAGATAAGAAAGAAGAAAAGGGACAACCTGGATCTTCCGCTTGACTCCTTGCTTGATTTTCTCTCTCCCTTGATAGAGCTTTCACCTCTTCTCCTACTTATCTTGCTCAATGAATACCTGTAGAGACAAAGTAACAAAACACCATCAAAGCATCTCGATCTATTATATTATAAACAATGCAAAATCAGAAATACATTGATCATACAATGGAATTCACAAATAACAATATTCACAAATACACGAATATATGGAGGAAACCTCAAATAACTTTATTACTAATAGAAGGGAGAATTACAACCCAGCTATCTGATCCAACATCATCCTCCCTGTTGTTGGGAAAAGTATCCAATTCGGAATGCCCCTATCCCACTCTAAGAGGTGATAGTGCCTTAGCAACAAACAAGTAAACTTATTTGAGTATTCTTCTTTATGAAATGTAAGTGAGGAAGAAGGATCTAACTAGCATGTATCTTCCACTAGTTTGTCGATCCAAATCACTCCTCTCTTCAGTAGCTCACAGCTTCTTGCTCCTTCACCGGCCCAGCTTCACCGAATTCCTGCAAGATCACAAGAGAGAGAAACTACACAAAGATACAGATATACATTCATAAAAAGCTCAAGATCAGATTAAGCTAAACATGTCAGCATAACAAAAACATCATTGGTACACAACATGTAGGAGAAACTCAAATAGTTTATTGATGAAATAAGAAAGTCCAAGAGGAGATACAACCAAGTGAGTTCCGATCCAGCATCTACCTCCCAGCAAAGGAATCCCTTTCTCTCCTCCAACAAAGCATAAATCACCCAATGTGCTAATCTCAATCTCAAACCAACAGCAATTCTCTGCAAAGTACAAAATTCCAACCTCCTGAACCTCTGGGTGAGAGATCCATATATAGATGTAAGCAGAGAGGATGATTCAGCTTATGTTTTGACTTGTGGCTTCTCTCTGTCAGTTCTTGCTTCCACTTGGATGTTGAGAACCTCTTACTCATCACTAGTCGAATTCATTGAGGCAAGTGTCATTGGAGAAGATTCTGGAAGCTTCTAGGGTCTTTCCACCTCGTTGAATGAGCTTGCCATTTGTCATTTCCCACTCAGCGCACCCTGGTAGTGCTTCCACCTGCGTTGCAGTGCACCTAACCAGTGTAGACTTTGCATTTCAACGCAGGCAGCTAGTGGAGCCTCTGAATTGATCCTGAATTGACTGTTTCTGAGTGGTTTTTGGTGGAGAACTTCTGGGAGAAGCTGTCATTGGTTGACCTTGTTCCTTTAGGAGCTATAACAACATCTTTAGGGACTTTGGATCCCTTGAATTATGGACATTTCATGCTTATAGCTGTAAGGCACAAAAATGTCTATAACAGTTGCCCCCTAAAGTGTGAGGCCGTTTATCGGGTGAAATGCTTTATTAGGAGGATCCGAAGTTCATTCAATGCTGGGAGGAGACCTGTAATAAGATACAATACAATACATTATTTTTCATATTGTTTTCATGATCTAGCTGAGGCGGGCATTCCCATGCTCAGCTTTATAAATTCATTTTTGTGTACATAGGACAGACAATTGTCTGATGATAGACTGATGATCCTACTGAAATCATCATCCTTTGGTAGGATGATTGTCTGTGCTGCAATGCTGTACATGTCAATGTCTTTATTTTTCCTGAATATATATCGCAGCCCGGATGAATGAAACTAGATCCGGGGTCTTCAATCTCGTCCGATCTTCACTCTAAGTTCAAGTCGATCCATGTGAGAAATGTTCTGAAGTCGAACATGGAAAGACATCGCTTGATTACCGGTCAATGAGGTAAACCGTTAACAAGCGCGAGAGGAATCACTGATAATGATAATGACCCTCAAGGTACTATAGTACAATTCACGTGGTGTGAATAAAGGACTTGGCGTCGAACACCACGCAAAATCTTTCGGTCGAAGGTCATTGATGTATACCTGTCGCCGAAAGTGAGAAACTTGCCATTGAGGCATGCAAGCTTCAAAGTACTGAAGGGGTTGTTCCTAGATCAACTTCTTGGATAATGAGCTGATGTCGACAAGAAGCGATCCCTCAAAGGAGGGCCTTAATGTATCCCACATCAGTGACACGGAATGGAGCAAATGATTTCGATGGAGGTGAAAACGATCTGATGATATATGGTTCAGGGTGGCGGTCATGAAAGAATGAAGGATAATGTATGGTAGTGGATGGGACACGGTTGACTTCTTTGGATGACTTCTCTTGAACATATCGGCGACACTTGTGTGATGGATTGGTAGCATTTACCCCAAAGATGGATGGTATGGCGAGACCATGGTGATGTGACCGGTGAATGAAACAACCCAACCTGACTCAGGCACGGAGTGGAAGTGTCATGTTCAAGAGCGACTTGCTACCAATAAAGTTCTTTGAGTTTCTTCCCAATTTTTCCCCAGTCATTACTGACCAGTACCTCTTTATTTTTGTCAAGCTTGAGGAGGATAACATATGCTTTTTCTATAATTTGCCCTTCGGGCAAACCCATCGCTATGTTTTAACGAGTCTAGCGATAGTGAAACTCGTTCTCGTCTAAAGACAAGTTTGTCACTATTTAATGTTTTTAACGAGTCTAACGACAAAGATAACTCGGTCCTTTTCATTTTTAGAGAGTCTAAAAAGGTACGTAAAGTCAACTCCGAAAGTCCTTTTTCGTCATCTAATCCCTTAAGTCCGAAAAAGTATAAAACAATACAGAAGGGATGAGTTTTCGATAGTTTTAACGAGCCGAACAAAACAAGCGCTCGATCTTTTTGTGCAATAATCCCTCAGGTCTAAAAAGATTAAAATCTAGAGGAGGGATAGCACTTCCGGTCGCTTTAACGAGCTGGAAGGCCAAAACTCGGCAATCTTTTCATATTTTACAAGTCAGATGAAAAGAGCTTAAAGAAGAATCGTCTTTTGAGGAACGAGTGATAAAATGGGTTAGCAGCTGATTCCAGGTAAGGGTTGGAATTTTCCAAGCACGGCAGTGTCACAAGGATGGCTAGTGAAATCACTCTTCGCAGTTGTTCCTCAAAATGGGTAAACAATCATATGGAGGTGAACGATCGGCCAATGGAAAAGTGGAGGTGATGGTGCAAACACGACCAAGGCTTTAATGGCTGATGATGTTACATTCACGGTGGTTATTTACCGGAAGATAGTTCATTTTTTAACGAGCTTAAACGCGGAAAAACACTGCTCAGTCTTATGTTTATTTTTTAACGAGCATGAACTATGTGCTAAAATTGCTCGATCTTATGTTTATTTTTTAACCAGCATGAACTATGTGCTAAAACTGCTCGATAATCCAGTCATATGATAAGAATGTCTCATGTAAGATGCCATTTTTTATGGAGCTTGCGCCTTACCAAAGCTATGCCCCGCATCCTTTCGTTATGCAAGTTCGGAAACGACTAATCCTACGAGTTTAAAGGGTTAGACCTATAGGTTTAAATGGAGGACCTAAAAATTTAAAAAATAAATAGTCGCCCCTTGCTTGCACTCCAAAAGGTTTGCATGCCCCTAGGTATAAAGTACGATTTCAAGGTTACCCCTCAATTTGCAGATAAAACAATTGTTTTACCAGGAAAGGCCTACCTCTTTCAGGTTATCCAAAGATTGTTTCATCTATGCAGTGAACAAAACACTTCTTCGGCGATGTCTACCGAGATAGACAAAGGTGAGTGACAACAAGTGCCAAACACATAACTTTGACAAAAGAATCTTATTCTAGAATAACCCCTCTTCCAAGACGGACGGGGTACAGACTAGTCATATTCTCCCACGGAAACCTACCCTATACCCAAAGTTTTCCTGCCGAAGCAGACCAGGACGCATGCCCCCTGGGTTCCAGTCATATCCCTCTGAATTACTCGCGCTCATCGGGAGGACGGACCGTGGGTTGAGACATTTCTTGCGTGAAGAGACCATTTAGGGATGGTATATGACTATTTGCGATGCATGATCCGGGAAATGAAAGCTGGTCCACGAGCTTGACCACTCTTCCTTCATGCGGAAAACACATTACTCTAAAGAGTGAGGAGGACGGCTCCCATGCAATATATATAGTCTCGTCCAAGGAGTAGGTTATAATCCAAGGGTCCTTGAACGACCATCACGTTCATTTGAACGGTCTTCCCTTTCAATGTGATAGGCACATTGGGGAGGATCCCTAAAGGTCGATTGGTTCCTTTATCAAAGCCTGTCAGATTTCTCATTTCAGGCAAAAGCGCTGGCGAACCAAGCGCTTTCCAAGCAGTGGAGGAAAGGATACTCACAGATGCCCCTTCATCAATGATGATGCCAGCCATGACCATTCTGTATATTTGGACGATGATTCTGAATGGTATGCTTGCTGGCAAACGGGGTCTGCCTAGTTGGTTCCAATCGAAGGAGACAACTAGGTTGCTTGGTGGTGGGACCGAATAAACGGCCGGGTATTGCTCTAACGAACTTCCTTCCTGCGATAAAGGAATGGGGGGAGTGCCCTCGTGCTCTTTGGAGTCTGTATTCTTTATTCTCTTCAGTGACTGTATCATTCGAACATAAATCCTCTGAAGGCAAGACCGGGTCAACTGCCGCCTCGACCTTTTGACTTTCATCAGGTATGGATTCAGCTGGTTCATCTTCAATGACTGGCGCTTCAGCTGACCATTTGAGCGGGCCAACTGGATTTTCAACTAATGAAGGACTTGGCAAGAGTTTTTTATATCCAGGAGGAATTCGTAACGGTGAAACCGGAGGATCATCCAAAACTCTTTTCTCTTCGTCTAAGAAGGGACAACGGTGGATGGCGTGATTTCCTTCACACAGTCTACAGGGAGATCTAGCTCTCCCTTTTTGTCCAAGGACTTCACTCTCGCTAGTTGACGGTATGCATTCAACATGGCTATCAGAGATTGATGCCACCGGATTGTGCAAACGGGGAGACCAGTCCCTTAGTATCTGAGGGATGCAGGGACAATCTCTGTGGAAGTGGTCTCCCTTGCATATGACACATGGCGATTTAGGCCTAGTAGCTTAGGAACTTGGTTTTTTGTTTTACCAATTCCGTCAAGCGAAGAGGAAGGAGGAGAGGAAGAATTAGAGGAAGTAGAAGGCTGGTGGGCATCTCTGGACTGGTCTAACTGTTGATTCGACTGTTCAGGAATAGTGGTGTTCTAAACGACATTGGTTGAGAAGAGCCAGACCGGCAAGCCAATTGTCAGTCCTGGAAGCGACAATGTGGCCATATGGGGCGCACCAACATCTCCCCAAGAGGAGAAGGGATTAGGATTTCCACCAAGGGGAATTCCTTGGTTGGTGGGTTCCATTTTCTCAACTTAAAGATCAATGCAGGAAAAAGGGGTGATTGTTCCGTTTAAAATAAATTTTAACGACGCTTTAGACACAACTTGCTTTTTCAATTTTAAAGAGTCGAGAAAAAGCTAAAGATGACTCTAGTCTCCTTCGATGTTTTAACGAGCCCGAAGTGACAAATTCTCGGATGGACTTTTTCCGTTATAGAGTCTGAAAAAGGCCAAAAGGAACTGCTCTGGAGTTCTAGGTAGAGGGTGTGCCAAACTTTTCGCAAAACCGCAGAATACTTTTTAAGGTACGGGCGGTCAATCTTCCCGAATGCTATGTTCAGTGCATTGCGATCAGTAGGGCGGCTGACACAGCTTCCTAAGGATAAAGGTTTTATGCCTATAGGGGTCTCCCAATATATACTCAACGGTACGTGAGAGCACAATCCGTACTGGCGCTATCGTCCCTCAGGAGGAATCACCCAACCATCAATGAGATCGACAGTCACCAGGTTTTACGACGTCGGAACACGTCTCTAGCCTAGACCTCTATGTTGTGCGTTAAGTTACAAAGCGTTGTTAAGTTCATTCAATTTATTTTAGGTTGATCTTTCTTAGAAGTTTTCCTTTTTGGATCACCACGAGATGTATGATACAATTCCTAAATGCAGTCTAAAGATGATAAGCAAGCTTTTATATCTTTTCAACAATGAAAATCCTAGCTACAAGGGGAAAAGGAAGATACAAACTTTTCTCAAAGAGCATAGAGCACACTGTAATGCACTTTTCCCTAAATCAAAGCATGCAAACTATCAAAATGCAAATGCACAAATGCATGTATTTGTTTTCGCTTCCTTAATATTGATGCCTAAAAAGAAAGCTGTTGTACAAATTTGAATTCGATTTCAAGTGAAAACATAAACAAGTTCCTTTTTCAAAATCAAAAAGACCATTACGACACTTTATGATTTACTTGTTTCGACACTAGAAATGCATAAATTCAAACCAAACGACAAAAGTAAAATATCAATCAACTGTGAACAGCAAACAAACTCACTCCTAAGATCAAAACGACACTTACGACAGGTCTAGATCTAAGGGCGACAATATGACTAGTTTACTTTTGTAATGGGAAACTGCAAATGATGTAACAAATACACAAAGAACAAATAAAGTTTCTTTATACAACTGAGGTGGAATTGAGGCAAAGAAAAGGGGTTTCAGATAGGTACACTGACTGATAACAGGCTGCAAAAACAGAGATGAAACTGAGCAAAAGGAAGCAGGGAACCACAACTGCACAAGGCAAAGACTGATCAGCGCACCCTCAGCACAGAGAAACTGAACTTCAGCGCAGGTAGCCTTCACGGGACCTGCGTTGAAATGCAGAACCTCTTCACAGAGTCTACGCTGAAGCAGAAACGAGAGTTGTTTCTGGGTTTTGGGTTACGGTTTGCAGTTAAATCTACAGTTTTTGGTCGGATCAAAGCTATCAATTAGGTACAATTAGGAGGATGATTTAAAGGAGGACTAAGATCTATCACAAAGGGCTGTTAGAGCACTTGTGGATCAGTTTGTTCAGATCATAAAAATAGGCCCAGTGAGTGGACTAGAGTGGCAGATCTCTACTTTGCATTTGAAAATGGCAAATGCATTTCGATTCGACACTCCTGAGTTTATGAGAAGAACAACCACAGAAACACAAATAAACTAACAAGATACTTTCCCCAGTGGAGTCGCCAATTTGTTGTTGGGAAAAGTATCCAATTCGGAATGCCCCTATCCCACTCTAAGAGGTGATAGTGCCTTAGCAACAAACAGGTAAACTTATTTGAGTATTCTTCTTTATGAAATGTAAGTGAGGAAGAAGGATCTAACTAACCTGTATCTTCCGCTAGTTTGTCGATCCAAATCACTCCTCTCTTCAGTAGCTCACAGCTTCTTGCTCCTTCACCGGCCCAGCTTCACCGAATTCCTGCAAGATCACAAGAGAGAGAAACTGCACAAAGACACAGATATACATTCATAAAAAGCTCAAGATCAGATTAAGCTAAACATGTAAGCATAACAAAAACATCATTGGTACACAACATGTAGGAGAAACTCAAATAGTTTATTGATGAAATAAGAAAGTCCAAGAGGAGATACAACCAAGTGAGTTCTGATCCAGCATCTACTTCCCAGCAAAGGAATCCCTTCCTCTCCTCCAACAAAGCATAAATCACCCAATGTGTTAATCTCAATCTCAAACCAACAGCAATTCTCTGCAAAGTACAAAATTCCAGCCTCCTGAACCTCTGGGTGAGAGATCCATATATAGATGTAAGCAGAGAGGATGAGTCAGCTTATGTTTTCACTTGTGGCTTCTCTCTGTCAGTTCTTGCTTCCACTTGGAGGTTGAGAACCTCTTACTCATCACTAGTGAAATTCATTGAGGCAAGTGTCATTGGAGAAGATTCTGGAAGCTTCCAGGGTCTTTCCACCTTGTTGAATGAGCTTGCCATTTGTCATTTCCCGCTCAACGCACCCTGGTAGTGCTTCCACCTACGTTGCAGTGCACCTAGCCAGTGTAGACTTTGCATTTCAACGCAGGCAGCTAGTGGAGCCTCTGAATTGATCCTGAATTGACTGTTTCTGAGTGGTTTTTGGTGGAGAACTTCTGGGAGAAGCTGTCATTGGTTGACCTTGTTCTTTAGGATCTGTAACAACATATTTAGGGACTTTGGATCCCTTGAATTATGGACATTTCATGCTTATATCTGTAAGGCACAAAAATTTCTATAACACTCCCAGCATCAAAGCCCTCTTCACCTCATGAAAAGAAAGATCACCCAACAATACAATGCCTTTTCTCAAAGACAAACTTATCAGCACTTCCTTACAAATTACCAAATTCCAGCCTCTAGATCTCTCATATGGGGGATCCATTTATAGATGCCTGTAAGGGTGTGAGTCATCTTTGGGTTTTTTATTACTGTCATTCCACTTGTTGTTCTTCGTTCCACTAGGAGATTTCTTGGATCTCTTACTCATCCCTGGGCGAATTCAGAGAGGCAAGTGTGATAGGAGAAGTTTTTGGAAGATTCCATGAGCATCTATTTAGCACACTGTCTCTGACATTTGTCCATTCTCGCTCATCACACCCCACAAAAGGCCTCTTAAGTATGCATCGCACCTGGCTAGTGTAGGAGTCAGTATGCATCGCACCTTGACAGGGAGCAATCAGTATGGTCTAGTTTTGGCCAGTTCTGAGTGGTTTTTGAGGTCCCATGATCCTTTAGGGTATGAAACAACACTTTTAGGGGTTAAAGAGCCCTTGGTTTATTAACATATAAGATTGGGGTTGCAGTGCACAAATATGTCTATAACAGTTGCCCCCTAAAGCATGAAGTCATAAATCTTTTGATGTTGAGTGAAATGCTTTATCATGAGGATCCGAGGTATTCGAACTGGAAGGTGACCTATATAAGATACAATACAATACATCATCATCATATTATTTTCATGATCTAGTTGAGGCGGGCATTCCCATGCTCAACTTTATAGATTCATTTTTGTGTACATAGGACAGATAATCATTTGCAGTTGCAGACTGGTGATTCTTCATATGAAGAGTCATCTTCCCTAGCTTAGATGACTATCTGTGCATCTTCTGTGTACATTTGATGTCTTTATGTCCCTGAATATATTGCAGCCTAGATGGATGAAACTAGATCCAGGGTCTTCAAACTCGTTCAATCTTCGCCCGATGTACAAGTCGATCCATGTGAAAAGATGTCCTGAAGTCGAACATGGAAAGACATTGCCTGATTACGAGCTAATAATGTAAGTTGTTAATAGGCGCAATAGGAATCACCGATAATGATAATGACCCTCAAGGTACTACAGTACAATTCACGTGGTGTGAATATATGATCCAATGTCTAACACCACACAAAATCTTTTGGTCAATGGCCATTAATGTAAACCTGTCACTGAAAGTGAGAAACTTGCCATTCAGGCATGCAAGCTTCAAAGTACTGAAAGGGTTGTTTCTAAGTCAACTTCTTGGATAATGAGCTAATGTCGACAAGAAGTGACCCGTCATAGGAAGGCCTTGATGAATCCCACATCTACAACACGAAACAAAGCAAATGATTTTCTGGAGGTGAAAACCGATCTGATGATACAAGGTTCAGGAATGGCAGTCATGAAAAGTGAAGGGTGAAGGTATTGCAGTGGATGAGACATTAACTGGATGGTGAATTCTCTGAATGACTTCTCTTGAACATATTGGCGACACTGAGATGGATTGGTAGCGTTAACCCCAAAAATGGATGGTGTGGAGGACCAATGGTGATATGACCAATGAATGGAATAACCCAACCTAACTCAATCATGCTGATGGAGTGAAAATATCATGTTCAAGAGCGACCCGCTACCATAAAATTCTTCAAGTTTTCTTCCCTTTTTTTCCCTAGTCATTGCTGACTAGTACCTCTTTATTCTTTTCAAGCTTGAGGAGGATAACATTTTCTTCTTCTATAATTTGCCCTTCAGGCAAACCTGTCGCTATGTTTTAGCGAGTCTAATGACAGTGAAACTCGTTCTTGTCTGGGTGGACAAGTTTATCTCTATTGTTTTAATGAGTTTAATGACAAAGACAACGCAGTCCTTTTCATGTTTAGAGAGTTTTAAAAGTGATGAAAAGAGAACTCCATTAGTTCTTTTTCATAACATAATCCATTAAGTTCGAAAAGGATTAAAATAATATAAAAGGGATGACTTTTCTGATCACTTTAGCGAGCCGAAAAAGACAAGTGCTCAAACTTTTTCATGAGATAATCCCTCAGGTCTGAAAAGTTTAAAATATAGAGGAGGGATGGTGCTTCCAATCACTTTAGCAAGCTTCAGACGCCAATTTCTCGACAATCCTTTCATATTTAGAGAGTTTGAAAAGGGTTTAAAGTGGACTCGTTTTTTGAGGAACGAGTGGTGTTTCAAGGTAGAAACTGGTTCCAGGTGAGCTTGGAACTTCTCAAAACATGGTGATGTGAAGAGGGTGGCTAACAAGACCACTCATCACAGCTGTTCCTTAAAATGGTAAACAATCAAGTGGAAGCTTATGATCGGCCAAAAGAATGGAGGTGATGGTAGGAACACAACCTAGGTTAAAAAGATGATATAATTGCGATCACAAGGATTATTTACCGAAGGTGGGTTCATTTTTTAACAAGCTTGAACTCTGGGGGAACATATGCTTAGTTTTGAAGCGGTTTCATTTTTGATTGAGCTTGAACCTTGCGAGAACTATGCTCAGTGAAGGTGGGTTCATTTTTTTAGTGAGCTTGAACCTTGCGGAAACAATGCTCAAAGGTCGGTTTATTTTTTAACGAGCTTAAACCATGCAACAACATGCTTAGAGGTAGGTTTATTTTTTAACGAGATTGAACCATACGATAGCATTGCTCATTTGGCCGGTTCATTTTTTAACGAGCTTGAAACTTTCGAAAACATTTCTCATTTGGGAGGAACACTTTTTAATGAGCTTGAACCTTTCAAAAACATTGCTCATAGCCTCTTTTACGTAGGCTAGAAATGACCAAACTAAAAAGCTAAAAAAGATAGAAAAACTAGAACTACTGAGGTTAGGTAGGATGGTTTTGTCAACAGTTTAGACAAGACACTTCTTTTGCTTTGCCCGCAGCATAGATGAAGGTGAATGGTGGATCAGACCAATCACCTAACCTAAGAAGTTGAAATACTAGAAAACTAAAAAGCTAAAAAATGAAATTGGTCATTTTTCACTTGCATGAAAATGTTTGCATGCCCCCAGGCATCGAGAAAAGGAGAGTCTCTAGTAACCATATGGGAATCATTGTGGTTAAGCAGAATTATTTTTGTCAGCAGTTAGACAAAAAACTTCCTCGACTTTCTCCGCCAATTAGACAAAGGTGAGTGGTGTGTCAGGCCAATCACTTAACTTACAGGGACGTTCATATTGTAGGATGGTTTTGCCCAAAGAATAGACAAAACACTTCCTTGGTTTCATCCGCAGTGCAGACAAAAGTGAATGGTGTTTCAGACCAATCACATAACCTACAGAGAAACCTATCTTTTCGTCTGGGTTCATCTGCCAAATAGAGAAGGGTGCATACCCCCTAAGCTTCGTTACATTCACCAGACTACTCGCGGTAATTAGGTCGATGGGATGAAGGTTGAAGAGACATTTTCATCGCAAAAAGACCATTTAGGGATGATGGTTGACTTGGAGCTGTGTTTGAACCAGAAAATGAAAGCTGGTCAATAAGCTGGACAATTCTGCCCTCTTCTGGGAAACACATCACTCGAAAGAGTGTTGAAACAATAGCATCCATGTTGTAAACATAGTTGTGTCCGAGGAGTAGATTGTAATCTAACGGCCCTTCGACTACCTTCACATTTAAGTGAATGGTTTTCCTTTTCAAAGTTATCGGAAAATTATGAAGGATCCCTAACGGTTGAGTGGTTCCTTTGTTAAAGTCTGACAAAGTCTGTGTAACAGGCATAAGTGATGGCGAACCAAGTGCTTTCTAGCCAGTTGAGGAAAGGATACTCACTGAAGCCCCTTCATCTATGATAGTGCTAGATATGATCATTTTTTAAACTTGTACTATGATCGAGAATGGTACATTAGAAGGAAGGCGATATCTTTCTAGTTGATTCCAATCAAAAGAAACGATTAGAATGCTTGGAGGGGGTGCCGAATAAACGGGTGAAATAACTCCTTGAGTAGCAGGAACTGGTGGATTCTCTTCCTATTGTGAAGGAACAGGCAGATTGCCCCGAAGTTCATCGGAATCTGAAGTGACAAAAAGAATTTGAACAATATCGTTCTCACTCTCTTTGGGAATGATATCATCTAAAGGTGGATCTTCTGAAGGCAAAACTAGGTCAACTTCCATTTCAACTTGTTGGCTTTGGTCTGATAAGCAGTCAGAAGATTCACTTTCAATGATAGTTGTTTTGACCAACGGTTCAGTTAAGTCGGTCGAATTTTCAACTAGTAAAGGACTAGGGGAGAGTATCCTCTATCCAGGTGGACGTCGCTACAGTGAAGCAGGATGGTTATGAAAGACTCATTTGGCTTCATCCAAAAAAGGACAATGGGGGAGAGTATGGTTCCCTTCACATAACTTACATGGAAATCTGACCTTTCCCTTTTGTCCATTGACTTCATTATTACTAGTTGATGGTGTGCTATCAACATGATCATCAGAGGTTGATGACACCTAACGGTGCGAACAGGGAGACCATTCTCTCGGGACCTTAGGAATGCATGGACAATATCGATGAAAATGGTTTCCTTTTCAAATTACACAAGGATATTTATGAGATTTACTGTGGGGATTTTCACCAGTTTATGCATCCAAATCTATGGTTGGTTGGTTGCCCCCTCGCTGAATTGACTTTTTCTTCTTCTCCTTCCCTTTCTTCTTCTTCTCAGGCACTTGGTTACTAGCATCATTACTTTTACCTAGTGAAGAGGAAGAATGGGAGGGAGAAACAAATGAAGAAGAAGGTGAGGGATCAATTTTAACATCAACTAGTTGCTAATTTGATTGTTGAGGAATCACCTTATTTTGAACCACAAAAGTTGAGAATAGCCATATTGGCGGGCCAATAGTAAGTCTCGAAAGGGATAAAGTGGCCATATGAGGTGCACCAATATTTCCCCAAGATGTAAAAGGACTAGGAATCCCCTCCAAAGGGATTCCTTGATTGGTGGACTCCATTATCTCAACCTAAGACCAACGAAGGAACAGGGATGTTATTCCAAATTTAAATAAAGTTTATTGACTCTTTGACACAACTTTGCTTTTTCAATTTTAAGAGTCGAGAAAAAGCTAAAGATGACTTTAGTCCCCTTCGATTTTTAATGAGCCTGAAGTGAAAAGTGCTCAGATGGACCTTTTCTTTTAAGGAGTCGAAAAGGAATGAAAGTGACTACTCTGGAGATCTAGATAAATGGATTATCAAACCAATCAAAAAACTGCAAAATACACCTTGGTGATAAATTAAAGAGAAATTACCAAGGACTTATGTACGGCAGTAAATATTCCCGAATGTTGTGTTCAGTGCATTGCGATCAATACGGAGGCAGACACGACTTCCTATGGATAAAGGATATCAGCCTACTGTGCTCTCCCAATATATACTCGACAATAAGGGGAGCACAAGTCCATACTAGTACTTATTGTATCGAAGAGGAGGAATCACCCAACCTTCGATGAAAACAATAGTTACTAGATTTTATGACGCTAGAACACATCTCTAGCCTAGACGTCTAGATGTGTTGCGTTAGGTTCCAAAGTTTTGTTAAGTTCATTGAAATTTATTTTAGAGTTGATCTTGTTTAGAAGTTTGTCTTTCGAGGTTCACCACGTGATGTAGATGTAAAATTCTTAAATATGCAATCTAAAATGATAAACAATCATTGTTTATTTTTAGCAATGAAAATCCTAGCTACTGAGGATTTTGATTTTGAAACCAGAGATTCTGGGTTCGATTCCAAGTGCAGTCATCATATTGTTTCTGGGAAAACTAGTGTCTTTTCGATCTTCTAGTCCCACTAGGATTGGTAGCTATCCTAGAAACAAATAATCAAAGAAATTTGTGATTTCCCTTATGTATGATAGATAAGAGAGAAGCAAAGGGACCAACCTGGATCTTCCACTTGACTCCTTGCTTGATTTTCTCTCTCGCTTGATAGAGCTTGCACCTTTTCTCCTTCTTATCCTGCTCAATGAATACCTGTAGAGACAAAGTAACAAAACACCATAAAAGCATCTTGATCTATTATATCAGAAACAATGCAGAATTAGAAATGCATTGATCATACAATGGCATTCACAAATAACAATATTCACAAATACACGATTGTATGGAGGAAAACTCAAAGAAATTTATTAATAATAGAAGGGAGAATTACAACCCAGCTGTCTGATCTAGCATCATCCTCCCAACATCAAAGCCCTCTTCACCTCATGAAAAGCAAGATCACCCAACAATACAATGCCTTTTCTCAAAGACAAACTTATCAGCACTTCCTTACAAATTACCAAATTCCAACCTCTAGATCTCTGAGATGAGGGATCCATTTATAGATGTTTGTAAGGGTGTGAGTCATCTCTGGGTTTTTGATTACTGTCATTCCACTCATTGTTCTTGGTTCCACTTGGAGACTACTTGGATCTCTTACTCATCCCTGGGCAGATTTAGAGAGGCAAGTGTCATAGGAGAAGTTTCTGGAAGATTCCATGAGCATCCACTTCGCAAACTGTCTCTGACATTTGTCCATTCTTACTCATCGCACCCCACAGAAGGCCTCTTCAGTAGGCATCACACCTGGCTAGTGTAGGAGTCAGTATGCATTGGACCTTGACAGTGGAATAGTCAATATGGTCCAGTTTTGGCTAGTTTTGAGTGGTTTTTTAGGTGGAACTTTTGGGGAATGATGTAATCAGTTTACCATGATCCTTTACGGTATGAAACAACACTTTTAGGGGTTAAAGAGTCCTTGTTTTATCAACATATAAGATTGGGGTTGTAGTTCCCAAATATGTCTATAACAAGAAGATAAAGGAAAACAACAAGAAACTGAAGTATGGGTGCATAAGGCTACCAAAAACAAGGCCGAATTTGATCTCAACAAGGCTAAAGAAAATTTTATGGAGGTCAAGGAGAAATTTGTTCAGGCCTATACATTAGGAAGTTGAGAGAAACTAGCTAGAAACAATGAAGCATAGGACATGGATCCCTTGTTATTGGCTACTTTTCTGAAAACCTATATGAAGTTGCTGCAGGATCAGAAGGAAGTGGAAGGGCTCCAGAAGCTAATTGACAATTGTATCGGTAAAATCAAGACTCCTCCTAAACATCGCGATGTGAGGAAATTGGGTAAACATAAGAAGCAAACAAGGCCAAAATGTGGCTAACCACACAGATTGGAGAGTACGGGATGGATCAAGTCATCGTTGATCTAGGGTCTGATGTGAACGTGCTATCAAAGAAGACGTGGGAAAGGATGGGGAGACCTCTACTACAACGGTCTCCTATACAACTATGAATGGTCAATCAATGGAAAAGCATTCCTATGGGGTTCTTGTATGGAGTAATAATAGACATTGAAGGAGCAAGCGCTCTGGCCAATTTTGACGTAATTGAAATAGTGGATGATAGCAATCCTTACCCTGTGCTATTAGGAATTGACTAGGCCTTTGACATGGATGTCGTAATTAGCTTGAAGAAGTAAAGGAAAACATTTGAGAGGAAGGTGCTATGAGTTAGTGTGCCACTAGATCCTACTGAGGGAGCAGGCTACACTGAACCAGTCTGTGACTATGAAGATGACGACGATTTGGATCAAATATACAAGATTACTACACACGATGAAGATTGTATCAATCCACTATAGATGGGTGAATTACATGGGACAAATATAGCTCTTGTACCTTAGATTCAAATGAAGAACTCGAGCATTGGCAGAAAAGGTTGCACGAAGTTTCAACGCTACGGTGTAATATGATGACAAAATCTCTTCGGTGTGTATCCATGGAGGTAAGAAATCTTCCTCATTATGATTTCTTGGATGTTGTTTCTTTGTTTCTGGATAGTTTGAAATGGAGGTGCCATAAGAGAATCGTTTCGAGGCACTTGATCTAGCACTGCATGCTACACCTTCCGTTGGTGGGGTACACATAAAGATAGTTTTTCTAATTAGAAAGAGTACAAGTGAATGATGAAGCTAAAGTTTGGGTACGTGAATACCCACCTGACAAAGAAATACTCAGGCAAGGATGATATATGTGAGCACTTGGCGCGATGTACTAGAGCTTGGGGGGAAGAACCTCAACCGAAATGGGTACATATCTTTTGTCACCCCCTAAACACTATTCCGATGAATTGGTGTTTGGAAATGGAGCTACGCCATGGGACGATCGAGTGGGATATCCTAAGGGAAAGTTTCTTGATAACTTTCAGTTTTGAAGATGGATTTGCATGCATTGATGAAGTTTTCTAGGAAATCAAGGCCGTGATCCTCAAGATGCTAGAGGAGCCAGTAGAATGGGTTCAACCAGACTAGAATACACAACTACACCATGCATTGGAATGCTACAATGCGAGTGCATAAGAAGAAGGGGATCCATGAAATATCAACATTCCAGAAACTAAGGGACAATGTGAGGATGAAGGGCCAAAAGCAACAAACCCTGATATAACAAAACATTTGAAGACCAGGAATGTGAAAATTGGATCTGACACGCAACCTAAGTTTGCAAAGATAGGTGATTATTGGGATGAAGACATAGTTGATAAAGTTTCAAAACTATTGCGCGAATATCAGGACTTTTTTCCTACCAACTTCTGAGATCTGAAGGGAATAGTAGGGGATATCGGTGTAATGAAGATCACCTTAAAGCCTAATGTGAAACTTGTGAAATAGAGATCCTATCATCTAAATCCCAACTGTAAGGAGAAGGTGCACAAAGAGCTGGATAAAATGTTGGAGGCCGGAATCATTGAGCCAGTGGAAGAGTCTGATTGGGTAAGCCCTATGGTTATTCAGAAGAAGAAACAAGATAAAATTAGGATATGCATAGATCAATGATCCGTGCATTCATGACCCATTTCCAATGCCATGTATAGCTGAAGTGTTGGCTTGATGGGGCCTGACCCAGGTTCAGCATTAGTTAGCCAAAAAATCCCTACAATATTGGCCCTTTCGGCATCAGCCCGTGGTGCGTAGACTAAAGTCTCACCTGAAGCAGTATGGGGGGTGCTGGAACCACGTTTCCGCACCCTTGGGATGGTTGTGATTTCAATTTATTCCAAATATACCTACCTTCACACAGGTTTCTTATCGCTCTTCTCTACCCTTCAGACCTTCGGGAATTGTTACAATTGGCTTCCATGCAGCCCTAACTAGGGGTTAAAGTCCTTTCGCGCTGATAGGGAAGCAACTGCGATATGTCCCAAACTAAGCTAAGTATCTTACTTATCTTATTAACAGATCTTAGTTAGCTTCACGTGAATAGATGTTCTTACTTTCATTCACTTCACCAATACAATTATACACATTCACACATCATATAAGCATTATAAGTGAAATTCATACCCAATATATCAGATGAATAAACAGGAAATAAAGACGCATAAATGATAGAATACTCTTACTTATTGATAATTCCATATACTTACATACTCAACTTGCCCTACACACTCAGCTGCAGGGTTCCACGTACTTAGCTACAGACTTCTAGTTCTCTACACACTCAGCTGCATAGCCTCTACCTATGCTACGACCCAAAACTTAGACTTCTACTTCAGAGATATCTCTCATACATCGTTATTGATTCCATTCTTCAATGCCTTTAACTTATTAGAGCTTCTCTCTATTTATATAATCCCATGGTCCGCGCACCATGGGCAGCTCTTCTACAACTGACATTACATTATCAAAATAAGGGAGGAAAACCCTATGACTCTTTAACCTCTACACGCTCCGGGCCCACAAAATGTGGAGTCTTTACATAAAATTGGACCAAAATATGGGCTCTTAGCCCGAAAACTTCCCTTGGGGAATCACGCACCCAACAGGCTGTTAGATCCTTATACTATTAGTGTAACCCCTTATTGTTATTAGTACAACCCCCTTATTATACTGTTGTGCCCATGTAGTCCCCATATTGTTATTATTGTGCCCCATAGATTCCCATTATTGTTATTATTGTGTCATTACATTATTATTGTTATGTCGGCTCTGATTATATTACGACCCCTTAGACTCCTATATATAGAAAGGAGGTCTTGTCATTTGTACCATCCAAGAATTGTTCATTTCTGTAATGTAAAGGAGGTTGCCCCCTCAAAGAGGCTTATTTCTAATGTGTTGATCTATATTTTCTATCTTTTTCTGAGTTGGTTTCATAACATTTGGTATCAAAGCTTTAGATTCTAGAGTTCTGCTACCCCAAACAAGTCATCTTGGAATTTTCGCTATAAATTTTTTTTAGCGATGTTTCAGAAGCTACAAAAAAAAACCACTTGAGATGAAATTTTTCTAAACTTTGGGCCCAAATTTCAGAGCTTTTCTCGCTACATCTGTGGAGATATGATCTGAGGAAGTTATGGTTTTTGGAGACTCTTGAATTACACTCTAAATAGGTGACCTTGGGAAAATCGTCATAACCTTCTCTCTGAGCAACAAATTGAAATTTCGTAAGAAGTTACAAAAAGAGGACGGACTGTAGTTTTTTGTGCATAGTTTTTAGGTCCGAAGGTCAAACAGTGACACGTGGCACATTGTACAAGTTCTCTCTACTGAAACATTATATAATTAGGTCATATTAAGAGATTGGGCCTAACTCTTTCTTCGAAAATCAAATTCTGATCAAACTTATGGGGTTAGAAAGAGGACTCAGAGGGCTACTACAAGAGAAATTTCAGAACATGAAGATATAAAATTATAGAGTTACAGTCTCAAGGTCGAGCTCCTAAAATCAAGAAAAATCAAGATGAGGAAGTTTGATAGCAAGGATTCGGTAAATTGGATACTACAGATGGAGAAATATTTTGATCTACATGGTGTACCATTGCTACAAAAGGTATGTATTGCATCTTCATATTCAGAACCGGATCAATTTTTATGGTTTAAAGGGCTTTGTTCTCGTAAACCACTTGTTACATGGCCAATTTTCATGGAGGAAATGATAACACATTATGAGGATACAAAGAGAAACACCTTCTTTAGAGCAACACCACAACAATTGGAAGAAAAAAGAGCAAAAGGATTTGTTACAAAGTGGAAAGAAAAATTATGGCAACAAGGAAGTCTACCCCTCACAACTATAAAGATGGAAGTGTTGCTTCTCCTAGCCTTCCACAACCTACAAGGCTTACACCACAACAAATGGAAGAAAAAAGAGAAAAAGGGCTTTGTTACAATTGTGATAACAAATACATTAAAGGTCATAAGTGTGCTGAGAAGAAATTATTTTACATTGATTGTGGAGAGGAGGAAGAAAAGGATAAAGAAATGTCAAAAGAAAAGTATATACACCAGGAACCAACCCCAGAGAAAGAAGAAATGAATCTGACCATATGTTGTAAAGCATTAGAAAGAATTACTACTCCTCAAACTCTTAAGATAGAAGGAAATATCAAGAAGAAATAGGTTCAAGAAGTGAAATACCACATCAAAAAAGAAGAAATGAATCCAACCATATCTTGTAATGCAATGGCCAGAATTACCACTCCTCAAACTATCAAGATAGAAGGACATATCAAGAAGATAAAGATTCAAGAAGTGAAAGATCACATTGAGAAAGAAGAATTGAATCTAACCATATCTTGTAATGCATTGGACAAAATTAGCACTCCTCAAACTATCAATATAGAAGGACATATCAAGAAGAAAAATGTTCAAGAATTGAAAGATCACATCAAGTCTCAAGAAATCAATATGACCATATCTTGTAATGCATTACAAGAAATTGCCACTCCTCAAACTATCAACATAGAAGGACATATTGAGAAGAAAAAGGTAAGAGTGTTGATTGATTCGGGTAGTACCCATAATTTTATTGATCGTAAGATGGCCAAGGAATTGCATTGCTTCCTATATCCAACACCAGAGTGTCAAGTGATGGTTGCAAGTGGAGGAACCATAAATTACTCTAGAAAGTGCCATAATATCAAGCTATCCATGGGAGAATATGTATTGAATAGCCCAATTCTTTCCATTCCAATGGGTGGTGCTGATGTTTTACTAGGAGTCTAATGGCTACAATCTTTGGGTATGATAGCTTTTAATTTTCAAGAACTTTTCTTGAAATTTTTTTTGGAAGGAAAGGAAGTTGAATTGAGGTATATCGAAGGAAAACCTAGAAAAATAATTAACTCTAATAGCATGACAAAGCTTCTAAATAAATAACAACGGGGTGTAATTGCATGATTATGTTTACTAGAGGATCCCACATCGAAATCATGTATTTCTCCAGATCTCCAAAACGTTTTGGACAATCATTCCAAGGTATTTGAGACTCCCAAAGGCCTCCAACCTATTCTTGATCATGATCATGCTATTAATTTGATTCCACGAAGTGTTCCTTCAAACATTAGGCCTTACATATATCCATATGCCCAAAGGAGTGGGAACTCATTCAAAAGTTGCAGAAGATCCCAGTTCAAAAAGTACTACGAGAACTTGACAAGGAAGGAAAAATCATATTGGAACCTGAAGCAGTCATATAACCGAGAAATCAAAAGCTATGAAATAGATCAATTTCAGAGTATCTCATCAAGTGGAAGAACTTACTCGCTGAAGATTCCACATGGGAGGGCAAGAGTTTATACAAAAGCATCAAGAACTACTCAAGCACTGAGGACAACACTTTTTGAAGGAGAGGGGCATGTTAGGTCCCTGTACTACTAGTGCAACCCCTTATTATTATTAGTAAAACCTCCTTATTATATTGTTGTGCCCATGTAGTCCTCATATTGTTATTATTGTGCCCCATAGAAGCCCACTATTGTTATTATTGTGCCCTTACATTATTATTGTTATGTCGGCTCTGATTATATTATGACCCCTTAGACTCCTATATATAGAAAAGAGTTCTTGTCATTTGTATCATCCAAGAATTGTTCATTTGTGTAATTTAAAGGAGGTTTCCCCCTCGAAGAGGCTTATTTCTAAGGCATTGATCTATCTTTTCTATCTTTTTGTGAGCTGGTTTCATAACACAGGCCCCCAACACAAACATCGTGACTCACCCTCAATTCACTCTACAGGTGTAGAAATCTTAGCACGAAGACCTCCTAACTTTGTTTGGATCATTGTAACTTTGGCAACGCACTGAGCCACTGCCTTCCGAACATCTTCCACACACTATTCGGTGACTGCTACTGCTGAACTATTCCCTTGAATCCTCTGTTGAGTTGCTTGAAGTTGTGCAATCTTTTCTTCAATGGAGGATGTAATTTTATAAGCCTCATTTATCCATGGTTGTCGGCACACTTTTAACACTGCTTCTTTGTATTGAGCGGCATCCAACTATTACTTGAGCACCTTTGCCTGCTCCATCCGTGTAAGACTTTGTGTAAGGGAAACCATCTGCATAGTCCCTTTTACTTTGTCATATTTCTGCTGTAGCTCACACGCCTCTGTTTCTAGGTGCTCTATATTAGGGTCCTCCTGTAGGGTGGTTAGGACCTCGAATTACGGTTTGAAGAGCTGCATGTAGTCTGCCACTGCACTGTCAATCACCACTATTGTTGTTGCAGCTTCAGTGGTACGTTGTTCTCTGACCTTTGGCAGAGTTGAAGGTTGAGCCCTCAACTATAACTCTACAATCTACAGCTTCATCTCTAGCTGAACTCTGGCCATCTCTGCTCTTACGTCCCACACCCCTATAGCTAATTTATAGATGCACACCTCCATCGGTTCTTCTGCCTAGATGTCCAACTCTAGGACCATCTGGCAGGCTTCCTTAAAAACCTGCATTATCTGTTTGTTCTACTCCACTGCCTCATTGTGTTGTAGGCCCAACTATTCAATGTTGATACGCTACTCACTCATTATCTATAGAGCGCGACTCTTGGTGGCTCGAAGTTCTGTGGTGACTCCATCCTGTAAGAGGTAGAGTATCTCCTGAGGGAGCACAACCATGTTCAACCCTACCCCTTTCAAACTGCTCACCATGGGTTTTTCGTCCTTCTACTTTGTAGTAAGTGCCCCATCTAGTAGCACTATCGTGTTGGTCACCGTTGTGCACAACATCTCTTCGGTAGCTAAAGTGCCAACTGCGGGTTGGTAGACACTGCACCATCCTATGGAGTGCAAACCTCCAACTCTTGCAACTCTATTTGAAGTGCCACCAATACTAGCTATTTTTATTCGTCAAATTGTTGGAGGGCCTCCGCAGTGACATCCCTCACCGTTTCTCTGATATCATGCAAATCCCCCTCAGTGAGCATGATTGGGTTGAAAAATGTCTTTGATGCCTTTGTTTTCTTTCATGGCACTGTCTCCTCTCATGGTCACAGACGCTTGAGTTGGGTGGATGTCGTCTACGGGACCACACCACCTTATTCTATGTTTGTCTCTAGTTCAGGCGGAGGTGACTTATGTCCTTCGCACTCTTCCTCTCTTGTTTTCTGTTGTTCTGCCAACTTCGCAGTGTCGTGTGCTACCTAGGTCTTAACCACTACTTCCTCTTTTCTACACTTTTCCGCTAGCTATGCCATTTGAAGAATTTTCTCTTCCTTCTTGTGCTGAGTGGTGGACTTATCTGTTTCCACTGCAGAGCTAGCTGGAGTGTGCCATTCCGTCGACCAAGACTCAAGTACTTCAAATATCACATCATCGGTGGCTAGGTATGGTAAATCATGCCACGTCTTTGTAGGGTGCTTCCATGTGCTAATGAAGACATGGTGGAAATATTCTTTGAAATCTGCAAAGCTTTGTAAACTAGCATAGGCTATGGACAATAACTGTGGCTTGCGATTGATCCACATCTAGATATTCATCTCCATTAGCACCCAGAAAATCTTACTCTCTTTGATACATTGTGCATCCTTGGTCGCCCATAGCAGAGCATACTTCGCTGCCTCTGGAAGGTCTGACATGACCAAAGGGAATTAGCTATCTTCGAGCAGCTCCCATACCACCAGAACTATCGACAACAGGAGCCACGCGTAATGAAACGTTTTTCCTTACTCCTGTGCCTCGCGATAGTTTGCAAGGAACTAGTCGCATAGATAGTTCACCCAATTGAACTGGACTCCTTCTCCACATTGGGCCGCTAGTACAACTACTAGAGCAGGAACCTCATTCGCATGGCATTTCTGCATCACCTTCCCTACTAATATTTGTGTCTCAACCTTAACTACAGGGTTGTTAATGCTAGAGATGGCGTACCCTCGCTTCTTCTTCTCCAACTTTAACTTCTTCTTCATTACTTCCGCAAGGGCCAACTCTCCACCCTTTCCCTCCAAAATGTTTGTTGGATCCTCTACTGAGTAAGGTATCCATGTAATTCAGTGAATTAGATAGCCTGTGATGGGGATGGGCTCCTCCAGCCACAAGCACCCATCATGCACCAAGCAAAGCAACTGCCTGATGACGAAGATGGTCACTGGGGCGTGGTGGTAATGTGGCACCCAGAGCAGGTTTAGCAAACAAAATTCCTCCACTCCTCTGAGCCATTTGCACGGCTCCAATTCAATCATTCCAGTCGCCGCATCCATATTCTGGTGCATTAGCTTCTCAGTCGCTAAATGCGGGAATTTCTCATGGTTTGTGAGGTCCCAATATTCAAATTTCAACACAGGAACCTAGCCCAAGTGAACTCCCTCAAAAATAATATCATCTGGGAGCAGTGGAGCTTGCAGAGAGCTCTTGTTCTCATTTATATTCTTCGAAACCTTGGCTTTACCCTTGCATAGAGGAACATATTCAGGTAACTGGGTAATAGGTTCCACATCCTAGGTTTCAACTTCCATCTCTACATCCTCCTCATCCACTAGGATTTCTACAAATTCCTCCTCTTCTTCGGCCTCCAGGTTAATAACCTTCCCCTTTTCCTGCAATGTGAGTTTAGTCCTCTGTGGGTTTCTGGGAGAGATGTGCACTGGGGTCATAGCCTATTTATCCTTCTTAGGTGTCGGTGTTTTGGGTGATTTAGGGACCTCAACTATCACTTTGGCGCTCTATGGGGCTTCTACTTCTACAATTTCCTACGCGACTTTCATGGGTGTCGACATTAATCTAGTTAGAAGGCCCTATGTCTCCTTTGGAAATGTTTCAAACATTGAACTTGCTCTCAAAGCCTCAAATTTCAAAAGGTCGATATACACTTGATAGCACAACAACTCAGTTCTCAAAATTCCAAGTGTTTTTCATTGGACAAATACTTGTAATTTATAGGGCCTTCTGAATTTGAATTTGACCATTCCCCCCACATTCGACCCATTAATGCTAGATTGGCGACAGATTTTCAAGAATATAACTCATAAAGTTCGCATTAAATGCTTGTCGCCCACTCCATTTGGCCTGAAACCAACCATCAAATCATGAATAATGACTTTAATGGTCACTTTCCAGTGGACCTGCGCACCCGCGCAGTTGTCTTTGCATTATCGTGGACCCTGTGACACTTCGCTACTTGGTGTAGTCCTGACATCAAGTAGCTCTCGAGCAATGTAGTTTATAGTCCCGCGCCTCCTTTTAGCTTCTTGGAGTGCTAATAATGTGCTTATGTTGAATAGTTAGATGGTTGGGCCACCTGTGTATGGCTTGAAATGACTACCATTCACTTTTCCTGGGAAGGGATCACCATTCAACTTAACCAGCTAGACTGTGCCACTATCGGTGATATCCTTAATAACATATGGCCCTAGCCAATGCATTATGAGTTTCCGTGGAAACGTATCAAACTTACTGTCATACAACAACAACAAGTCATTCACCTTAAAGGTGCACAGCTTAATATGTCGATTGTGCCACGCTTTTCCACGTTGCTTTTAGACCTGCTGGTGAAATCCAGCCAAAAATATCTCTTCTTCCAGCTCATCTAAATGCACAAGCCTCTCTTCGAGGGCTCTGCGATCCATCATACCTGTGTGCACTGCTATGCGTAGATTAGGCATGATGTATTCCATAGGCATTATGGCTTCCACTCCATAGACAAGCCTAAAAGGTGTATGTCCCGTCAGCTTCTTGCATGTTGTCTGATAAGCCCATAACATTGCAGGTATGCATAGGTTCCAACCACTTCGTTGAGCATTTCATACCTTGATCAATTCATTTTCAAGAACTTTGTTGAACACCTCCACTACCCCATTAGCCTGTGGGTGATAAGGTGTGCTCCTTTGATGATACACCTGAAATTCCTTTGCTAGTGCGTTTATCATCTCATTCAGAAAGTGTGCACCATGATCACTCATCAAGATCTTTGGATAGGAAAATTGCATTAGTACATGTTCAAATACAAAATTTGTGGTAGTTGTACTCGTGCAATCCTTCACCGGCTGTGGTTCTGCCCAACAAGTCAAATATTCCATCGCAGTGATAATATACCTCGCGCCTATCTTTCCTTAAGGTTTTATGGATCCTACAAAATCTATTGCCCACTTTTCGAAAGGTTGTAACATTACTTGTGGATTCAAAGGCATTTCATCCCTCCACGATGGCTTACCTGTTCTTTGACATATGTCACACGCCTTGCAATATGATTTTGAATCCTGATGAAGGATTGGCCACCACAACCCTACACGTAAAATATTCTACATGGTTTCTCTTCCTCCATAATGTCCTCCCGCGGCACCCCCATGATTGTCCACAAGGATGCTGCTTCGTTCAAACTTAGGTACATACCTTCGTAGTATCTCATCATTCCCCATCTTGTATAGATGCCTAGAAATGACAGAGAAATCTGCCACGCGCACCACTATTGTGGCCAGCAACAACCCCCCTTCTTATTTAGTGTTATTACTAATACTAAATAAGCGGGGACCCTTATTCAACAATTTAAAAAATCGATTAATGCTTGTATTTCCTTTTTTAATAAAACTTACTATCATAAACTTATGATAATACCCTCAAAAATCTAAAAATACTTAAGTTTTATGATAAGTTAGAATAAAAACACTCCTTAAAACATGTCGTATCGTAAAAAGGGTAATGGATACCTTCCCACAAGCGAAACTCTAAAAATGTGAAATTGCGATGCTAAATCACGCATCGAAAAACCCTCATCGCATCACATGCCTTAAACATCACCTACACTGAAGTGCCTTAAAACACTGATATGCGATGGCGCATCTCGCGAATTGCATTTCACAGAAAACACATTGACAGATGCTTGCCACATGTAAAGGAATTGCGATTTGCGATATGGCGATATTGCGATATTACGATATTGCGATATTGCGATATTGTGATCTATGATACTGTGATTTGCGATATTGCAAAGCAAATCACAAAATCGCCTTATTGTAGATCTGCATGGCCCGTTGTTTGAGAAAGCTTTTTCCATAAACCGAGGCCCGGTTATGAGCATTAATGTTAATCAATGAGTTAGTTGGCAATCATTAATGAAATATGGTTTTGATCTTATCAAGGAGCCAATTCAAGTAAGGTAATATATTTTATATGTTTTCCACATTTAAAGCTTTCCTGTCACCTTTTTCTTATCATTGTTCTCACCTCACTTGTAAACTACAGGAGCAAAGAACTAAGAAGTATACAGAGCAGAGTTCAAGATATTATGGGAAAGAAGGCTAAGGCTCCTTGTTCTGAAGAAAAAGAGATGACTCCGTTGTACATAGACACCACTTGTAACAAAGACGTTGGTGTTAGTACTTGGGAAGGCATGTATAATTACTTAAGGAAGAATATCCCAATGTAATGAAGGTTACAGCTACTACATGCTCACACGGGCCTTATGAGGTGTCTATTATAGATCTAGCATGTTCATTCTTACATAGGATATTGGCGAGGCCCAAAATTCTCCCGTATACGGACATGGTTAAATGAGTACTAAATAATGTTGATATCATGTATAGAGAATTTAAAGCTCATAACCAAGAATGTATAAATCGTTCTTTTCACAAAATTTAAGCTTTATATCCTCTAACAAAAACTGAACAAGAGGAGAAAATTGCACCAAGGAAGCCCGGATCAAGAAATGGAGGCAGTTTCCGATGTGCGATTAGCGTCGCACATTGCCAGGCAAAACCCCTCGAGATGGGAAGCCTCAAATTGCTCAGTCACCTGTAAGCACGGAAATTTGTAGGAAAAGAATGCTAAAGACGGAAAGTAAAACTGGAACTCAAAACCAATGATATTTATCAGGTATATCATCAAGTGGTATGTAAATATCTGCCAAATGTATAGCATCTACAAACAATCTGGAGGCAGAAGGCTCAAGAAAAGGCAGAGTCGATCGAAAGGTTAACCAAGTTGAATTGGGATTCTTACTGGGCATACTTGGTAAAACCACACAGCCAATGCATGACTCTCAAATGTGTCATCAATTCTGTCAAGAAGATGGTGCTAGCTCTTACTGATTCAGTTTTTGCAGGACAGCTAAAATTGGAAGTCACCCAGCCAACTCTCCTCAAGCAAATACTGAATGCTTGCGACTTCAAGGAACAAATACATAAATAGTTAGTTAGTAGTTTCAGTTTTAGATTTAGTTTTAGTTTTAATTTTTTTTTATTTTTGCCTGAAATGAGGATGGTCATTTAAATCACATCCTACATTTTTGTAATAAATTATTTTTAGAATTAGTTAGTAGTATTTAGACCCTTCTCATGCATTTAGAGAAGGGTCCAGAAATTTATCAAAAACTTGTCCTCAAAACATGCACTTTTGCACCCTCCGAGGAGGCTTTGATGAATTAATGGAACAAGATTTATTGATATCTATGTTTAATATCTATTAATGATGGTTCACTTTTGTACTCTTAGTGGATGTTGGATTAAGAAGAGATAGATCATTATTGCTGGAGTTCATGAGTAGAACTAGTTATAAATGGTACTTTTATCTCTTAACTGTTTCTGCTTATGTGTTATAGTGATATTCATGTTTAGTTATTTATATATGAATGCTTAAATGCTTGAGTTATCATTTGGCACTTTTGTACAGTGATAGTTATTTATTTATGCTTATTATATAAGTAGCTTATTATGTGATATGTTTTTCATAACTGTTTCATCTAACTTTTTATATGAAATGGTTTATCTTTATTGAATTATTTTCTCATAGCAGTTGAATGATATATATTACCAACTGTCGTTTGAAATCATTTTAGATCCCATAACGGAAAGATTACATCCTGGGTTAGTTTAGAATTAGATATTTCTATTTATTAGAATAAAATTGCATGTTGATAGATTAGATTTAGAATAAAAAAACATTTTACTTACGAATCATTAGGAAAGAAATATCAATTTTCAACACACAAACACATATATTTGGAAACTGGTCCCATATCCCCAGTCAGACCCACTAAACCAAAAGGAAAAGGATTTGCTAACCAAGGTCTGGACTGGGTGGGTATCCCCCTTGTTGTAGACCCGACTTTCGGGGCTTCAACATATTTAGCACTAGAAGGAGGGCCCCGAACTGTGAATGGCAAGTAAGTCTAAATCTAAATACCATTATGAGAGTAAATCACCCTCACCATCTCCCCTGACTTCTCCATTGCATTTAGAATATTCAAATATTGAGCAAGAAGTCGAAAGAACAACAACCACTGCCATAAACATTGACATTTCAGAGAAATCTACTATTGAACCTCCTGAAGTTGAATATTGGATTCATAAACTTCAACGATTTTCTATATCACCTCAAAGATCTGATAAATCTCAAGGCCGTGTGACTTCGCAATATAACCCTGCTCATCCTCTCACCAAATTAAAGAGTGAAAAGTTTGGTATTGAGCCAACCAAGTTACCTCTACCTACAAGGAAGATTGCAATGAAATCACCTAAAGGGTCTGATAGTGAGACTCGTTAGTCATCATCATCCATCTCAAGTTCCCCACCGTGAAGTCAACCATCCACTTCAAATCATTGTCCATCAGAACACTAGAACTTCAACATCTCCTTCTCAAACATCTGGAACTATAATATCCTCATATTCCTAACCGCAGGGATCATCTTCTATGCCTTCCTATGTTAGTAGTTCAACGATGGCCCAAATTCCATGGAATAACTGAGGGGTAGTCTTAATGTCTACACCCTTAAGTCAAATACCGGCCCATCTTGAAAAATAGCTTCCTAAGTTTAATCCTTAAGCAGGCATGCTAGCAAAAGAACACATAAATAATTTTATGTTATCCATAAATCTCAATGTGGTCACTAATGAAGACGTTGTCGTTCGGCTTTTCTTTTACACGTTGAAAGGAGTAGCTGGATCATGGTATTTCTCATTACCATCCGGGTCTATTACTAGTTGGGAGATCTTCCAAAAATAGTTCTTGACTAAGTTTGGTGATGACAGGTCCACTGCAACATTAATCAATGACCTGTCTAACCTTAGAGCTGAGTCAAAGGAACCTATTAAAGATTTTAACTCGCGTTTTAATAAACTATTGAACAAGATTCCTACTACTTCTTAACCAAGTGAAGAAGTGCGAAGTGAATGGTACATCTCTACGTTACCATCAAACATAGCAATCTTCGTTGATAGAGCTAACAAAACAACTTTAGCTGACAATATGCAGGAAGCAATAGCGGTAGAGAAACGTATCATAGCCCTATAAAAGAAAAACACCATTGAAGAATGTAAATCTAAAAAGGTTTTTTTGAAAGAAGATCCAAAGAAAAAATAGCCCAAAGACCCATTTGATTTAGAAGGATTGCAGAAAGTTTTGAAAACCATGTCTAATGAAATGGTTGACATGAAGAAACAAGTAGCAGAGACTTCTTCTGAAAAGCCTTACAAGCCTTATAGGAGAAATCCTTCGACTGATTCAAAGCCTCCTAATGCTATTACAAATGCTGAATCAGAAGAAGAAGAAGAGGAAATTGCTACCAAAGAACCTACCGATGAAGAAGAAGTTGTAGAGGTACAAGGTATGTGGGATTTCATCCTCCCTGATGAAGAGGATCAAGAGGCATTGCCAGTTAGTACTCGAAGTAGAAACCAACTCAATCCTCCTCAATCTACTCCTAAGCCAAAGAGCGCAAGCTCAATGCCTAAGGATAAAGTCGCAGCCAAGGAAATGACATCCAAAGTGACTCAAACAAGCCCAGTCCAAACAGATTCACCAACTCCATCTAAAACATTGATTGTTTCAGATGAAATGGAGTATAACATCATAGAAGACATGAAGAAGACTAGGGCTAACATCACTTTTCATGAATTGAGCAAGTTAAAACATCAACGAAAGCTCCTTTTGAAAGAATTGCATGCAGTACCAGTTGCACCTCTGCTCACCGCTCTAATCTCGCAAGATTCCCATGAGATGGGAAGACCTTCAAATACTGTGATTAACAAAGTTGATCCAAGTGACATCGCTTTAATTGGAGGAAGGTCAAGATCTCATACGCCACCATTTCTTCTTACTTATGAAATTTTCAATAAAAATTTGCATAATTGTTTAGTGGATTCAAGAGCCTCATCCAATATCTTACCTAAATCAATTTGTGCAAAGTTGAACGTTCAACCTCAAAAATCTGTTGTGCGCATAGTGCAGCTAGATCGATCACAAGTTGAAGTGATCAGCGAATTAAATCAGGTTACCATAAGGCTGTCATCTAATCCAAAGGTATGTCAAGTTATCAATATTTTAGTTGCAAACATTCCATAATTCTATGGCTTAATTCTTAGCAGGGATTGGTTGGAAAAGCTTCATGGATACTTTGCAACCGATTGGTCGCAGATGTGGCTCATTTACAATGGTAGGCCAAATCAGATAATGGTTGAGCGAGAAAGACATCAGAAATACATAGTAACAGAATTGGAAGCATAAAATGAACCGGTAGCATACAACAATAATATAATTGGCAACTGTTCTGTTGATTCTTTCCTAGGAAATTTTAATGCTTACACTTCACCTTACTTAGAACATTCTCTTTTATCTCAAGTAGAAAATTTTTCTCGAGCAGATAGTTCTAAATGTATTAATTTTATAGATAATCCTGTAAATAAATCTTTATTTTGGAAGTTATTTCTTAACGGTTCTAAGTCTAATGAAGGAGCAGGAGCAGTATGCATATTAGTTAGCCCAAAAGGAAACAAAACTATGCTAACTTGTAGACTCGAGTTCGATTGCACTAATAATACTGTAGAATACAAGGCTTTAGTCCAAGGATTATACAAAGCAATGAGATTAAACATCAAATATCTACAAGTCTTTGGAGATTCTGAAATTGTTATCAGATAGGTACGGAATACTATACATTGTCTATCAGGTCATTTAAAGCATTACCAATCTTTAGTACAAGATCTAACTGAACATTTTATAGCATTTAATATTTCATCAATTCCTAGAATCCAGAATGCTAGTGCTGACCTCTTGGCAAACGTAGCTTCCAAGCTCATTCCCTTAGAAAACTTTAGCCCCGACAGATTTTCAATCGAATTAATCTTTAGACCCTTGATTCCTGATAACATTAAAAATTGGAGAATTTTCAACGATGATCCTGATATTGTAAGCTTCCTCACCTCTGAGGGATCTTATACCAATCAGATAATTGATGAGGACCAACATGACAGACAATTGCAACAAGACAACACTAATAATGCTATGCTAAAATCAGTAGTCAAATTAGAAGATCTATATGATTTGAAAGAATGATTCAAAAGATCTACCAATTCAAAGCTTCAAAGTTCAACTCTGAACTATGAATTAGTAAATCTAGGAACTGATACCAAGCCACAGAATATGAACCTAGGCCTTGGCCTAACTCCTGAAGAAAAACTAGTGTATGTTCGTCTCTTGAAACAATACAAAAGTGTCTTTTCTTGGAACTACGATGAACTTAAGACTTATGACACTTCTATCATCCAACATACTATCCCAATGATAAACGATGAAAAACCTCTCCAACAGAAACTGAGAAAGATCCATCCTAATTTAGAAAACCAGATCAAATCTAAGCTTAATAAGCTATTGAAACCAAGATCATTTTTCCCGTATGACATTCCCAATGGGTTTCCAATATGGTTCCCGTTAGAAAGAAGAACGGAGACATTAGAATTTTCATTGACTTTCGAAATCTTAACAAATCTTGCCAAAAAGATAATTTTCATTTGCCTCCTATGGAGCAAATATTGCAGGCAGTTGCAGGATCAGAATTAATGTCCTTCTTGGATGTTTTCTCCGGCTATAACCAAGTTTTGGTCCATCTCGATGATCAATTAAAGACCACATTCAGAACCAAATGGGGTAGTTATTCCTATCAAAAGATGCCTTTTGGTCTGATCAATGCTGGTGCCACATTCCAAAGAGCCATGGATATCGCATTCAAGGGACTAGTAAACAAATCGGTAGTAATTTACGTGGATGATATAACTGTGTATTCCAAGAAGTGGGGCAATCATATCAGAGATTTAAAACAGATCTTCCAACGGTGTCAAAGGTATGGAATTTCACTTAATCCAAAAAATTCCTTTTTTGCATTAAGTGAAGGAAAACTTCTTGGATTCATAGTCTCAAAATCTGGAATCCATATTGATCCTGACAGAATCAAGGAGATTTCCAAAATACCTTTGCCTCACAACAAGAAAGCTATGCAATCTTTCCTTGGCCAGATTAACTTTGTAAAGAGATTTGTTCTAGATTTTTCAAGAATTGTATCTCCTTTATAGGCAATGATTAAAAATAACTCAATCTTCAAATGGGGCCAAGATGAATATGAAGCATTCAATTTAATCAAACAAGCGATTGTTAATGCTCCATTTTTAGTAACTCCCAATTTTTCCGATCCTTTTATTTTATATACATTTGCATCTGATAGACAAGGCAGAAGCCCCAATTTCTTTTCTTTTTTTTTTAGTTCAAATCTAGGAGGGGCTGAGTTAAATTATTCAGACATAGAGAAACAAGCATTCGCTATTTTCAAAGTGATAAAATATTTCAGACCCTTTTTTCTTAAAACCCATACAAAGATCATAGTACCATTTCCAGCGGTAAGAAATCTTTTAGTACAGAAAGATGTGGGTGAGAAAAGAGCCAATTGGGTTACTGCATTACAAGAATATGACGTTGATATTAAACCAGCAAATATTGTTAAAGGTCAAGTCTTTTGCAAAATGCTGGTTGGAGCATTGCTTATTTCCGAAATACCATCTACAGAGATACAAATGTATGAGGTAAGCCTAAACTATGTTGATTCATTATACACTGATATCATATTTTATCTAAAGAATGAATATGCCCCTTCAAACCTCGATTATACAAAGAAAAGAGCTTTAAGGTTGAAGGCTAAGAAATATCAGCTCGTGAACGATGTACTTTTTAGGATGAATTATGATTCTATTCTACTTAGATGTCTTGAGAAATCTAAAGCTAAAAAGGTGTTGCAGGAACTCCATGATGGACCAGTAGGTGGACATTATGATGGAGATGCTACTGCACATAAAATCCTCCACGCAAGCTATTACTGGCCTACATTATTCAAAGACATGCATAGCTATGTAAGGAAATGTCAAGTTTGTCAAACAGCTACTAGGAGATGCAAAATCATGCATCGAAAAACCCTCATCACATCGCATGCCTTAAACATCACCTATGCTAAAGTGCCTTAAAACATCGATATGTGATGGTGCATCTCGCAAATCACATTTCTCAAAAAACACATAGATGGATGCTTTCCACATGTAAAGGAACTGTGATTTGCAATATGGTGATATTATGATATTGCAATATTGTGATATTGTGATCTGTAATATTCCGAAGCAAATCACAAAATCACCTTATCGCAGATCTGCACAGCCCATTGTTCGAGAAATATTTTTCCATAAACCGAGGCCTGCTTATGTGCATTAATGTTAATCATCGTTCTCACCTCACTTGTAAACTGTAGGAGTGAAGAACTGAGAAGTATATAGAACAAAGTTCAAGATATTATGGGAAAGAAGGGTAAAGCTCCCAGTTCTGAAGAAAAAGAGATGACTCCCTTGTACACAGACACCACCTATAACAAAGACGTCAGTATTACTACTTGGGAAGGCATGTATAATTTACTTAAGGAAGAAGATCCCAAGGCAATGGAGTTTACGGCTACTGGAGGCTCACACGGGTCTTCTGAGGCGTCTATTACAGATTTAACATGTTCATTCTTGCACAGGATAATGGCGAGGCCCAAAATTCTCCTATATATGGACATGGTTAAATGAGTACTAAATAATGTTGATATCACGTATAGATAATTTAAAGCTCAGAACCAAGAATGTATAAATCGCTCTTTTCACAATTTAAGCTTTATATCCTCTAACAAAAAATGCACAAGAGGCGAAAATAGCACCAAGGAAGCCCAGATCAAGAAACAGAGGCAGTTCTCAATGTGTGATTAGTGCCTAACACTAATCACACATTGCCATGCAAAACCCCTCGAGATGGGAAGCCTCAAATTGCTCAGTCACCTGTAAGCACGAAAATTTGTAGGAAAAGAATGCTAAAGACGGAAAGTAAAACTGGAACTCAAAACTAGTGATATTTATCAGGTCTATCATCAAGTGGTATGTAAATATCTTCCAAATGTACAGCATCTACAAACAAGCTAGAGGTAGAAGGCTCAAGAAAAGGCAGAGTCGATCCAAAGGTTAACCAAGTTGAATTGGGATTCTTACTGGGCGTACTTGGTAAAACCAAACAGCCAATGCATGACTCTCAAATGTGTCATCAATTCTGCAGAGAAGATGGCGCCAGCTCTTACCGATTCAGTTTTCGCAAGACAGCTAAAATCAGAAGTCGGCCAGCCAACTCTCCTCAAGCAAATGCTAAACGCTTGTGACTTCAAGGAATAGATACATAAATAGTTAGTTAGTAGTTTTAGTTTTAGATTCAGTTTTAGTTTTAATTTTACTTTATTTTTGCCTGAAATGAGGACGGTCATTTAAAACGCATCCTACATCTTTGTAATAAATTATTTTTAGAATTAGTTAGTAGTATTTAAACCCTTCTCATGCATTTAGAGAAGGGTCCAGAAATTGATCAAAAACTTGTCCTCAAAACATGCACTTTTGCACCCTTCGAGGAGGTTTTGATGAATTAATGGAACAAGATTTATTGATATCTGCGTTTAATATCTACTACTGATGTTGCACTTTTGTACTCTTAGTGGATGTTGGATTAAGAAGAGATAGATCATTATTGCTGGAGCTCATGAGTAGAACTAGTTATAAATGGTACTTTTATCTCTTAACTGTTTCTACTTATATGCTATAGTGATATTCATGTTCAGTTATTTATATATGAATTCTTAAATGCTTGAGTTATCATTTGGCACTTTGTACGGTGATAGCTATTTATTTATGCTTAGTATATAAGTAGCTTATTATGCAATATGTTTTTCATAACTGTTTCATCTAAATTTTTATATGAAATGGTTTATCTTTATTGAATTATTTTCAAGCAGTTGAATGTATTTATTACCAACTGTCATTTGAAATCCTTTTAGATCGCATAATGGAAAGATTACATCCCGGGTTAGTTTAGAATTAGATATTTCTGTTTATTAGAATATAATTGCATGTTGATAGATTAGGTTTAGAATAAAAAATCATTTTACTAAGGAATCATTAGGAAAGAAATATCAATTCTCAACACACACACACATATATTGGGAAACTAGTCCCATATCCCCAGTGGGACCCACTATACGAAACGGAAAAGGCATTGCTAACCAAGGTCCAGACCGGGTGGGTATCCCCCTTGTTGTAGACCTGATTTTTGGGGCTTCAACAACCACTAATTCCTTCTTTTGTTGGATAGAGTATCCTTCTGGCACAGTTCCTGTTGTTAGAAAGTGTATTATATCCTAGAAATTTCCATTCGCAATGCGCACAGCAAAGAGTTGCACGTCAAGTAATCCTTCCTCCAAACTAGTAGGTTCCTCCCCTGTCTTGATGCGCGACGGGTGATTTGGTCCTACGTTCAATCATCTCGTCTTTACAACAAATTTGAAATCGTACTCCTGGAATAGTAAAAGCCATCTACAAATTTTCCCCCCAAACACATGCTTGTTAACCAAGTACTTTAGCGCAAAGTACATGTGCATTTGCTTAGGTAGGGTATTTTCTCGATAGGCCTACATCCACTTCGCCAAATGCGCGCACAGATCATCCTACCCATCATACTTGTCTATCAGTCACATCTTAGGCTTCCCAAATCATGCTTGCATCATTCTCCTACATTCGCGCCAATCATCAAAACCTCCTTTGTGCATACCACACCATCTTGCGGGCGTAGTGCATAGTACCCAGTCCAAAGCCTGGAAGTGTTTCTTTTTTGGCACCTCCCTTCCAAATGCATTTAAGAAGGAATCTACCTCATTTAGATCATCATAAGTAGGAATATTTCTTACTTTAGACAACACGCAACACAATGTTGGCATAATGGCACAGGTTTGGCACTATGGCACAGGTGTTGTCCTTGATGGTACCTCACTCAAAGGGAAGATCATAGTTCAGGCTCTTAGAATGAAAGAAAATGAGGTATACGTAGGTTCATCTTAACAAAATCACGTATACATGAAGTTGTACCGATCAAAAGGTGCGTATATGTATTCACGCACTTTCATGCAAAGAAAAGTGCGTACATGTGGGAAAACTTATGGTTGGTCCATGGTATTTAGTCCGACGTATTTGAACCTATGGTTTTGGTCCTTGGTATTGCATATAAAGTGTTGAACCCAAGTATTGAGTCCCTAGTATTAGTTCTCAATGGTTTTGGACCATGGTTTGAGTAAGGCTTAAGACTATAAAAAGGGAAGGAGATCATTTGGCAAGGTGATCAACTAATATGTTGAATATCTTGAGAGAAGAAAGATCTGGAATACTGGTGATTGGTTGGTGAGTTACAGCTGGATCTGAATCAAGGAGGAACCTAAGCATTACACGATGGTTAAGATCTATTGATGGGTCAAGATGTCAAGGCTTGAATAGTAGTATCATTGTGTGATTTTGATCTATTATATTTGGTGCATGATTGGATCTATAAATCTGATAATCTGGGTATAACAAATGTCTGATTAAGTAAAAGGATAAATTATCTTTTATAGATCTGTACGCAGGTTCGACACAACAGAGGCGCATATACACGCAGGTTAAGCAAGTGAAGACTACGTATACGCTGGTTGGTTTTGGAATAGTTGCGTATGTACGTAGGTTTATATTGGTCAAGTAGCATAGGTCTCTTGAAATATGTTTTAGCTACTTCTGTTTATTGTTGCAATGTTCTGGGTTCAGAATTGATATTTGGTTACTGGTATTGTTTTCTGGTTACAACATTCTGAGAATTTATTGGTTAATTCAGTATTTGTTTGCACAAAGGAGTTTGGCTAATCCAGATATACTTGATGTTTAATTGATATACATGGATCCAGTCTGAAAATTTATGAAACATGGTCCCTGGAAGAAAAGAGAAGGTTGAAGCCTTCTATAGGTCAGCACCTACATACTAGTACCTCAGCTAGTACAAGAGCTAAGGGGATTGTAGCTCCCTTCCAGGAGAAGCTGGAGAACGAGAGAAGGTTGTAGCCTTCTGTAGGTTGAAGACTGCATGCTGGTATAAGACTGCACCAGTACAAAATCATTGTAAAAAGAAGTTTCTAATTGAAAGAAGATAGAGACATATGCAGCAGGTGGTTTTCATGCACATTGGGTTTCCACCTTATATCTTGTGTTCTTTTGTGACTATCTGCTCTACTTTTATGTTCCTGCTTACTATTATATGGTTCTGACACACAGATTAAAGATCAACATCTGAAGAATAAATTAAATTATAATTCTGGAAGTTATACGCGAGTTTCATTAGTCAGAGTTGTGTATACACGGTGTTTTCATTCACTGAAGTAGCGCATACAAATCTTTGTATAAATTGAAAAAGAATTTGACTTAATAATACTGATTCAGCCAACCCTCTCAATATTATTTCCAACAATTGGTATCAGAGCGGTCCTTCTGAAGAAGCTTGATCGCTTGAAGGAAGATCTATCATCATGAGCAACTACAAAAAAGAAGCATCAATTAGGCCACCAATTTTCGATGGAAGCAACTTCATCTATTGGAAGGTAAGAATCACTGCCTATCTTCAATCTCTTGGTATAGAAGTTTGGGATATTGTGGAAACAGGATACACTTTTCCATCAGCAACTCCTACAGATACGGCTGGTAAGAAGCAGTATGAAACAAATGTAAAGGCGATCAATACTCTATTAGGGAGCCTATCTCAATCAGAATTCATCAAGGTTATGCTGCTCAAAACTGCAAAATAAATATGGGATAAGATCGTTCTGAGCTATGAAGAAGATGAACAGGTAAAACAAGAAAAACTACAAACTCTCAGAATTCAATATGAAAATCTCAGAATGTACAATGATGAAAGTGTGGCTAACTATTTCCTACATAGAGATGAGATTGTTAATTGTATGAAAAAATTGGGTGAAGAAATAAAAGAAGTTGTTTTGGTTGAGAAGGTTCTAAGATCTTTGTCTTCTAAGTTTGAATTAAAAGTTTCCGCCATAGAAGAAAAATAGAATCTACAGAGCCTTACCATGTCACAGCTACACAGAATCCTAACCACTTACGAAATGAGAAAAGGGGGACCATAAGACAAGAGAGAAGTCGCATTCAAAGCCTCAGGAAAAGGAGATTACAATGACTCAGGACATATGTCGAAAGAAGAGGAAGAGTCAAATTTTGTCAAAAACCTTCAACGGGGTTCTAGAAGATTTAGAGGTAAGCTCCCTTTCAAATGATTTGCTTGTGGAAGAGTCAGTCACTATGCTGCCAAGTGTCCTCATAAAGGTAAGCTTGACAAAGGTAAGGAACCAGTTAGATGGAATAGAAAACAACATGTAAGTAAGAAGAGCTATTACACACATGAAGACAATGATGGAATTTCAAATAGCGATGAAGATGAACAAGTTAATGATTATAGACTTTTGATGGATTTTGAAGATGATGATTTCTTGGATGCTATAGATAAAGAAAGTCTTTATGAAGAAATTTCTAAACTCAAAATTTGCTTAGAGGAGAAAAACATGATTATAGATACTCTAACATCCCAACTTGCTGAAATGGAGAAACACAATGAAAAGTTGGAATGTGAAATTGTGGGACTTAGAAAGGACATTGAGAAAATGAAAGCTCTTAATCTTAGATTCACTAAAGGATCTAAAACTTTAGATGAAATTATCAAAGTACAACATTCTCCTCTAATCAAGACAGGTCTTGGGTATACCAAAGAAAAATCTCAAGCACAAAATCCATCTACCTCCAAAAGTTTTCTTGAAGCTGCAAGGAGAAGTGAGTAGGTTGATAATCGACAGCAAAGGCCCAATGGAGATCACTAGGTAAATCAGGGACAATTTACCTCAAGAATGAACAAAGACTACCAGGTAAATCGGGGGCAATCTTCTTCAAGGATGAACAGAAGCTACAACCAACCACGGGTAAATCATTCTCAATTTACCTCAAGAATGGATGTCAATAAAAACTACAATCATTTGGTTGGTAGATTTGATAATCGCAGGAGTTTCTTCAATGGCCAATGTTTCTCTTGTCATAACTTTGGTCACAAAGCAGCTCAATGTGTTTCCTACATGACAATCATGACTAGAGAAGCTCAAAAACAAAGGAGTATGACAGGGATCATGAAAAGGACCTACAATAACTTTTCTTCTCTTGAAAATGAAATAGAATGTTCTATTTGTAACAACTTCGGTCATGAAGATTCTGAATGCAAGAGTAGGTTTCGACAAATAACTCAGAAGGAGCAAGCTTCATTAAGTCCCAAAACATGGAAAAGGAAAGAACTGCTACTAGAAAGATGTGGGATAGCCTTATATCCTGAAGGACAAGAAAATCAATGGTACATCGACAGTGGATGCTCAAAACATATGACAGCTGATAAAGATAAACTTCAGTCATATAGTTCCTTAGAAAAGGAAAAGATGGTCTCATTTGGAAATGACACCCCTGCACTCATAAAAGGTAAAGGTTATGTTCTTTGGAAAGAAAAGGTCAAGGCTGGAAATGTTGTGTATGTTGATGGCTTAAAGCATAATTTATTAAGTGTCAGTCAAATGTGTGATCAAGGAAATGAAGTAATATTTCAATCAAATGGATGCATTGTTCGTGAGCTTGATACAGGAGAAATTGTGATCAAAGACATAAGAACTACAAATAGTTTATAAATACTCAAGGGAGGACAACAATAATGCTATCTAAGCAAGAATGATGAACACTGGCTATGGAACAGAAGATTGGGGCATCTAAGCTTCTCACAGATAAGGAAAGCATGCAAATATTAGGCGGTTCATGATCTACATGACATCAGAATTCCAGACAATACAATATGAAAATCATGTCAATTTGGTAAGCAAACCAGAACTAATTTCCCTGAGAAGGAAGGATCAGATAGCAGGCCACTTGAACTTGTCCATACGAATGTATGTGGTCCATCTAGGAAAAGGTCACCTCGAGGAGAAGAATACTTTATATTGTCCATTGACGACATTTCCAGGATATGTTGGATAGGACTTATGAAGCATAAAGATGAAGCTTTCGAAAAGTTCAAATCATTCAAAGCCTTGGTGGAAAACGAATCAGATCGCAGAATTAAATGCCTCAGGTCTGATCGAGGAGGGGAATTTACCTCGAATGAGTTTTTTGATTTTTGTGAAGAACATGGAATAACAAGGGAATTCTCTACTGCAAGGACTCCTCAGCAAAATGGAGTAGTGGAAAGGATGAACATAATGATTCAACAAATGGATCGTGCTATGCTTGATGAGTCTGGAACTCCCGCAACCTTCTGGGGTGAAGCCGCATTTGCTGCAGTTACTATTCTCAACAATACAAACGTTCGGGTAAACAACACTCAGACTCTTCACGAACTATGGTAAGATAAGGCTCCCACAGTAAAATACTTCAAAATTTTTGGAATCAAATGCTACATCGAAAAGAATGATGAAAACCTTGGCAAGTTTTAACCTAGAGTAGATGAAGGCATTTTCCTTGGTTACTCTCCCCAAAACAAAGCATATAAGTGTTACAATAAAAGACTTGGAAAAATTGTTGAAAGTATTGATGTAGTGGTTGATGAAGAAGGAAACATTCCAAGGCAAGTAAAATCTGGAGAGTTCGAAGATGATGAGGACTATCCTTGTACAACAAACTAGACTCATGATGAAGAAGAAACCCATGAGGCACTAGAAGAATAGATAAGGATAGAAGAAAAGACTCCATCCAGGTACGTTCAGAAGAATCATCCAGAAACTCAAATTTTGGGGCAAAAGGAAGCAAGTGTACAAACAAGAAGAACCATTTCAGAAGCTTCAAGTTATCTAGCATTACTCTCCTCCACTGAACCACAAAATGTAAGAGAGGCATGCAAAGAAGAATGCTGGGTAAAGGCCATGGAGGAAGAACTTGCGCCAATTGAAAAGAATAACACTTTGGAGTTGGTTACTAGACCAAAAGATAAGAATGTCATAGGAAGAAAATGGATATTCAGAAATAAGCTAAATGAAAATGGAGATGTGATTAGGAACAAGGCTAGACTTGTTTGTAAAGGGTATGCTCAACAGGAATGCATAGACTTTGAAGAAACTTTTGCACCAGTTGCCAAACTTGAGGCCATAAGGATGTTCCTTGCCCTTTCTAGCTTTTAGAAGTTCAAAGTATTTCAAATGGAAGTGAAGTCTTCCTTTCTAAATGGAGACTTGGATGAAGTGTATATTGAGAAACCAGATGGTTTTATCCTTGGAAATGATCCAAAGCTTGTATGCAGACTCAATAAGGCTCTCTATGGCCTTAAACAGGCTCCAAGGGCTTGGTATTATCACTTGGATAAGTACCTCCATCAACAAGGTTTCACAAAAGTTTCCACAGATAACAATCTGTATATAAAAGTTGACAATGATAAGTTACTAATACTTCTTGTGTATGTTGATGATATCATCTTTGGTAGCAATGAAGAATACATGAGTCAAAAAATTTCTTTGGTGACGCAAAAAGAGTTTGAAATGTCTATGCTTGGTGAGCTCACATATTTTCTTGGTTTACAAGTCCAACCAAACAAAGACAACATTTTTCTATCACAAAGTAAGTATCTCAAGCAGATCTTGAAGAAATATGGGATGGAGGATTCGAAACCAGTATTTACCCCTATGGTAACAGGATGCAGCCTCAGCACAAATGATGAATCAGCAGCAGTGTGTCAACCAACCTATAGATCCATGATTGGTAGTCTGCTCTATCTAACAGGTACCCGACCAGATATTATGTATGCAGTGGGAATAGTCAGAAGGTTTTAGGCAAATCGAAAGAAAACTCATCTTCAAGCAGTTAAGAGAATGTTTAAGTATCTTCAAGGAACTCAAAACTATGGCTTATGGTATCCTAGAAGTACAGATCTCACACTTCATACATATACAGATGCAGATTGGGCAGGAAGTGTGGATGACAGAGAAAGCACTATTGGTGGTGCATTCTTTATGGGTCCTAGGTTGGTATCTTGGTTTAGCAAGAAATAGAGTTCAATTGCATTATCTACAACTGAAGCAGAATATGTAGCTGCTGCATCTTGCTGCACACAACTCTTCTGGATGATGCAGATATTACAAGACATGCAAATCACTTGTACTCCACCTATCCCCATTTTATGTGATAATACAAGTGTAATAAGCATTTCAAAAAATCCAGTCATGCATTCAAAGACCAAGCACATACCTATCAAATATCATTTTCTCTGAGAACAAGTGCTTGAAAAAAAGGTTAAGTTGGAGAATGTTCCCTCTAAGGAACAAGTTGCTGATATCCTCACTAAACCACTACCCAGGGAGACATTTGAATGCCTCAGACAGAAGCTGGGAGTAGTTGATGCATCATCTTGCTGTTGAATCTTGTCTGTTTCAGAGAAAAGTGGTTGTACATGAGTTTAATGTGGAGGATCCGCGTACATACGTTGGTTTATGAAGGTACAATCGCGTATATGTTGGTTTGAAGAAAAGCAGTGGGGTCAGGCTCAGGATGAAAAGAGTTTGATATGGGTCTGACAGAGACCATCTGGCACAGGTTCAGGGGGAGCATATATTCTTCTAATAATGCATTGTTGGCATTATCTAAGAAGATCTTGGTTCAAATTCATAGTCGGTTTGATTTCAGGTGGAACAAGTGCGGAAGGAGAACATGGGTGTTGATCTGAATAATGATTGACAAATGCTGCTGATGTTAGTTGTTGATAACTGTCAGAGTCTTGCTATAGATATTTTGTCTCTATGTCTTATATTTCTTTTATCAAAGTCATGTAATAGCCCATTTTGGTTTCCCCACTATGCCTGGGATGAATGATGTAATGTACCTATTTGTCATGTGTAAACTTCTGGCGTATCCCCACTTGGTTGGGAGATGGATGTATGTATGAGTCTTTTGTGATAGGAAGGTCTTTTAAAGTCATGTTTCTTGTATAGATCATCTTCTTGCAGACCTTGCCTACAGTCAGGGGGAGCTTGGACAGCACAGCATAGCAGAGGATTCAGCATGTATTCAGGGGGAGCATAACCCTTTTCCCTTGATGTCAAAGGGGGAGAATGTTTTCGAGTGACTTGGGGTTGCCATCAAGTCCAAAGGGGGAGATTGTTGGCATTATGGCACAAATTTGCCACTATGGCACAGGTGTTGTCCTTGATGGCAACTCACTCAAAGGGAAAATCATAGTTTAGGCTCTCAGAATGAAAGAAAATGAGGTATACGCAGGTTCATCTTAACAAAATCGCATATACACGTAGTTGTACTGATCAAAAGGCGTGTATACATAAGCACGCACTTTCATGCAAAGAAAAGTGCGTACATGTGGGAAAACTTATGGTTGGTCCATGGTATTTAGTCTGACATATCTGAACCTATGGTTTTGGTCCTTGGTATTGCATTTAAAGTGTTGAACCCAAGTATTGAGTCCCTAGTATTAGTTCTCAATGGTTTTGGACCATGGTTTGAGTAAGGCCTAAGACTATAAAAATGGAAGGAGATCATTTGGCAAGGGGATCGACTTATATGTTGAATATCTTGAGAGAAGCAAGATATGGAATACTAGTGATTGGTTGGTGAGTTACAGCTGGATATGAATCAAGGAGGAACCTGAGCATTACACGATGGTTAAGATCTATTGATGGGTCAAGATCTCAAGGCTTGAATAGTAGTATCATTATGTGATTTTGATCTATTATATTTTGCGCATGATTAGATCTATAAATATGATAATTTGGGTATAACTGATGTCTGATTAAGTAAAAGGATAAATTATCTTTTATAGATCTGTACGCAGGTTCGACATAGCAGAGGCGCGTATACACGCAAGTTAAGCAAGTGAAGACTGCGTATATGATGTTTGGTTTTGGAATAGCTGCGTATGTACGCAGGTTTATATTGGTGAAGTAGCGTACATCTCTTGAAATATGTTTTAGCTGCTTCTGTTTATTTCTGCAGTATTCTGGGTTCAGAATTGGTGTCTGGTTATTGGTACTGTTTTCTGGTTACAACATTCTAAGAATTTATTGGTTGATTCAGTATTTGTTTGCACAAAGGAGTTTGGTTAATGCAGATATACTTGATGTTTGATTGATATAAATGGATCCAGTCTGAAAATTTATGAAACGTGGTCCCTGGAAGAAAAGAGAAGGTTGAAGCCTTCTGTAGGTCAGCACCTACGTACTAGTACCTCAGCTAGTACAAGAGCTAAGGGGGTTGTAGCTCCCTTCCAGGAGAAGCTGGAGAATGAGAGAAGGTTGTAGCCTTCTGCAGGTTGAAGCCTACGTGCTAGTATAAGACTGCACTAGTATAGAATCATTGTAAAAAGAAGTTTCTAATTGAAAGAAGATAGAGACATATTGCAGCAGATGGTTTTCACCCACATTGGGTTTCAACCTTATATCTTGTGTTCTTTTGTGTGACTATCTGCTCTACCTTTCTGTTCTTGCTTACTGTTATATGGTTCTGACACACAGATTAATGATCAACATCTGAAGAATAAATTAAATTATAAGTCTGGAAGTTATACGCGAGTTTCATTAGTTGGAGTTGCGCATACATGTTGTTTTCATTCACTGAAGTAGCATATACAAATATTTGTATAAATTGAAAAGGAATTTGACTTAATAATACTGATTCACGCCCCCCCTCTTAGTATTATTTCCAACACGCAATGATCGGGTCACCATATTACAATTCAATGTAGTTACTTCATGTAACCGATTCTGCTAGCATTCTGTTTCATCGTCAGAATTCAAAGTGCAGGAACTCTTACACTCCCATGTAATCTGCCCATTCGTTGTGGGATTCACCCAGTCTTGGTCTCACGTTGTTATCTAGTAGATGCAGTCTAGATCATCATCACTCTCATAGTCGCGGACTGGTTCCGTATAGCACGATCCTTCAATAGGATCTAGGGGTATTATTACGCGTAGTGGCTTTTTCTCCAATATCATATTTTTCTTCTTCAAATTGATTACCCCATTCATATCAGTAGCCCAGTCAATTCCCAAGAGCGTAGGGTAGGGATTTCTATCATCAACAATATCTATTACTTCAAAATCTGCCAATGTGCTCGGTCCCTCTATATCCAGAGTTACTCCCTGCCATCACCCCATGGGTATGATTTTCTGTTGATTTGCCATCCTCAGCTAAATTGGAGACCATTGCAGCACAGGTCACCCCATTCTCTCCCATGTCTGTTTTAGTAAAACATTTGCATCTGATCGCAAATCCAGAATGACTTCATCCATCTCATATTCTCTCATCTGTGTGGTCAGTCTCATTTCACGCCTGTCCTTGTCTTATGCTTTCCGATCTTTCAGACTACACGCGGTTCTCCTAGCACGGTCCCAAAACATCTGTTGATGAGTTCCTGTGACTCTTTCACAGCCTTACTGTCGCGTATTAGCTTCATACAAGTTTCCAGGAAAGTAGTGATCATGGAGGGGTCCATCTCCAGCTTCGATTTATCCTTTTTTCCTGAAGTGGAGGCCTCAGTGAAGCTCTTCTTAGCTTCCATGAAGGTTTCCCGAGCGCGCTCCAAATCAAACTCAGCTTACCTCATTGGGCCTTTGCGAACCCAGGTACAGTCTTCTGATTATTTCCCCTTCTCATCTCCCATTGCAATTCCACTTTGCAGCACTATATTTACATTCAGATCTTCCTTGCATGAATCAGACCTCATCATCTACAGGTTCTGAGTCAGGGGAGGTGGTAGTGCTTCTTTGTCTCTATCCTAGCTATCAGCATAGGACAATATTATGTTTCATGATCGAATGGTGTGTAATACTTACATGACGGATGCATTGGATTAGTGCAATCATGGGCATAGTGTCCTGGCCCTCTATAATTGTAGCAAATCAACTATTCGCGACCTCTACTAGGTCCTCCTCTGCCTCGACCTCGTCTGTGCCCCTGAAATCCTGTCTGCGCTATCCCTGCATTCTGGTGAAGGGGTCATGTTTTGGCCTGAACACAGTGTGCGGGAGTTCTATCCATCATCAATTCATAGCTCCTACAAGTACGCTCATCATGTCTCACTAACCTACAAAATTTACAAAACAACTATTGTGGAGTTTGTGTATAATTTTGTAACAAGTGGTAGTTATCTGTGGCATGCTTTCCTACTATTTGACAGATAGCGCACCACAAAGTAAGCGTCGTGCTAAGTCCTACTTGAGCTTTCGGCCTTAAAGGCATCGGACCTCCTCCTGCAAGGTAATTTTTAAATATTGGGCAGTTTTCCTTGTCATGACCCTGACTCTTTCATTTCACGCACCATACCTCTTCGCGTACCTCTGGCTGAACTGTCATATCCTACTTTAAACTTTGCATCTCAAGCCATAAGTTCTTCAGCTGCACCTGGATCTACTGAACTCCTAGATTAGGATCTTGCAGCAGGGTCTCATGTAGTCTCATGGCAATATCCAAGGCCTCTTCCCGAGTTGTTATCTTCTGTTGTAACAATGCACTCCTTAAATGTGGTAGTAGAGAAGCCACAAACCACTAACGATGTTGTCCATCTGTCAAGTTCATGTTGTCTTTGCATATTGTACATTTTAGCCTCTGATCTAGCTCCCAAGGTGTCTCGCCTAGTAGCATCATGATCTCTTTGAATCCAAAAATCAACTGCGCTTTAGATTTAGGCCTGCTAAATTCCCTACTCAGTGCTACTTGGATGTCCACTACTCCAGCATTTGGGTTGTCTCTAGAGTACTTAATATACCAGGTTAGTGTGCGATCTTGCAGAGCACTAACCAGTGTCACTTTCTTTATATGGTCATCTATAACACCTTGAGCTTCCCATACAACCCTCACAACGAACTAGAATTGGTCTAGGTCCTCATTTCGAAAGCCTTTGAACAAAGGCAACTTCACTGTGTTTGCCATACTGAATTGCAATGGTGGTGGAGGTGGTACGGGTGAAGTTGGAGGTGATGGAGGTGAAGCCAATGGTGGTGTGGGCAGAGGTGGAATTCATGGAAATCCTTGTCTTATCAACTGAATAGCACTTCGTAGGGAGACCTTTGCGATCCCTGCTTCATCCCCTCATGGAGGTGAAATAGAGGTGCTATGCTCTAGACCCTTATTTCCTTCGTTTATGTAAATTATTTCGCTTTGTGTAGCCCCGAACATCAAGGTAGGTGCATAACCATTCGCACAACAACATTTTAATCCAAGTATTCAAAGATTTTACATACTTACCTCATTGTCCTTTAAAAAAGTGTCTCTCTACCTCGCTATAGCTGACTGAGGTGTCAACTGCGAACTTAGTAACAAATCCTCCTATAATATGATCGAGCCAATGATCGATGGCGTGCGTGATCTTATTCTCTGATGCTTCCAACCTTCGCACTAGCTCTAGGTTCCACACAATAGGATCATCAAGTTTCCACCTTCCTTGGCTTTCTGTTATCTTTGTGATCCACTCGTATAGTGCAGTAGGGAAGGATGTGAAAAATATATTTTGGATCTCCGTATATAGGTACCTATCTAGCCATTGTTATTTTGATAGTCATAGGTTTCTATTTTCTTGTGTTGCGAATTCGTTAATCCTTTTATCTAACCAGCCTTTGATTTCTTTCTTGGTTGGATTCCAATGATACGACATCACACATCTCTTATGAAAATTCTGGTCCCTGCAATAGAATCATTTATTGGCTTGAGGGGGCCTAACCCAGGTTCAACATTATTTATCCAAACAAATCCCTACACTACTGGCCCTTTTAGCATCAGCCCATGGAGCGCAGACTGAAGTCTCACCCAAAGAAGTATGGGGGGACGCTGAAACAAAGTTTCCAAACCCTTGAGATGGTTGTGATGTCGGTTTATTCCAACTACACCTGCCTTCATGCAGGTTGCTTATCCCTCTTCTCTACCCTTCAGTACCTTCGCGAACTATTACAATCAGCTTTTGCGCAGCCCTAACCAGGGGTTGAATTCCTTTCACACTATTAGGGCAGCGACTGCAATATCTCCCAAACTAAACTAAGTATCTTACTTATCTTATTAACAGATCTTAGTTACCTTCATGTGAATAGATGTACTTACTTGAGTTCACTTAACCAATACAATTATACACATTCGCGCATCATATAAGCATTAGAAGTGAAATTCATAAGCAATATATCAGATGCATAAACAGGAAATAAAGATGTAGAAATGATAGAATACTCTTCTTTATTGATAATTATAGGTAATTACAGACTCGACTCACCCTACCCACTCAACTGCAAGGGTCTGCACACTCAGCAGCAGGGGTTCGTGCACTTAGCTATAGACTTCTAGGCCTTTGCGCACTCAGCTGCAGAGCCTCTACCTACACTATGACCAAAAACTTAGACTTCTACTTCAGAGATATCTCTCATACAACATTATTGATTCCATCCTTCGATGCCTTTAACTACTTAGAGCTTCACTCTATTTATACAATCCCATGGTCTGCAGACAATGGGTAGGTCTTCTACAGCCGACATTACATTATAAAAATAAGGGCAGACAGCCCTATGACTCTTTAACCTCTACGTGCTCTGTGCCCACAACATGTGGATTCTTTACATAAAATTAGACCAAAATATGGGCTTTTAACCCCAAAACTTCCCTTGGGGGATCCCATGCCCAATATGAAGTTTTGGAGAATATTGGAGGATAGGAAGCCTTTTCGTTCACTAATGGGTTCTAAAGGTATCATCAGATTAAGATCGCGCTCGAGGACTATAGGAAGACCACCTTCGCGACGTAGTGGGGATGCTTCCAGTACACAGTGATGCCATTCAGGCTTAAGAATGCGCCCGCGATCTTCTTCATGGTCATAATTGTGGATTTTAAAGAGTTCATCCATAAATTCCTAAAAGTGTACTTTGATGACTAGACTATGTTTGGGTTGGTAAAGCACCATGTTGCATGTTTATGCCTTGTGTTGGATACTTGTCATAGATACCATATTTCCCTGAATCTGAAGAAATGTATCTTTTGTGTGCCTTATGGAATCCTGTTAGGTCATGTCATATACAAGCAAGGATTAATGGTTGATCCTACAAAGATGGTTGTTATTGTCAATTTAGAGGCTCCCAAGAATGTAAAGAAACTATGTGCAACATTGGGCCACACTAGGAATTTTATCAAAGCTTATTCATAGATAACTATGCCAATGGAGAAATTACTAAAGAAGGACATGATTTTCTATTGGGATGAGGAGTGTTAGCACAGTCTCGATGTGTTAAAGGAAAAGATGGTGACTACACTGATTTTGGTTTTCCCAGATTCGAAGAAGGAATTTCATGTTCATGTGGATGCCTCATGTATTGCGTTGTGTGCGGTATTAACCTAGCCAGGCGAAGGTGAGATTAATCATCCTATAGCCTTCTTGAGAAGGAAATTGTCAAAGACTGAGAATAACTACTCAACTACAGAGCACAAAGGGGTGATGATGGTATACCTATTGGGCATGCACCTCAAAATGTATAAAGATCACTCCTCTCTCAAATACCTAGTTAACAAGCTTGTGTTGGAGGGGAAGATATGTAAGTGGTTATTTCTCTTTCAAGAATATTATTTTGAGGTGATTGTGAAACCTGTTCGATTTAATGCGAGACCAGATCACATATCCAGAATTGAGACAGGCAAAGAACCCACCAACTTGGAAGGACTGTCAGATGCATAGATCTTTGTTATACATGTCAAAAATGATCACTTTGTTGACACAATCTAGTTCTTAACTACTGGCATAGCCCCGGAGGGATATTTTACACAGCAGAAAAATGAATTGCTGTTCCACGCAACTAATTTTTCTGTAATAGCTTGACACTTGTATAACATTGGCACTGACAAAATACTGCATCAATATGTTCCGGAGTTTGAACGATATAGAATTCTCGCCGAAGCACATGGAAGAGTGGCAGGACGACACTATGCATGTAGAGAAACTACGTAGAAGATTCCACACGCATGATTGTGGTCGCCAACAGTGCATAAGGATTTTAAGGCATATTACAGGGCATACGATGATTTCCAGAGGATGGGGAAGCCTTCACAAATGGATGAACTACCATTAAACCCACAAATTTCATTGCAGGTATTTGACAAATGGGCAACTGGCTTTGTAGGTCCAATAAAACCATGAAGGAAGAAGACGGGAGCGTAGTACATTATTACTACGACTGGGTATTTGACAAATGGATGGAAGCACAAGCAGTCAAATACTATAGCACTGTTATAGCTGCAAAGTTCCTATTTGAGTATTCCTTGACTTAGTTTGGGTGTCCTAAAATGTTGATGACTGATAGGCGTACAAATTTCTTAAATAAAACAATTGCCACGATGCTTGAATAATTCGAGGTTTATCATTAGAAGAGTACACCCTATCATTCTTAAGCTAATGGTACAGTGGAAACATTCAATAAAATCCTGGAGAACACGTTGAAAAGGGTTTTCAACGTGTAGAGAAATGATTGGAATGTTCGCATACTAACGGTCCTATGGGCATATAGGATGACATGTAAAAAGTTGACAAGCCAAACTCCGTCTAGGTTGGTCTATGGGATAGAGGCTATAATACCCATGGAGTATATTGTGCTGAGTCCATAGATTGTAGCATTAATTGATATGGCGGATTGTGGGACTATGGAGGAGCACCTCGCACAGTTGTTGGAACTTGAAGAAGACCGGGTTTTAGTAGGATTTCACCAACAGGTGCAAAAAGACAGTGAGAAGGCGGAACATCATCGACATATTAAGTTGTGCACCTTTCAAGTGAACGATTTGATCCTACTTTATGATAGAAATTCACGAATTTCCCTGGGAAGTTTCAAATGCATTGGCTAGGACCCTATTTAGTCAAGGATATTATAGATGGTGGCATAGTTCAGCTCGCAAAATTGAGTGGGGAATTTTTTGTGGGTAGAGTTAATGGAAGTCACTTGAAGTTGTATAAAGGGGATGCTATCCCTACATAATGACTACATGATGGCGGGGTAGTCTTACTACTCCAGGCAGCTACAAGGAAGTATGGGACTATAAACTACACTACCCAAGAAGTGGAAAAACGAAGTAAGGGGCTACGTGATGGAAGAAAGAAGTGCTCCAGGAGGCACTGCACAAGGAGGGTTGTGCAATGGAGGTTGGTGCCACACAACAGAGTCAAAAAATAGTAGTTGGGTGCACTGTAGGTGATTGGATGGAAAAATTTCTGTTAAGAGGAGTGGGTAGGATGCATTTATGGTGCAAATATTTGGCAATCTGCCTCCAAAGATGAATTGGTGATAGATATTTAGAGGGAATGGTCGGGTTTGAATTTAAAATTTCCTATAAATATGGCATGCTGTCCTGTATTAGAATACTTTGCTATCTGAAAATATCTTATGATCTTTCATGCCTTAAGTCTATGAACTAGTTCGATTGGAAATATATTTTATTACATACAGGGTTAGCTAACGTGCTGAAAGCATTCCATGAGGCTTTCTTGGAGAGAATGACAACCAGTAACCCCGCAGAAGCCACCAGTTCTAAAGTCGTTGCCCCTAAAGTCGTAACCCATGAAGTCACACAACTTGTAAAAGAAACATATTTTGTACCTATGGCACTAAGGTCACCTAGACCTAAGCCATCTGCTGTTGAGAAGATGAAAAAGAAACCACATCTGTTTCCGGTGAAATAGTCATGAAGGAAAAACCCCACTAAGGTTTGCCAAAAGGAGAAAATGGACAAGTCAAAACAGTTGCATGAACCCCTTGATCTGGATGAAGAAGAGCTTTGCAAAGGCTTTGAGGAGTTGGATGTTGAAGAGGGTGAGCCTATAACTCAGCTCCCAACCTATATCCCTCTGCAAAAATGCAAAGAGAAGGTAACAAAATATTCAGATACCACTAATTTTATGATTTCTACACCCTTGCTATCGGAGAAGGTGTTATTTGAAGGTGCCCTATTATGGTGCATTCCTGCGCTAAAGATGGAAGATTGGGATCGACAAGATCATGAGGAATTCCCCCAGTTGGTGCCAAACAAGTATTTGGTGAAGAGATATTATGAGGAGACTGGAGTCATATGACTAGAGCCAATGAAATGGGTCGTGGGGATTGATAATGTAGGGTTGTTGAATGGGTTGTGGGTGTCGCATTTCAACAGGATGAATTTCAATATGGTCTACATTTTGAAATTTCTTACCTCCATACCCGATGGGTGTCTCTGGTTGGGAGAACCCATCCCCATTATAGATATGCTAATACATCGCATCACAAGGTTTCCCTAGCAAGGGGTGGATCCAGTCGAGGAGTTTGGAGGAAAGACCAAGGAAAAGAAACTCACAGACAAGATGAAGAGTGAGTTTGGCTTAGTAAAGAAGTCCGGCAGATATTCCATCCGCTCTTCATAGACAAGGCGATGTAGTTTTCTGCACATATCTTGTCTTATAAGGTCATGAGGAAGTGTTGCGCGAATGAGGTTACAGCACCAGCAATTTCGCTTATGGCCCAATGTGCTAAGGGAGTGCAGTACAATTGGGTGCAATACCTTTTTAAATAATTTTTTCTCAATTGTCGCGAAGCACAAGATGAGGGCAAGGCATTCCATTATGTGTCACTACTGTTGTTGATTTCACTAATCACGTAGAAGCTATTAGAAGATAGCCAATTCCCTCCACAGGATGTTGACTTACTAAAAGCCACAAAGTTCAATTTGTTATGGGTGACAAAGGACCCTGCGAGGGTCATGGAGATGAAGATGTTCTAGGCATTGGTCGAGATTGATCTCCACATGGTGATCAACCAGAGGCTGAGTCTATCACCAAATTTATTTGAACAACTGGAGGCCTATGCAGAGTTCAAGGTGGATTTTCATAATGTGTCTATCTGCATGAGGAAGGATATAAAGAAAACATGGTATAAGTTGTCGTACATGGTGACTAAGACAAATGCATAGGACATTGTGGGGAAATGGCTAGGACAGTAGCTGTAGCCATCATATATCAGTGCAGTTACAAGAAATGTCGGGGAAATTTCCTCTATGCAGGCCATAGTAGCACAGAAGTAGAAGGAGGCCGAGTAGGCCATAACTCAAGAGAAAGTTGTGCAACAGAAGGTAGAAGCTCTGCCAAAGTTATTGCTGCTAAGGAAACTGTTGAGAAAGGCCGAGTGGCTAAGGAGACCACTATTGATGGTGAGGAGTCTACTTCTAAGCACACTGAGGGAAAAGGGGATTATTATGTCGAAGGAGGAGGGGTCAAGGAGTAGAGCACTCCCTTTAAACTAGGGAAAATTTTAAGAACCCCCCCTAAATTTATATGTATAATAAATGGGTGAATCTCCATGGTATATAGGAAAAATGGAAGGCAATTTATCAATAATATAATATGTATATATAATTTTTTGGCGAATCTCTCACCAGGCATGGTGAATATTTTACTCAATTATAAAATCTTGTAAGATCTTGGCAAGTCTTTCACTGAATAATAAAACTTTCTAAAGTCCTAATGAATCTTAGCATTGTGAACTCTTAGAGAATTTTTTGAAAAAGTATAAAACCATATATGACAAGAGCCACATGGTGGCAATATCACTGCCTTTTTTTCACATTTCCATGACATGGAACTTGTTTATAAAATTATAAAAAAAGACAACCAAGTCCCTTATAATATGCAGGTAAGCTTATAACAGAGTCTGATACCTCTACTATGCTTGTCTTCATTCAAGTGTCATAGTTGTTATACTTAACACTGTGAATCACAACTCTCTTAGAACTCAACTCTATAGTGTAATTAAAACCTTTGGAAATTGAATCTAACAACTCTATAAAAAGGATTAGTGAAATAGAAGCTTTTGTGAATGAGCCCACTAACTGTCACTGCTAAACAATCAATCTAGACTATAAAGTCTTCCATCTTGATCACAATCGTGCTCATGATGAAGGGAGTGTGACCACTTGGCCTGACATAATGGCCATCATAGCTTCCAATAATCAACAACCACCTTGCAAGGACATCCTAGCTCATGTCTCATGAATTTTATTCATCAATCTTAACTGATATAAATCTTATAAAGATAATATTAGAATCCTCTCCAGATTCATTGTTAATACAAGGGTAAAGGAAATTTTCTAGCTGAAGGCACTAGCCAATACCAACTTTGATATTTCTGACCCCTTTGTGGGGATGCACCTACCCTGCCCCATTGGGTTTCTACCTTGTAACATAGTTCAAGGATCACAAGGCTTTCCAATCTTCCTACTCCATTAGACACACTTTATATGCTATACATAGTGAATGGAAAAGAAGCATTATAGAACACATAATTTCACAGAAGGAAGAAAAATCTTAGCCAGTTCAATATCAAAATATTAACCACTGGTTAATAAATAATAACAAGTAGTGTAAGGAATTATTTCGAGTTATTTATTTACAAGCTGTAAAAAATGTAGTGGAATGGAAAAGATTACTTAGGCAACCCTTCAATATTTTCTACTATTATGTCTATGCATGTACATATGAAATTAAGAGCATTGTTGAATACAAAGTTTCCTTTTCTCTTGCCTCCATTTTGAAAAATCAGTGTGAAATCAGTGTCACTTTGAATCTCCTTTCCTGTGTGGATGTTTTGACAAATTAGTGTGAAATCAAAGTCACTTTGAATTTCCTTTCCTGTGAGGGATCACATCCACAGTTGATTAGTAAAAGATAATCTACTATATATTATGTTCAAGAAACTAACTGCAATCTACAGTGGAAACAAGACCTCAATTCTTATTTTGAATTTGAATATCTCAGGACAACATAAGAGATAAAAATGCATATGGCCTTAGTAGCTAGAAAACAATCACTCCATCATTACAAGACCACCTAGATTTCAGCACTTAATCTAAATAATGGCACTAGTTGCAATGCTTATTTGCATTAACACCATGGAAAAGAAACAAAAATGTTTCAAAACACACTTATTGGAAAAGTTGTAACATTCCGAGAATATTTAATGATAGCATCTGAACCTTGTAGCTATGGTGGGGAAACTAGGGAACCCAAATCTTGGAAGATATCTCACACCAAATCTAAGAAAAAAATAAAAAAGGGAAAAAATCAAAATCTATAAATCAAGCAATGAATTGTTTACAAATCAAATACAATTCCTTTAACTAACAGTTAAATTGTGGTGATATATTTAAATATTTAGTAAGAGGGGAACTTCAAACCATGGAATATTACCTTTTTCGTTATTGTCATCCCTCAGTGACTGAGATTACAAATCAATACTTATGGAAAGATTGTAAGAAATTCTGTGAAATAGTAAAGCATAACCTCTATTTTCAAGCAACAAAATCAAGACATTGTTACATCAAGAGACATAATTGATACATAATCAATGAATCAAGTCCTTGTATGGCAAAAGGTTGTTTCACAACCTCCATTTTCTCAATAACAAAATCAAGACATTATATGTGGTTATTGCCAAAAGGAAACTACGTTCTAATTTGGAAGAGGATCTTATCAAAAGACATGGATTTATTCAAAGCTACAAATCCTAATGGGTTACTAAAAAATAAGTTGGAATATGGGATCATGATACTCAAATTGAACAAATATGCTTTCCTTTTAGAAACATTACAGTTATACAATGTTTTTTGAAAGCATTAGAATTTGAAATTGGGCCTTTCTATGAAGACAAATTTTCTTTAACAGAATGTACTTTCCTACCTGAAAAATTGTAGATATCCAAGAAAAACTTGAAAAGCATAAGAGAACTTAGCATAATGTACTTTCTTTCCTTCCTTAACATTCATAAAGAGTTGAGGTTCCCCAAGTCATCAGGTAACTTTTGAAGGAAATGACAGTTAGTAATAGTCCAATTCACAACTGAAGATGTGTTACAAATATGAGGGGGCATCTCCTCCAAATCAAAAAAGTGCTCCAAGTTAAAATCTAGCATTATTGGAAGCTTAATGCTCGACTGGGTGTTATTGAACCCAGACATTTTTCCAATCTTCACTAAAAGCTTAAAGATAGCTTTTCTAAGTTCTACATGACTTTACTGTGCTCTTGATGTGGTGGCACATGTAGCCTCTCCAAGTGAATAGTCTTAAACTAAGTGGAGATAAGGTCGATAGATCATTCAGTGTGGATCTCTTTAACCCATAATTGAATACTATTATGACTTTCAAATTTTTCATGGAACTCAAAAATGTTGGAAGAAAGTATTTGCTTCCAGAAAGAGTAAAACTAAAGCCTCTGCTTGAGGACAATTGATGTCACACCACTAATACTTCTCCATGGAATCTGTATAGGTAAGCCGCAAATGCAGAATTCCATTAAAATATTGTGTTTATTGAATACACAAATGAAATCATTGCATTTCTTTAAAATATCTTTTGAAATCAAAATTACCGAAATTACATATGGATAACCTAGTAGGTGTAGGATAAAATTCACCCATGTCATTCACAGAAAGCATGAGAAAAAACTTAATACTATATATAAAATCAAGAAAAATTCAAATTCATCACTTCTAGGGACCTCGTAACCACCCTGCCAATACACAAGTATGTTCCTGTTTGCAGTTAGAAAAATTACCCAAATTACAATCTATTTACTCCAACCTATGTTGGAAAGTTATAGAAGGATGACTAGTGCAATCAATCCATTCCTTTTAGCCCTGGATTTGTTTTAGTTTAAAACAGAAGTATACAAATATACTTGTCCAATGTATATTCTTTAATCACCTTAAGATGCTTTTACAATGTAATTTCCTATGTTTATTTAATATCTTCATTATCATAGAAACCAACCTATATCCATCTTAACTCCACATCTACCACTCTTAGGGGGATGAAATCTATTTATCCCTCTCAGCAATTGGTAGACCTAGAATTAAGATGGATCTAGGTGATAGAATTTCCCCTTTAAATAGTCTATGCTCACATGAATACCATGGTATTACCATGGGTTATCATAAACCTAGAGTTTAAAAATTACTATTAGTAATTTATAAAAATTAATAAAATTAATAGTTGATTTTTTTTATTTATTTTTTTAACCAAGCTAAAATGTTTAACATACATTAAATTACAACATCCATTTTTACTCTTGATCCACCAAGCTGCTAGAGGGATCAAATATTTTTTCACTCTATGCTAGTTTGCGTATCACGATATTTGATACCTCTCGGGGGTTAGTAGATCCAGAGTAAAGATGGATCTATGCTAGTTTAATTCCCCCATTTAAATAGGCTACATTCCAGGTGAATACCATGGGTCAATACCATGTGCCATTTTTATTTTTATTAATACTAATATTAGGGTTAATAATGTTTTTTTTCATGGTATTATGATAATCTAGCTCATGGTATTTGTCCCATAGTATTTTGCCCATAGGTTTCACCTAAATATAACACATTTTTTTAGTGTTCGTAAATATAAGGTGACTTATGGAGTAAATATAAAAAAAATGTTTTATTTGTTTACCATACCTCTCGTCTATTTATATTTTTATTAATTTACCATACCTCTTTTACAAATATGGTAGTTAGCCCATAGGATTCACTTAAATAGAACCTCTTTTTTGAGCTTCATAAATAGAACGAGGGTTATGGAATAAATATAAAAAGAGGTTTTATTTATTTACCATACATCTAATTTATTTATATTTTTATTTATTTACCATAACTTTTGAGTAAGTATGTTTTATTTATTTACCATACCTCTCATTTATTTATATTTTTATTAATTTACCATACCTCTTTAATAAATATGGTATTTGGCCCATAGGATTCACTTAAATAAAACCTATTCTTGAAAATTAGGGCGAATGGAAGGTTGTAACTCCTAATTTCCAGGGCTAAATTTACATTTTTTACCCTCTCCCTTAAAATAAGGTGGGCTATTTGAGGTGATTTGTAAAAATGTATTATGATACAAAATATTCGCCCACTAAAAATTTACAACCCCTTAATTTTGCCAAAGGGTGAACATTGGCCCCTAAAATTTTCCATGCTTTAAACTACAGAAGCAGACCAAAGAGAAAACTTACGGACCGAGGAAGAAGCACAAATCCAATAAGCATACACATGTTGATCCAATGATCCTCAATAATGGGGGCTTGGATGAGATTGGGGATAAGGTCCTCAACATGACGACATAACTATGGACACAGTTTGAGCAACAATACCAGTAGGCACTGGGGAATGTGTGAAAGGATCTACGTGAGCTACAGATTCAGATAGGATGGATAAAAGCGAGCAGTGGAAAAGCGAGTGGGATTCAAGTGAGCTTGTAGAAAGCGAGGGTGACTATGCTAGATACAGATCAGACTCTAGATCTCAGAGTCATACCATTACCAAAAGGATCCCTACGTGCACACATAGACAAAGTGAACACCCATATTGCATAGATCAAGGATGTGGGTGTTAACCTCATGACGCTGCCTATCCATACCCTCCATGAATTACATCTGGGCATATCCAATGAGCTCAGGGTCAGGGAGAAGTGCACGTTGTTAGTAATCAGTGAATTAAACACCAACAATGAATAGATATTCAAAGAAAAGGTGCATGCACTGAAAGAAAAGGAAGAACTAGCCAAGCGTAGCCAGATCTTGGAGGCAACCATTACACAAGCATGTAATGCACTGATAGAACTCAACATTCCTAAAAATGCAACCTCAACAGTAAAGATTCAAAAATTGGATGCAGTAGTCCAGGAATCAAAGGAGGAAATTGATCGAGTCCAATTTGAGTTACAGATGCAGATCTGCGAATTACAGTTAAATTTGCAGTGAACCACACAAGGAGTCTGGGAGTAGTGTAGAGCAGCCATCAAAGAGGGAATGGCCACTTTAGATGAAGTAGTTAAGGACTGCACAAATCCCTTTGAGAAGGAAATGGAACTATGGACGTCTCTATAGGAGGACCAAACTCTACATAAAATTGGTATAGATATTAGAGAGAAGCTACAAAAATTTGACGAACTCAGGGTGACTACATGCACCTTGGTGCCAGTCGAGCACTTCGCCCGATTGACCGAAGGAAAAATGTTGCAAACAAAGATTAAGGAGACTCAAAGAAAAGAGGCCATCTTGAAGGCCAGGATACAACCATGGAAAGAGGAAGCAAGCCAGCTCACTCTATCAGTTTAGGAAAAATTGAAGACAATCGACCAAACATAAAGGATGATGGGCCTCGTAGTGGAAGGACCTAGTATAGAGAAGTTGGTATAGGAAGTACAACAGGCCATGGTGCAGGGTATTTCTGATATGCAGGTGATGAAGGTGGAGTTCTGCGAACTCCATAACAAGATTATTGCGTCAGTCGAATGACTTGAGGGTGAGTCACCCAATTTGTGTTGGGGGCCTATTGGGATAGGGTCCCTAGGGTCATTTTGGTCAAGTTATGGTAACTTTTGTAATAACTTTTTGTAACAAATGTAAAGTCTTCGTGAAATGTGGAACAGAGCACAAAGCTAGAATGAGTGAAAGGGGCTTTAGTCCCTTAGGTGTGTAAGTGATAAAGTGGTTTCGAGACCCGCCCATGGTCCGTCGACCATGGTATTGTAAGAAAAATGCTATATATAGATGAGTCATAGTGAGTCTTAAGAAGTAATTTTTTTGGTAAGGACCATTGTAAGGGAAAGGTGCTAAGGTAGGAAAGGTTTGTTTCTTATACCTAGGTGGAAGGGGATGGCTCCTGCAGCTGAGTGTGTCGAGCCATTGCTAAGTAAGCAGACTGAGTGTGCAGGCCCCTGCAGCCTATTGCGCCAGGAAAATAAGTCTATATTTGAATGATTATACTTAATAAAGACTATTTTGAGCCAATTCTAATCCATCTGTACCTTATTTATTACTTCTGAAAATTTTATGTATCTTTGCTCCGTGTTATGATTTATACAAAATAATGCATATTTATTGTGTGAAACTAATAGATCTATAATATTTATGCATGATAAGTATAATTAGGAACCTTCATAAAGATTTGGAAGTTGTTTAAAGAGAATTATAATAATTATATGTTTGGAAGGGTTAGAGGTGCGTGAAATTAGTTATAAGCCATAAGGACTATAGGATCCCATCACATAGGCCTCTGAATGCAAAAACCTATTTTTGTCATCCCCCAATACTACTTCAGATGAGACTGCAACTTGCACAACACAGGTTGTTGCTGAAAGGACCAACATTTAGTGTTTTGTTGGTTGGCGCAAATAACGCTGAACCTAGTTTAGGTACCATCAAGCCAACAAAGGTTGAAACCACTATCAATCAAGGAAAATATCCATGAAAATGACATCACATAACCAACGAATCACATGCATATATCATGCATCTGAAAACCAACAAGGAGATCATACATGCAACCTATTATCTACAATCAATTCAACTATAGTCATTGATCCAACAGTCTCTTGATGCTTCCTTTATTTCCTTTGATTTCTTTCTCCAATCGAAGTGAATGATGGAATTCTCCAAAAATGTCCAAGAATGCTCTAAGTATGCAAAAGTATGAGAGAATGAGTGTGTGAAAGAAGAGAACCAAAAATGAACTGAAAAAAGTTGTGGATTGTTTCTCTGATGCCTTTTTATCATTAATGCCTCTATTTTCTTCATTTTCCTTCATTTTCCTCTAATTTCTCTTGCATGAAAATTTGTGTCTCTTCATCTTTCTTTTTTCATATTTTCCTTTATTTCGATAATTTTAATGCTAATTATTGCCTCTTTTCCTTTACCAATGTTTTTGCCAATTTCCATAGTCATTAATTCATTGACTAGTGATTCCCACTATGATGTTTACCCACCATTCAGCTTGGAATACATGTCCCATGACCTTGGTCTTATTTTATTTACATGGAAATCAACTAGGGGCTATTACAAATTGTCCTCCCCCCTTGGGGGAAAACCCTCCTCGGTGTTCAATGACTCTTTATAAACAATAAAACATGCCTCCCATGGAACACAACTTGATGCATCACTTACATCATACCAACTGTTGAAACCACGAACACCATATTTCTTATTGGGTGAAATCTTGTGCATTTGATATAAATGGTATGCCTATGTCAAGGCATATAAATTGCTTCCTTTGGGGTCATATAATATGATTTTGGGCATGGATTGGTTTTTCATTCACAAGACTAACATAGACTACTATGATAAGGCTATTGAGTGCCTAGCTGATGATGGGGAAACAACAATATTGTAGGGAAAGAAGAAGTATATATCAGTGAAAATGGTTACAACTATGCATGAAAAACATAGTTTTTGGAAGGGGTGTTTAGTGTTTGTAGTTCATATTTCTAGTGATAAAGGGAAGGATGTTGAGGATGATGAAGTCCTGAAGAGGTACCTTGTTTTGCAAGAGTTTTAGGATGTGTTTTTAGAAGAGATTATAAACTTATCTCCTCATAGGGAAGTGGAATTTTCTATTGAGTTGATGTCAAGAGAAACAATAACATCTAAAGCACCTTACAGGATGAGCACTTCAGAGTTGGTGGAAATGAAGTTGCCACTTAAGGAAATGATTAATAAAGTATACGTAAGGCCAAGTGTGTCTCTGTGGGGTGCACATGTATTGTTGGTAAGGAAGAAGGACAATACTCTTTGATTTTGCATTGATTATAGGTAGTTGAACAAGGTGACCATCAATAACATGTATCTATTTTTGTTGATAAATGACTTGTTTGATCAGTTGAAGGGAGAAACAAGTTATGAGGTCAGATCATTCATGGGAATTGAAAGTTATTATAGGTGGTTCATCAGTAACTTCTCAAGGATTTCCTATCCTATTACATATTTGTAGAGGAAAGCAGAGAAGTTTGAATGGACTCAAGAGTGCGCAACTAGTTTTGTGCAGTTGAAGAATTTTCTTAAAAACACTCTAGTTCTAAAGATTGAAGATCTTGATAAGGAGTTTTTGGATTGTACAAATTCTTACAAGGAAGGACTTGGTGGAGTATTTATGTAGGAAAGACAAGTGGTATGATATGGATTAAGGAAGCTGAATGAGCATGGGCATAACTATGTGACTCATGATCTTGAGTTGGCTTCTATCATTCATGCATTAAAGATGTGGAGATACTCCTCATCCCTATCACCTTCACATGTTGATGCAATATCTGATTTAGCTATTTGTAGATTTCATTCTACTACCTTGCATATAAGATCCTCTCCTGTAAATCTATCCCATAAGACATCACAGTTGAAATGTGATTCACCTACCTTCTTCTACTAAGAGCATCTGTAACCTTATTCTCATTACCCTTGATGTACCTGATCTCAAAGTCATACTCATTAAGTGTGTCCAACCATTTAGCTTATCTGGCATTCATATTGGGTTTGTCAAACATATACCTCAGTCTACTATGATCACTCATCAAGATAAACCTCCTTCCATGAAGATAATGTCTCCACATCTTCAATGCATGAATGATAGAAGCCAACTCAAGGTCATGAGTCACATAGTTATGCCCATACTCATTCAGCTTCCTTAATTCATAGCATACCACATGTCCTTCCTACATAAAGACTCCACCAAGTCCTTCCTTGTAAGAATTTGTACAATCCAAAAAATCCTTATCGGTATCTTCAATCTTTAAAACTAGAGCTTCTTTAAGCAAATTCTTCAACTGCACAAAACTAGTTGTGCACTCCTGAGTCCATTCAAACTTCTCTACTTTCCTCTGCAAATATGTAATAGGATAGGAAATCGTTGAGAAGTTATTGATGAACCACCTTTAATAACTTGCAAGTCCCATGAATGGTCTTACCTCATAACTTGTTTCTCCCTTCAACTGATCAAACAAGGCATCAATCCACAAAAATAGATACATGTTCTTGATAGTCACCTTGTTCAACTACCTATAATCAATGCAAAATATAAGAGTATTGTCTTTCTTCCTTACAAATAGTACATTTTCACCCCACGGAGACACACTTGGCCTTATGTATCCTTTATCAATCATTTCCTTAAGCGGAAAATTCCACCAACTTTGAAGTACTCATCATGTAAGGTGCTTTAGATGTTGTTGTTTCTCTTGGAATCAACTCAATAGAAAATTCCACTTCCCTATGAGGAGATAACTTTATAATCTCTGTTGGAAACACATCCTAAACTCTTGCAAAATAAGATACCTCTTCAGGACTTCATCATCCTCAACATCCTTCCATTTATCACTAGAAATATGAACTACAAAAACTAAACACCCCTTCTAGAAACTATGTTTTTCATGCATAGTTGTAACCATTTTCACTAATATATACTTCTTCTTTCCCTACAATATTTTCATTTCCCCATCATCAGCTAGGCACTCAATAGCCTTATCATAGTAGTCTATGTTATTCTTGTAAATGAGAAACCAATCCATGCCCAAAATCATATTATATGACCCCAAAGGAAGAAATTTATATGTCTTGACATAGGCATACCACTTAGATCAAATCCACAATATTTCACCCAATGATGAACTCTTCTCTTGGTCCCTGTAGACAATTGCACCAACCAATATTCTTCATGTACTTATTTATTCAAGAAATACTTATCCACCAAGTTAGGACTGATATAACTATAATTAGATCTAGGATGCGTCAAAATGGAGACAACTTGATCATCAATCTTACATTCCATCTCGATAATGGATGTCTGATGATTAGCCTACTAGTTATCCATTGTAGCATAAATTTGAGGAATACTCTACCCAACATCTCCAATTGTTTGTGCCTCTTGAGCACTATGAATCTGAAACCTGCCACCCTGATGTAATGGAAAATATCTCTTGTGATGCTCTCCACTACAAGTCCAAAACTAAAAAAGCTTCTTCTCATCGCCTTTGTTATGCTCCTCAATTTGGAATCCATGTTCTCTGTCAATTCCATTGAACTTCTTGTAGAATGCTACATTCTCCTTATCAACTACATCCTGAGGCCTTCCTCGCTTCTTAGCCCACTTTCCTTTTTCATTCTCATTACCTTTATAATATTTCTAAGGCTCATACTTATGATTAGACTACTCATAACAATGCTTCAACTTCCCAATGACTTCCTCCAATGACCGGGGTTCATCATACTCAATTTGATCCTTAAATGCTAAAGGAAACCCACTGATGAACCTTTGGACCTTTTTATTCTCATCCTTGAGGTAGGGTGCATACCTCAACAACTCAAAAAACTTATTCATGTACTCTTCATTTGTCATGGAACCCACGTTTAGCTAATAGAACTCCTTGGCCTTTCTATCATAATATGTTTTAGACAAATAGTTCTTCCTAGAAAGTCTTTTAAACTCATGCCAAATCAAGTCCTCTACCCTGATTTCGCTGACATGCTTCACATCTTCCCACTAGATATCTTCTCCTCATTTCAGACTAAAAATATCTATGTTGGCTTTCATATTCTATGATTAATGACAATCCAAATAACTTTTTCATCATAAGCATCCATGCTTCTGCATCTTCTGGTTTCTTTGTATCCCCATCAAAACTGAGAGTCTTGGTTTTCTTGAACTCCTATGGAAAATAGTACTTATCCCTACTCATATAAGGATGATGGCAGTAAGGATGATGATGTATCTTAACTAGAACTAGAATTGAATTCATGAGTGCTAACCTGCCTATCAAGTGTATCTAAAGATCTTCCACCTCTAACTCTGTCATCCCTATCCAACTTATATCCTTATTGAGACTTCTCGCCATATGCTCCATTAATATTTTTCTCTTGTCCACGACTGATCCTCATTTGTCCCTACTTCTATAAATATGTAAGACTTTGAAGGATGACTACATTAACCTCTATTTTCTTTTCCTGATCTCTGGCAAGCCTTTCTTGTGCCTCAATAAACCTGTTATTATTTTACTTTCAACTTATGATTTCCACCTTTAAACTTCTCTATGCATATGTTATTTCAGGAGAGTACTCTTCTCCTTAGTTCTCAACTGACTTGTCCCATTCTGTTGAATTCACATTAGGACTATAAGGGGATTCATGTGAACTATAGTACTCCATTCTTCTCTTCATCTCTAATATTTTATCTGCTACAAACATGTCATGTTAGATAAACCAAATATAGACATAATAAAAACATACCTTATTGTATTTTAAGAGAGGATATCATATATTCAAAAGTCAATTCAAATTAGCTTGATGACATCAATCATATCAACCTCTCAAAATCATGCATGATAACAAAAATTGTAACACCAACTATACACATGACAACCATAGACACTACAATGCATGTCTGACCTACTAGGCATGTATAACAATCACATCTAGCCCATCCAGTCCAAGTGTTTGAACCTGAAAGCTCAAATACCACCATGGGGCATCAGATATTAACCAAACGGAATAAAACATGCTTTGATACCACTCTGTAATTCCTCACCCCACATTTACCCATTTCTACAAGCTTTCCAGTGTAAATGTAAGACGAATGTCACTATGATATGACCTAGCCTCCAATATCTAGTCATGTGTCGAGCTATAAAAAGGGTCTCTTTCACCTCTAAGTACCTCACATTAGTTTGTCAATCCAAGAATGTTTTTTTATTTCAAAGAGTGTCTCAGTCTGAGGCTATAATTTTCCAGAGTAATGCTAGTAGTACAGTGCTTAAAAATACAAGAGTAAACGGATGCTTGTTTACAGCAAACTACTTCAAAAGATTAAACCACACATTCAGAAAACTAAGCAATTTATCAGTCAAGGGTTTAGTATTAGTAACTCATCCCTTTGTAAATTGATGGAACTAAAGTAAATCAGAGAACAGATCGTGGATCTCGGAGCCTAGACAGTAAATGTCAGTGCTCACTACAGCCTTGGATTGTTCTTCACACCAAACTAACAAATGACAAGAAATGGAATGGTAGATAAGAAATGGGACAACAATTGATGAATAGAACAAAAAATCTGAAATGGAACAACAAACAGGAAACTGTAACAACAACTAAGTCTAACAAGCAGTAACACCTTAGTCTACAAGATCAAATGCATGAATCGTGACCTACAAGAATCAAATGGCAATCCTTCACTCTTAAGGACGAATTGAACAACACACAAAAATGGAACCACACTGATTAATGTTGAATTATAGAACAACGCTTCGAAAACCATATATGCACATGGCACACCTTAATAGTAACCTGACCTTGGTAAACTAGTTATCAGTCTCAGCTATAAAATATTACGACCATGTTTCAGAATGGAACAACAATGACTATAAATCCATCAATCACAAAGAACATAATCGCTAAGATGAATTCTGTAATATCAATGAATAAGTGCACAGCATAGAGGCTCTGTAATTGAACAACAACAATATTCTGTAAAGACCGACAGTATTATATCAACACTTAAAAGAAAAGTGATACGTTGCCAAGTTAATGCGATAGTTTTGTCTTTAGAAACTTTAGCAAATCAAACATAACAGACCATGTGATGTATACTAACAACACATATCATATTACCAAATAAAATTGATAAGAAAACCACGCATAAACCAAACGTAATAGTACAGGAGCAAGTGTCCTCCAGGTCCGGGCCCTTAGCCTCCAGGGGTACACCGCTTGAAGTTATTCCAGACTCAGAGATGAAATAGCAACCGAGTTTGTATTAATGCATAAGACAGAGTTACAGTAGATCATCTCTCAACGAGACTCAATGATCAAAGTTTCAATCTTAAGAGAAATTACATAGAACATAAGGACTCGACTGACCCCCTCGAGCTAACAGTGCTGCCCCTTTTATAATGGTGAAGGCGGAGATGTCTAGGTGCAAAAATAGTTAAAGCAGCGATCCCTCAGGATCAAAGGATCCTAAGGGATTTCGCCGAATCGTTAGTCCTCATTTATCTCTTTTCCTTCTTGCGTCGAGCCAATATCTCCACTTCCTTTCTAGGGCTGATTCGCTTTGATTTGTTTTTCCTTGTTTGCATACGATTCCCCGTCAAAGGGACAGTGGTTAACCTGGCCTTGTTCTTTCCTTCAGAATGACAGTCTTTTGTTTTCCCTTCTTTCTGCATAAGAAAATGACAATTGTCAGTGTTTTCGCTTTACACATTAATCTCATAGGTTTTATTACAATTCCTTATCATTTTCCAAGTTCATGATGCAAAAGGTTTGTAAGTTCTAATGAAAAGATGCTGAAATAATTACCAAAAACATACCTTCTTTAGTAGTCCACACACCCCCCTGCTTACCCTTTTTCATGCCGTCATGAAAACATTGTAGTTGACATGTAAGGTAGTGAGAGAGTAGGCTAGAGATGGAATCTCATGTGGAGGTCTACAGCCATGATGCATAACTAGGTTTTCAAAGAAATGGACTGTCTGACCCTCACGCATCTCATATAGGGCTTGGTACCCAGGTGCAGGGTGCCAAATAATTGGACTCTGGAACCTATATCCTAACCAGGATGGCCCTACCCTCAAAATGACTTCACCGTAGAGGTGCAAGCGGTTGGTGGCTAACTTAAAATTTTCATACTTAAATGGATCCCTGAGTTGGATTTTTGGATTAGAGATCTGATATCGAAATTTAGCCGCATCAATGGCAAGGTCTTTAATAGTGAAAAAGTATTATATTCCTTGTTGATTGATTGCTATGTGAATGGGTCCTAATGCTTCAATTATACCTGGAGTCTTCATGAGGTTCCTATGTTCTCTCCACAACTGTATTGGATCCCTAGGCTCAATTTTTACCCACAAATCTAATCCATTTTCTTGCCTTTGGAAAGCATTATAGGCTTTAAGCCATTTAATTTGATTAACCCCAAATGAAATAAATTGCTGCAATTGCATATCCCCAACGAAAGGGCCAAGGTTTAGCTCGGTCTCCTGGTCTAATACAAGATTATGCAAATAAAACTCACACAGTAGTCTTTGAACTTTTACCCCATAGTACTTACAACAGTTTTAAAATCATCGATGGTATTAATTTGTATGGGAGCACCTGCTTTAACAGCCTTTATTTTCAATTGCAAATATCATTCCATTAAAACCAAGGCATAATTCTTACCAGGGGCTCTACATGCTAGGACGTCATTGTACAAAGAACATAAGGTATCCATCTACTTGATAACTATATCTAACCTACGAGTTACCTTCGCGACTTTTTCTTCTTCCCTTTGCCACCCTTCAAAGGCCTAGCTTTCGGGTAGATTGACGTTCCTAAGTTGTTGTTGTAGCTCTTCATACCTTTCTCGAGGGACCATTTGCTCTATGAGCTTTTCTGCTGCTTGCTGAGCTTGCGTCAAACCCTCCTGTAGGGTTACCATTCTCGGGTCTCTTTCCCATGCGGCGGTGGAGACCGGGAGTTTTACCTGAATTTTCGTATTGCATTTTCTTGTGTTCATGGCCCTTATCACTCTCGAGGGTGGTGCCTCTTTCTGAATTTCCTTATCGCAGGTCAATATATCATGTTGTTCCTTTTTAATTTCAACAATAGTCTGCTTCTCAACAACATTTGGAACAACAGCCCTGTTGTGGGGAAAAATGCCTATGCGGGACGATCCTATCCACCTAAGGTGTGACAGTGCCTTAGCAACAAACAGAAACAACTATTCTAGTATTCTTCCTTTATGAATTAAGAATGAAGAGAGATGGATGGAATAACTGGTGTCTTCCGTTTGTCCCTCGATCCGGTTTCTCTTCTCTTTGAGAGTTCCCGGCTACTTGCCTTCTCGCTCGCCCAGCTTCAACAGGTTTCTGCAAGATCTCAAGAAGAGAACACTACACAAAGACATAGATTCATATTCATAACTAGTTCACGATTAGAAATAAACTAAACATACTAATTCAATCATACATCAAAGATACATCAGTATATAGGAGAAACCAAGATAGCTTTATTGATGAATAACAAGGTTCAGGAGGAGATACAACCCAGAGAGTTCCAATCCAGCATCTACCTCCCAGCGAATGAAATCCTTTCTTCACCTCCCTTCAAAGCATTAAGCACCCAATGATTCCAATCTCAAACCAACAACAATTCTTTGCAATAACAAAATTCCAGCCTCTAGATCTCATGGAGAAGAGATCCATATATAGATGTTTGGAGTGAGGATGAGTCAGCTTGTGATCTGACTAGTGTCCTCTCTCTCTGTCAGTTCTTACTTCCACTTGGAGACTAAGAGCCTCTTACTCATCACTTAGTCGAACTCAGCAAGGCAAGTGTCATGGAGGAAGATTCTGGAAGCTTCCACAGTCTTGACACCTCTCACAAGAGACCCCGACATTTGTCATTTCCCGCTCAGCGCACCCTGGTAGTGCTTCCACCTGCGTTGCAATGCAACTAGCCAGTGTATCCTCTACATTTCAACGCAGGCAGCTAGTGGAGCTTCTGAATTGATCCTGAATTGACTTGTTTTTGAGCAGTTTCTGGTGGAGAACTTTTGTGAATTGTTGTGGTTTGTTAGCCTTGTTCCTCTAGGGGTAGGAAAAACATGTTTAGGGACTTTGGATCCCTTGGATTATGGACATTTCATGCTTATAGCTGTAAAGCACAAAAATGTCTATAACAAGCCCGCTTTTCAACAGGGTTGTGAACAGCAGGGTGGACTCTGGTCCTCTTATCCTTTGTCTTGAGGGGTTTTGCTGGAGTAATTGCATGTTCCCTTCTCGAGGTCCTTTTTACCCTTTTCCCTGCTTTCAAAATCCTAATCTGTTGTCGAAGCTGAACTATTACATTCAGTTGCCTTTGTTATTCTTTCAGTAATTTCTTAATTTCCTCAATTTCCTTAGAGGGAACAACAGACTGTTCGCTGTGGCCTGCACTATGACCTGGATTAATTTCCTGATTTTCTCTCTGGGGTGCTTCTTTGTTGCTCTACTCTGGCTGCTCCAGGGCAAAAACCCTAGCTAGTTCTGTTATTTCTTGGGTGACTTCCTTTTCTGCCCCCCCTTCTTCTGGAGTTTCCTCTGGTGTCATCTGGCTAGGAACAGATTGTTCCTGATCTGCATCTCCTGTCATGTTTTCATCATGAACAGGTTGAATCTCCTCTTTTACCTCCTCTACATGTAATTCTTCAGGTGCATTTCCCTCCTGAGAAGATTGTTCTTTTGGTTCCTCTTCAGCATGGAAATATGATGGGCTGGATGATTGAACATATTTGCCCGTATTGGACAAAAATTTGGCCAATTCGTCTTCTCTCAATGGATCCTGCACTGAGTTGCCTTCCTGCTGTTCCGTTTCCTCCTCCTGCTCAAATTGCTCGGTTTCTACCTCCATTTATCCTTCCTCGTTTTCCTACATTACTTTATCATTGTCTTCTCCTTCTAATCATGGGGGTTGCTCATCCCTTGTATCTTCTATCTCTACCGGTTGGCTGGTATTTCCTTGGGGCTTCTCCAGCCTCCCTCGTAGTTGTGCTAGTCGGACCGATTTCCTTCGTTTTTCTGGACACTCAGGTGTACTGGAGGCATGTTTACGTTTTGGGGATGGTGTGGTCAATCCTCCATCTATAATGGAAATTAGCTCTTCCCAGCTGCTCTGCTGCTGGGTAAGGCTATGGCTGACCATTAACCGTATCAACCCATGATGACTAACAACTGATTCTACATGCTGTGCCTTTTTCATGCTCCGTGCAACATCATGTAGTAATGAATTCAAGAATGCAGGTAAATTTACAGAGCATTTTTGCTTTAACACAGCTAAAATTTTAAGGTTCCGTGGTCTTACCACGTCTTTTATTTCTTCACAGGTGATGTAGCTTTGAATGGTCTTTGCCAATTCCACCCACAGTTCTCCTAATGCTGCTGGCAGAACCCCCTTTCCTCTAATTGTCAGGCTCTGGCCTTCCTCCTGGAAGGTTTCTATAATCTTCTGCAATCTCTCCTTCTTTAGCATCCATACAGGTCCAGTGGCTGGAAGTCCCGAGACCTCTACAATTATGTCATCGGTGACTGCTATGTGTCTCCCCCTCACTGTTGAATGATCCTCTTGCAAGTTCTGTAAGAATTCAATTGCTACAGTCTCGTTGGATTCCTGTAAGCGATTGAGATAATTTAGCCACCTGGCTCTTACTAGGATTTCTCGTGTAGCATCAAAGACTGTTAAAACCTGCGGTTCTCTCCGAATCGATCTCCCTCCCATGTTTATGGTTTTGCTGCAAAATCTCAGAATTTTGAGAATGGAACAACAGTTGTTCATGTTGTTAAAACACAGAGAGGCTGATAGACGCAATACTCGCTCAAAATCTAATGCTGTAGAATATACAATGGAAATGGATTAGGAACAGCAAATCATGCAAAAAATAAAAAAATAGTATACCATTGAGCCATGCTATTCCTAAGTACGTAGTTTCCCGAATAGCGGTCTGACACGTCATCCAAGGAATGATGAGGTTAGCCTCCCCCTTGCAATGTGATAGACCGTCTCGGTCATCAAATAAGGAAGCGGCGTGCCGGTCTGTTCTGAAGAAGATTCATAAATGAACAACATATGGCAATATTCCATGCTTACAAAAGTAGCAGATTACCAAAATCGAGGTGTCAATTTGGATTGCTTAATACGTAAGAGACTGCTGTGATATGATGCGAGGCTGAGAGGATAGGACATCTGCCGTACATACCGAGTCTCATGCGGTCATTGTCAATTGTTCTGTCATGATTGGTGATAATAGATTTACATGCATTGTATGGTTCAGAAAATAATATACATTCATCTTATGTGATTGATTACTAAGGTATAAGAAATAGAAGGGTGCTAATAACTTCCCATTGGTGTAAATAATGTGACTTCAATACCATTAACAGTGCTCTGCTGCGGATAGGTGTCCATAACCTTGGCAGAGTTTTTTATTTCATCCATGGAACCATGATCCTTTGTGTATGCTTAGGAAGTGTTGTGTGATGTCAAAATGTAGGCCATTATGCTGGCTTGGTGACCAGTTAGCCATAATGCCATTCACGAGAAAGGAGCGAAAGGTGTGCAGGCCGGCTCGTGATGAGACCTCCTGTTCCAAGGGTTCTTTATTTGATATACCTTTTGGACCATATCCCTGGTGTGGTGGCCATAGTGGGAATGCCACTTCACTTTCTTCCTCATGATTATGGTACGCTGGCTCTTGGTGAGATCCCCTATCCTGCATTTGACAAATTTATATAAAAAAGTCAGTTTGCTCTTTTCTTTTTTCTTCTTTTTTTCTTTTTCATAAAGTACTATCCCATTTATACTCAAAGGGTGGTTCAACACTCCTTAAGAGTAGGAATGGTGGAAGAAGTCTTAACATCTCAATAGGAAGATATAAACCCTTTGCTCCTATTCCTGAATAATAATCAAAGAGGATTTAAAAGGAACCAACATGATAAAGATAACCAATCAGAGCAGAGTTAGTGAAACAATGACAGCAAAAGATAATGGGTAAGTGTGTCCTTCCCTCTGTCCTTTTACCAATTCAGAGCAATTTCTTATAAAAATAATGATTTTATAATTCACCTGATTTCAGTATGTTGTGATTTTGTATCCATTGCATAAGCACATAGCTGTATTCCAAAAGACTTGAAAGAACAGGAACAGTAAGCATCCTTAATTTAAAACAACAAGGGGAGAAATCATAAGTAAAAGGAATACAAGGATGTTGTTGTTTCTAAGAGGAAGAGTGAAAGAATACAAGTGGTGTTCCTTTTGGAAAAAGGAACAACAAAGATCAACAATGTTGTTCCTTTGGAAAAGGAACAACAAAAAACACAAATGTCATTCCTTTGTAAAAGGAACAACAAAAATCGGAAACGTTGTTCCTTTGGAAAAGGAACAACAAAAATCGGAAATGTTGTTCCTTTGGAAAAGGAACAGCAAAACACACAAATGTCGTTCCTTTGGAAAAGGAACAGCAAAAATCGAAAACGTTGTTCCTTTAGAAACGGAACAACAAAACACACAAATTTTGTTCCTATGGAAAAGGAATAGCAAAAATCGAAAACGTTGTTCCTTTGGAAAAGGAACAACAAAACACACGAATGTCGTTCCTTTGGATAAGGAACAACAAAAATCGAAAACGTTGTTCCTTTGGAAAAGGAACAGAAAAACGCACAAATATCGTTCCTTTGGAGAAGGAATAGAAAAAATTGAAAACTTTGTTCCTTTGGAAAAGGAACAACAAAACACACAAATTTCATTCCTTTGGAAAAGGAACAACAAAAAATCAGAAATGTTGTTACTTTGGAAAAGGAATAGCAGAACGAAGAAATGTCGTTCCTTTGGAAAAGGAACAACAAAAATCGAAAATGTTGTCCCTTTGGAAAAGGAATAGCAAAACACATAAATTTCGTTCCTTTGGAAAAGGAACAGCAAAACACCCAAATGTCGTTCCTTTGGAAAAGGAACAACAAAAAGAAAAAGCATTGTTCCTTTGGAAAAGGAACAGCAGAAAGCAAAAATAAAGAAAAAGAACAAAATTAAAGCAAAATGATGGTTGATCCAAAAGGTGTTGTTCCTTTGAAAAAGGAACAACAGAAAATAATAAAATTACTGTTGCTAAAGAAATAATTCAACAAAACAAAGAAATTATGTACAAAGTGTAGAAAGAAACAAATGACTTAATGAATCGCAGGTGAGGAAGATTTCTCTCCCTCCCCCAAAATTTCCATATCAGAGTCTTGGCGTAGCTGCTGGCAGAAGGACTCCCGAGTAAGTGGTTTGCGATAAAGACGAACTCAGTGGCCATTTGCCTTGAAGGCATATCCAAAACTGTCAATAGTGATTAGAGTAAGAGTGCCATTTTCGTGTACCTTCTAGATTTTGTATGGTCCTAACCAATGAGTCTGGAGTTTCCTGGGAAAGTCCTGAAACCTGGAATCGTACAAAAGTGCCCAGTCTCCTTCGTGGAAGACTTTATTTTTAATGAGAGAATCATGCCATTTAGCTCGCTACTGTTGGATAAGTGCAGCGTTTTGGAGTGCAAAGAGCCTGATTTCATCGAGCTCATTGCTCTACTGTAATCCATTGATCTGTGCCTCAATTAAATCTAAGCCAACTTCTTGTGTTGTTCGCAGTGTTTGGATTTCGAATTCTATGGGAAAAATGGGTTGCTTTCCAAACACTAATTGATAAGGTGAGTAACCAGTGGTACTTCTCCATGTTGTTCTGTAAGCCCACAATGCCTTTGGTAGTCTGGCAGCCCAATCATGTCTATGTGATTCAATTGTTTTTGTTAGGATTGCTTCTATTATTTTATTGCTGCTTTCTATCTGACCATTTGCCTGTGGGTGGTATGTAGTAGTCATTTTATGCTGGACATGATAGTTTTTGAGTGTTGCAACTATTTTGTTCCTAGCAAACTATGGTCCACCGTCTGTAATTATATCTCTTGGAAGGCCATATCGCACAAATATATGGAACAATAATTTCATGATAGAATCTTCTGTAGCTCTCGGCAACGCCTCTGCCTCAACCCATTTGGTGACATATTCTGTTGCCACCAGAATATATGTTTTCTGGTTTGAGGGTGGGTTAATTGGTCCGACAAAATCAAGGGCCCATCGTTCGAATGGTTCAATGACTAACTGTGGGTTCAAGGGCATCTCATCAGACTGACCAGGGCGTCCTTCTCTCTGGCAACTGTCACAGGCTTGGACGAATTTATTTGCATCTTTGAAAATTGTAGGCCAATAATACCCTATTTGCAGCACCTTATGTCTAGTTCTGCGATTGGAAAAATGTCCGCCACACGGTCCATCATGGCAGGCTTTTAAAATGTCAAAGATTTCATCCTCTCGAACACATCTTCTGATATGCATATCTGCCCCTGTGTGGAACAGGTAGCCTCCAACCCATGAGAATCGAGCACTCCTCTGAATAATCTGTTTCCGCTCATTAGGGGTTAGATGTTTCGGTAGTTTACCTACTGCTAGGTAATTGGAAACATCAACATGCCAGGGTGTTTGAACATCAATAGCAAAAATATGCTCATCCGGAAATTGATCTTCAACTACTGCTGCATCGATTGGCTTTGGCATTCTTGAGAGAAAATCGGCTATAGGATTTTCTTTTCCAGGTCGATCCTTGATTGCAATATTAAATTCCTGCAATAAAATCAGCCATCTAGTTATTTTTCCATTTGTGATAGGCTTGTTTGCTAAATATTTGATGGCAGAATGATCTGTATACAAGATAAAAGGATATCCAGTAATGTAATGTCTAAACTTATTGATAGCATGTATTACAGAGAGAAATTCTTTCTCAGTAACAATGTAATTTAATTCAGTAGGGGATAAATTTTTGCTAATATAATAAATTGTGTATGGTTTTTTATCCTCTTCACGCCCAAGGACTGCTCCAACGGCTGTATCTGAGGCATCAGATGATATCTGAAATGGCAAGTCCCAATTTGGTCCTCGAAGGACTGGGGCTGTGGACACAAGCTTCTTTAGATCCTAGAAAGCACGTTCACATTTTTTTGTCCAAATAAAATCAACGTTACCAGTTAGTGCATATAGAGGTGTAGCAATATGCAAAAAATGTTCTATAAACCTCCTATAATAACCAGAAAATCAAAGAAAACTGCGTACCTTCGTTTGAGTGGTAGGAGTGGGAAGAAGCAAAATTATTTGGGTTTTGGCTGGGTCTACCTGAATGCCAGCTACTGAAATAAAGTGTCCTAGAATAAGTCCTTTCGTCATCATCATATAGCATTTTTCATGGCTTAAACAAAGCCTGGTAGCAATGCAGCGTTGTAGGAATTTTTCTAGTGTATCTAATGCTAGATCAAAATCGTCTCCATACGGTGTAAAGTCACCGTGTATACTTCAGGTCCTTGATTTATTAGGTCTGCAAAAATGCCGAGGATAGCCCTTTGGAATGTGGCAGGAGCATTACATAAGCCAAAAGGTAGAACTCTATAGGCAAATGTTCCCCAAGGACAAGTAAAAGTGGTTTTGTCTTGGTCTTCAGGGGCAATTTGAATCTGATTGTATCCACTGAAGCCATCCGGGAAAGAAAATAATTTCTTTCCTGCCAAAGTGTCTAATACTTGGTCAATGAATGGGAGAGGGAAGTGGTCTTTTTGTGTTGCTTTATTTAGTTCTTTGTAGTCCACACAAATTCTCCATTTCCCATTCTTTTTTGGTACCACCACAAGCGGAGATACCCATTTACTATTGGAGATAGGATAGATGAAATTGACATCTAAAAGTTTTTGAAGCTCAGCTTTTACCACATCTTTTAGATGAGGATTAAGTCTCCTCTGAGGCTGGCGAACAGGTCTCACATATTGTTATAGAAATTTTTGTGCCTTACAGCATTGAGCATGAAATGTCCATAATCTAAGGGATCCAAAGTCCCTAAACATGTTGTTCCTACCCCTAGAGGAACAAGGCTAACAAACCACAACAATTCACAGAAGTTCTCCACCAGAAACTGCTCAAAAACAAGTCAATTCAGGATCATTTCAGTGGCTACACTAGCTGTTTGCGCTGAATGTCAAAGCCAACACTGGCTACCTGCGTTGAATGTTAAAGGGAACACTGGCTACCTACGCTGAACGAGAGTGGACATGTGGCAAGTTCATTTCTCAAGGTGTCAAAACCCAGGAAGCTTCCAAAATGACACTTGCCTCAGGGAATTCGACTGGTGATGAGTAAGAGGTTCCAAATCTCCAAGTGGAAGCAAAGAACCTCCAAGTGGACTCAAGAACTGACAGAGGGAGAGGACACTAGTCAGATCTCAAGCTGACTCATCCTCTCTCCAAACATCTATATATGGATCTCTCCTCCATGAGATCTAGAGGCTGGAATTTTGTTATTGCAAAGAAGTGTTGTTGGTTTGAGATTGAAATCATTGGGTGCTTAATGCTTTGAAGGGGGTGAAGATAGGAATTCCATTTGCTGGGAAGGAGATGTTGGATTGGAGCCCTCTGGGTTGTATCTCTTCCTGAACCTTGTTATTCATCAATAAAGCTATCTTGGTTTCTCCTATATACTGATGTATTCTTGATGTATGATTGCATTAGTATGTTTAGTTTATTTCTAATCCTGAACTAGTTATGAATATGAATCCATGTCTTGTGTAGTGTTCTCTTCTTGTGATATTGCAGAAACCTCTTGAAACTGGGCGAGCGAGAAGACAAGTAGCTGGGGACTCTCCAAGAGAAGAGAAGCTGGATCGAGGGACAAACGGAAGACACCGGTTAGTCCATCCATCTCTCTCTTCATTCTTAATTCATAAAGGAAGAATACTAGAATAGCTGTCTCTGTTTGTTGCTAAGGCACTGTCACACCTTAGGTGGATAGGATCGTCCTGCATAGGAATTTTTCCCCACAACAAATTGGTGACTCCACTGGGGAGATCTGTTTAGTCATTTTATTTGTGTTTCTATCATTGTTTGTTTCATAGACTTGACAGCAACAATCGAACTGCATCTGCTATTCCCAGGTGCAAAGTAGACAGTTGCTGCTTTGATCCAATCACTGGACTTGTCTATGATCTGAACAATGGACTCACAAATGATTTGATGATCCTTTGTGATAGATATTAGTACTCCCTCAAAGCATCCCTTTGATTGCACCTTTATTGTTGCTTTTATTTGGCCTAAAACAGTAGATTAAATAGCAATCTGTGACCCAGAACTAGTGAGAAACGAGAGTTTCTCCTTCAGCGCAGACCCAGTGAAGGGATTCTGCATTTCAACGCAGGTCCCGTGAAGGCTACCCGCAATGAATGTCAAAACCCCTGTGTTGAGGTTGCACTGAACCAGTTTTCCCTTGTGCAGCTGGGGTTCTCTGCTCTGTTTTGCCCTGTTTTGATCTCTGATTTTTGCAGCCTGTAACCAGCATAGGTACCAGTCTAATAACTCCTTTTCTCTGCTTAAATTCCGCCTCCTTTTGTACAAAAAGACTGTGAGTGTTTTTATGTGTTTGTGGCATCATTTGCAGTTTTCCTTTGCATGAGTGAAATAATCATCTTGTAGCCCTTGATTCAGATCTATTGACTGTGATCTTAGGAGAGAGTTCATTGGCTGTTTACAGTTGATTATCCATTTACTTTTTCTTATTGGTTTGAGTTTGTCTCTTTTAAGTGTCGAAACAAGTATTCATTTCGAAAATCGTTAAGTGTTGTAATATCTTCTACCCTCTCTGATTTCGAAAAAGCAAACTTGTTTGTATTTGTCATTTAAGAGCAAATTCAAAGTTGTACAAAAAGCTTTCTTTGTAGGCATCAATACTAAGAAAGCGGAAAACAAAAACCTGCATTGTGCATTTGCATTTTTGATAGTTTGCATGCTTGATTTAGGAAAAGTGCATTAGAGTGTGCTGATTGCTCTTTGAGAAAGATGGTGTCTTTCTTTTCCCTTAGTATCTAGGGTTTTCAAAGTTGAAAAGATATAAATGTTTCTTATCATCTTTAGACTGCATTTAGGAATTGTATCATACATCTCGTGGTGAACCTTGAAAGGCAAACTTCTAAAAAGATCAACCTAAAATAAATTGAATGAACTTAACAACGCTTTGCAACATAATGCACAACATAGAGGTCTAGGCTAGAGACGTGTTCCGGCGTCGTTATGCCTGGTGACTGTCGATCTCGTGGATGGTGGGTGATTCCTCCTGAGGGACGATAGCGCCAGTACGGATTGTGCTCCCACGTACCGTCGCGTATATATTGGGAGACCCCTATAGGCATAAAACCTTTATCCTTAGGAATCTGTGTCGGCCGCCCTACTGATCGCAATGCACTGAACACAGCATTCAGGAAGATCGACTGCCCGTACCCTAAAAAGTATTCTGCGGTTTTGCGAAAAGTTTGGCACACCCTCTGCCTAGAACTCCAGAGCAGTTCCTTTTGGCCTTTTCCAGACTCTATAACAGAAAAAGTCCATCCGAGCATTTGTCACTTTGGGCTCGTTAAAACATCGAAGGAGACTAGAGTCATCTTTAGCTTTTTCTCGACTCTTTAAAACTGAAAAAGCAAGTTGTGTCTAAGCGTCGTTAAAAAATTTATTTTAAACGGAACAATCACCCTTTAATTCCTGCGTTGATCTTTAGGTTGAAAAATGGAGCACACCAACCAAGGAATTCCCCTTGGTGGAAATCCTAGTCCCTTCTCCTCTTGGGGAGATGTTGGTGCGCCCCAAATGGCCACATTGTCACTTCCAGGACTGACAATTGGTCTGCCGGTCTAGCTCTTTTCAACCAATGTCGTTCAAACCACCACTATTCCTGAACAGTCGAGTCAACAGTTAGACCAGACCAGAGTTGCCAACCAGCCTTCTACTTCATCTAACTCTTCCTCTCCTCCTTCCTCTTCATTTGACGGAACTGGTAAAACAAAAAACCAAGTTCCTAAGTAGAAGAAGGAAAAGAAGAAGAAAGAGAAGAAGAAGAAGGAGCCGAAAGCGACTGGGGGCAAACAAGTGTCGTCTGACAAAAATCCACACACAACACTGACTAGGCCTAAATCGCCATGTGTCATATGCAAGGGAGACCACTTCCACAGAGATTTTCCCTGCATCCCTCAGATACTAAGGGACTGGTCTCCCCGTTTGCACAATTCGGTAGCGTCGACCTCTGATAGCCATGTTGACAGCTCACCGTCGACTAGTGAAAGTGAAGTCCCAGGACAAAGAGGGAAAGCTAGATTTCCCTGCAAACTATGTGAAGGCAACCATGCCATCCACCGTTGTCCCTTCTTAGACGAGGCTAAAAGAGTTCTGGAAGATCGCCCGATTTTACGAGCGCAACTTCCTCCTGGATATCAAAAACTCCTGCCAAGTCCTTCACTAGTTCAGAACCCGGCTGGCCCACCCAGGTGGTCAGCCGAAGCACCTATCATTGAATATGAACCGTCTGGATCCATGCCTGACGAAAGTCAAAAGGTTGAGGTGGCAGTTGACCCGGTTTTGCCTTCAAAGGCTCTATCTTCGAATGATACCATCACAGAGGAGAATAAAGACGACACCGTCCAAATCCTCTTCATCAACACAGACTCCGACGAACAAGGGGGCAATTTACCCACTCCTTTATCGCAGGAAGGAACTTCGTCATAGTCATACCCGGCCGTCTATTCAGTCCCACCACCAAGCAACCTAGTTGTCTCGTTCGACTGGAACCAACTAGGCAGACCCCGGTTGCGAGCAAGCATACCATTCAGAATTATCGTTCAAATATACAGAATGGTAATGGTTGGCACTATCATTGATGAGGGGGCATCTGTGAGTATCCTTTTCTCTATTGCTTGGAAAGCGCTTGGTTCGCCAGCGCTTTTTCCTGAAATGAGAAATCTATCAGGCTTTGATAAAGGAACTAGTCGACCTTTAGGGATCCTCCCCAATGTGCCCATCACATTGAAAGGGAAGACCATTCAAATGAACGTGATGGTCGTTCAAGGACCCTTGGATTATAACCTACTCCTTGGACGAGACTATATATATTGCATGGGAGCCATCGTCTCCTCACTCTTTAGAGTAATGTGTTTTCCGCATGAAGGAAGAATGGTCAAGCTCGTGGACCAACTTTCATTTCCCGGATCACGCATCGCAAATAGTCATGTACCATCCCTAAATGGTCTATTCACGCAAGAAGTGTCTCAACCCACGGTCCGTCCTCCTGATGAGCGCGAGTAATCCGGGAGGATATGACTGGAACCCAGGGGGCATGCGTCCTGGTCTGCTTCGGCAGGGAAACTTTGGGTATAGAGTAGGTTTCCGCGGGAGAATATGACTAGTCTGTACCCCGTCCGTCTAGGAAGAGGGTTATTCTAGAATAAGATTCTTTTGTCAAAGTTATGTGAGTTGGCGGGCTACGTCGCTCACCTTTGTCTATTTCGGTAGACATTGCCGAGGAAGTGTTTTGTTTGAGAGATTAACGAGACAATCTTTGGGTAACCTGAAAGAGGTAGGCCTCTCTCGGTGAAACGAATGTTTTGACGGAAATGAAGTAGGGGTAACCTTGAAATCATACTTTATACCTGGGGGCATGCAAACATTTTGGAGTGCAAGCAAAGAGCGGTTATTTATCTGTTTTTTGGGTTAGCCGTTTCCTAACTTGCATAAAGAAAGGATGCGGGGCAAAGCTTTGTGAGATGAAGCTCCATAAAAAATAGAATCTCAATGAGACACTCTTATCATATGACTGGTATATCGAGCAGTTTTAGCACACAGTTCATGCTCGTTAAAAAATAAACGCAAGATCTGAGCAGTTTTAACGCAGACTTCATGCTCGTTAAAAAATAAACATAAGCAATGAGCAAGTGTTTCCACCAGCGTTTAAGCTCATTTTAAAATAAAAAATGAACCAAATTCCCGGTAAATAACCACTGTGAATGTAACCTTATCAGCCATTAAAGCCTTGGTCGTGTTTGCACCATCACCTCCACTTTTCATTTGGCCGATCGTTCACCTCCATATGATTGTTTACCCATTTTGAGGAACAGATGCGAAGAGTGATTTCACCTAGCCATCCTTGTGACACTGCCGTGATTGGAAAATTCCAACCTGTACCTGGAATCAGCTGCTAACCCTGTTTATCACTCGTTCCTCAAAAGACGAGTCTTCTTTAAGCTCTTTTCAACTGACTTGTAAAATATGAAAAGATTGCCGAGTCCTTGGCCTTCCAGCTCGTTAAAGGGACAGGAAGTGTTATCCCTCCTCTAGATTTTAATCTTTTGGACCTGAGGGATTATTGCACAAAAAGATCGAGCGCTTGTTTTATTCGGCTCGTTAAAACTATCGAAAACTCATCCCTTCTGTATTGTTTTATACTTTTTCCGACTTAAGGGATTAGATGACGAAAAAGGACTTTTGGAGTTAACTTTATGTACCTTTTCAGACTCTCTAAAAATGAAAAGGACCGAGTTATCCTTGTCGTTAGACTCGTTAAAATCATTAAATAGCGACAAACTTGTCTTTAGATGAGAACGAGTTTCACTATCGCTAGGCTCGTTAAAACATAGCGATGGGCTTGCCCGAAGGGCAGGTTATAGAACAAGCATATGTTATCCTCCTCAAGCTTGACAAAAATAAAGAGGTATTGGTCAGCAATGACTGGGGAAAAATTGGGAGAAACTCAAGAAAACTTTAATGGTAGCAAGTCGCTCTTGAACATGACACTTTTCCTCCGTACCACAATCGGGTTGGGTTGTTTCATTCACCGGTCACATCCATGGTCTCTCCATACCATCCATATTTGGGGTAATGCTACCGATCCATCGCATCAGTGTCGCCATATGTTCAAGAGAAGTCGTTCAGAAAAGTCAACCGTGTCCCATCCACTGCCATACATTATCCTTCATCCTTTCATGACCGCCACCCTGAATCATATGTCACAAATCGTTTTCACCTCCATTAAAATCATTAGCTCCGTTCCGTGTCATTGATGTGGGATTCATTAAGGCCCTCCTTTGACGGATCGCTTCTTGTCGACATCAGCTCATTATCCAAGAAGTTGATCTAGGAACACCCCCTTCAGTACTTTGAAGCTTGCATGCCTCAATGGCAAGTTTCTCACTTCCGGCGACAGGTATACATCAATGACCTTCGACCGAAAGATTTTGCGTGGTGTTCGACGCCGAGTCCTTTATTCACACCACGTGAATTGTACTGCAGTACCTTGAGGGTCATTATCATTATCAGTGATTCCTCTCGCGCTTGTTAACGGTTTACATCATTTACCGGTAATCAAGCGATGTCTTTCCATGTTCGACTTCAGAACATTTCTCACATGGATCGACTTCTGCTTAGAGTGAAGATCGAACGAGTTTGAAGACCCGGATCTAGTTTCATCCATCCGGGCTGCGATATATATTCAGGAAAGATAAAGACATTGACATGTACATCATTGCAGCAGATAATCATCCTACTCAAAGGATGATAATTTCATCAAAATTATCGGTCTACCATCAGACGATTGTCTGTTCTATGTACAGAAAAATGAATTTATAAAGCTGAGCATGGGAATGCCCGCCTCAGCTAGATCATGAAAGCAGTATGAAAAATAATGTATTGTATTGTATCTTATTACAGGTCTCCTCCCAGCATTGGATGAACTTCGGATCCCCCTGATAAAGCATTTCACCCGATAAACAGCCTCATACTTTAGGGGGCAACTGTTATAGACATTTTTGTGCCTTACAACATTGAGCATGAAATGTCCATAATCTAAGGGATCCAAAGTCCCTAAACATGTTGTTCCTGCCCCTAGAGGAACAAGGCTAACAAACCACACAATTCACAGAAGTTCTCCACCAGAAACTGCTCAAAAACAAGTCAATTCAGGATCATTTCAGTGGCTACACTAGCTGTTTGTGTTGAATGTCAAAGCCAACACTAGCTACCTGCATTGAATGTGAAATGGAACACTGGCTACCTGCGCTGAACGAGAGTGGACATGTGGCAAGTTCATTTCTCAAGGTGTCAAAACCCAAGAAGCTTCCAAAATGACACTTGCCTCAGGGAATTTGACTGGTGATGAGTAAGAGGTTCCAAATCTCCAAGTGGAAGCAAAGAACCTCCAAGTGGACTCAAGAACTGACAGAGGGAGAGGACACTAGTCAGATCTCAAGCTGACTCATCCTCTCTCCAAACATCTATACATGGATCTCTCCTCCATGAGATCTAGAGGCTAGAATTTTGTTATTGCAAAGAAGTGCTGTTGGTTTGAGATTGAAATCATTGGGTGCTTAATGCTTTGAAGGGGGTGAAGATAGGAATTCCATTTGCTGGGAAGGAGATGCTAGATTGGAGCCCTCTGGGTTGTATCTCTTCCTGAACCTTGTTATTCATCAATAAAGCTATCTTGGTTTCTCCTATATACTGATGTATTCTTGATGTATGATTGCATTAGTATGTTTAGTTTATTTCTAATCCTGAACTAGTTATGAATATGAATCCATGTCTTGTGTAGTGTTCTCTTCTTGTGATCTTGCAGAAACCTCTTGAAGCTGGGCGAGCGAGAAGACAAGTAGCTGGGGACTCTCCAAGAGAAGAGAAGCTGGATCGAGGGACAAACGGAAGACACCGGTTAGTCCATCCATCTCTCTCTTCATTCTTAATTCATAAAGGAAGAATACTAGAATAGCTGTCTCCATTTGTTGCTAAGGCACTGTCACACCTTAGGTGGATAGGATCGTCCTGCATAGGCATTTTTCCCCACAACACATATTTTGCTATATAAATATGGTGGGTACATAATTGGGGGTCAATTCCTTTCATATCAGGATAGTCCCATGCAAATTCTTCTTTATATTTCCTCAACAGATGGATGAGCTTCGTTTCTTGTTCGGAGGTAAGGTTGGCATTAATGTTTAAGGTTTTTCCTCATTCGATTTCCACAATTTTACTATTTGCAACAGAGGTAACAGGTATCATTTGATCATGAGTATCTTTAAGATGATCTTCTTTTAATTCGTTACTGAATCCTGCCTCTATCATGTGACACTGTGTGCGGAAACTGAATTCAGTTTGGCTAATAAATTTATTAATAGCATCGTCCTCTGTCTGATCTTTAAAATCAAGTGCCTCTTGTATAGTTAATGGAGACCTAATGCTATCAGTAAGGTATGATACAGGGTGCTTATTAGTTCTGATCATTGTGACACTTGGCTGTGCTGGAGGATATAAGGCTAAGTTCTTGATATTGGCTCCCCTTGTTATGGTCATATTTCCTTGTCGGCAGCCAATATAGGCATCGGCAATTGCAAGCCAAGGTCTACCTAAAATCAATGGGTGTCCATCAAGTTGGTTTTTGGGATTTATTATCAGAAAATCGGTCGGATATTCCCAGGAGTCAACAGATACCATGACATCATGTAGCGTGCCCTTTGGCCTAGCCATAGATTGGTCAGCCAGCTCTAGCAAGGTAGAGGTGGGTTCTATAGATGTAATGCATAGCTTTTGGCAAGTAGTAGTTGTCAAGATGTTGATTGCTGCTCCTAGATCAACTAAGGCATTAGGGAAGGTTTGATCATAAATTTGTACGATGACTATTGGATTTCCTGGGTCTTCGTATTTAATTGGGGTTTCTTTTCCTAATAATAAGTCAGATATAGTGCCAACTACTTGGACTCTCGGATTGTTTGCTGCATTCCTCCTTGGTTTCTTTACACACAATTCTTTGATGTTCTTTTCATATATCAGAATGTCTTGAATGGCTTGGAGGAATGGAATTTTTATGTACAAATTTTGTAATTCTCCCAGAATGTCAAAATCAGGATATTGTGTAGGTCAAGGTATGATTAATCATTCTGGGAACGGGGGAGAGGATGTGTTTGCTTGGTTATAAGTTTGTTGTTTGTTCACATCCTCTTCTTGTGACAGTTGTTCTCTGGGTAACTGATTTTCAACATCGGTTGTCTTATCTCCCTCAGTTTCAATAATACGCCCAGATCTTAGCTGAAGATCATTACACTCCCTCAGATTAGCTCTTATTTCTGATGTTTCTACTATTTGGAAAGATTGGACCGGTCTGTTATTTGGATTGGGGTTGGGTTGGGCTAGGAGTTGTGATCTCAGATCAGACTGCGGGTTTTGTTGTAAGGCTGGCAGCGTAGGTTGAAGGAGCAGCATAGTTCCTAGTTTTTGATGCATCAGTCTTTTCCATTTTGTCTGCCGGGCTGAACTTTGTGAAGTAGGGGGAGTCCATTGTGGGGGGTATGCGTTACTTTGCCAATATGGAGGGGGTATAGGGAAGATTCGGCCAACCAAATTGGCTTGCTTAATTCAGTCACGGAGTTGATGAAGGAAACGACTGTGGTGACCAGTTTGGAAATGGGGGTTGGGATTGACTTTGCCACATATTATATTGTTAAGCATTATACTGCAGAGACTGAAAAGAAGAGGTTGGGTCCAAAAACATACCAGATTGTCACGGCTACCACTGACGGTGCTAGTTGAGCAAATATACTGATTCTGGCTCTTCTTCTGCTTCCTTATATACTGCTTTTAATCTGGGAAGTGAGGAACAACTTTCCGTAAGGTGATCTTTTGTGCAGATGGTGCATGTTCAGACTGCATCTAGTGAACACTCCTTATGGCTATGTTTCTTCCTACATCGGGGACAAAAGATTGCCAAATTCTGTTCTGCCTCCATTTGCTTTTGTTTGGCCTGCATAACATCAAGTTGTGTAGTTAGCGTCCCTAGTATATCAGTTTTAAAATTTTCCAATAAATTTCCAATTTCTACACGCATTACTCCTTCTGTCAAAATTTTATTATCTCTTACAAACCGATCATGTTCTGTCAATTTTACTCTTGTGCTACCTCTCAAACTCCTAATACATAAGTCAATAATGTCAGCAAAATTTTCCTGATAAATATCTACTTTTCCTATAATATTTAATGTTTCAATCCATTGTTCCTTCATGCCCCTAATTAATGTTGTTTTTAAAACATTATCAGGTAAAGGTAGTGATGCATAAGGAGATCTTTGAAGATTATACTGAAAACATTCCACATACTCCTCTAATGTTTCATTTGGTCTAGCTACCATCTGGAATATTTCATCCTTCAGTTCTATAGACCTGCAATAGTCCTAATATTTTTTCAGAAAATATTCTTTCATTTGGTCCCAGTTATTTATAACCCCGCCACCTAATCCCATAAACCATCTTAAGACAGCCCCTTTTAATGTAGAGGGAAATAATTTAGTTTGTTGGGGACGGTGGTGTAATCATATCCCCTACACAGCGCATCGAACTCAAAGAAAAATGCATCCGGATCTTCTGATGTAAGACCGTGGTATGTAGGGATATGTTGAAGAGGGATTTCTTTCATGGGCGCATTTGTTGCAGTATCCACTATGGGGTATTGCAATGCATAGGTTTGGGTGTTTGGATGGTTTTGAGCCATTTGGTAGAATATATGCCAATAACCTTCTGGGATATCTAGGAGGGTATTTCTAGGTTGAGAAGGAATGGCTTTAATAGGAATGGTTTTAATAGCACTTCCTTTGTCTGGGATAATGAGAGTGCCTAATGTCTAAGGAGATTGAGTTTCTTCGACAATGATTTTTGCAACACTTCCCTTGTCTAGGTTGTTCAATGGCTGAGTTGTCCCAAGAGGAGACCTCGGTTCCTCAGTTTCCCCTGTCTCTCCTCCTCCTTCACAAAGATTGCTGAAATTCCCTTCTTGCAATAGTTATGGAGTAGAATTTTCAATTTCTTGAAAGTACTGCTCTTCAGTTTCACTATGCACCTCAGACTAGGCTACAGATGGTGATCCTATGGCCTGAAGGGAACTAGTACATTGTTTAGAAACAACTTTTCTGGGCCCTACTAAAGGCTGAGATTTTGCTTTCCTGAAGATTTCGTCTATGAAGGTTGATTGGCCAAGGGTCACCGCCCCCTTAGCTTTTTCTGGCTTGGGTAGAGGTTTGGAATTCTTTTTTGGCTTTTTCTTCTTAGTCATGCACACAAATCAACTGCTAGATTCTACCCAAACAAGACAACAGCAAATCTGTAGGAAAGCGGGCAGAGGAGCAGGGCTGTTACATGCTCCACACAGAGGTTCTTACCTTCCATTTTTAAAACCCAATTCTTCCCTAGTAGGTTCTTACACTACTCTAAAAAAGAACAAATGGCTAGACTCTTTCCCCGGCAACAGTGCCAAAATGTCGAGCTATAAAAAGGGTCTCTTTCACCTCTAATTACCTCACATTAGTTTGTCAATCCAGAAACGTTTTGTTATTTCAAAGAGTGTCTTAGTCTGAGGCTATCATTTTCCAGAGTAATGCTAGTAGTACAGTGCTTAAAAATAAAAGAGTAAACGGATGCTTGTTTACAACAAACTACTTCAAAAGATTAAACCAGACATTCAGAAAACTAAGCAATTTATCAGTCAAGGGTTCAGTAGTAGTAACACATCCCTTTGTAAACTTATGGAACTAAAGTAAATCAGAGAAACGATCGTGGATCTGGGAGCCAGACAACAAATATCAGTGCTCACTACAGCCTTGGATCGTTCTTCACACCATAATAACAAATGACAGGAAATGGAATGGCATATAAGAAATGGGACAACAATTAAGGAATAGAACAAAAAATTTGAAATGGAACAGCAAACTGGAAACTGTAATAGCAACTAAGTCTAACAAGTAGTAAAACCTTAGTCTAAAAGATCAAATGCACGAATCGTGACCTACAAGAATCAAATGGAAATCCTTCACTCTTAAGGATGAATTGAACAACACACAAAAATGGAACCGCACTGATTAATGATGAATTATAGAAAAATGCTTTGAAAACCATATATGCACATGGCACACCTTAATAGTAACCTGACCTTGGTAAACTAGTTATCAGTCTCAGCTATAAAAGATTACGACCGTGTTTCAGAATGGAACAACAATGTCTATAGATCCAACAATCGCAAAGAACATAATCGCTAAGATGAATTCCGTAATATCAATGAATAAGTGCACAACACAGAGGCTCTGTAATTGAAAACCAACAATATTCTGTAAAGACTGACAGTATTATATCAACACTTAAAAGAACAGTGATACATTGCCAAGTTAATGCAATAGTTCTATCATTAGAAACTTTAACGAATCAAACATAACAGAGCATGTGATGTAAACTAACAAAACATATCAGATTACCAAATAATGCTGATAAGAAAACCATGCATAAACCAAACGTAATAGTATAGGAGCAAGTGTCCTCCAGGGCCAGGCCCTTAGCCTCTAGGGGTACACCGCTTGAAGTTATTCTAGACTCAGAGATGAAATAGCAACCGAGTTTGTATTAACGCATAAGACGGAGTTACAGTAGATCAACTCTCAATGAGACTCGATGATCAAAGTTTCAATCTTAAGAGAAATTACATAAAACATAAGGACTCGACCGACCCCCTTGAGCTAACAGTGCTGCCCATTTTATAATGGTGAAGGTGGAGATTTCTAGGTGCAAAAATAGTTAAAGCAGTGATCCCTCAGGATCAAAGGATCCCGAGGGATTCGCCGAACCGTTAGTCCTCAGTTATCTCTTTTCCTTCTTGCGTCGAGCCGATATCTCCACTTCCTTTCCAGGGCTGATTCGCTTTGATTGTTTTGCCTTGTTTGCATATGGTTCCCCGTCAAAGGGATAACGGTTAACCCAGCCTTGTTCTTTCCTTCAGAACGACATTCTTTCGTTTTCCCTTCTTTCTGCATAAGAAAATGACAATTTTTAGTGTTTTCGCTTTGCACATTAATCTCACAAGTTTTATTACCATTCCTTATCATTTTCCTAGTTCATGATGCAAAAGGTTTGTAAGTTCTAATGAAAGGATGCTGAAATAATTACCAAAAACATACCTTATTTAGTACTCCACATCATGGAAGTGGGTTCGACAAACTAATAACTTGCAGACATCCCTCAGGGACTATAGACCACTCAGGAGCCTGCAAATCTCCCCAAATAGGAATTGCCTAAGTTGGAGATATTTTCTTAGTGGAAAATTCCCAGCAAAACACATAACATAGCATCGGTGCGGTTATGGGGTCCCAACCACATGCATAAGGCTGCTTCCATGTGGTTACTACCTAAAAACTCCAGTTATGTGTCAGTGATTATGAGATATAAGCCACTTTTTCAAGCTAGCCTCCAGAGCACTGCCCATAATTTCCTATAACTTTCCAAACTGTATTCAATGGTGACGAAAATGCTAATCAATCAAAACTTAAGCAAGGACTTGACCTAGACATGGCTAATACATGATAGACATTTCTTCAAACATAGAGTAAACATGAAAATATATTGGTCATGAATGCATATCTAATCATAGGGATCTGAAATTCATTTGAGAGTCATCAAGAAGGTTGCACGCCCTCTCTAGCTAGCTACAATAACATTTTTTATCCCATGCATTCATCAATCATTCAATGACCTATCAAAACATGTCAAGATGCTTAGATAGAATACATATTATAACCAACATATAAACAACAAATAACCATAATAGAAACCATGGAAAATCATCAATAATGTCAAAATGATAACTAGTAAAATTGATCATAGATCACAATTGGAAAATAGCTCTTATTAACATATGAAAATACCAACCAAATCAGGGACTTCTTGTTGGCTTTATGGGCCCTAACCCAAGTTCAAAATTATGTTGTGCCAATCCAAACACCCTAAATTATTGGCCCTTTCGGCAACAACCCATGTAACATAGGCTACAGTCTCACCTAAAGCAGTATTGGGGGATGACAAAACCAAGTTTCTGCATCCAGAGGTCAATGTGATGGGTTCTTGCGAATTCTAAGACTTAATTCTATCTTAGTGAACCCTAACCCTTCTGAAATAGATAATTGCAGTAATTCACAGAAACTATACCTTCACGAAGGTCATCAAACATTCGTAACATTTATAATTATACTGGTCTACTACTTTCGCACATTAGATAAGAATTCATTCATATAACTTTAGATATAGAGTGAAAATACAAAACTACAGAAGTAAATACAGATACCCATATGTACAATTTATGGATCAAAACTCTCATTATTATATGTATTCCTTCAAGTATAAACTCTTCTTCCCTATGCCTTCAGCTGCAAGGGCCCATGCGCTCAACCTACCAAGGTCTCTATGCACTCAGCTACAGGAGCCTTCCCCTTCGCCTAAGTATAGGAAACATTCTTTCCTACCTTAGCTTACTCACCCATACAATGATCTTCTATCAATGGGTTACCTTCTAGACTCGCTATGACTCTTCTATATATAGCCTTTGTTTTTAAAATACCTTGGTCTGTAGACCATGGGCAGGTTTCAAAACTTCCTATCTTCTAGCAACCTAAGGGACTAGAGCCCTTTTGAGTCTTATTAACTTCATGCTCTGCTTCCTCAAAATGTGGACTCTTTACAATTGTACAAAAAGTAAATGCCAAAATTTGACCCCAGGGGACCCTACCCTAACATGCCCCCAACACAATTGTGTGACTCATCCTTGAGTCACTCAATTGGTGCTTTTATCTTCACTTGGATTTCATAGAAATCCAACTTCAAAACATGTAGATCAGGTGTTCCTTGCATAGCAGACTGTTTCACTTCCTCGACTAGTTTTTTAGTAGTTGGGCCTTCCACCGCGAGGCCCGTGGTCCTCTGAGTCTATTGAATCTCCTTTAGTTTACTCTGTACTGATAAAGTCCATTGGCTGGCCTCATCTATCCATGGTTGGGTTCATGTAGTGAGAATTTCTTCCTTTTGGTGCAGCTCATCAATTTCATTCTGTAGCTACTTTCCTTCCTACAAACACGTGAATCATTGTATTAGCACTAGTATTCTTGCAGTCAATTAGATCTCATCGAACTACCTTTTCTTTTCCCTAATGTCCATGCAAATATTCTTTAGAGTCAGATCCTCTTGTAGTGAGGTCCATAACTCCATGGCTTGATCAAACAACTCATTGCATCCCTTGAATGCTTCTTCTAAAGTCACCATGCCCTATTTGATAACAGGTCTTCGCTGCTCTTGAACCTCTAGAGGAGTCGTGGGATGTAGCTTCAACTGAAGCTCTAGTATTTGTAACTATAGTTCAAACTGAACGTGGCCAATTTAATCCTTAAACGCCTTTACTGTAGCATCTAGTTGTTGGATCTTCTCTGCAAAAGCTGCTTCAGCCGGAATATTGAGCTCTGGTAGCTCACTGCAATCCTGTGTAATGGTTGCCTCCAATTTTTGGCTCTGCATAGTGATTTCCTCTTTCTCCTTCATTCCATGCACCTTCTCCTTAAAAATTTATTGGTTGTTTATTTTGACTTCACTTATAAGCAGCAGTGTGAATTGCTCCCTAATATACAACTCATTGGATACCCCTTGGTGAAGCTCATGCAAGGTATGGATAGGGACTGTCCTGATGTTTAGGCCCAAATTCTTGATCTGTAGTAGTTGGGTTCTTGCCTCTTCTATCTCAGCACACAAGGCTCCATCAGGTAAATGAACTACATGGAGATCCAAGGTTCTATCCATGTCCAAAATTGTTGCACTCGCTAGATTCAAGCTCACTTGTACCCCACTCTCTTGTAACCTACCTGTTTGGATTTACAGGTTACGTAGATCCTGCTGAACCGTTCCCAGCGCCTGCTAGTATTGGACTTCAAAATGTATCCAAATTATAGTTGTGGTGTCCTGGACCATTTCATTGATCTCATCCAAGTCCCCCTCAGTAAGGACTAAAGGGGTCACCCTATTTGCTCCGTCAGACTTTTGTTTCTTCTGCTATCCCATGGATGTCTGTTTCTTTTGTTTCTTTAGCACAAAGGGGTTTCCAGCTCCGCATCCCCTCCCTATTCTTCCTCTATCTCTTCTTGTTTGATATTTGTTGTGTATCAGACTATTCAATGTCGATGGCGGCCTCCAACATTGTCGTTGCTTGGGCTTCTCTTTCTTTGTATGTCGCTTCCTTTTCTTTGGTGGTAGCCTCTTTTATCTGCACAAATTTCTCCTGGGTGGAAGACTTCTCGACTTCCTTCTATTTCTTTTTTGTTGCCACCTACAAGGTGGTATCCTCGACAACCTTTCTTGTACTTGTTCCTACATCTAATGGGGGTGGAGATTCACATCACCACTTTCCCATGATCTATGCTACGTCTTCCTTAGCCACCAAGTAAGGCAACTTGTGCCATGTCTTTTGGGGATCCCTCGTTACATGAACATACAGCTTGTGGAAACCTTCCTTGAATTTAGTGAGGGGCTCCTACTAGGTGTATAATGTGGGTGAGAGCCTCGGCCTATGGCTGATCACCATATGTAGATCCATTTCAAACAGTACCCATAATATCTTTGCCTCAGTGACTCAGGCAGGGTCCTTTGTAGCCTAGAGCGAAGCGAGCTTCGCTGCCTCTGGAAGGTCCCGCTAATGGGGAGGAAACTGACTGTATTCCGGAGTCCTCCAAGCCACTAATGCTATCAGCAATAGAAACCAGGCGTAATGAAATTCCTTTCCCTCATCTTGGGCTTCCCTATAGTTCTCCAAGAATTATTTACACAAGTATTGGGTCCAGTTATACTGGACTCCTTTGGTGCACTGCGCAGCCAAAGAAATGATGGGGGTCAGAACTTCGTCTATGCGACACTTACGCATGATCTTTCCCGAAAATATCTGTGTTCTGAACTATACCACGGGATCTGAAATAGAGCAGATATAGTATCTGCATGAATTCTTTATTAGACCAAACTCGCTCTTCATCTAGTCCACGAGTTTCTTCTCTTACGCTTTTCCCCCAAATGCCCCTTCTAGATCCACTCCTTGGTATGGTAGCAAGGTGATCCGATGTAACAGCATGTTCATGATTAGGATGGGTTCTCCAAGCCAGAGAAACCCATCATGCACTAATGTGAGAAATTGTCGTATACAATGGTTTTATGTTTGTGCAACTGAAATGCAGCACCGAAAGCATGTTCAAGAGCCCTGCGGCCCCAACACCAGTGACCCACTTCATTGGCTCCAACCTCGGAGCGTATGTTTCTTCATAGTATACCTTGGATAGTATTTGGTTGACGCCATCTAAGGGAACTTCTCATGATCCCTTAAGTCCAAATCTTCCATTTTGAGGGTCAATATATGGACCAACAAAACGCCCTCAAAAATCACTTTCTCCAACAACAGTGTTGTAGACACCATGAATTTTGCATTGTTGGGATCTTTAGGAACTTTAGCTAGGACCTTGCGCAGTGATATATACTTCGGTAGCCAATTCATCATCTCACCCTCCTCATCATCAATCTCCTTGATGCCTTCACGCAGTTCTTCTTCACCCAAATCCATCGGCTCTGTCTGCTGTTGTGACCGATCCATCTTCCCCTTATAGTGGACTTTTGTGGGGTTTTTTTGTGGTGACTGCCTCACTAGAACCTATTGAGATTTATTCTACTTCTTATCTATCGCCTTGGACGTAGAAGGTTGAGATACAGAAGGCTTAGGTCTGGGAGACCTAGGCGCCATAGTCGGAAATCCTATAGGGACAAATGGCATTGCTTTTGTCTCAGGGGACGTTGCAGCCATTCTGGCCAGAGAGTGCTCTCAGAGAAAGTTAGGTACATAAGCCAACCCTATTCATGAAAAGATCTCTTCCCAATCTGGCTCAAACATGTAGTTCTACACTTGGCACATGGCAAGGTGAAAAATCTCAATACAAACTCTCAGGAAGAAAACTATTCAAATGTGGGGTAGCAGGCCATATTTATAGATGATTTTGAATTCAAATCAAATTTTTCCCTCTAATTTCTGATCATTAATGCATCTTTGGAAAAATATTTCCAAAGATATGCTACATAAATGCATCTTCCCCACTCCTTTCAATGAAAATTTTTCCATTCAATCATTTACAGTGCTTCGAATGGTCATTTGTCATCCAAGCCATGTGACACCTAGCCTTGTGGTGGAGCTTCATCGGTGCAGCTCCCATCATCACCTTACTTCAACCTATCGCGCAACTCCCTTACTTCAGTTTTCCAACTTTTGGGCAATGTAGTTTAGAGTCTTGTACTTCCTTGCAGCTACATGGAGTACTAATACTACCCGACATCATATAGCCATTGGACATGGGCAAGCTCACCCTTATATATCTTCAATTGAATTCCATTGACATTTCCTAGAAATAATTCCCCATTCAGCTTTGCGAGCTGGACTACACCACCATCGGTGATTTCCTTCACAACGTAGGGTCCCAACAATTGCATTTGAAATGTCCCAAGGAATTTTGTAAATTTATTATCATATAACAATACTAGATCATCAATGTGGAAGGTGTGATGTTTCATATGGTGATCGTACCATGCTATTATCGGGAAATCTAGTGTCTATTCAGAGCTACTAGTCCCACTAAGACGGATAGCTATCTTAGAAACAAATAGATTAAAGTCACTTGTTTTTCCTTTACGAGAGAGAGATGAGAAAGAAGTAGAGAGTACCAACCTCAGTCTTCCGCTTGGCTCCTTGCTTGTTTCCTTTCCCCTTTGACAGAATCTCACCACTGCTTCCTTACTTGTCTAGCTTCAAAGAGAACCTGTAGATTCACAACAGCATAATACCATCAAAGCATAGATATCTTTCACTGTAGACAATATAGGATCAGATATATATTGACCATATAAATTCATATAACAACATTCAGAGATACACAACAATATGGAGGAAAAATCAAATAGCTTTATTAGTAAAAGTCGTAGAAGAGAAGATTACAACCACTTGGTCTAACCCAGCGCCATCCTCCCAGCTTGAAAGCCCTCTTCACCTCACAAAAAACAAGATCACCCAATAATGTCTTCAAAGAGAAACCAGTAGCACCTCTTTGCAAATTACCAAATTCCAACCTTTGGATCTCTTGGATGAGGGATTCATTTATAGATATTTTTAGGGGGTGAGTCAGCTTTTTGGATTTTGATTAGTGTCATATCTCTGATAGTTTTTAGTTCCATATGGAGATTTTATATCTCTTACTCATTCTTGGGTGAACTCAGAGAGGAAAGTGTCAAATGAGCAGTTTCTAGAAGATTCTCTGGGTTTCCACCTAGCAAACTGCTTGTGCCATTTGTCTATTCTCACTCATCACACCCTATAGAAGGGCTTTCCAGTATGCATCGCACTTTTTGCATGTGGCAGGTGAGATGTATCACACCTTTAGCACTGGGCAGTCTGTATGGTCCTGCTTTGACCAATTATGAGTAGTTTTTCATGGAGAACCTCTGGGAGATGATGTAATCAGCTGACCTTGTTCCTTTAGGGTATGAAACAACACTTTTAGGGACTTAGAATCCCCTGGCTTTTGGACATATGTGATTAGGGTTGCAGTGCCCAAATATGTCTATAAACGTTTCCCCCTAAAGCATGAGGTCATAAATCTTTTGATGTCGGGTGAAATGCTTTATAGTAAGGATCCGAGGTTTTTCACACTGGAAGGTGACCTGTAATAAGATACAATACAATACATTATCTTCATAATATTTTCATGATCTAGCTGAGGTGGGAATTCCCATGCTTAGCTTGATAAATTCATTTTTATGTACATAGGACAGACAACTATCTGTGTGCAGACTGATGATTCTGGTAGAGCCATCATCCCTTTGTTTGGATGATTATCTATGCAGCAATGATGTACACTTGATGTCTTTATTTTCCTGATTATATCGTAGCCCAGATAGATGAAACTAGATCTGAGGTCTTCAGAACTCGTTCAATCTCTGCTCGAAAGTACAAGTCAATCCATGTGAAAAGATGTTCTGATGTCGAACATGGAAAGATGTTGCCTAATTACCAGTCAATGATGTAAATTGTTAATAGGCACGAGAGGAATCATCGATGATGATGATGACCCTCAAGGTACTGCAGTACAATTCATGTGGTGTGAATACATGAGTTGATGTCAAACACAATGCAAAGTCTTTCGGTTGAAAGCCATTAGTGTAGACCTGTCACCGAAGTGAGAAACTTTCCATTGAGGCATGCAAGCTTCAAAGAACTGGAAGGGTTGTCCCTAGGTCAGCGTCTTGGATAATGAGCTGATATCAACAAGAAGTGACCTGTCATATGAAGGCATTAATGGATCCCACATCTATGACACGGAATGGAGCAAATGATTTTGTAGAGGTGAAAATGATCTGATGGTACAAGGTTCAGGGTGGCGATCATGAAAGGTTGAAGCGTGAAGGTATTGTAGCGGATGAGACACAAGCCGGGTAAGTGGATTCTCTGAGAAACTTCTCTTGAACATATCAGCGACACTAAAATGGATTGGTAGAATTAACTCCAAAAGTGGATGGTACGGTGGACCAATGGTGATATGACCGGTGAACGGAATAACCCAACTTGACTCAATCAGGGTGATGGAGTGAAAGTGTCATGTTTAAGAGCAACCTGCTACCAATAAAGTTTCTTCAAGTTTTCTTCCCAATTTTCCCCACTCATTTCTGACTAGTACCTCTTTATTTTTGTCAAGCTTGAGGAAGATAACATATGCTTGTTCTATAATTTTCCCTTTGCGCAAACCCGTCGCTATATTTTAACGAGCCTAGCAACAGTGAAGCTCACTCTTGTCTGAATGGACAAGTTTGTCACTATTGTTTTAACGAGTTTAACGACAAGGATAACTTGGTTCTTTTCAATTTTAGATAGTGTGAAAAGAGATGGAAAGAAGACTCCAATATTCCTTTTTCGTAACATAATCCCTTAAGTCCGAAAAAAATATAAAACAATGCGAAAGGGATGCCTTTTCGATAGTTTTAACGAGCCGAATAAGACAAACGCTCGATCTTTTTGTGTAATAATCCCTTAGGTCCAAAAATATTAAAATCTAGAGGAGGGATAGCACTCCAATCACTTTAACGACCTAGAGAGGCCAATTTCTTAGGAATATTTTCATATTTTATGAGTCAGATGAAAAGACCTTAAAGGAGACTCATTTTTTGAGTGATGTTTTCAGATAGCAGCTGGTTCTAGGTAAGGTTTGGAACTTTCCAATCACGGCAGTGCAGAAAGGTGGCTAATAGGATCACTCGTTGCAGCTATTCCTCAAAAAGGGTAAACAATCAAATGGAGGTGAATGATCAGCAACAACAGAGTGGAGGTGATGGTAAGAACACGACCAAGGCTCAAAAGTTGATGAAAATGCATTCACAAAGGTTATTTACCAGAGGTGGGTTCATTTTTTAAAGAGCTTAAACTCTGGTGGAACATATTATCATTGCTAGGTTTAATTTTTAACGAGCTTGATCTTCACGTAAAACTACTCGTGATAATGGTCATTGATATTTGATTCACCGTTGACACTATGTTCTTTTGATGGTCGCACTACCTGTTCAATTGCTCCATCAAACTGATTAGAAATGAGGACATATACTTGAAAAATGAGTTAAAAATATAATACCCTACTTAAATTACGTGAAAAGTAACTTAAAAATAGTTTTTTACCCTTCATTTTACCATTTCATTCAGAGTTGTGACTATTGGAGCTCTGGAGGTGTTTCCCCGTTTGATTTTCACTAGCTAATTTCGAGAGATTCTATGGACAATCTTCGGCGCTGTCTAGACTAGGTAGGAGCTAAACCTGAGCTCTTTAATTGCATTCTCTCCTTTTTGAATTCTGAGCATGTTTTCTTGCTTTTCTGGCCCCCTAGGGTTTGAAAATTTCGTTCTGCCCCCATCGCACTTAGTGTATATTGAAAGGTGCGATGCATCTTAAGCTATCAACTAGCCAGAATGTATGCATCGCACTGTGTATTTAGCCAGGGTGTGATGGGCACAAGGAGGAAAACTTTTGCATTGATTTTCCATGGAAATTTTTCCTATTTTTTGCCAAATCAGGACCCTGATTCTTCTCTTGTTTGTTTTTCAGAGATTCATCAGAGCAAAATGGTCATTACATGGTGTGAATGTGAGCATGAAGAAGAAGACATGGTTTCCCTACACGATCTGGGTATGGTAACTGCATTGCGGAGCTGTGGCTTGCTCAAGTTCTTCCGCATTTCTAGCATGAGACAACATATCAATTTGTTGCAATATTTCCTCGATGCATGGGATCCTACCAACCAAGTGTTCCAGATAAGAGGAAAATCCATCCTCATGACTATTGAGGACATCTACTTTTTGACCGGTTTATCGAGGCATGGTGCCCCTCTCTCACTTTCAGGTTCTTCCCGTGGGGGTGAATCCGTGAGGGATTATATTCACTGATACTATAGGGAAGGATCTAAGCCAAGAAGGGATGGTAAGATAAGCATCCGAGATGTAACTGACCAGCCTTTGAGGACTATCTTATTCACCTTTACTAGATTGGTTGGCGGCGCGACCCTTCACTTGGCCAACAGGTCCTATATGCAATACACCTTAGAATGCCTCGAACCCAATGTATTCAACTAGTGTGATGCAATACTTCCAGTTATCAAAGGATAGCTCACCAAGGTGAAAAACGGAAGATCCAAGAACTTTGGCTATGGTTCTATCCTGACTGCTTTCACCTTGGAGAAGATCCCACTAATGCAGCCACAGTACATTTCACTTGGCCTACCACCACCGGCTGAGCCACGGATGCAGAGATGGGATGACCTTATGGCTAGACATGTTGGTTAACTGTAGGTTTCATTCTCTAATGCCTTCTTTGAGTGGTTCAATCGTCAGCAGATGGTTTATGCTGAGTATCCATTTGCTGGGATGGATTTTCGGGGTGACTCGATTTTGGTACTGCCGGCTGGTGAATAGTGGGGTGTCATAGGTAAAAATATCTGACCACATCTCTGTTTAATATTTTCATAATGTTCTCGTGTTTTTTAAATGTTTATCAAGACTAATCAAAACTCATGTGATTATGCAGATATTGGGCTAGTGCGACCAGCAGCGCTTATGAGAGGAGCAGTTGTTGTTCCAGCAGGAGAGGCTGTAGGGAGGGTCATTCTTCATGACCTGGATGTATCTGAGACCCTTGCAGTGTTGCAGGATCAGATCGAGGGTCTCACTCTTGGTATTCTGGATGTGAGGACCTATGAGCTTCCTCTGAGATTACAGCGCCACACCACTGGCATGTCGAGCTGATGGACTAGGCTCTTACGCATGATTGCATAGGTAGTGACTAGTTATCACAAGCACCATTAGACTAGGGTTCCCCCTTACATTTTGAGTTTTGGGTCATATGACTGATTTTGTCCTAGACATAGAACCCTATGTACAAACTATAAATAGTTATATATATATTTTTTATTTTCGGAGCTTTATTTTGGTTAAGTTATATTATTCTGATGCAGTTTATTGATAAAATGCTTTTCTTTTACAAATGTTGCAAATGTCTATCTAACACATAATTTGCTAATGAATCGGTTAATGTGTTTAAGTTTATGGAAATATGTTGATATTGAATAGAATCGAACTTCCTTTCCAAAATCTTGACCCTTAGGAAAGGAACATACGATAGATGGCTGGATTCCGAATGGAATAGATGCCTATAAGCTGTAGAATGATCAGCTATGAGTCTAGCCTGACGACAAGTCGGCGTATGCCATGTGTGATGGTATCAGAGAAGAGTTCTATCAATGCGCTATATTCAGTGATGTTGTTCATGGATTTACCAATACACACCCCTCTGAAACTCACTAACTCGTTGCTTGGATCAAAGATGGCCCAAGCGAGAGAAGATAGGTTCCGCATACTACGACTCACCCCATCGGCATACCCAACAAATGATTCCAATGGGTTCGACATCTGCAACAAAATGAAAAAGTGGATTACCTAACCAAAACGATCACTCTTAATGAAAACAAAAATGTAACAAAATCATATGAAGAGGTTACCATGCTGAGTGAAGCATAGTAACACTTAAGGTACAACCTGTTTCGGGGTTGCGACAATGGAATCTCATCGTAATCTACTAGCTCGTAGGCTCATTTTTCTAATACACGCTTAAGAAATATAGGGACCCATCCATAAAGACTTGAACTTACTTGCTCCCAATTTATCGAATGCTTGATCATAGAGCAAGACCAGGCCACCTTCTGAGAAAACGCGGGGTTTGACATTCTTATCAAATTTCGCTTTGACTCATTTCTTATGCGCTTCATTAGCCAAGATGGTGTCATGACAAGTTTCATCCAGTTGGATTAATTCTAAGAAACGAGCTTCTTCCCCTAAAGTTCTAGGGAGGAGGTCAACTACGAGCTTGAGAGATGAAATCTCACACTGAACTGGTAAGATTGCTTCCAAGCCATACACCAGTTGAAAGGGTGTAAACCCGGTCGCATTTCTCACCGATGTTCGGTATGCCCATAAGGCCAAGTACAAGATTAGGTGCCAACTCCATTTATGGACTCCAATCATCCTTTGCAGCATGTGTTTCAGGACTTTCTTGATCACTTCAACTTGCTCGTTCGCTTGCGGATAATACGGAGTAGAGCTGTCATGGGACAGTCCTAATTTGGTGGCCAATTAAACCATCATGTGACTGTGGAAATGTGATCCATGATCTGTGACTATAGCTTGCGGAACGCCAAACCTGGTGACTACATGATTGAAAAAGAAAAGAGCGGCCATTTCGCCGCTGTTGTTTAATGTAGGCAGCGCCTCGGCCCATTTCGTAAAATAGTCAACTGCGACTATGATATACCCATGCCCCCCGACCAAGGTGGGGTTACATTACATGAAATCTATGCCCCATTTGGTGAATGGCCCAACAACAACTAATGGTTGCAGAGGTGCAGGTGGTATTTTGGTTTTGCGGTCAATGATTTGACAAGCATGGCAACTTCAGACTGTGGTTATGCAATCTTTGAACATTGTTGGCCAGAAGTATCCTGCTCGTAAAATCTTTGTGCCGTAGCATAACTAGATTAGTGCCCCCCACATGCGCATGAATGACAATCATTTAGGACTTTTTCGGCCTCCTCATGGGTGAGGCAACTTCACAGAACAATATCGACACCACGACGGTATAGTGTATCACCGACGATCATGTAGTCTTTTGCTTGGTATCGAGTACGTTGTTGTTCTGAGCAAGAGGTATTAGACCTATATGTTTGGGTTTAGAGATAAATGATTATATCTCCATACCATGGATCACTTGAAGATATCAAAAACAAAGATTCATCCACGATTGTTTCTTTGGATGTTGAATTGTTGGACGATGATGGGAAATCACATAGTAACTCTGCAAATACTAAAGCTTTCTTTGATTTGGATTTTACAAATTTCAGATCGAACTCTTGCAAAATTTCTATCCATTTTGAATATTTGCCCCCAAGAAACTATCATGACAAAATGTAAGTCATGGGGTTGCAATCTGACAAAACGATGGTTTTTCAAAAGAGAACATAGTGTTGAAATCTTTGTATTGCTTGAACAGCTGCGAGAGCTAGATTTTCAACATATGAGTATTTTATTTCTTTGTCATTTAAATTTCAAGTTAAATAATAAATAGGCTGTTCGATTCCATTGTCTTCTTGAACTGAAACCATTACGATATTTGTATCTACTGCAGCCAGATACAGGTTAAAGTCTCTTTGATAATCAAGAGCGTACATTAATGCTGCTTTTATTAGGGATTCCTTTAGAGCATCAAAGGAAGCTTGCGTGACCTGATCCCAGTTGAAGGGTACTTCTTTTTTCAAAAGACGTGTATAACCTTTAGCAAGTTTAGCATAATTTGGAATGAACCTCCTCAGAAAGTTTGCTTTCCCTTGGAGTTTTTGAATCTTAAGCAAATTTGAAGGTGGAGGAAAATCGATGATCGCCTGAACCTTGCACGGGTCGAGACGGATTACATCCTTTGAAACTACAAAGCCAAGTAAACGACTAGAACTGACGCAAAACACACATTTGTGTGGATTGATTCTTATTCTGTAGTGTCAGCAACGTAGAAATATTTCTCTCAAATGCTGCGAATGATTGGTCTGCTTACACGAGTGAGTCGGAAGATCGTCAAGGTATGGTTGAACGATGTTCTTGATGTCATGGAAGGCATAATTCATTGCCCTCCAAAAAGTTTCCCCTACATTCTTTAAACCGAAAGGTAGCTTACGATACGCGAATGTGCCCCACGGACAAATAAATGCAGTCTTTGACTGGTCCTATGGGTGGATATTTATTTGATTATACCTGGAAAATCCATCCATAAATGAAAAGATTTCACATCCGGCGCATTCATCAATTATCTGGTTAATGAAGGGCATAGGGTAGTTATCCTTTGGACAAGCTTGATTTACATCCCTATAATCGACGCACACTCTAATTGTTCCTTGCTTTTTCATCACAAGAACAATGTTCGATACCCAATTAGTTAAAGGAAGCGGGTAAATAAAACCAGCACAGAGAAGCTTTTCAACTTCTTCCTTGATGGCAGCGGCCTCCTTTGGGTGCACCTGGCGAAGCCGTTGTCTTATCGGTTTGACATCTGGATACATCTTAATTTCGTGTTCAACTATGCTTGAGTCAATGCCTGGCATTTCTTCATATGACCATGCAAAGAAATATCTAAACTTGCGAAAGAGAGTGTAATATATTTCCAGTTCTGAAGAAGAACAATATTTGCCAACATGAATATTTTCTACAACATCTGGTTTTGTCGAGATATTTATGGCAATAGTTTCTTCAATATTGGACAGATTTCACTCGAAATCCACCGTATTTATAGTATTTGATAGAAAATCAAAAATTGATGGATGATTAAGGTCGTTGTAGTAATCTTCGTTATAATCTGGAAGATGGGAATAATGGTGGTAATCTTCCCATGGGACCCCATGTATGTTCATTGACTGAACAATTCCTTCGTCTGCAGAATGTACACGTGACCAAGGATCTGAAGAGGTACCATACTCCTTAAACCTATCTACCCAAATGCTTGATGAGTGTTCATTGGGGTTTGCCTCCCATGCCAAGAACATTGATTGCTACAATATTTCTATTGAGCTTGGAGGCAACACCTGATGACTATCCATGCTATTATCATTTTCAGACATCTTCTGAATGGAAGATACCATATTGCAGGTTCCCACCATTGCCACTTACGCCAGGTTGTTTGGAGGTGGTATGGCAAAAGTACCCATCAATGTAGGGTCTTTTAGTAGGCCTACTCTGATATTTTGAAGCGAGTGAGAGCTTCTGTGGATCATCAGAATGCTTCCTGTAACTTACAAACTTTTGGGGATGAATGTCTATTGATCGATGATTGTAATTCCCCCTTGGAAGGGAAATGCAATCTTTCTGAAGTATGTCGACACAACAGCAGCCATGGCATAAATCTAGGGCCTTCCCAGTAGGATGTTGTAATTGAGGTTTCCATCGATAACTTCCACATAAATTTCTATTGTTTTGCCCCCCAGTTCGACTTGCAAGTTACTTAAAATATGGTATGGAGTGTACATTCGTCCATCAAATGATTTTAACGTCGTCGACGATCGTGACAAGCGTGGTGAGCCTAAAGTTTTCCAGCAACTCATTGACATAATACATGTAGATGCCCCCTCATCAATAATTGTTTGATGAATAGTTTTGTTGAGGGCTTTCACTTGGATGAGGAAAGCGAGTTGAGCTGGTAACTGAGGTTCATATCCTTTATGATTAAAGGCCACAAGATTGGAATCCTCTGGGTCAATCCCACCTATTGCTAATAATAGAGCTTGCCTTTGGGAGGGGCAATTTTGCAGTACCTCAAGTGTCAACATAGCGGATGGCAATTGGGTCAGGTCCTCTACTATATTATAATTCTATTCCACTCTAGCACAAGGATTAAATGTCGATTTGTGTACAACTCATTTTGGCGGCTTTATCATTAGCTCAGGAATGATGGGTGGCACAACTTCTATCGAAGTTGTTCTCGAACTACTAGTTTGATCAGTAGCCTTGTTGTTTGACAACTGTGGATTCTCGTAATCTTTATTCCTTGTCGATATCAAAGCATCATTTTGGTATTTTGAAATGGACAGTATAAGGACTTGGGATGGTGAAGCATTGTCACTAGCAACTAGATTGGTTCCTGGGTTTGGAAACAGATCAGTCAATACTGCTGAGGTTTTTGAATTTTTAAAGAATTTATTCACTTCAGATTTATATGGGCAATCTCTCGTCCAATGATCCTCATCGCATATGAGGCATGGCTGAGTGGGTTTCTTTTTCCTAGAAGGGTTTGCAAAAGATTTTTCAAGAGATGAATCATCCTGTTTCTTCTTTTTTCTCTTCCCTTTCTTCTTGCCTCCTGGTTGCTTCGGTTCTTTGCCTTTATCAGTTGACACAACATTAACCTCCAAGGCTAGAATTACTTCATTTGCATTTTGATCAGAAATCTTACGGGCTTTCTTACATGTAGCCTTTGTCGATTTCGTGTTTTTTGTACCTATCACGCCATTGTTGGCATGAGAGTCTTTGTTTGATTTAGGAGGAGGAGGAGTAGAAAATTCTAGTCTCGGAGCATCAGGGATTTTGTCATAGAGCGTGCCAGACTGAGTATAGATCAAGTCTAGAAATTGCGCACCAGCAATTACCTGCTCTTCCGTGACAACCCCTCCCTTCGACACATCTTCTGTTATAGAAGATAACAAAGACTTAATAAACCATTCAGCTAGTAGCTGATCCAGGACATATGTTTTTACCATTCTACGATGACATTGCCATTCATGAATATGATCAAATATGTGAGTGGTCGTCGTTTGCTTAAAATTGGTAAGAAGCTCTGTTCTTGTTTCATACCTTATTGGTAATTGAAAATGGGTTAGAAAGGTTGCGGCAAGGTCACTCAAGTTATCAAACGAAGCTATAGGCGATTTGATGTACCATTTTGCTGCCGGACCAGTTAGCGTTCACTGAAAATGGTGAAGCTGAATCGAATCATCATTGAGCGTGTTGGATGAACACCACAGATGAAAAGTCATCACATGATTCGACGGGTCTTCACCCAGATTCACATTAAATCTAGGAATATCTGACGGAAGTTTATGAGGAATCGCCGGCCACCAAGGGGTATAAGCGATTGGATTGTTTGTTAGCCGATTTAGATCTGGTAACTCTAGAGTCGCCACAAATGGCAACTGTTGATTTAGGTTTGGTGAAGTGTACCCAAGATAAGATGGGATCCCCTAAGCAGTTGGTCTTTTCATACCAGCATAATGCATTTGATGCTGATAACTTTGATAAGGTGGTTGGGCATAACCAATTTGAGACAAATGGTTATAACCGTTTTGAATATACGGCTACCCATTACCTGCAAAGTTTTGCTGCTCAGCTCCTTCGTAAGATTGTTGGAATTGCGATTGTTGATATTGCACTAGCCATGGTTGTGAAACCATTTGTTGTTTCCCAATACTGGACATTTGACCAAGATGAGGGGTAATAGTACCCATTTGAGCCTGAGTCGCTCAGTTAAGGAGCCACTAACTGGCAATTGTGGTTGTGTCGATGAGACAAGAGGCTGTTGTATAGCCACCTGAGAAACTTGAGGTTGGCATGTAACAGGAAATGCTTGTACTTGCGACACTGTCACAATAGCTAGTGTAGTGGGGATATTCGACACAAGTAGACTCGGTTTCATTGAGTATACAACTCTTGGTTGTTGAGACAGTATTGGCACCCAACTGCTGGATGTGATTCCAATTTGACCTGAATTCGGTTGTGAACTCACATATGGTTGTTCTCCTAGAGGGAGTAATGACAGGGTGTAGTGCCCCCCATATGGTGGCAATCCAATGCTCAAAGGAATTATTGGCCTTTGGAGACCAGACTGCCCAAATTGATATTGTTGTGAAGGATCAATTTGTTGAGAGTCAACATAAGAGATTCAAGATACTATTCTGGATGAACAAATAGGAATAGACCATACTATCGAAACAGTCCCTAGGTGGACTCATTTTAGCGGTTGAGAGCTAGTTGGGACAGATGGTATACTAACGAACATCGTCGGAGTGGTGGCAGGAGGTTCTGCTACCATTGTATCAGACGAGACAGTCCTAGATGTCGATGGTTGTCTAGACATATCGAGTCTATCCAAAAGACTTCCCAGCGCTTCTATAGGAACTTGCGATGAAGGGGTATTAACTTCTAAAATAGAAGGATATAGGTGGATCTCAGTCCCAAAATGTGATGGAGTACTGGATGGAAGATCCTCCGTAATCTCTTCTATAGCAATCAATCCAGGTGGAAGAGGAAGACCATCAAGTCCGTAAAACATTTCTAGTGCTGAAGAAGGTATAGATTTTGCAGCGATGGATGTTGGAGGGGTAACATCTTCTGAATCAACCCTGGATGGAGCTGGTTCAGGAATAGAAGTGTCTACTATTACACTAGGATCAGTTCTAATGTCCTCTTGTAACTGCGAAACTTCTTCTATAGAGGCAGGGATACCAAAAATGGTTGGAGTAACTAGAGTCTCACAGGATGTTGAAACACAAGTTTCAAACAAACCAGGAGACTTTGCCCAGTTAAATGGGTTCACTTGACTCGAAATGGTTTGGTTTCTAGAGTCAAAGATGGTTGACTCGTTAGTCTCCGCGAACGATAGGGTTTTGATTGACTTTCTTCCATGATTGCGGATTATTTGATCAACTCAAAGTAAGAAGGAAAAATGTTATTCCATATTAAATGAATTTTAGACGCTTTGACACAACTTGCTTTTTCACTTTTTAAGAGTTGAGAAAAAGCTAAAGATGACACTAGTCACCTTCGATTTTTAATGAGCCTGAAGTGACAAGTGCTCAGATGGACCTTTCCCTTTAAGTAGTCTTAAAAGGAACGAAAGAGACTACTCTAAAAATCTAGACAAAGGGATTACCAAACCAATCACAAAACTATAGAATACTTTTTATGGTATGGCAGTCAATCTTCTCGAATGTTGTGTTCAGTGCATTGCGATCGATAGGGCGACAGACACAAATTCCTAAGGATAAAGGATATAGCCTATTGTGGTCTCCCAATATACACTCGACGATACATGGGAGCACAAGTCCGTACTGGCACTTGTCGTCTCAAAGAGGAGGAATCACCCAACCTACAGTGAAAGCGACAGTTACCAGGCTTTACGATGTCAGAATACATCTCTAGCCTAGACTTCTAGATGTTGTGCGTTAGGTTCCAAAGCATTTTTATGTTCATTAAATTTATTTTATAGTTGATCTTTCTTAAGAAATTTTCCTTTCAGGTTCACCGCGTGATGTAGATATACAATTCCTAAAATGCAATCTAAGATGATAAACAGTTGTTTAATCTTATTTTTGCAATGAAAATCATAGCTACTAAGGAAAAAGAAATGAAATCCTTTCAACATAGAGCATAGAGCACACACTAGATGCACTGTCCTATCTCTAATCAACAAGCAGTCTAAATGCAAATGCACATGCATGTATTTTTTTCCGCTTTCTTAATGTGTGAATGACAAAAAGAATGCTAAATACAAATCTGAATTACTTCTTTCAAAACGACAGTACTAACAATTTTCTTTTCAAAAATGAAAAGGAGACAAGATGACACTTTGTGATTTTGAATTGAAAACTACTTTCGACAATTGAAATACTACTAATTAACAAATACAAGAGTAACAATACAATCGACTATCAAGAACAATAGGATTCTTTTCTTTGACTGAAAACGACACTTGCGACACTTCCAAATCAAAAGACTACAGTTTGATTAAGTTACTATTTTGTAAAAGAGAACTGTAAATGGTGCACAATACATAAAAACATTCACAATTCTTTGTACAATAGAGGTTAGATGATGCAAAGAAGGAGGGTTTCAATAGTGGTCTACTGATGACAAACAGCAAAACTCCTGAATAAAACTAAAGAGAGTGAAGGAAAAACCAAAATCTGGACGCAGATCTAGTCTTTTCTGATCATTGCACCTGTAACATAGGGAAACAGCGATGCATCAAACTTGGTTTTTGGTCATAGTTTGTAGTTTAGTTCAGGGGTTTAGGCTGAGCAAATGATAGTTAGTAACTACAAAGTATAGGGCTGGTCTAATGAGGTTACTCAAGCTACCTCTAGGGAACTTAGGATGTTTTCAAGTCAATTCTTCAATTCATAAACAAACCTAGAGATTGACTGAAGCAACGTTGATCTACTTTGCACTTGAATAGAAAATGTACTTCGAAGGCTAGCTAGCTTGACTTCAAGCTCCGTCTGTTGTTTATGAATCAAACAAATAGAGACAAGCAATCAAACTAATTCTTCCCCAGCAGAGTCGCCATTTTGTTATCAGGAAATCTAGTGTCTATTCAGAGCTGCTAGTCCCACTAGGACGGGTAGCTATCTTAGAAACAAACAGATTAAAATCACTTGTTTTTCCTTTACGAGAGAGAGATGAGAAAGAATCAGAGAGTACCAACCTCAGTCTTCCGCTTGGCTCCTTGCTTGTTTCCTTTCCCCTTTGACAGAATCTCACCACTACTTCCTTACTTGTCTAGCTTCAAAGAGCACCTGTAGATTCACAATAGCATAATACCATCAAAGAATATAGATATTTCATTGTAAACAATATAGGATCAGATATATATTGACCATATAAATGCATATAACAACATTCATAGATACACAAGAATATGGAGGAAAACTCAAATATCTTTATTAGTAAAAGTAGTAGAAGAGAAGATTACAACCACTTGGTCTGACCTAGCGCCATCCTCCCAGCCTGAAAGCCCTCTTCACCTCACACAAAGAAAGAACACCCAACAATGTCTTCAAAGAGAAGCTAGCAGCACCTCTTTGCAAATTACCAAATTCCAACCTTTGGATCTCTTGGATGAGGGATCCATTTATAAATATTTGCAGGAGGGTGAGTCAGCTTCTCGGATTTTGATTAGTGTCATCTCTCTGATAGTTCTTAGTTCCACATGGATATTTTAGATCTCTTACTCTTCCCTGGGTGAACTCAGAGAGGCAAGTGTCAAATGAGTAGTTTCTAGAAGATTCTCTTGGTTTCCACCTAGTAAACTGCTTGTGCCATTTGTCTCCTCTCACTCATCGCACCCTATAGAAGGGCTTTCCAGTATGCATCGCACTTTTTACATGTGGTAGGTGAGATGCATCACACCTTTAGCATTGGGTAGTATGTATGGTCCTGCTTTGACCAGTTCTGAGTAGCTTTTCATGGAGAACCTCTAGGAGATGATGTAATCAACTAACCTTGTTCCTTTAGGGTATGAAACAACACTTTTAGGGACTTAGAAGCCCTTGGCTTATGGACATATGTGATTAGGGTTAGAGTGCCCAAATATTTCTATAACACATGCCTTTTCATGATCCTTTTGTACCTGGTGATGAAATCCTAATAGGAAACAATCTTCTTCCAGTTCTACCAGTTGCGCGAGACACTCCTCCATAGTATCGCGATCAGCCATATCTATCAATGTTGCAATCCTCAGACTTGGAACAATTTATTTCATGGCCATTACAACCTCCTACCCATATACCAATCAGAAAGGGCTTTGTCCTATCAACTTTTTACAAGTGGTACTATACACCCAAAGGATTGCTAGTATGTGCACATCCCAGTCATTCTGCTTCACATTGTAAACCTTGGTCAAGGCACTCTCCAAGATTTTATTGAAGGCTTCTATTGTACCATTAGCTTGAGGGTGATATGGTGTACTCTTCTAATGATATACCTATAATTCCTCAAGCATCGCAAGAATTGTTTCATTTAAGAAGTGCATGCCCCTATCACTCACCAAAATTATAGGGAAACCAAATCTAGAAAAAACAAACTCAAAGATGAACTTCATAGTGGTAGTTGCCCTACAGTTCTTGACTCATTGTGCCTCCACCCATGGTGTCAAGTATTCATTGGTTGTAATAATGTATTGTGCCGCTGTCTTTTTCCCTCCTAGTTAAATTGGTAACACAAAGTTGATCACCCATTTATCAAACACCTGCAAGGTTATTTACGAATTTAATGGAAACTCGTGCCTTCGTTATGGTCTCCCGATCCTCTGACAAGCATCACATTCCCTACAATATACTTGTGATTCCTTATGTAGTGTTGGCCACCAAAGCCCTATGCACAAGATCTTTTTCACAGTCGCTCTGCCTTCATAATGTCCTCCCGCTACTCCTGTATACGCTTCTACAAGACTGCTTGGTCATTCATACTCTAGGACATATCGCATAGTATCTCATTAGAGCCCATTTTGTATAAGTGTCTAGTGGTCACAGAGAAGTCAGCTGCTCGGGCCACTAATTCCTTCTTCCGCTATGTTGAATATCCTTCTGGGGTTGTCCTATAGAAAAAAATTGAATTATATCTGCAAAGTGATCATTTGTGACACGAAAAGCAAATAAATGCACATCCGACAACCCTACTTCTAGACTTGTAGGCTCATCACTAGTCTCAATCCTAGATAGGTAATCAGGACTAGTATTCAGACATCCGAGCTTCACAATCACCTCAAAATCATATTCTTGGAATAAAAGCAATCACCTGAAAATATTCCCCCCAACATAGGCTTATTGACCATGTATGTTAGATAATAATGGTGTGTATAACTTTTGAACTGTGTGCGTAATAGATAGTGTTGGAACTTTCATAGCACATACCCATTGCTAGTCCTTCACGCTCTGTGGTCGAGTAGTTCTTCTCTTCCTTTGATAATTTCCTACTCGCAAATGCTATAGGATGATCAATGTCTCCTTCGCGTAGTTGGGTCAGCACTGCACCTAGCGCAATACATGATGCGTCCACATGAACATGAAACTCCTTTTCCGAATCTGGGAATGCCACAATGGGCTTGGTGACCATTTTCTCCTTCAAAATGTTTAAACTGTTCTAGCAATATTCATCCCAGTAGAATTTTTCATCCTTCTTCAACAATTTGTCCATTGATGTAGTTATTTGCGCATATGCCTTGATAAACTTTCTATAATATCTAGTATGGCCCAACGTTGTTCGCAGTTGTTTTACATTCTTTGGGGCCTCCAAATTAATAATAACAACTTTCTTGGTAAGGTCTACCATCAATACCTTCTTGAAAACCACATGACATAGCAATATCCATAAGGTACGCAATAGATACACTTTTTCAGGTTAAAGGTGATATGATGTCTTCAAGAGGTATCTAGCATGAGGTATAGACTAGCAACGTGGCACTTGACTAACCCAAACATGGTCCAATAATCAAAATAGACCTCTAAAAACTTGTGGAGGAATTCCTTAAAAGACGCAATTACCACTCTTGAGAAGATTGTAGGCACATTCTTCAGCCCAAAAGGCATTACCGTATATTGAAAACAACCCCATTCTGTCATGAAGGTGGTCTTACTTCGATCCTCCAGTGCGATATTGATTTGATGGTACCCTGAGAACCCATCAGTAAATGAGTATGCTTCCTGCCCTCCAACATTCTCCAACACCTCGTTTGTAAATGACGTAGGGAATCAGTCATGGATGGATGCATCATTCAACTTCCTCAAGTTTATGCATATTTGAATTTCATCCCTCGACTTATTTTCTTGGACTACCAAGGGACTTGCCCAGACTGATTCCCTCATAGGTTCAATGATCCCATCTTCCAACATCTTATCCAACTCCTTATGCACATTTTCCTTATCTTTGGGATTTAATCGGTAGGGGCTGCTTTACATGCTTCACACCTAGCTTCAAAGTAATCTTCATGACACCCAAATCCCCTACTATCCCCTTTAGATCAAAGAACTTGTTGGGAAACAAGTCCTGATACTCACACAACAGCTCTGTGACCTTATCAACTGTATCTTCATCCTAATAGTCACCTAACTTAGAAAACATTGGTTGCATGTCCAATCCAATATTTACTTGCTTAGTCCTTAAAGGCTCCTATATGTCAGGGATTTCTGCCTTAGGTCCCTCAACCTTGCTCTATCCTTTGGACTCGAGAATATTAATGTTTCTGGGGTCATCTACACTTTCTTTTGTAGTCACATTAACATTCTTGTGCATGGTGCAGCTGTGTATTCCAATTTGGCTGAACCAATTCTACTAGTTCCTCAAGTATTTTGAAGATCACTGCCTTGATTTCTTACAGTGCCTCATCAATACATTCAAATACATCTTCAAAGTTGAAAGTTAACAGGAATATTTCCTTCAAGATATCCCATTCAACGTCCCATGTTGCATCTCAGTTTCCAAGTACCAGTTCATTGGGATGGCATCCAAAGTGTGACAAAAGATGTGAACCCATTCTGGCTGTGGTTTCTCTCCCCATGTTTGATTCCATCATGCCAAATGTTTGCGCAGGTCTACCTTCCCTTTGTATTTCTTTGTGATACAGGTATTGGCATACCCAAACCTCAACTTCATCATCCTACAATATTCTTTCCAATCGATGAAAATGTCCTTATGCATACCCCACCAATGAGGAGGCATAGCTCATAGTGCCAGACCTAGCACTTAGAACCAATGATCTTCTGGCACATCCCTTTCAAAATTATCCAAAAAAAAATTAGCATCTTCTAACCCATCATAATAAGGTCAATTTTGTACCTCAGTTGATATGCATTGAAGCGATTTTCTCAACATATTACAGTGCAACGAGGAAACTTCATGTAATCGGTTATTCCAATGCTCAAGCTCTTCAACAAAGTCTAAAGTGCAGGAACTATCCTATCCCATGTGATTCATCCATTCTTTGTAGGTTTGATCCAGTCCTCATCACGTGTAGTGATCTTATAAACCTGATCAATATCTTCCTCCCCCTCATAATCTTGGACCGGTTCAGTATATCGCACAACTTCATTTGGATCCAATGGAACAATGACTCAGAGCTCTTTTCTTTCAAACTTCATTCTACACTTTTTGAGAATTGCATCCATATCAAAGGCCCAATAAATGCCAAATAGCGCAGGGTAAGGGTTATTATCATCGACTACTATTATCACTTCAAAATCAAATAGGGTGCTTGTTACACAGTAATTTGTCACCGTTTATCACCGTCCCTGTTTCCCCTCTCCCGTACATTGGAGGACTCATTCTGGGAATTGTGAGAAGTGACATAACCTGAAACCACTTGCATTATATTCCTCTAAGTGTGAGCTTCATATGCCCTGAAGACATCTCCTGCAGTATAAAAACAACCCTTTTTGCATTAGCGCGGGTCCGCCGTGTACTTCCCGTGCCAATGGGGGAAATCCTCTAAAGAGGACGCGCCAGTTGGCGCTCTGTCTCAGAGTCGCACTCGCGCCAACCCAGTTGGGTAAATTTTTTAATGAACAAACTTCCGAAGGTTCTCCTTAACCCATTCACCAACTGAATCCATGTTGAGTTAGGATGGTTTGGCTTCGAAACTCCATAGAAGGGAAGTGGTTTGCTACCTTTCATGGAAGCTTCTAAGTGATAAAGCCAATCCCATGGAAATTGTGATTGATCCTATCTCATTCCCCTCTATCTATAAAAGCTTGTTCTTTTGCCTTGAGCAAGCTAGTTCCAGCATAGTGCTAGTGATAGGGAGAATTCCAGGAGTTCAAGAGATTGAAGTTGCAAGAGCCTTCTTTGCATCCATAAGGCCAAATCTAAGTGAGGAGATTCTTGTCACCAAGGAGAGAGTGGATTGTTTCCCATCCCAACAAGCGTTGCAAGACTTGTGTAGCTGATCACCCAGCCAAAGGAGGATTTGATGTCAGAACTATGGTTGTATTCTTCTTTGTTGTTTATCAATAATAGATGACTATCATTATGGTTCCACTCTCATTGTCCTTTGTAATGATTGATGTTGAGTTATATCTTTTCTGACTGATATATAATTGCATCTATTGGATTTTATGCTTGTATTTGTGTTGTTCTTTACATGTGCAGGTGTCCAATCACGAAGATTGTGGGGATCGTGACCGGCCGAAGCAAAGGAACGAGAGCGACGTCTCTTCTACGAATATTAGCGTTGGAATCCAAGTATGTTCTCATCATCCACCTTTAATTTGCAATTAGGAACTTGCGTGATAGCATTGTTTGATTGTTGCTAGACCCGGTCTGGGCTAGTACGGATCACCTCTGTCCACAGAGGGGATTTACCTCCACAACAATTTGGCGACTCCGCTGGGGAGTTAGCTTGTTGTTTGATTTGTAAGTTTTAGAGGGAGCCTCAAGTACGACCAGATAGCCTTCGAAATGCTATTGCTTTGCATTAGTGAAGTAGATCAACGCCACTTCAATCAATGTCCGGTTTGGTTTACGGACTAAACAACTTGGAGTTGTCTTGTCTCTTTGGTTTTCTCTTGTTTGGATTGCTTAAATAGCTTTCTGGGTTGGATTTCTTGCTGTCTCTTGCTTCCTGGTATGCCTGGATACTGTTAACCAACCCTTGGACTGCGTGTTTTTATTTTTGACCTAGCAAGCTTGATTAGCGCACCTTTTTGCCTGACAGTCATGCCAGTTGGTGCATGTTGCTCAAAGACAACCCACGCCAATCCCTTAAAAGCGCGAGTTACAGCCTGCCAGTCGCGCCAGGCCTGTCAACTTTTCCAGTTTGCTTGTTTGCAAGCCTTCTAAGCTTGGATTTGTATCTTGTCACGTCTTTTTCAATTACTATAGTGTGTTTGATCCTTGTTTGACTGGTTTTCGACCTCCATCCTTTGGGTGTTTGCCTCTTTCCATCGATTTCACATTTCGGCCCTAGGCCATCTAGTGGCTTTGTGCATCGAGCCTTTCGTAGGAGTCTTGGGTTCTTTGATCGTCCAGTCGACTTTGTGATTACTCTTTTGCACTTGCTCAGTGGTTGTCAAAGCTTTTTATTGTTATTCGAGCGATTTGCTCCTTTTCCGCTTGGATTTCGCTTGGCTTCGTTTGGGCTTAGATCACATAGCTCATAGAGGTCTTTGTGTTTTCCTTTTGGTTTGAAGAACTGCCTTATTGTTTTGGGGACTTGATTGCGTTCTCATTGAGTGAAGTTTGTTTCTTTTACTCGGTGTTATTATCTCTTAAAATTTGTTCAGTGCACTTTGCCATTGAAAAGAAAACGAACAATCTCTTTTGCGTTGTATTAGTTAATGGAAATTAGAGCTTTTCATTGATTAGTGACCTTAAAGAAAATTTCCATTTATCGCCATTAGCTGCATTAGAATGGTTGTTGATTGTTTTATGGTCATTTTGTTTGAATGAAAGTTCTCAACTCTCTCGTAGTTAGTGTTCATCGAACGAAATGATACTTTTTGGCATATAGCTTGCATTTAGGGAATTGTGAGAGATTACATACGGTAGGAGCTGGAAATCGAAACCTAATCAAAGATCAACCGTAAAATGAACTGAATAAAATTAATAACGCATTGGAACTTAACGCAAACATCTAGAGGTCTAGGCTAGAGATGTGCTCTGACGTCATTAAACCTAGTCACTTTTGTTTCACTTAAGGATGGGTGATTCCTCCTTCCATGATGCAACAAGTGGTCTAGCACGGACTTGAGCTCCCACATACCATCGAGTATATGGGGAGACCCCACTAGGTTATCATCCTTTATCCACAGGAAGCCGTGTCTGCCGCCTTAAAAGCCGTAACGCACCGAACACAACATTCAGGAAGATTGACTGCCGTACGGAAAGTCCTTGGTTTTCATATGATTGCCAAGGTGTATATGCAGTTTTATGGGTTGTCTGGTAAACCCTTTGCCTAGTTTCTCCAGAGTAGTCACTTCTGATCCTTTTCAGACTCCTTAAAAGAAAAGGCTCACTTTAGCACTTGTCACTTCAGGCTCACAAAACATTCGAAGGCGACTAGAGTCACCTTTTTGTCCTTTTCTCGACTCTTAAAACATGAAAACGTCAAGTTCAGTTCCTTTGTCTTAAAATTTATTCGGTCACGTTCACATTTATCTGGATAGATCTTGTTTGCGTTAGCTTGAGTAGGCTTCTTTTTGTTCTCGATGGCAACTTTTCCGGGGTTCACCAACTTGGGGATCCCCTCTGACGGGAACCCTGGTCATTTCGCTCCTTTTGGAAATGTTGGTGCTCCTTATATGGCAACGTTGTCCCTCCCAGGGTTAACTGTTGTGTTGCCGGTTTGGTTGTTCTCAACCTCTTTGGTCCCTGTCGTCTCACCGTCTAGTCAATCCGTCCCTCCACCTGAACAACATCATGTTTATTCTAAGGTGGATCTCTCCCCTTCTACGCCCACTTCTACGTCCTCATCTTCTACTTCGCCTGGTGAAAGTCTAGATTCGAGTAAGCAGGTGGCTAAGAAGAAGAAGAAGAAGACGAAGAAGAAGAAGGCTCCTAAGGGATAGGTTACAAGTGTAGCTACCCCCTCAATTACACCTGAAGTCGGGCCCCCTTCCGCTCCTCCGCGGAAGGTCAAGTTTCCTTGTCGATTATGCAAGGAGGACCATCTTCTTCATGATTGTCCAGGCATTCCCAGGGTACTAGAAGTATGGTCTCGCGATCTGGCCCGCCTCTCATCGTCCTCTGAAGCTCACGGTGATGCTACCTTATCAGTCGGGAATGGTAAGGGAAAAGGGAAGATTCGAATCCCCTGTAGACTTTGTGAAGGCAATCATCCCCTTCACCTTTGTCCACTCATGGATAAAGCCTCCGTTGTCTTGGAAAGTCTTACAGCTCCTTCACCCCAACTTCCCGTTGGTTATCAACGTCTCTCTATAGCCGCAGATCATTCCCCTACTGACAAAGAGATTGATTCATATTCTTCTCTTGTCCAGCCTCCTCTTCTCGAACTTGGCTGTGCCCAGCCTGTTCCAGACCAACCATTGGTCGGAAAGAGTGTCGACTCGAGTTCACCACCCATCGATCACTCTATTTCGGAAGAGCATCACTCCTGTGTTCTTCTCGTCTCCTCAGATTCTCCTGAGTCCGGAAATGACTCTCCTATCCCAGCTGCTCCCGAGAGTCCTGCTTCAGTTCCTTTATAGCAGGGGGTCAATCATATGATTCCCCAACCAAGTAGTTCAGTTGTTTGCTTTGACTAGATTTTTTTGACTACCTCCCCCCTTCCATCCCATGTGCCTTTCTGGGTCACGGTACATGCCTATAATAAGGCGCTACCTAGCACTATGTTGGATGAGGGAGCATCAGTTAGTCTTATGCCTACCACTAATTGGCAAGCCTTGGGTTCCCCACAGCTTATGCCAGCCGCACCAAATATGACGGCTTTTGACGGAGGAACTAGTCGACCATTAGGGATCCTTCCACAGTTCCCTGTTACTTTGGGAGGCAAGACCGTCTATATGGACATATCGGTTACCCAAGGTGCTTTAGACTTTAGTCTTCTCCTTGGCCGTGACTGTGTTTATGCCATGGGGGCCCTGGTCTCTTCACTTTTCCGGGTGGTTTGCTTTCCACACGATGGAAGAATCGTGACGATAGATCAATTATTGTTCGTCCGTCCCCGGGTGCCTCCTGCGCAATTGTCATCCCCTCCTGGTTTTCATCCACCAGTTGCATCTGCCCCATCACATATCAACTACGTGTCCACCTATCCCGTCCCTGGATCCAGTGATGCCACCGTCGTGCATAGTTTCCTGGAGGCATTGGGCCCTGACTCTCAAGATGTTGGCCTTCCATCAGGAATGGAACTCTTGGGAGCCTCAACTTCCTATTCATTATGGTGAAGTTCCAATAGAGCACAGTTCCTTGTCTTGTGTCAAGCTCGTTAAAAAATGAAACAAAGTGTCCCGAGCATGGTTCTTGATCTTGTGTCAAGCTCGTTAAAAAATGAAACAATTCCCCCTTTCCAATCGCGTCTTTCAATTCAGATCTCGTAAAGCTTCATTCCATCCACTTTGTTGAATGCAATGAAGCTTGGGGGGCATGTACCTCATCCTGCGCCATTGCACTGGGGGCATGCGCATTTCCAACAAGCAGAGTCATTCCTGGTTCAAGCTTCTGTCTCAAGGATAGTTTTGATCTTGTGGCGACCTCGTTAGAAAACGAAACAATGTGTCCCGAGGATAGTTCTGATCTTGTGTCAACCTCGTTAAAAAATGAAACAAGGAGTCGAGCATAGTTCCTGATCTTGTGTCAAGCTCATTAAAAAATGAAACAAGGGATATGAGGATAGTTCTTTTACTATGTCAACCTCATTAAAAAATGAAACAACCCCTTTTCCCAATCGAGTCTTTGATTAAGATCTCGTAAAATCCAAGTCGAGTCTTTCCAAGATCTCGAAAGTGAACCTTCATTCCATCCACTGTGTTGAATGCAATGAAGCTTGGGGGGCATGTACCTTGTTTTGCATCATTATGCTGGGGGCATGCGAACTTATAACAAGCATAGTTTTTCGTTTCAAGCTTGTGTAAACATGAAACAAAATCCAAGAAAAGTTCTCCATGGTTCAAGCTTGTGTAAAAATGAACCCATACCCGATTTACATCTCGTGATTGCCATTTTTATCCGTTGAATTCTGCTAGATGAGCCTTGGTTGTTTCATTCCATTACCACCATCTCTTTAGCCGATCATATGCTTTCACTTGGTTGTTTTTCCTTTCCTGAGGAACCGCGGCGATGAGTGGTTTTCTTAGCCAGCCTCTTGACCATTACATGTTTTGAGTAGTTCCACCATTGTCGGAACCAGTTGCTACCCTTTATACCACTCGTTCCTCTAGGATGAGTCACCTTTAAGCTCTTTTCTGACTCGTAAAATATGAAAAGATTGCCGAGTATTTTCCCTTTTTGACTCGTTAAATAGAATAAAAATGGAGGTTTGCTTTCAGCTCTTTTCTGACCGTTTAAAGATGAAAAGATTACCGAGTTTTTCCTCTTGACTCGTTAAACGTAAATAAGAGGCAGTCGTCTTTAAACCCTTTTCCGACCGTGTAAAAATGAAAAGATCGTCAGACCTTTGTCGTTTCAGGTTCGTTAACGGTTACGAAGCGACGTGGTTTTGATTGTTTTTGTTGCTTTTTCAGGTCGAAATCACTACTCATGAAAAGTACTCCTCGATCGTAATGATCGGGCAGTTCTTTTAAGCATTGTTTTATACTTTTTCAGGCTCAAGAGACACAACTTTACGAAAAAGGACACCCCTGGAGTTTACTTTTCTGTTGTCTTTTCAAACTCTCTAAACATGAAAAGACACTGAGTTTTTCCTCTGTCAAGCTCGTTAAAACTTAATGACATCGGATTCTGTCGAAATGACGCCTTTCAAGCATATGCTATCCCCGTCAAGCTTGTTGATAAAAATAACCAGGGTACTCGCCAGCAATGGTGGGGAAAATGGAACCACAATTATTGTCGTGTCGGCAGTATGTCGCTCTTGAAAATGGCACTTGTCTGCTTTCGTGTCTAGGTGGGGACATCTCATCTCGCTTTTCACTTGCCTCCATGGGTTTTGGGTGAAACTGTTTGACCTCTCATCTACTCATTGCCTCGTCACCATGACATTTGATCCGTTGATGTCAAATACTGCCAAGTCCACTGTCGTGCCGCTGATATGTTCAAGAGAAGTTGACCTCTGCAGAATTACAACCTCCCTCTGATACCTCACACAATTCTGATTCACCACAACATTCTTCCTCTGTCTCATGTCAATGATGTGGGAAACACTATGGCCCACCTTTGATCAAGGTCACTTCCTGTCGACTTCAGCTCATTATCTAGGAAGCTGATCTAGAGACTCCCTTCCGGTGCCTTGGAGCCTGCATGCCTCAATGGTAGGTTCTTCATGTTCGACAAGAGGTTTTCATCACTGGCCTCCGATCGAATGATTCTACGGGTGTTCGACGCCAGCTCACTCATTCACACACCGTAGATTGTACCTATAGTACCTTGAGGGCCATTGTCATTATTGGTGGTACCTCTCGCGTCTGTTAACAGTTTTCACTATTGGCTGGTAATCAGACGATGTTCATGCATGTTCGACTCCAACTCATGTATTCGCATGCCTGAACTTGTACTCTGTTTGGGTCGAGATGGAGCGCAAGACCCTGGATTTTGTTTGTTGGAATCCAGGCTGCGATTTGTGGCTTATTATGATCATTACATGACTCATTCACTGGATGGCTGTGACCATGCCTGAGTCTATTTATCGATCCTCACTGGATGGCTGTGCCCATACCTTGGATCTAGATTCTTGTGTGCTCTGTTATGGATGGCTGTGCCCATACCACATATATCATGTACTTGAGATATCAGTTGTACTTCTTTATGCAGGTTCTCCGGCGGCAGTGTTTTCAGTTAACGCATGTTCTTGTAAAAGAATTTCACCCCTCTCTCTCCCTCGGGCCTCATGCTTTAGGGGGCATCTGTTACACAGTAATTTGTCATTGTTTATCACTGTCCCTATTTCCCCTCTCCCGTACATTGGAGGACTCATTCCGGGACTTGTGAGAAGTGACATAACCTGAAACCACTTGCATTATATTCCTCTAAGTGTGAGCTTCATATGCCCTGAAGACATCTCCTGCAGTATAAAAACAACCCTTTTTGCATTAGCGCGGGTCCGCCGTGTACTTCCCGCGCCAATGGGGGAAATCCTCTAAAGAGGGTGCGCCAGTTGGTGCTCTGTCTCAAAGTCGCACTCGCGCCAATCCAGTTGGGTAAAGTTTTTAACGAACAAACTTCCGAAGGTTCTCCTTAACCCATTCACCAACAGAATCCATGTTGAGTTAGGATGGTTTGGCTTCGAATCTCCATAGAAGGGAAGTGGTTTGCCACCTTTCATGGAAGCTTCTAAGTGATAAATCCAATCCCATGGAAATTGTGATTGATCCTATCTCCTTCCCCTCTATCTATAAAAGCTTGTTCTTTTGCCTTGAGCAAGCTAGTTCCAGCATAGTGCTAGTGATAGGGAGAATTCCAGGAGTTCAAGAGATTGAAGTTGCAAGAGCCTTCTTTGCATCCATAAGGCCAAATCTAAGTAAGGAGATTCTTATCACCAAGGAGAGAGGGGCTTGTTTCCCATCCCAACAAGATTTGCAAGACTTGTGTAGCTGATCACCCAGCCAAAGGAGGATTTGACGTCAGAACTATCGTTGTATTCTTCTTTGTTGTTTATCAATAATAGATTACTATCATTAGGGTTCCACTCTCATTGTCCTTTGTAATGATTGATGTTGAGTTATATCTTTTCTGACTGATAAATAATTGCATCTATTGGATTTTATGCTTGTATTTGCATTGTTCTTTGCATGTACAGGTGTCCAATCACGGAGCTCGTGGGGATCGTGACCGACGAAGAAAAGGAACGAGAGCGACGTCTCTTCTACGAATATTAGCATTGGAATCCAAGTAGGTTCTCATCATCCACCTTTAATTTGCAATTAGGAACTTGCGTGATAGCATTGTTTGATTATTGCTAGACCCGGTCTGGGCTAGTAGGAATCGCCTCTGTCCGCAGAGGGGATTTACCTCCATAACAGTGTTTTCTCCTTCAATATCTACAGTGACCCCTTACAGGCACCCCATAGGAATGATATTTTGTTGGTTTTCCATACATAGATTGATAGGAGACCATTGCAGTGCAAGCCTCCCCATTCTTTCCCACTTTTTCTTTGGCAAAAAATTTGCATCAAATCCTAGATCGAGAATTACCTGGTCCATCTCATACTCCCCAATTTGCGCAGTTTGTCTCATCTCCAAACTTGTTCACTTATTTATTTTTCCCACTTTGCGTAATGTGTGCTATTCTGGAGGGGTTTTAATCTTACATGTACAATTACCAATCAGCTCCTATAGCCCTTCTACCGCCCTTCTATCCTATAGTAGCTTCATACAAGTCTTAAAAAACATTGCTAACAATGAAGGGTATACATCTTGTGCACTATTGTTCCCTCCAAGATTCTCTAGACTTCTTGAGGTAGAATATTTTTCGAATCTATTTTTAGCTTCGATAAAATTTTCCTTGGTGTAGCTTAGTTCAACACAACTTCATTCTTAGTAGCCTTGTGTACCCATCCTTTAACTTCTAGCTTCTTTCCCTTATCTTCTCCTGTGACTATATCGCTTCATGTCATGATATTGACGCTAGGCTCCTCTTCATGAGGCTTTGCTTTCATTATTTGGATATTTTGTGTAGGTGTTTGAGCTTTCTTTTCTCACATATTTTCTATAGATACTAGGCAATATTCTATGATGTGGTCAAACTGTGGGCAATACTAATAGGAGGGGGGCATCGAATTATGACTGTCACACACAAAATGGTCTACCTCTCGACAATTGTAACAAATAACCTATTTGAAACCCCTTCCATCTCCTCCTCCTCACCCTCTTCCTCGACCTTGGAATCCTCCACATTTTGTACCCGCACCTTGATCCTGAGGCTAATTTTCTACCTACAACCTATATGTAGGGGTCCGCTCCATCATTAGTTCATAGCTTTGGTAGTTGTGCTCATCATGCCCAATCGATTTGCAGAAAGTGAAAAACATGTGCTTTGGAGTTTGAGTTTTTTTTACAGGAGATGAAAGTTACAAGTTCTGTGCTTCCTAAAGATTTCATAGATAACGCACCATAAGGCTACTCCTGTGCTTGGCCCGTTGTGTTTTCTGGCTTCAGGGGACAGGAGTGATGGGCCTCTAAATTAAACATAAATTAAGGCCCGTGCCTCTAAATTAAACATAAATTAAGGCCTATGACCATCCTTTAGCACATTAAACCTCTCCTTTTTCATTAGATAATGTATCTTTAACTTTAATATATTCATTAAAAATGTTTGTGAATAATTGCATATTTGTGGCTAATATTATTTATTATTATGGAATATTATGATAATATTGGGAAAGTTATGAAGATTTGGAGGAGGAGATAATTTAGGGACTTGCTTCCTACTACATGAGGATCACTATTAAATAATAAATCAACAAGATATTATGGAATTATGGCATAGAATGTGGAATTCCAATGATTGAGAAAATCTAGGAATGTGTTCCCTGCCATTTAATGCAGATTTCTAGCATTAGGACCCAGATCCACTAATCAAGAGATTTTGGTGGGGAAATCTTCCTCTATTCATGGGGAACGATTCCTAATCATTTTTTATAAGTACCAAGTCAAATTTTCCTCTAGAGATAATTTCATTAATGTTCTTGTGGAGAGAACTCATATTTCTGCAACTCCATTGTATTTTCTTACATGGATGTAATTGTATTGATGAAAATATTGAATAATGGTGTCATGTTCAGTTTCTAAATATTGTTATCCTCCATAGGTCTCTAATTTTCCTTGGGCTTGGCCATCCTAGGAGCCTCAGATCCCTTTTGTATCATTTTCTTTCCTTCTTTTCACTTCTTATTCATAAGCATCTCTTGTTTTTATTTCTTTCCATTTTTGCATTTAGCATTAATGATTTCTTGTTGTAGGATTGGGTTAAATGGTTGATGTAAGTTCTTTTGAAGGATCACAAGCATCATTTCATCCTTTGAAAATATTTGGAAGGTCATAGTAATCATTAAGCTACTTGGATTAACTTTCTTATTCCCAAATCTAGATTTCTGGAAATCCTTTGTGGCAAAGAACAACAAATTTCTGCTATTTTTTGGAGCATGCAAATGAGCTTCAATCAAGTTGGTTCCACTCGCATTAGATCAAAAAAACATTCTAGTTCATAACAAACATTACCCCATTGCATTTTCACTTGATTATGTTAGGTATTTTATAGATTTACTAGCTCAATAGTTCTCAAATTTCTAGATTTTCAATTAGTAATTTTCTGCTATTTTTAGCATGGATTAACAGAGGTCTTTTTGAGTGATTTCACTTGGAATGGGGACTTAAAACATCCTAGTCAATAAAAAAAATTGTCCCATCCAATTTGGATTTGATTTTCTTGGTCATTCTATGAATTATAATTTCATATAGTAAATTTGTAACATCTTGTAGTAAAACAAGGGATCCTGTAGGAGAACTAGGAGATCCTATAGGAGAACTAGTACATCCTATAGAAAATCCTATAGTGGCCTATTTTGAGCCCAAATTGAGAAGAATTATGATTGAAGTTGGGATTAGGCCCCTACTTGACCTCCAAGCCATCAAAATCATTGTACCCCTCTTCCTCCACACCTGTCTCCCCTGCCAAAGATCAAGGAAAGATTAGCATTTGCATTTATAAAGCAAAAACATTAAAAAAATGAGTTCTTTTACATTTACACATGCACACAGAAGTTAGTACTCTCTAGATCATATTTCATGCTTATACTATTTAAAACATCACATGTGACAAATAGGGTTAAAATAGGGTTCTTTTGTAAGAAAAGTGTGTTAATAAGTAGATAGAGGATTTCATGTTACTTTACAAACATTCTTAAATTTAGTCTTTCATTCCTACAAATAGGTAGCATTTCTTTTCTCTCATGACAGCAAAGGAAGGACACATTGTATGTTGCATATATAGTGTCGATACCTCTTAAGTTTGTACAAACCTCGAGTTCATAATTAAAAGTTGGTAGCCTTGGGAGTTGCAGCATTCTTGCCGCAATACCGAGGCTCGTCACTTTTTGGCGCCAAATCCAGGGAAGTGTCAAAGTATGAATTGTTTTATTCCCTAGTTGATTCATTTGTTTTTATTTTTTGCCAAAACAAAAAAAATAATTGCATTAGGCATATTTCATTTCAAAAATAGAAAAGTTCATTGCATTAGTGTTTTCATTCAATCATATAAACAAAAAAAAATCTTCAACACCAACCCACTCCCCCATTTGATCACGTTGTGCAGTAAGAGCCACATCATCATTCACTTTTGCAGGTAGAAGAAGAAGATGGAAAAGAATGTAGAAGAAATGGATGGAGATGATGATAATGAGGAACATCCTCTCGGATTTCCCATTCAAGATAATGATGGTAGTGTTCACATGAAGAATATCCCTCCATCTTTTCTTCCAAAGTTTCATCGTCTAAGGTTAGAGGATCTGGAAAGATTTCTCTTTGAATTTGAAATTGATTGTAGATCTTATGGTTACTTATTAAAAACTCAAAAACTAAGATTGTTTCCAGAAACATTGGAGGATAGAGCTCTTAAATGGTTCATGATTTTAGGGACTAATTCAATAACATCATGGAATGATATGCAAAATATATTTCTATAAAAACCCTACATCATTTAGGATCCGACACATGAAAAACCCTCTTACTTAGAACAATTAGGGATGAATGGATTAATCTCCTTGATCTCATGAATAGAGGTGATCTATACCAATTACCATTTGAAGAAATTTGTGAAACATGCAAACACATATCAAGAGGAAAGGCATGAATAGGTAAGTCAGCATAAAGATCAGTAAGTCAAGCTAAACTTTGAAATTTGTTTGATGATTTTAAAACAGAAATTCTTAGCAATCTAACCAAACAAGTAGAAATGTTAAGAATACAAGATGACGAAAAAGAAGATGTTGATATTTGTGTTTTCCATGCAAAATCACATAATGTTAAATATTGTCCATCATTACCAAGGTTGAAGTAAGTTTACCAAGAGGACAATGGAGAAATTCAAGTGCCAATGCAACTATGTTATGTAGCTCCAAGAGGACCATGGCAGCCTAGTCAACCTAGTATGATGCAAGAGCCTAATTCACAATTTCAGGGTTATGCATATCCACCTCAAAGTAATTGGAACACACCCTTTCCTTGGAAACGTTAACCATCTCAACCCCAAAACCAATCTTGGAAACAAGGTTGGCAAGGAACTTATGGGAGCCACCAACAATATCCTCAGTATTTTCGTCAATATCCTCCATACCCAACTCCATTTTATCCCTACCATCCATCTCCACCACAAGCACAACCCTAGCCACATCCATATCAAATATCCACTCCCACTCAACTACTTGTACCATCATTATCAAACCCGCACATTGAAGTAGCTCAACCCACTTCCAATGTTGAGGTACAACATTTCCAAACATCTCCTCTTGAGATCAATGTTATTCACCATAGCTGAGGAAGAGCATTGCAGAAAATAGATTATCTTGATATCATTGAAGGACCACATCTAGAAGAAGAAGATTCAAATGAGAAGACCACATAATCACGAGCTACACTTGATGAAGAGAAGACATCAAAATCAGAGATCGAGAGAGCTCCCTCATGGTTACCATCAAATCCTCCATGTATTCAAGAGAAAAATCTTAAAAAAGAGGAAGATTTGAACGTAATGGTAGAAGAAGACATGAAGAATGATTGAGATAAGCAAGAAAACTAAGGAAATCAAAGTTATATTGAGGTTTGGTTCTAGAAAATCAAAAAGATGGAGCATCACTCTCTTCATCAACTATGCTAAATGATCCTTTCAAAGTCAAACCATTTGGTCTCTGAAATACAGGTACATGTCAAAGCATACATTTCAAGCCTACAAAACATTTTGTTTGCCATCTTTATGTGCACATGGATCCATTGGATGTATTATTATACTTGAAAGTGATTTTTTTTTTCAAGTAGTGTAGGGTAGAAAAAAAAAAAAAAAAAAAAAAGAGAAAAAAAAAATCTCAGGTGAAAACCTCCTTTGAGGCACCTCAGATTGGCTGATTGATTGAAAACCTCCATAAGATGGTCAATGGGTTGGGAAAAAATAAAAAGAGAAAAGAGAAAAAAGAAAAGGTCCTAGGTGAAAACTTCCTTTGAGGTGCCAAAGTAGACCTACTAGTTGAAAACCTCATTGAGATGTCTAGTAGGCCTAGAAAAAAAAAATCCTTGCTCCATGTATCTCTTTAATGAATGTAGGTGGTCTCCAACATCTACAAGGAACAAAAACAAGTTTCCACCAAAGAAAGAAAAAAATAGGTCAAACCTAGTCAAAAGAAGTCAAAATTTTGAATTTCTCCTACTTTTTCTCAAATGCTCCAACAAGGCCAAGGCCATGCCAATCCATCAACCTTATCTATTTCCACCATCCACCCATCATTCTCAAGCTTTTCCAATTCAATTTTCTTGTTGTACTAAAAAACTATAGGAAGGCTCTATTTTAGTATAGGAAAACAAAATACATAAAGCAAAAAATTGTTTTTTCCATAACTTAAAAACCATGCATCCATTTTCCAATAGTTTTTAGGGGGGATGCATATGGATGATGGTAACATGCTCAAGTAATTTCATCAAATTCAAGTGCACAATTTTCAAGAAACCAGCCTCCATCACCTATAGCCATTTTTACATTTTCTCGATATCTGTTCATCCGTTTAAAAAATTGTTTCATGGGGAGAGGCATGTGGATGATGGTAACATTCCCAAGAAATTTTAGAAAATTCTAGTGCACGGTTTCCAAGAAATCGACCTCCATCACCTTCAGCCAGTTTTACTTTTTCTCGAGATCCATGCATCCATTGACCAATTTTTTTATGGGGAGCTGCATAATGATGATGTCAACATGCTCAAAGAGTTTTAGGTTAATCCATTCTACTGTTTGAGAGATATGGAAAAAACAAGTCTGCTACAAGAGGTTGTCGTGAATTACTACAATAGTTCCTGTAGTACTATAGGAAGCTCCAAAAATCTACAAGAAAGGTAGTCTGATGGAAATATTATGATCTAAGCCTATTTTTGGATAGGAAAAAATGACATTAACTTAACCACATCTCAGCCAACACCCATCATGACCATGTCACTCTATGGCCACACCTTGCACTTATTCCAATACCTATTTACCCTCCAATAGAGAAAGGATGCAAACATTAAAAAAAAGGGTAGCTACAACAGCCTATTTGAAAGTGGAAGCAGGCTCTAGGCCTAACCTTCAACACCATGATTGAAAGAGGAGAAGCATAACTACAGGCATAATGAAACTCCATAGCTCAGCAGCAACAAAGGAAGCCATCACCTGCACATCAATAAGAAGACAACCCATGAGCAAAATAAGATCAACAAAAAAGAAAAAGGCAGTCAATAATATGTACCTGAGTCATGAGAAGCACAACAAAATCAACTCAGCAACATCATGCATGTCTCTCCAACAACCATCAAGTAGGTATAGGTATGCAATATTATTGACCTCTTCTCTTGAGGATATTATAGTTAGAAATTTGTTGTCAATGCATGAGAGATGAGGTTTTATAGCTAAGGACGAGTCAACAGTCTCAGCCGCCTTCAACTAGTTAATTGTCGCTCACTTGTTCACTCATGCAATGTTAAAAAGTCAAATTATGAAGGGTGATGATTTCAAGGAATAAGGACAGTGGTTAAAAGAAGAAATTTTTGCAGAGGCCAAGTCACCACAATGCTCCAAGCCCTCCATCCACATCATATTCATTATCTATCCATCATTCGTCCATCCCATTTTATAATTTCAAGAACAAACTCTATCTCACCTTGAAAAATTATTGAAAAAGAAAACAGAGCATCCTCTCCATTTTCACAAACCTACATCATTTCTCATCATTCCCATACAATTAGAAGACTATGAAGGAAGAAGGAATGACTACTACAGGAAGGCTGAATGTTGTTACAAGAAGGAAGAAGGAAAAAATTGTGCTAAAACCAAAAATGATAGTGCCTAAGAGAGATCTAATCAAAATAGAGAACTCCAAGGCCATTAGGCAATCATCTAGGCCACAAGACAGAAGAAGAAGGCAACAAAAGGAAATGAGGCATCCACCATCAAAACAATACTAAAACTGCAGTGATGAAAAGAGACTTTCCAAAAGGTCTCTAATCTCTTTCTAGATTTTGTCGAAGGCATAAAATATGTTATAGGGATGAGAGAAAGGCATGGGAGTCAAGTTGATGGTCTGTCCTAGGCTCAGACTATCATTTATGCTCAAAAATGGTTTCCTGTAGTTTTAACAGGGTTTCCTATAGGTTTCTTGTAGTTTTGACAAGAATTACTACAGGATGTCGTAGTTCTCATGTAAAGGAATTTTGAAGGCTTTAGAGGTATCCAAATGGTGGAACAAGGTAGTAGAAGGTTGATAAGGATGTGTAAGACCTTGCCAAACTAAAAAATATTCAAGAACCAATATTGAATAAGGGGAAGAAAACAAGCTAATGGTCTCATGAAACAATGATTTTTCTATGCACAAATAGATTTTTGGGCTTGTCCTTGCAGAAATTACAACCAAGATTCTTAAGAGAAAAGACTGAGGGGTGCACAAGAGAGAGGCCACTAGGTCTATGAATGAGGCACAATGAGGTCACTAAGTTGCTCAGAGGATGAGCAACACTTTCAGCAGGGGGTATGATGGGCCTCTAAATTAGACATAAATTAAGGTCCATGGCTCTAAATTAAACATAAATTAAGGCCTATGACCATCCTTCAGGACATTAAAATCTCTTTTTTCATTAGATAATGTATTTTTAACTTTAATATATTCATTAGGAAGGTTTACGAATAATTTCATATTTGTGCCTAATATTATTTATTTTTGTGGAATATTATGACAATATTGGGAAAATTATGAAGATTTGGAAGACAGATAATTTAGAACTTTCTCCCTAATACAGGAGGATCACTATTAAATAATAAATCAACAAGATATTATGGAATTATGGTACAGAGTGTGGAACTCCAATGATTAAGAAAATCTAGGAATGTGTCCCCTGCCATTTAATGCAGATTCCTAGTATTGGGAACCAGATCCACTAATCAATGGATTTTGGTGGGGAAAACTTCCTCCATTCATGGGGAATGATTCCTAATCATTTGGTATAAGTACCAAGTTGATTTTTCCTCTATAGAGATTTTCATTAGTGTTCTTGTGGAGAGAACTCGTATTTTTGCAACTCCACTGTATTTTCTTGCAAGGATGTAATTGTATTTATGAAAATAATGAAGATTGGTGTCATGTTCAGCCTCTAAATCTTGTTCTCCTCCATCTGTCTCTAATTTTCCTTAGTCTTGGCCATCCCAGGAGCCTCAGATATTTTTTGTATCATTTTCTTTCCTTCTTTTCACTTCGTATTCGCATGCATCTCTTGTTTCTATTTCTTTCCATTTCTGTATTTAACATTAATGATTTCTTGTTGTAGGATTGGGTTAAATGGTTGATGTAAGTTCTTTTTTAGGATCACAAGCATAATTTCATCCTTTGAAAATATTTGGAAGGTTATAGTAATAATTGAGCTACTTGGATTAGCTTTCTTATTCCCAAATCTAGATTTCTGGAACTTCTTTTTGGCAAAGAACAATAAACTTCTACTATTTTTTAGAGCATGGTAATGAGCTTTAGCCAAGTTGGTTCCACTTGCATTATATAAAAAAATGAAAATAAATAAAAATAAAAATAAAATAAATTATATTTCATAACAAAAACTACCCCATTACATTTTCACTTGATTATGTTAAGCATTTTATATATTTACCAGCTCACTAGTTCTTGAATTTCTAGATTTCGACTAGTAATTTTATGCTATTTTTTAGCATGGTTTAACAGAGGTATTTTTGAGTGATTCCACTTGGAATGGGGACCCAAGACATCATAGTCAATAAAAAATAAATTCCCATCTAATTTGGATTTTATTTTCTTGGTCATTCAATGAATTATAATTTCGTATAGTAAATCTGTAACATTCTATAGTAAAACATCGGATCATGTAGGAGAACAAGGAAATCCTATAGGAGAACTAGTAGATCCTATTGGAAATCCTGTAGCAGCCTGTTTTGAGCCCAAATTGATAAAAAACATCATTGAAGTTGGAATTAGGCCCCTACTTGACCTCCAAGCCATTAAAATCATTGTACACCTCTTCCTCTACCCCTCTCTCCCCCAGCAAAGATCAAGGAAAGATTAGAATTTACATTTATAAAGCAAAAAGATTAAAAAAAGAGCTCTTTTATGTTTACACATGTACACAATAGTTAGTACTCTCTAGATCATATTTCATGCTTAGATTAGTTAACATCACATATGACAAATAAGGTTAAAATAGGGTTCTTTTGCAAACAAAGTGTGTTAATAAGTATATAGAGGATTTCATGTTACTTTATAAGCATTTTTAAATTTAGTCTTCTGTTCCTGCAAATAGGAAACATTTCTTTTCTCTCATGACAACAAAGGAAGGAGACATTGTATGCTACACATATAGTGTTGATACCTCTTAAGTTTCTACAAACCCGGGTTGATAATTAAAAGTTGGTAGCCTTGGGAGTTGCAACATTCTTGCTGCAATACTGAGGCTCATCAAGGAACTCCCCCAATAAGATAATTCTGGTAGACTGGACAGTGGTCCTTATCATGACCATGACCCTTACATTTCAGGGATCAAACCTATGCGTGCACCTCGGGTTGGACTTCCCTTCCCTTCTTAAGGCTCTGTAACACCATATGTAGGCTGGCTAGTTGTGGCTGAATCTATTGTACCCTCAGATTTGTATCCTACACAAGTGAAGCATCCAATCGCATGGAGATCTCCAAGGATTCAGCTTGCATTCCTATCTTCTATCATGACATTAGAAATCTCAAATGAGGTAGGAGCGAAGCAATGTGCTAGTATCTATGTTTATCATCTGTGATTCTCATCTTAGCCTTTTGAATTAGACACTTCAGTCTTTAATCAAAGTCCCATGCAGATTCATTTACCCCCTATTATATCTCATTGAATTTTATTACTAGTTGGGCTTGTGACTTGGGTTTCTTAAATTCCTTATTCAGTGCTTGTTGTGTTTCCAACATAGTCGCATTGGGTTTTCCTGAGCAAACCTTGATATACAAACTCAAGACTCTGTCTTGTAGTGTTGTGGCCAACTACTATTTATTCATGTCATTAGTGATTTTTTGTGCCTTCCATACAACATCTGCAATCAAGAAAAATTTCTCTGGGTATTTTATCCCGAGACACTTAAATACATGCATCTTCATCGTGTTTTCCATGTTGAATGATAGAGGTGGAAGTGGAGGTGTAGGTTTGTGGTGTGGAGGTGGAGGTGGAGGTGTAGTCTTGTGGGGTGGAGGTGGAGGTGGAGGGGCAGTGGATGGATGAGGTATCCTTGTGATACCTTGGCTTATGATCTGCAGTGAACTTCATAGTGTCTTCATAATACTACCTTTGTCGTCATTATCGAACGATCCCAACAACGAACTATATTCAGATCCAGAATCTAGGTTCCTTCTGGATTCTCTTATGCTTTGCATAGCCCCAAACATCAATTTAAAGGAATAACCGATTTTTCACACAATAACATCTTAATCCAGGTCTTTATGGATTTCATGTACTTACCTCTTGGTCCATTGAAAACCTGCACTCTACTTCACTATAACTAGTGGATGTATCGATCGTGAATTCAATAATGAATCCTCCCAGAATACTATCGATTCAATGGTCAATAGCCCATATGATTTTGTTTTCTGAAGCCTCCAAGCACTTCACTAGTTCTGGGGTCCACATTATAGGGTTGTCAAGCTTCGGCGTACCCTAAATATCCGCTAATTTGGATAGTCACTCATGCAATTCGTAGGGGAAAGAGCCAAATAATATCTTGTGCTTGTTTGTGAATAGCTATTTATTCAGCCACTCTTCCTTCGATAGACGTGGATTCATGTTTTCCTGAGATGGAAACGCGTGCAATTTCTGACATACACACTTTAAATTTCTTTCTTACTGGGGAACCACTTATCGCACATTACTAAGATAGATATTGGTCCCAAAAACAGAACCATTTGTTGGCTTGATGGGCCCTAATCGAGGTTCAAAACTCTGTTGCACCAACCAACAAAAACCTAAAATGCTAGCCCCTTCGGCAACAACCCGCGTAGCACAGGTTGCTGGCCCACCCGAAGTAGTATTGGGGGATGATAGAACTAGGCTTCTACATCCATAGGTCAGTGTGATGGGTTCCTGTAGCTTCTAGGGCTTAGTTTTGTCTTCACGAACCCTAACCCTTCCGAAACAGATAATTGCAGTAATTCACAGAAACTATACCTTTGTGAAGGCCTTCGAACATTCATAACATCTATAAATTATAATGATCTACTACTTTCACGCATTAGATAATAATTCATTCGTATAACTTCAGATATAGAGTGAAAATACAAAACTCCAGAAGTAAATATAGATACACATATGCACAATTTATGGATCAAAATTGTCTTTATTAGATGTATTCTTTCAAGTACAAAATCTTCTTCCCTATGCCCTAGCTATAGGGGAAAACACACTCATCCTACAAACTTACCAAGGTCTTCGCACAGTCAACTACAGGAGCCTTCCGATTCGCCTAAGTACAGGAAGCATAGTTTCCTTCTTTAGTTTACTCGCCCATAAAATGACCTTTTATTAATGAGTTGCTTTTAGACCCGTTATGACTCTTCTATATGTAGCCTTTGTTTTTACAATACCATGGTCTATGGACCATGGGCGGGTCACAAAACTTCCTATATTCTAGCAACCTAAGGGACTAAATCCCCTTTGACTCTTAATACCTTCATGCTCCACGTCCTCAAAACATGGAGACTTTACAATTGTACAAAAAGTAAATGCAAAAATTTGACCCCAAGGAACCCTATCCCAAAATTCCACATAGCACCCAACCATATATTGGGTTGAATCAAATTGCTCTTTCAACCAGCTACCCCTGCACCATATTCCAAGCATGAATGTGAGATATCATGGGATAAACCAAGACAAAACCAACTAGGGATTTCAATGGCCAAACCACCTCAACCCTCAACCACAGTGATCTCATGTATATGGTCTAGAATCACTAACATCAACTAGATTGGTCTCTACCCAAGTTTTCTAGGGCTCCAGGAACTAGTAACTCAACCCACAGCTAAATCCGGGCTCCTAAGAATTTGTTCCACCCATGACTCTAGGGAATAATAACTCAACCCACAAGGCTCAAGAATGTTTGTCCCAACCTATAGTTTCTAGGAACTAGTAACTCAACCCAAGCTATTCCAAGGCTTCTAGAGCATTTGTTCCAACCCACACCCATAGGCAACCTGAGAACCAATCATAGAAATAAGTGGAAAACTTGTAACTCCATGCCTATCTAGGAACTTGCAAAGAAAGGTTGAAACCACTACCAATCCAAGAAAATATCGATTCTAATGAAGACACATAACCAAGAAATCACATGCATATACTAAGCATCCAAAAATGAAAAAGGAGATCATAAATGAAACTTGTTACTTGCAATGAAATCTAGTTGTATTCGTTGATCCAAAAAATCTTCTTCTACGTCCTTTCTTTCCTTTCTTTCTTTCTCCAATCCAAGTGAATGCTAGAATATACCAAGCATGCTTCAAGGATTCTCTTTGTGCAAGAGTATGAGAGAATGAGAGTGTGAAAGGAGAAAACCAAAGTCGAACTGAAAAGATTTGTGAATTGTTTATCTGACGACCTTTTATCATTGATGCCTCTATTTTCTTCATTTTCCTTCATTTCCTCTAACTTCCCTTACATGCAAATTTGTGTCTCTTCACCTTCCTTTTATCCTATTTTCATTTATTTTCATAATTAAATTCCAATTATTGCCTCTTTTCCTTTACCAATGCTTTTTCCAATTTCCATAGCCATTAATTAATCCACAAGTGATGCCTACTATGATGTTTAGCAACCTTTCATCTTTGAATATGTGTCCCATGACCTTGGCCTTATTTTATTTACATGGAAAATCAAACAGGGGTTTTTATAGAAGTGGATATAGTATGGAATATTATGAAACATGGTCCACATGGTGTTGAGGGTTGGATCCTTCAGTAAGGGAGTCATAGCTTCTTTCTAGTGGTAGTTGGTAAACTTGTTGAGGGAGCAGGAGCTTATTTCTAGTAGGAGTCGGTAAACTTCATCAAGAAGTTGTATCGCCCTTCCAATGGGTGTTATAGCCTCCAATAGGTAGTAGTGTTCATGCTAGTAAGAGTGTACATTAGTATAAAATTGTAAGAAAAAATTCTTTATAATAAAAGAAGAATACAAAGGTGATAATAGCAGTGGTTTTCTCCCACATTGGGTTTCCACCTAAGAATATCAATGTCATTATGTGTTGATTATGTGTTCTAATTTAACTGATCATCATCAATGCATAATGAATGGCTAATCAAATAATGACACATTGGTTAATTTAAATCATTGATGGAAATTGTGAAATAATTGGTAGTATGGATATATGTGGATCTCATTAACCAAAAGATCGTACATGCATGATTTATTTGAATAATAGTAACATAAAAGTTTCTGAATGTGAAATTGTAGAATAATTAAAATAAAATATTAATTCACTCCACCCCCCTAGTAATTTTCCTAACAATTGGTATCATAATAAGTATCTCCAGAAGAAGCTTAAACACTTGAGAGTTTATCAAGGACAATGGGAAAGAAGCACGAGAAGAAAGAAATATAGAGGAAGAGGTCAAGTCATGAAGGAAATTACAGTGATCTATTTGATGTAGTGGCAATATCAGAAATCATGGACCAAGGAAAAGCTATACTAAAGAAAGATAGAGATTTAGAAGCACCCTCCTTTTTGTTGATCAAGGATGCTGAAGATAGTGAAAATAGTGATCGGGAATTACAAGGTAATGATTCTTGTCTTAATTGTGGATGAAATGACCATTATACAAATTATTTCACATTTTCCTTCTCATATAGTGATGATGATAATAAATCAACTAATATTTCTCTCTTGGATAGAAATGAAAGTAATCATTCTTAATAGAAACCATATTAAAAAATAATGGTCCTAGAAGTAAAAATTAAAAGGCTCGCAGATGAGAATAGAGCTCATCAAAAGTTATTATGTTAGGTCACTATACTACTAGTGTATCCCCTTATTGTTATTGTTAGTATAGACCCCTTATTGTTATTAGTGCCCATGTAGTCCCCATACTGTTCCTAGTGCCCCATAGAAGCCCACTATTGTTATTATTTTTCCCTTGCATTATTATTGTTATGTAGGCTCTCATTATGTTGTGACCCCTTAGACTCCTATATATATAAAGGAGGTCTTGTCATTTGTATGATTCAATAATTGTTAATTTATGTGATGTAAAAGAGTTTTCCCCTTCGAAGAGGCTAATTTTAAAGTCATTGATCTATCTCTTTTTTTATTTGGTTACATAACATTTGGTTTCAGAGCTTTGTATTCTAGGGTTTTACTGCTGCAAATAGGTCATCATGGAATTTTCCCTATAACGTTTTGTCTACAAAAGTTCAGAAGTTGAAATTTGTACCACAAGGAGCCAAAATCCTAATGAACTTTGTGTAAACATTTCAGATCTTGGTTTACTATAATGTCAAAGATATGATCCAAATAAGTTAGGATTTTCTCATGCTCCATAATTTTGTCTCAAATAGGTGACCTTGGGAAAATCATCATATCTTCCTCTACGAACATCAGATTTAAATTTTGTAAAAATTAGCCAAAATTACATGGATTGTAGTATCCTTTGTATCATTTTAAGGGCCAAAAGTTGAAATAGTGACACGTGGAACTCTTTAAAAGTTCGCTTTACTAAACCAATCCATAATTAGGCCATCGAGGGAGATTAGACATAACCTTATCTTGAAGAATCCAATTTTTTTCTGACTTTTGGAATTGTAAATAAGACTCATAGGGCTACCATAGGACCGAATATAAGACTTTGGACATCCAAATTTATAGAGATACAATAGATTCAATATCGAGTTCCTACAAAGCAAGAAAAAGGTGTGTATTTTTTTTAAATTTGCATAAGTTTCGTTTGAAAAATCAGTTTGAAGTGATTGGACGGGTATAATGAAGCATAAATATCATTTTTTAATTCCCAAAATTACTTGAATCAAGAAAATGGAAAGACCTAGTAAGCAACCATAAAGCTCTACTATGATGCATGAAGAAGAGGGAAAAATGCAACATGATATATCAAAATTAAGAGACCAAGTGCAACAAATTTTTCTCTCGCAAAGAGTAACCAAAAATGAAATGGAAACTAAGATAGATGGTTTGAAGAATGGTTTAAAATCATACATGGAAGGTTTGAAGGATGGGTCAAAAGAAGAAATGGAATATTTGAATTATGGTTAAAAAGCAGACAAGGAAGGCTTGAAGGAAGGCTTGAAAAAGTTGCTACGTGAAATGCTTCCTAATGGCGAAAAGGTATTAGATGAAACTCATGATGAGAGCAAAAGAAATGTTAATCATTATTTCATAGAATCTAACATTGGAATTAAGACCCACCACATTCCAAAGATCAATATGAGGAAATTTTATGGCAAGGATATGGTAAGATGGATACTACAGATGGAGCAATATTTTGATCTCCATAATGTGTAACACACACAAAAGGTATGTATTGGAACTTTATATTTAGACCCCAATTATTTTGTATGATATCAATGGATTTGTTTGTGTAAACCACTTTTCGTTTGGTAAATTTTTGCGGAGGAAATGATAATACATTATGAGGATAAAATGACCGGCACCTTCTTTAGCCAATTGATAAATCTCAAACAAAAGGGTTAAATAGTGGAGCACGTTGAGGACTTCCAAGAATTAAATATAAGGGTAAATGATATTCCATAGGAACATAGGATTGATGTCTTCATAGGGACTTTAAAGGATAACATCCAACATGAGCTTCGACTCTAGGAACCTAATTCATTGGAGAAGGCATTTAGGGTGGCAAGAAAAGTTGAAAGAAAAATTATGGCAACAAGGAATTCCACCAATCATACCTATAAAGACTGAAGTGTTGTTGCTCCTAGTAATCCACATCCTACAAGGTTGACACCACAACAATTGGAAGAAAAAATATCAAAAGGGCTTTGTTATAGTTGTGATAGAAAATACACTAAAGGTCATAAGTGTGCTGAGAAGAAATTATTTTACATAGATTGTGAAGAGGAGGAAGAAAAAGAACAAGAAATGTCAATAGAAGAGGATATACATGAGGAACCAACCATATAGAAAGAGGAAATGAATTTGACCATATCTTGTAATGCATTGGCAGGAATTACTACTCCTCAAACTCTCAAGATAGAATGATATATTAAGAAGAAAAACGTGATAATGCTGATTGATTTGGGTAATAACCCTAATTTTATTAATTTTAAGATAGAAAAGGAATTGAATTGCTTCCTATATCCAGCACTAGAGTGTCAATTGATGGTTTCAAATTATGGAACTATAAATTTATCTAGAAAGTACCATAATATCAAGCTAACCATGGGGAAATGTGTATTAAATAGTCCATTTCTTTCCATTCTAATGGGCGGTGTTGATGTTGTACTAGGAGTCCAATGGTTACGATCTTTGGGTACGATAGTTTTTAATTTTCAAGAACATTTCTTGAATTTTTTTGGGGAAGGAAGAGAATTTGAATTAAGGGGTATCACAAGGAAACCAGAAAATATAATCAACTCTAATGGCATGAAAAATCTTCTAAAGAAATAACAATGGGGCATAATTGCACAATTATTCTCACTAGAGATTCAAACATCGAAATCATTTATTTCTCCACATCTCCAAAAAGCCTTGGAAAATCATTCCAATGTATTTGAGACTCTCAAAACCTCCCACCTATTCATGATCATGATCATGCTATTCATTTGATTCCAAGAAATTTTCCTCCAAAAATTAGGCCTTACAGATATCCCTATGCCCAAAAGAGTGAAATTGAACGTATGGTTGTAGAAATGCTAGAGGTCGGTATAATTCAACCTAGTCAAAGTTCTTTATATGCTCCAGTAGTATTGGTTCATAAGAAGGATGGATCATGGAACAGGTGTCCAGATTATAGGGAGCTCAACAAGCTCACTATTAAAGATAAATTTCCCATTCCTATTATTGATGAATTGTTGGATGAATTACATGGAGAAATTTACTTCACCAATTTGGATCTTCGTTCAGGATAACATCAAATTAGAATGAAGACTGAAGACATTCTGAAAACAACATTTATAACTCATGAGGGTGATAATTAATTTTTGGTCATGCCTTTTGGCCTTACAAATAGACCTTCTACATTTGAAAGTTTAATGAATTCCATTTTCAAACCACTCCTTAGAAAATTTGTGTTATTATTTTTTATGATATACTAATCTATAGAAACTATTGGAAGGATCATGTTCAACATGTTGACATGGTGCTCAAACTATTGGAGGAGAAATAATTATATGAAAAAGCCTCCAAATGTTTCTTTGGAGTATAGGAGGTGGAATATTTGGGTCATATTTTATCTCATGACGGTGTTAAGGTAGAACTTAAAAAAATTAAAGCCATTAATGGAAAATAACCACAAACATAAAGCATCTTCAAGGATTTCTCGGGTTAACAGGGTATTATCGCGAGTTTGTTAAAAATTATGGGAGAATAGCAGCACCTCTAACAAAATTACTAAAGAAAGATGCATTTTCTTGAACTCCATAAGCAACTAAGGCCTTTGAACATCTTAAAGAGGAAATGTTCCAAGAAACAGTCTTAGCTACACCAAACTTCACAAAAACCTTGATTGTAGAAAGTGATTCCTCAGAAAATGGAATTGGTGTTGTTTTAATGCAAGAAGGAAGACTTGTTGCTTTTGAAAGTCATCCAATCAAAGGAAAGTATTTACAGAAACCTATTTGTGAAAAGGAAATGTTGGAAATACTACATGCACTAAGGAAATGGAAACCTTACCTAATGGGAATACACTTCAAGGTAAAAAGAGATCCTGATAGTCTTAAATACTTTTTGGAACAATTATTATCTTCAAAAGAGTAGCAAAAATGGGTCACAAAGATGTTGGGTTATGCCTTTGAAATCATCTATAGAAAGCGAAGAAAAATGTCATTGTAGATGCACTCTCAAGAAATGATGAGGATGTGGAAGGATTGTTTTGTGCTATTTCTATTATCCAACCAGAATGGATAACTAAAGCAAGGGATGAATGGAAGAATGATGAAGAAATTTGAATACTCATTCAAAATTTGCAACAAGATCCCAATATATCTTATACATTTAGTTGGAAAAATGATTCATTATGGTACAAAGATCGCATATATATTTGTAAGAATTTCCAACTCAAACAAAAGATTCTTTTGGTGTTGCACACCTTCCCCTTAAGAGGGCACTCAGGATTTTTAAAAACTTACCCCGAGGTCAAGAAGAAATTTTTTTGGGAGGGCCTTAAATATGATATTCAAATGTTTGTGGTGGAATGTTTAGTTTTCCAACAAAATAAATTTGATACAATTAAGACCCCGAGTATGTTACAACCTTTATTCATTCCAAGTCAATGTTGGGACGAGGTTTCAATGGATTTTATCACAGGTTTACCCAAGTCTGAAGGAAAGAGTTTCATCATGGTGGTAGTTGATATACTTACCAAGTATACACATTTTTGTGCATTATCTCATCCATTTAAATCTAGTACAGTTTCTATTTTATTTATGGAAACAATTCAAAAGCTACATGGAAACCCAAATATTATTGTAAGCAGCAGAGGTCCCATTTTCACTAGAAATTTTTGGACGGAATTATTTTCTTATCTGGGTACTCAATTAACTGATATCTCATCTTATCATCCTCAATCTTATGGGAAAACTGAGGTAGTGAACAAATTTTTGGAATGATATCTTCATTGCTTTTTATCTAATAAACAAACACAATAGACCAAGTAGTTACCTCTGGTTGAATGGTGGTATAACACTTCCTTCCATACTGCAGCAAAAATGACCCCATTTATCACACTTTATGGATATCATCCACCATTCATCACATCATTTTTAAGAGAAAAATCTAAGGTTCAAGCAGTGGAAGATCACATCAAGCATCAAAAAAAAGTTCTCTAATTCTTAAAGGATAACCTCACTTTAGCGCAGAATCGAATGAAACAATAGGAAGATCAACATTGCAGTGAATGAAGTTTGATGTAGGTGACTGGATATTTTTACGACTACAACCATACAAAAAAATGTCCCTTAAGCAATCTAAGAAGGATAATAAATTACCACCAAAGTACTATGGTCCTTACAAGGTGTTGCAAAAGATTGGCACTATGGCATACAAATTAGAGCTTACTGCATCTTCCCAAATGCACCCAAATTTCCATGTTTCATGCTTAAAGAAGGCTATAGGTGACAAACTCCGAGTTCAAACAATATTGCCAGAACTAGACGAGCAAGGAAAACTCATCTTGGAACTTGAACCAATCATGGAAACAAGAACATGACAGCTACGAAATCGATCAATTTCAGAGTATTGCATCAAATGGAAGAACTTATTCACTGAAGATTCCACATGGGAGGATGATAATTTTATACAAAAGCATCCAGAACTACTCAATCGTTGAGGAAAACACTCTTTTAAAGGAGAGGGGAATTTTAGGTCCCTATACTACTAGTGTAGCCCCTTATTGTTATTGTTAGTGTAGCCTTCTTATTGTTATTGTTGTTCCCATGTAGTCCCCATATTGTTATTATTGCACCCCATAGAAGCCCACTATTGTTATTATTGTTCTCTTACATTATTATTGTTATGTAGGCTCTGATTATATTGTGACCCCTTAAACTCCTATATATAGAAAGGAGGTCTTTTCATTTGTATGATCCAAGAATTGTTCATTTATGTGATGTAAAGGAGGTTTCCCCCTCGAAGAGGCTAATTTTGAAGTCATTGACCTATATCTTTTTTGATCTAGTTACATAACATATTACAATTGTTTGATGAAAAGGAGAGTTCCTACAAAGAATAAATTATTAGGTTAAAGACTCATCTAGAAGAAGGAAGCAAAATTGGAGAAGGAATGAGGAAGCACTATAGGAAAAAAATAAAATCAATGTCAAAGACTTGAGGATGAAGCGACTTCATTAAGAAATGAACTTGAAAAGAAAATCTACCAGAAATAAGAGGCAAATAAAACTAAAAAAGATGCAACAATCAAGAAACTTAAAAAAATAATTAGTTACTATGAATGAATTGAAGCAGAAATCATCTCTTAAATATAATATTGAAAAGTCAAACAAACGATGTGCGAAGATAATTCATGTATTTGAAGAACAAGAAAAAAAGCTTAAAAAGCAGATCATCGAGTTGAGAACTCAATTTGAAAAGAAAAAATGAGAAAAAAAGGTTGAGGTGAGTATACTAGAAGTTAAATTATCAGGAAAGGATAAGAAATTGAGATTTTAGGATAGCTCTAAGATATTGGATAATATTATTAATAGTTAAAGGTCTCCCTCCATTAAATTTGGTTTTGGCCATCATGAAATTGTAAAAGGATAATATAGTTCACAATATTGTGCAAGAAATATTGAGGTTAATAAAGACAATTATGGTAAAGAATCAAAAGGTCAACCAAACCAGCAAACAAGAAATACAAATCTTCAAAGAAAATCATTTTCTCCTAATAATAGAAACAACAATTGATTCTCTCTTTTGGATAATGATATTGAATGTTTTATTTTCCATAAATTTGGAGACATTGCAACCAATTGCAGAAGCATATTCATAGGAATATCATCAACTCCCAGGTATTTAGGTTTCTTTAAGGGATATTGTTTTGCTTGCAATATGTTTGGTCACAAAGCTATTGATTGCAATATGAGAAATGTGAAGTAGAAATATGATGATTGTCTTGTTTCCTTTTCTGGTCATGTAAGGTGTTATACATGCAACAAAAGAATGCAGGAACAAAACAATGAATTCATTTAGTCAACAAGTTGACTCCCTCCAAGTCAAGCAACTAGACAAGAAAATTGGATCCTCCAACAATACTCATATTAAGAAGAGGAAGAAGAATAACTAAGGTATGGCATTAATTTGTGTTCATTTCAATAATAATATCAATGGTACATTGGTAGAGGCTACTCTCATTATATGTCATTAAATAAGGACAATATATATCTCTCTTAAGAAAAACAAGAGTAGTAAGATTATTCTTGGAAATGGTTCATCTCCAAAGGTACTCGGCATGGGTAATGTTAATATTGATATTAAGAATAGAGAAGTAGCTAACGTATTATAGGTTGAAGGAGTAAATAAAAAATACTAAGTGTAGGCCAAATAGAAGATAAAGGAAATGTAATTATCTTTATATCAATAGGATGCAAGACCATAGAAAAATACACTCGAGAAGTCATAGTCATAGCGAAAGGATATCGAAATTCAGATAAATTATATGTACTAATGAAGAATATAGGTTGAACTAAGAGGTCTAACTCATGTTCTTTATAATTTGAGTAAAATAAAATAGTCCCCACTATAGCCTATTATATTTAATATTGTTTTTGAAAGGCCTGCCGAACAATCAAGTTTACAGGATCAGTGGTGCATGATCTTAGGGGGAGCCTTGCATTGATGATTTCATATTTATTTTTAATGGTATTTTATACTAATATTAAATTTTTGATGTAAAGGATAAAGAAGTGGCATAGATTCAAGGAGATCCCCTCACATTCTTCCATCAGCTCATTATTGGCATTATTGTTGTAACATTGTTTTGTTGCAGTTTGTTGGTGATACACATATGCTGGTTAGGAATGTATGAAAGGGTGTTGGTTCAATGAGTTGTTGCAAAATATTATTGTTAATGTTGAACTATCCCTTATTTATTTATTTGGAGGATACAATATGACCAAAATTGGTGATTAAGAGTTGGTATAGTTTCAGGGGAAGCATCTTCTATGTTTCCAATGGTAAATTGTTGGCATTATGGTTATGAAATTGGTTTCTTGCAGACTTATCATGATAACTATATGGTGTTTGGATTACATAAAAATGTGTTGACCTATGATGAGTTCATGGTGATTATTGTTGTTGATTTGACTTCTTGCTTTACATGTGGATTAGCATATTTATTGGAATGAAGGATATATATATATATATATATATATATATATATATATATATATATATATATATATATATATATATATATATATATATATATATATATATATATATATATATATATATATATATATATATATATATATATATATATATATATATATATATATATATATATATATATATATATATATATATGATGTTGTCACTATGTTATGCAATGCCTACATATTTTTTGGGTTGTAGTTATTAATGGTGCTTCATTAATGTTTCTATTATATAAATCTTTCACTTGATGAAGAGGATATATATCACTTTTTCATGGTATTTGATAATAAATATGTTGCTAATAATGGAGGTTGTTGAAGAGTCTTTTGTCTATGGAAAACTATCAATATGATATAATATGCTACTATCTTGTATGCTTTATCATCCTTTGGTGTAAAGGTCTTGAAAAAATCCATATTGTAAATGTCATTTAAATTTAGTCTTGTGTGGGTTATTAGGATCAAAGTCATGTCATGTATGTAACCCCATTGCTTTGGATGATTAATGTAAAACTTGGGTTCATATAGTATTTGGTTAGAGGAAATGTCATATGTACTTATGGAAATCAATGTATTTGATTCATAAATCCTTGTACTTGTATTTACATATTCCTATAAGGATCAATATATGCTCACGGGGAGTATGGTCGGTATGAAAGGATATTGTCATATTTTGTAGTTACACTTCTTGGTTCATATCACCCAATCATACTTATAGTGTTCACCATGTCAGGGGGAGTACTTATTTGAACATGGTTTAGCATGGTTCTTCCATTTTCCCTTGATGCCAAAGGGGGGTAGAATGCTTGGTGTTTCCACTTGGTTGTATCCATCAATTCCAAAGGGGCAGATTGTTGGAATTATGGCTAATATGTTGTCCTTGATGGAAACCTGGATATATGTGCTTCCCTTGATGTCAATATGGTTATACTAAGATGTCAGTCTAGATGTAACATGTGATGATTTCAGATATTGTAGGTGACATGAATGTTAGTATAGGTGTTGAAGAGTATAAGGAAGAATACTGGCAACTGAGTCATAGGTTTAATTTGAAGAATACTGAAAAATATGAAGTTGGAAAACAATACGCAAGTTATGTGAATATAAGTCATGCATATACGTAGGTATCATGAACAAGAGTCATGTACATGACTCTATGCATGGAAAATAAAAAACCCGTGAGTTGTTCCCATGGTTTTATGTCGGCAATGGTCATTTGATCCCATCAACAATTACCAACAACATTACCAAAGGATTTTCTTATGGTATTGGAAAGACTAAAAGCTATATAAGGAGAAGGAGATCAAGAATTTCTTTGTGCATTCAATGGATTATTGATATGTGATTTGATCTGGAACATGTGTGCACCAAGGGGCAAGAAGATGGCTCAGATATGAGAGATCTAAAAATTGTTGGATATGCTTGGTTGACTTGAAATTTTTTAAGTTGCTAATGAATGCAGGATGAAAGTAATAGTTGAGCTATGATCTAAATGTGTTTGCTTAAATCTGAGATATTTGAAAATATGTGTTTGACATGGGTTATGCTTGCAGTGATGATTCGATTCAGTAATTTAAGATCTATACGCAAGTCTTATTCTAGAATATCAAGTACATACATGGATATGCTTCGTATTAATCGTGTATACATTCTCAAATAATATGTTCCTAGATTTCTTCTGTATCTTGGTTGTTAATATTTGTTTAGATGTTGATTGACGTATGCGTTGAGATGGTAAACCGTACAAGTTACCGATAACATACTCATCTCATATTTCGGAAATGAATAAAAGGCTCCGGCGTATAGAGAGGACCTTACCGTTGGAGAAAGGGATTGCCTTGAAAAAATAGAATAACTTTCTAGATATGTTTTGGTATTCAATATATTGAAATCTATACGTGAGTTTTATACATGGGAAGTGCATCTATAAGAATATCTATTTAATTATAGTTGCATGTATGTTCTCAAGTTTATTAGGGTTTGCAAACTGCTATGGCTATGATAGTAAATGCATGTTTTGTTGTTCGTTGTTGTTCATCAAGGATGTCTGGTATCTGACAAAATGGTTATTAGTATTGTTGATCAGTGTTTGGTTGATGATTGTGTAATATCTCTGTGTTAAAAGTTCATGTAATAAAGGTCAACAAAGGAAAAACAAGACGAATGTCATGGGACACATATTCCAAGCTTAATGTTGGGAAAAACACATAGTGGGCATAAATTTTGGTTTATTTATGGATAAGAAAATTGGAAAAGGAATTAGCAAATTAAAAGAGGCATTAATTGGCATTTATTTATGAAAATAGAGGAAAATAGGAGAAAATGAAGGTGAAGAGACACAAATTTGGATGAGAGGGAAATTAGAGGGAAAATGAAGGAAAATAAAGAGAAAGGAGAAATCAATGATAAAAAGTCTTATGAGTATCATTTCAAAACTTTTTTCAGTTTTGGATTTGGAATTAATTTCAAAGAGAGAGAGGGAGATATCACCAAGAGGAGAAGGTAAGCAAGCTGTTAGGCCCCTATACTATTAGTGTAATCCCTTATTGTTATTAGTACAACCCCCTTATTATATTTTTGTACCTATGTAGTCCCCATATTGTTATTATTGTGCCCCATGGAAGCCCACTATTGTTATTATTGTGTCCTTACATTATTATTGTTATGTCAGCTCTGATTATATTATGACCCCTTAGAATCCTATATATAGAAAGGAGGTCTTGTCATTTGTATGATAGAAGAATTGTTCATTTGTGTAATGTAAAGGAGGTTTCCGCCTTGAAAAGGCTGAATTCTAAGGCGTTGATCTATCTTTTCTGTCTTTTTGTGAGCTGGTTTCATAAGATTTGGTACCAAAGCTTTGGATTCTAGGGTTTCGCTGCTCCAAATAGGTCATCGTGGAATTTACACTATAAATTTTGTTCTACGACGTTTCGACACTAAAAACAAAACCCATTTGGGTTGAAATCATTCTAAACCTCAGGTCCAAATTTAAGATCGTTTCGTGCTATATTGGCAGAAATATGCTATGAGGAAGTTGGCCTTTTTGCAAACTCCTGAATTACATTCCAAACAGGTGACTTGGGGAAAATAGTCATAACTTTTGTTTGGAGCATCAGATTGAAATTTCGTAAGAATTTACAGAACAAGGACAGACTGTAGCTTCTTTTATACATTTTTTAGATCCAAATATCGAAAAAATGACATGTGGCATGTTGTACAAGTTCACTCTACTGAACTAGTCTATAACCAAGTCACTGTGGGAGATTTGGCGTAACTCTTCCTTGGAGAATCCAATTTGGATTAGACTAGTGGCATTGGAAAGAGGACGCAGAGAGATATTGTAGGCCATGATTTCAGAACTGGAAGATCCAAAATTTCAGAGTTACAGTTGTTTCAAGATTGAGCTCCTAAAATCAAGAAAAAGCGAGATGAGGAAGTTTGATGGCAAGGATCTGGTAAATTGGATACTACAGATAGAGAAATATTTTGATCTACATGGTGTACCACTATTACAAAAGGTATGTATTGCATCTTCATATTTAGAATAAGATCAATTTTTATGGTATAAAGGGCTTTTTTCTCTTAAACAACTTGTTACATGGTCAATTTTCATGGAGGAAATGATAGCACATTATGAGGATACAAAGAGCAACACCTTCTTTAAAGCAACACCACAACAATTGGAAGAAAACAAGAGAAAAAAGGCTTTGTTACAAAGTGGAAAGAAAAATTATGGCAACAGGGAAGTCTACCCCTCACAACTATAAAGATGGAAGTGTTTTTTCTCCTAGCCTTCCACAACCTACAAGGGTTATAGCACAACAATTGGAAGAAAAAAGAGAAAAAGGGCTTTGTTACAATTGTGATAGCAAATGCACTAAAGGTCATAAGTGTGTTGAGAAGAAATTATTTTACATACAGTATGAAGAGGAGGAAGAAAAGGATCAAGAAACATCAAAATAATAGGATATAGCCGGGACCCAACCCTAGAGAAAGAAGAAATGAATCCGACCATATCTTGTAAAGCATTGGCAAGAATTATCACTCCTCAAACTCTCAAGATAGAAGGACATATCAAGAAGAAAAAGGTTCAAGAAGTGAGAGATCACATTGAGAAAGAAGAAATGAATCCAACCATATCTTGTAATGCATTTGCTGGAATTACCACTCCTCAAACTATCGAGATAGAAGGACATATCAAGATAAAAATGTTCAAGAAGTGAAAGATCACATCAAGCATCAAGAGATGAATCTGACCATATCTTGTAAAGCATTGGAACAAATTACCACTCCTCAAACTCTCAAGATAGAAGGGCATATCAAGAAGAAAAAGGTTCAAGCAGTGAAAGATCACATCGAGCAACAACAACAAGTTCTCCAGCTTTTAAAGGATAACACCACATTGGTGCAAAATCGAATGAAACAACAAGTAGATCAACATTGCAATGAAAAAACATTTGATGTAGGTGATTGTGTATTTTTACGGCTACATCTCAAGAAAGCTATTTATGAGAAGGAAATGTTGGAAATACTACATGCACTTAAGAAATGGCGACCTTATCCAATGGGAAGACACTTCAAGGTAAAAATGGATCATGATAGTCTTAAATACTTTTTAGAACAAATATTATCTTTAGAAGAATAGAAAAAATGGGTCACAAATATGTTGGGTTATGACTTTGACATCATCTATAGAAAAGGGAAGAAAATTTTTGTTGCAAATGCACTCTCAAGAAAGGATGAGGATGTGGAAGCATTGTTTTGTGTTATTTCTATTATCCAACCAGATTGGATAAATGAAGGGATCAATAGAAGAAGGACAAAGAAGTGTGGCCACTCATTCAAAAGTTGTAGAATATCCCAATTCAAACAATATTGCCAGAACTTGAAGAGGAAGAAAAAATCATATTGGCACTTGGAGCAGTCATGGAAACAAGAACACGATAGCTACGAAATTGATCAATTTCAGAGTATCTCATCAAGTGGAAGAACTTACCCACTGAAGATTCCACATGGGAGGACATGAATTTTATATAGAAGCATAAATAACTACTCAAGCATTGAGAACAACACTTTTTGAAGGAGAGGGGTATGTTAGGCCCCTATACTACTAGTGTAACCCCTTATTGTTATTAGTACAACCCCCTTGTTATATTGTTGTACCTATGTAGTCCCCATATTGTTATTATTGTGACCCATAGAAGTCCACTATTGTTATTATTGTGCCCTCACATTATTATTGTTATGTCGGCTCTGATTATATTATGACCCCTTAGACTCCTATATATAGAAAGGAGGACTTGTCATTTGTATGATTGAAGAATTGTTCATTTGTGTAATGTAAAGGAGGTTGCCCCCTCGAAGAGGCTGAATTATAAGGCATAGATCTATCTTTTCTATCTTTTTGTGAGTTGGTTTCATAACACAAGCAAAGGAAGGAAAAGGACAAGAAAGGAAAGTAAAGGAAAGCAAGGAGAAGGTTGGATCAACAACTTCAACAGGAAGATATTGCAGGCAATAGGTTGCATGTTTGATTTCCAAGTTGAGGTGTGAATTTGTGGTTCATGAATTTGTATATTTGGTTCATTTGTTTTCATTGGCATTTTTTTTCTGGTTTAATAGTGGTTTCACCATTGCCTTGCCATTTCCTGGATAGCCATGGTGTGATGGGATTCATTTTTTAGTTGAGATTTGTATTTCCAGAAGGTTTTAGATCTGGGTGAGTTGGTCTTAATAAAATTCCCAAGGGTTGGGGTTGGAGATGGTTTTCTCTAGGAATCCCTCAACAGGTGGTTGGAAACAGGAAAATTTCTCAAGGGATGATGAAGGCAGTCTGAGGCATCGAAGCTTGTTTTGGTTTTGTGATCTCTTGACCGGTTTTGGAAGGATTGCGGTATTTTGAGTGTGATAATAGTTCAACCTCTAGATTTCTTAGTTGTTTATGTATTGGTTTATCCCATGAGATCCCACATTCATCCTTGGAATATGGCATGAGGGTGATTGGTCAAAATAAATATTTGGTTCATCTCAATCTATAATGGGGTGATACGTGGAAGTTCTTGACTTGGTTAGCTTTTGCATATGTTAATAAGAGATATTTTCCTATTGTGATTTATGAGAATTTGTAATTGTTATTATGTTACTTTTATGGCGATACTATCATGATTAATATTGTGGTTTTATGTTGGTTATAAGCATGGTTTAAGATGTGATGTAGATATAGTTATCCTTTATGCTTTGATAAGTTGATGAATGGTTGATGAATACATGGGCTGAAAAGTGTTGTTGTAGTTACTTGAGAGGCATTAAACTTTCTCAATGATTTTCAACTAAAGTACAAAGATTTACACTTAGATATACATTCATGACCTATAGCTTACATGTTTATCATGTGTTTGACAAAATTTTAAGTATGTTCTAGTCAATCTAGCTCAAGTTCTGGCTTCAATTTTTAACAATTAGAATTGTCATTATAATAAATATGATTCTGGAAGTTTACAGGATGTTTTGGGTAGTGGTATAGAGGCTAGCCTAGAAAAGTGGCACAGGTCCTAGGACTGCAGGCAGAGAAATGGAGATATAGGGTCACAACCACATGGAGAAAGGATTGTGAGTGTGGTTGGAGGGTCATAACCTTTTGCAGACAGTGTCAAGGGCGTATTTATAGTTATATGTTAGAGAAAAAGGGTTCCAACTCAGGGATTGTTCACTTGGAGTGGTTGTTTAGCCTTTAAGTGATTCTTGGTCCATCAGGAAGGTTAATAGGTCTCAATTTGTAGGCCCCACTTCCTTAACTGGAACTAGGATCTCGGATCACATCATAGTATCATTCTGCTTCACATTTACCTAGAGGGCTTATGAAATTAGGTATATGTATGGGGTGGCATGTTACAGATTAGTATCAGATCTGCTAGGTTTAGACACATGGACTGCATGGGCGAGATGTGATTTTTATGCATGTATTTCATTCGTATACATCCATTGTAGTGGCTATGGTTGTCATGTATATAGTCGGTGTTATAATACATGATGTCGATAGGTTGATATGCTAGTGTCATTATATATATATGTATATATATATAGTACTAATCTGGACTAATTTGTGCAAATGAGATAGCCTCCCCTAAACTTCACTAAGGTATGTTCAGTTATGTTTATATTTGTTTTATCTGACATGGTATGTTTGTAGGAAGAAGAAGTGCAGAGACGAAAAGAAAAATCATGCATTACAATTCCCATTACTCTCCTTATATATCAGTTGAGTAGCATGGGGAAGAGTATTCTTGAGTAAAGAAATGCATGTGGAGTCTTGGTTGGTTCAATTAGATACAAGTACCAAGAAAATATTTCATCATTTGGTGGGAGCTTGTACATTTGAGTTGAATGGTATGCATACATTAGCACATTTAAATGTGCTTCCTTTTGGTTCATACAATATGCTTTTAGGTATGGACTTGTTGTACCTTTAGAGGACCAATATAGATTTGTATCAGAAGGATATTGAGTGTTTGGATGATGATAGAGAGAAGTGAATATTGTAGGGTAAGAAGAATCCTACATCGGTGAGAATGGTTACATCTATGCAAAAAAGGTGTAGCTACCTGAAAGGATGTGTATTATTTGTAGTTCATGTTTCCAATGACAATGGGAAGGATGTTGAGGATGTTGAAGTCATGGAGAGGTATTTTATTTTGTAGTACTTTTTTCCAACAGATATTATAGAGTTACTACCTCACAACTAAGTGGAATTTTCTATTGAGTTGGTACCAGGAGCAACACTAGCATCAAAGGCACCATGCAAGATTACTGCTCTATAATTAGTAGAATAGAAGTTACAGCTTAAGGAAATTCTTTATAAATGATACATTAGGCCAAGTGTGTCATGTTAGGGTGCACTAGTGTCGTTTGTGAAGAAGAAGGATGGTACTCTTAGGTTGTGCATTCACTATAGGAAGTTAAACAAGGTGACGATCAAGAATATGCACCCATTATCATGGATTGATGACTTGTTTGATCAATTGAAGGGAGCAATAGTGTTCTCGAGGATTGACTTGAGATCAGGATACAACCAAGTATGCATAAAATAAGAGGACAACTACAATACTTCATTTCATACCACGTATGGGCATTATTAGTTTGTGGTAGTTATGTTTGGTAATACTAATGCACTAACTACTTTCATGTGTTTGATGAATAATGTGTTGCAACCTTATCTAGACACGCTTGTGATATTATTAATTAATGACATATTGATATATTATAAGAATGAGGAAGAGCATCTACACCACTTGGAAATAGTGCTAAGATTATTAAAAGAGCATCAATGGTATGCCAAGCATAGTAAGTGCAATTTCTTTCATAATAAAGGTCATTACTTGGTGCATGTTGTTTCCAAGGAAGGTATAGTAGTGGACCCATAAAATATTAGAGATATCATGGTGTGGGAAGCTCCTAGGAATTTGGATGAGGTTAGATCATTTGTCAGACTAGAAGGTTATTAGAGGTGGTTCATCAAGAAATTGTCATGGATTTCCTATCTTATTACATCTGTTAGGTCCCTATACTACTAGTGTAACCCCTTATTGTTATTAGTGCAACCCCCTTATTGTATTATTGTGCCCATATAGTCCCCATGTTGTTTATTATTTCCCATAGAAGCCCACTACTATTATTGTTGTGCCCATACAATATTATTGTTTCATAACAACATCCTTGTAGTGAAAATGGAATAAATTTGAATGTAATAAGGAATGTGCAGCTAGTTTTGAGAAATTGAAATGTTTTCTTACAAACACCTTGGTTTTGAAGATTGAGGATCCTAACAAAGAGTTTGTGGTATGTACAAATGTTTGTAAGAAGGACTTAGTGGAGTCCTAATGAAGGAGGGGTAGGTGGTATGATATTAATCGAGGAATTTGAATGAGCATAGACATAACTATTGTGACATACAAAATCGAGTTAGAAGCTATCATTCATGCATTGAAGATGTGGAGACATTAGCTTCCTGGTAGGAAGTTTATTTTAATGGGTGATCATAGTGGACTAAGGTAATTTCTTAACCAACCTAATTCGAATACTAGTCAAGCTAAATGGTTTTCTACTCTTAGTGATTTTGATTTTGAGATAAGATACATTAAGGGAAAGGAGAGGATGCTTGCATATGCTCTCAGTAGAAGAGTGTTGATGAACCACATTGCAGCAATGATCTCTTATGAGATAGACTTGTAGGAGTGGATTTTATAGGCAGGGCATCATGATGATATGTATCAGAAGTTGAGGCATAGGTTATAGTAGCGGGTGAAGGAAATAGGGATGAGGAGTGCCACCTTATAGCAGATGGCTTGGTCAAATTCAGGAATAGGATTTATGTAGCAAATGATATTGAGATCAAGAAACATATCTTGAGGGAGTTTCATGTTAAGTCATGTTCAAGTCACTTGGGATATCTTTGGTCGAACTTGAAGAAAGAGGTGGTTGTGTTTTTCGTGAGATGTTTTGACTGTTAGTGGGTAAAAGTGGAATGTAAGCATCTAGGTGGTTTATTAAAGCCCATTCGAATTCTAGAGTAGAAATGGGAGGTAATTTCCATGTAATTCATTATAGGTTTACCAAGGAAATAGAGATAGCATGATTCCATCATGGTTGTGGTTGAAAAGTTAAGATAGATTAGTTCATTGTAGTTATGTCTACAAATTTAGCTAGTGAGGTAGCTCAGATTTTCATTAGGGAGATAGTGAGATTTCATTGTGTTCCTAAGAAGATCATATCATAGAGACATGCCAAGTTCACTTCCAGGTTTTGGAAAGATTTTTTTGTAGATTTAGGGACAGAGTTAGCTTTTAGTACAACTTATCATCTACAGAAATATGGATAGATAGAGAGAGTTAAAAGGATTCATGAGGACATGTTGAGGATGTATGTCATGCATCAGCAGTGAAAGTGGGAGGAGTATCTTCCCCTAGTAGTTTGCTTGTAATAAAGGGTATCATGAATCCTTGAAAATGAGTCTATTTGAGGTTCTTTACGGGTGGAGTTGTAATACTCCCATCGGCTGGAGTGATCTAGTGAATAATGTACTTAATGGACCAATTATGTTGGAAGTGATGGAATAGGAAATGTAGGTTATGAAAAGGAATTTGAAGATAGTACAATACATGAAGAAGATTTATGCATATCAACACATCGAATTTAAGGAGTTTAAGGTTAGGGAGCATGTGTACTTGCGCATCAATCCCAATAGGATCTCCTTGAGGATTGGGTCATGTCCCAAGTTGGAACCTTGGTATTATGGGCCTTTTGATATCCTTGAGAGGATTGGACCAACGGCCTACATACTTGCATTGCCTCCAACAGTGAAAGTCAATGATGTTTTGAATGTTTCATTTATTTAAGAGATATGTGCATGATGATGATCATGTGATTAACTGGTTTATATTGTAGGTGGAACCAGAGGGAGAATTCCATCCTTAACCACAATGCATATTGCTGCAAAAACAACTCATGCTCCAAAACTGAGAAATCGAGCAAGTTAAAGTGTAGTGGAAGCACTTTGGGACCGATGAAGCTACATGGGAGATGCCTTATCAGAGGGAGGCTTTGTATCATTCATTATTTGTTTGGTCAATAAAATGAGTTTTAGTATATGTATGTATATATGAGTATGGTTGTAGATATTGTGGTGAGTTGTGTTATAAATCTCCAATAAGTGGTATTGTCATGTTTGTGATGTTGGTCATGGTTTGTAGTAGTTGTTCATTGTAAATACTGCATTGAACTATGTTTTAAAGCTTCATTAGTAATATGTTTGTTTTCATTGGCTTGTTGGTCACATGTGGCATAAAACACCGAGGATGGTGTTTCCCTAAGGGGGGAGGGGTTTGTAATAGCCCCGCAGTAAAATTTCATGCAATAAAGGTTAATAAAGGAAAAATAAGACCAAGTTCATGGGATATGCATTCCAAGCTTATTGTTGGGAAAAGTACTAAAGTGTGAATCACTTTTGGTTTATTTATGGCTAAGGAAATTGGAAAAGGAAAAGAGGGAATAATTGGAATTTATTTATGAAATTAAAGGAAAATAGGATAAAATCAAGGTGAAGAGACATAACTTTGCATGACAAGGAAATTAGAGGAAAAATTAAAGAAAATGATGAAAAAGGAGACATCAATGATAAAGAGGCTTCTGAGGATCCGTTCACAACTTTTGTAAGATTTGGCTTTAGAATTAGTTTCAGAGAGAGAGAAAGAGCACCAAGAGGAGAAAGAAAGCAAGTGAAGGAAGGAAAATGACAAGCAAGGAAAGAAAAAGAAAGCAAGGAGAAGTTTGGATGAACAGCTTCAACAAGAAGACATTGTAGGTAACAGGTTGCACGTGTGATTTTCTAGTTGAGGTGTGAATGCATGGATCATGCATTTTTGTATTTGTTTCATTTATTTTCATTGGCGGGTTTTGACTAGTTTAATAGTGGTTTTAGCCTTTCATTTCCATTTCCTGGATAGCCATGGTGTGATGGGATTCATTTCTTGGTTAAGGTTAAGATTTCTGGAAGTTTTTGGATCTAGGTGAGGTGGTATCAGGAAAATTCCCAAGGGTTGGGGGTGGAGATGGTTTTCTCTAGGAATCCCTTGACAGGTGGGTGGAGACTAGAAAATTCCTCAAGGGCTTGTGAAGGAATTCTAAGGCATCCAAGCTTGTTTGGGTTTTGTGATCTCTTAACCGGTTTTGGCGAGATTGGGGTTGTTTGAGGGTGGTGCCACTTTAACCTATTGATTCCCTTGGTTGTTTATGTCTTAGTTTATCCCATGAGATCCCACATTGATGCTTAGAATATGCCCTGGTGAAAACTTCATGTAATAAAATGTTTAAAAATGGAAACAAGAAATGCTAAAAATAGTAGTTCGAGTACCAGTGTTGGATTGGGCAACAAGGAATGAAAAATGGAAGTGCTAAAAATAGCACTCTATTTTTAGTAGTTCAGGATGGATTCCTATTTTAGTTAGTCCCTGGACTAAAATATGAAGTAAAATTCGAATTTGAACTTAAAAGTTGTTTGAAAATAAGTTAATTAATTCTCCATGAGTTAATTAGTTGTGAAAAATCAAACATGAAGTCTATGTGAGGACATGCAATAGTTTATCTATTAATTAAGGAATTTATCCATCAGTTAAAGACATAAGGATGAGTTCTATATTAGGTAGTAATTAGTTGGCTCAGTTAACTAAGTCAAGTCTAGTTATATTGATTTAAATAGTTTGATTAAATTAATGTGAGTTCTGTTAGTTAATGCTTCCATGCATGTAACTGCTGCACTTCAGATAACTAAATATTCTCTCATAAATAACTCATGCATGTTAGTTCAGAGAAAGACCCAGTTGAGATCAAAGGAGGGATAGTGTACTATCAGTTTCATGGATTTTTCCTATAAAGGAAGATCATCCATGTTGTTGGGAAAAGTATCCAATACGGAATGACCCTATCCCACTCTAAGGGTGATAGTACCTCAGCAACAATCAAAGAAAAGCTATCTAAGATTTCTTCTTTATGAAAGTAAAATAGGGGAGAAAGAGATCCACTAACCGATGTCTTTCGCTAATGATTGATCCAATCTTCTCTCCTTGCTGCTTGCTCCCAGCTCCTTGCTCTTTCACTGGCCCAGCTACACCAAGATCCTGCAAAATGGCAAGAAAGGGAAACTACAAGAAGCATACATTCATAATTGATTTAAGGATTAGAATAAATCAAATACACAAGTATAACAATACATCATTGAGACACATGTATATAGAAGAACCTCAAATGCTTTATTAATGGAAGAAGTAAAGTTCAGGAAGTGATACAACCATAAGAGGCCCAATCCAGCATCACCTTCCCAGCAGAAAGAAATCTCCTCTTCACCTCCTTCAAAGCAAATCACCCAATAGTTCTAAACTCAAACCAACAGCAATTCTTTACATTCACAAGATTCCAGCCCCCCTAGACCTCATGAGAGAGATCTATATATAGGAGTTTTGGAGAAAGGATGAGTCAGCTTGAGGCTGGCATGAAGCTGACTAGTGTCCTCTCTCACTTCAGTTATTCTTCAGTTCTTGAGTCCACTTGGAGGTTCTTGCTGCCACTTGGAGATCTAGAACCTCTTACTCATCACCAGTCGAATTCCCTGATCCTGTGCATTGACACCTTGAGGAATGACTGTGCCACATGTCCAAACTCGCCCAGCGCAGGTAGCCTTCTTTGCAGTTGACATTCAACGCAGGTAGATAGTGGAGCAGTTGACATTCAGCGCAGATGCTCAGTGGAGCAGTTGACATGATCCAGAATTGCCTTGTTTTTGAGTGTTTTCAGGTGGAGAACTTTTATTCAGTGCTGTGGTTTGCTGACCTTGTTCCTCTAGGGGTAGGAACAACATGTTTAGGGACTTTGGATCCCTTAGATTATGGACATTTCATGCTTCATGCTGTAAGGCACAAAAATGTCTATAACAGTTGCCCCCTAAAGTATGAGGTCGTTTATCGGGTGAAATGCTTTATCAGGAGGATCCGAAGTTCATTCAATCGCTGAGAGGTGACCTGTAATAAAATACAATACAATACATTATGATTCATTCTGTTTTCATGATCTAGCTGAGGCGGGCATTCTCATGCTCAGCTTTATAAATACATTTTTCTGTACATAGAACAGACGATCGTCTGATGGTAGACTGATAATTCTCTGCTGAAATTATCATCCTTTGAGTAGGATGATCATCTGCTGCACATGTCAATGTCTTTATTTCCTGAATATATATCGCAGCCCGGATGGATGAAACTAGATCCGGGGTCTTCAAACTCATTCGATCTTCACTCTAAGTACAAGTCGATCCATGTGAGAATTGCGCTGAAGTCGAACATGGAAAGACATCGCTTGATTACCGGTCAATGATGTAAACCGTTAACAAGCGCGAGAGGAATCACCGATAATGATAATGACCCTCAAGGTACTGCAGTACAATTCACGTGGTGTGAATAAAGGACTTGGCGTCGAACACCACGCAAAATCTTCTGGTCGAAGGTCATTGATGTATACCTGTCGCCGGAAGTGAGAAACTTGCCATTGAGGCATGCAAGCTTCAAAGTACTGAGGGGGTTGTTCCTAGATCAACTTCTTGGATAATGAGTTGAAGTCGACAAGAAGCGATCCGTCAAAGGAGGGCCTTAATGAATCCCACATCAGTGACACGGAACGGAGCTAATGATTGTAGTGGAGGTGAAAACAATCTGTGAAATATGATTCAGGGTGGCGGTCATGAATGGATGAAGGATAATGTATGGCAGTGGATGGGACACGGTTGACTCTTTCTGAACAACATCTCTTGAACATATAACGACACTGATGCGATGGATCGGTAGCATTACCCCAAATGTGGATGGTTTGGCGAGACCATGGTGATGAGACCGGTGAATGAAACAACCCAACCCGATGTGGTACGGAGGAAAAGTGTCATGTTCAAGAGCGACTTGCTACCATTAAAGCTTTGAGGTTCTCCCAATTTTTCCCCAGTCATTTCTGACCAGTACCTCTTTATTTTTGTCAAGCTTGAGGAGGATAACATATGCTTGTTCTATAACCTGCCCTTCGGGCAAGCCCATCGCTATGTTTTAACGAGCCTAGCGATAGGGAAACTCGTTCTCGTCTAAAGACAAGTTTGTCGCTATTTAATCATTTTAACGAGTCTAACGACAAGGAAAACTCGGTCCTTTTCATTTTTAGAGAGTCTGAAAAGGTACATAAAGTTAACTCCAAAATTCCTTTTTCGTCACCTAATCCCTTAAGTCCGAAAAAGTATAAAACAATACAGAAGGGATGAGTTTTCGATAACTTTAACGAGCCGAATAAAACAAGCGCTCGACCTTTTTGTGCAATAATCCCTCAGGTCCAAAAAGATTAAAATCTAGAGGAGGGATAGCTCTTCCGGTCCTTTTAACGAGCTGGTAGGCTAAAACTCGGCAATCTTTTCATATTTTACGAGTCAGATGAAAAGAGCTTAAAGAAGACTCGTCTTTTGAGGAACGAGTGATAAACAGGGATAGCAACTGATTCCAGGTACAGGTTGGAATTTTCCAATCACGGCAGTGTCACAAGGATGGCTAGGTGAAATCACTCTTCGCAGCTGTTCCTCAAAATGGGTAAACAATCATATGGAGGTGAACGATCGGCCAAATGAAAGTGGAGGTGGCAGGCGCAAACACGACCAAGGCTTTTTATGGCTGATAAATTTACTATCACAGCGGTTATTTACCGCGATAGGTTCATTTTTTATTTAAAAATGAGCTTAAACTCTGGAGGAAACATTTCTCACTGCTTTTATTTATTTTTTAACGAGCATGAAGACCGCGTTAAAACTGCTCGGATCTTGTGTTTATTTTTTAACGAGCATGAACTTTATGCTAAAACTGCTCGATCTTATGTTTATTTTTTAACGAGCATGAACTATGTGCTAAAACTGCTCGATTTACCAGTCATAAGATAAGAAATGTCCCCTGTGAGATCTCTATTTTTTAAGGAGTTTCATCTTCACTAAGCTTTACTCCATCTCATCCTTTCTTTATGCAAGTTCGGAAACGGCTAATCCTATGAGTTTAAAGGGTTAGACCTACAGGTTTAAAGGGAGGACCTAAAAATTTAAAAAATAAATAGTCGCCCCTTGCTTGCACTCCAAAAGGTTTGCATGCCCCCAGGTATAAAATACAATTTCAAGGCTGCCCCTCCTCCTTCCCACCTCTGCTTTTCTTTGGGTGTTCACAGCTACTTGTCGTCTTGCTAGTCTAATGTTAACGATACTTGTCTTCTCGTTATTTTTAACGGGTCTTATGCGATACTTGTCTTCTCGTCAGCCCAACTTTTAACAGATCTTTCGCAAGATCGCAAGAGAACAGCTACTTGCGACAAGAGAGCAGCTACTTGCGACAAGAGAAGAACACTACTCAAAGACAAAACATTTGTGTTATTGAGGGAGGCTTACCTCTTTCTGGTTACCCAAAGATTGTCTCGTTAATCTTTCAAACAAAACATTTCCTCGGCAATGTCTACCGAAATAGACAAGGGTGAATGACCTTTGTCAAACACGTAACTTTGACAAAAGAATCCTATTCCAGAACAACCCCTCTTCCATCCACGGACGGGGTACGGACTAGTCATATCCTCTCGCGGAAATTCTACTTTATACCCAGGGTTTTTTCTGCCCAAAGCAGACCAGGATGCATGCCCCCTGGGTTCCAGTCCCATCTTTCCGAATCACTCGCATTCATCGGGAAGAATGACTGGGGGTGGAGACATTTCTTGATTGAATAGACCATTCAGGGTTGGTACGTGACTATTTGCGATGCGTGATCCCGGAAATGAAAGTTGGTCTACGAGCTTGACCATTCTTCCTTCGTGTGGAAAACACATTACTCTAAAGAGTGAGGAGACTATTGCTCCCATGCAATATATATAGTCTCGTCCAAGGAGTAGGTTATAATCCAAGGGTCCTTGAACGACCATCACGTTCATTTGAACGGCCTTCCCTTTCAATGTAATGGGCACATTGGGGAGGATCCCTAATGGTCGACTGGTTCCTTTATCGAAACCCGAGAGATTTCTTATCTCAGGTAAAAGCGCTGGGGAACCCAGTGCTTTCCAAGCAACAGAGGAAAGGATACTCACAGATGCCCCTTCATCAATGATAGTGCCAGCCATTACCATTCTGTATATTTGGACTATGATTCTGAATGGTATACTGGCTGGCAACCGGGGTCTGCCTAGTTGGTTCCAATCAAAGGACACAACCAGGTTGCTTGGTGGTGGGACCGAATACACGGCCGGATATGACCCTGACGATGTTCCTTCCTGCGATAAAGGAATGGGCGCATTACCCTGACGCTCGTCAGAGTCTGTGTTGATGAAAAGAATCTGGATGGTGTCATCCTTATTCTCTTCAGTGAGGGTGTCATTTGAAGATGAATCTTCAATGACGGTGTCATTTGAAGATGAAACTTCTGAAGGGAGAACCGGGTCAACTGCCGTTTCGACCTTTGGACTTTCGTCCGGTCTGGATTCAGTGGGTTCATTTTCAATGACTGACGCTTCAGCTGACCACTTGAGCGGGCCAGCTGTATTCTCAACCAACGAAGGACTTGGCACGAGTTTTTTGTATCCAGGAGGAAGTCTCAACGGTGAAACCGGACGATCTTCCAAAACTCTCTTCGCTTCGTCTAAGAAGGGACAACGGTTGATGGCGTGATCGCCTTCACACAGTCTGCAGGGGGATTTTGCTCCCCCTCTTTGTCTTGAACCTTCACTTTCGCTGGTTGACGGTAAGCATTCAACATGGCTATCAGAGGTTGATGCTCCTGAATTGTGCAAACGAGGGGACCAGTCCCTTAGTATCCGGGGAATACAGGGACAATCTCTATGGAAGTGGTCTCCTCTACATATGACACATGGCGATTTAGGCCCGGTCTGTGCTGTGTGTGGATTTTTGTCAGATGTCTTTTGCTTGCCCCCAGTCGCCTTAGGCTCCTTCTTCTTCTTCTCTTTCTTCTTCTTCTCCTTCTTCTCCATGGGAGCTTGGCTTTTGCCGGCTCTACCTTGCGAAGATGAAGGATTGGAGGAAGAGTTATAGGAAGTAGAAGGCTGGTGGGCAGCTCTAGACTGATCTAACTGTTGACTCGACTGTTCAGGAACCATGGTGTTCTGAACTACATTGGTTGAGAATAGCCAAATTGGTAGGCCAATTGTCAGTCCTGGAAGCGACAATGTGGCCATGTGGGGCGCACCAACTTCTCCCCAAGAGGAGAAAGGACTAGGATTTCCATCATGGGGAATTCCTTGGTTGGGGCGTTCCATATTCTCAACCTACAGATCAACGCAGGAATAGGAGGTGATTATGTTCTGTTTAAAATAAATTTTATAACGACGCTTTAGACACAACTTGCTTTTTCACTTTTTAAGAGTCGAGAAAAAGCTAAAGATGACTCTAGTCTCCTTCGATGTTTTAACGAGCCCGAAGTGACAAATGCTCGGATGGACTTTTTCAGTTATAGAGTTTGAAAAAGGCCAAAAGAAACTACTCTGGAGTTCTAGGCAGAGGGTGTGCCAAACTTTTCGCAAAACCACAGAATACGTTTTACGGTACGGTGGTCAATCTTCGTGAATGCTGTGTTCACTGCATTGCGATCAGTAGGGCGGCCGACACGGCTTCCTATGGATAAAGGCTTTTTTCCTATAGGGGTCTCCCAATATATACGCGACGGTACGTGGGAGCACAAGTCCATATTGATACTTATCGCTTCACCGTGGAGGAATCACCCAACCACTCAACGCTAAGATATCACGTTTAACGACGCCGGAACACGTCTCTAGCTTAGACCTCTATGTGTTTGCGTTATGTTTCAAAGCGTTGTTATGTAAATTCAATTTATTTTAGGTTGATCTTGTTTAGCAGTTTGCCTTTATGGATCACCACGTGATGTATGGTACAACTCCTAAATGCAGTCTAAAGATGATAAGCAAGCTTTTCAATCTTTCAACTTTGAAAATCTTAACTACTGAGGGAAAAGAAAGACATCATCTTTTCACACAGATCATAGAGCACACACTAATGCACTTTTTCCTAAATCAACATGCAAGCTGTCAAAATGCACATGCACAATGCAGGTATTTCTTTTCTCTTTCTTAATGTTGATGTACTACAAAAAGAAAGCTGTTGTATAACTTTGAATTCAATTTCAAGTGAAAGCAAACAAGCTTTTGTCCAAAATCAAAAGACACCTTAAGATTAACTTGTTTCAACACTAGAAATACATAAATTCAAACCATATGACGAAAGCAAAAGCTCAATCAGCTATGAACAGCAAACAAACTAACTCTTAAGATCAGAACGACACTTATCACAGGTCTAGATCTAAGAGGCCACAGCAAGACTAGTTCACTTTCGTTATGGGAAACTGCAAATGATGTAAGAAATACACAAAGAACAAATACAGTTTCTTTATACAACCGAGGCAGAATAGTGGCAAAGAAATGTGGTTTCAGATAGGTACATTGACTGATAACAGGCTGCAAAAACAGGGATGAAAACAGGGCAACAAAAAGCAGAGAACCCCAGCTGCACAAGGCCACACTGGTTCAGCGCAGGTAGAACACTGTCAGTTTGACATTCAGTGCAGGTAGCCCCTTCGGGACCTGCGATGAAATGCAGACTGCCTTCACAGTGCCTGCAATGAAGAGAGAAACTCTCGTTTCTCTTGGTTTCCGGGTTACAGATTGCTCAAAAATCAACAGTTTTTGGCCAAATCAAAGCTATCAATCAAGTACACACTAAAGGATGAAAAGGAGGATGAAAAGCTATCACTAAGAGCTGTTCAGAGTCCTTGTGGATCAGCTCTTCAAATCATAAACATGCCCAGAAACTGAGCTAGAGTAGCTGCCCTCTACTTTGCATTTGAAAGCTCCAAATGCAGTTCGATTCGGTACTCCCTGTGTTTATGAAATGAATAGCAAAAACACAAACAACCAACAAGATACGATCCCCAGTGGAGTCGCCAATTTGTTGTTGGGAAAAGTATCCAATACGGAATGACCCTATCCCACTCTAAGGGTGATAGTACCTCAGCAACAATCAAAGCAAAGCTATCTAAGATTTCTTCTTTATGAAAGTAAAATAGGGGAGAAAGAGATCCACTAACCGATGTCTTTCGCTAATGATTGATCCAATCTTCTCTCCTTGCTGCTTGCTCCCAGCTCCTTGCTCTTTCACTTGCCCAGCTACACCAAGATCCTGCAAAATGGCAAGAAAGGGAAACTACAAGAAGCATACATTCATAATTGATTTAAGGATTAGAATAAATCAAATACACAAGTATAACAATACATCATTGAGACACATGTATATAGAAGAACCTCAAATGCTTTATTAATGGAAGAAGTAAAGTTCAGGAAGTGATACAACCATAAGAGGCCCAATCCAGCATCACCTTCCCAGCAGAAAGAAATCTCCTCTTCACCTCCTTCAAAGCAAATCACCCAATAGTTCTAAACTCAAACCAACAGCAATTCTTTACATTCACAAGATTCCAGCCCCCCTAGACCTCATGAGAGAGATCTATATATAGGAGTTTTGGAGAAAGGATGAGTCAGCTTGAGGCTGGCATGAAGCTGACTAGTGTCCTCTCTCACTTCAGTTATTCTTCAGTTCTTGAGTCCACTTGGAGGTTCTTGCTGCCACTTGGAGATCTAGAACCTCTTACTCATCACCAGTCGAATTCCCTGATCCAAGTGTCATTTTGGAAGCTTCCTGTGCATTGACACCTTGAGGAATGACTGTGCCACATGTCCAAACTCGCCCAGCGCAGGTAGCCTTCTTTGCAGTTGACATTCAACGCAGGTAGACAGTGGAGCAGTTGACATTCAGCGCAGATGCTCAGTGGAGCAGTTGACATGATCCAGAATTGCCTTGTTTTTGAGTGTTTTCAGGTGGAGAACTTTTATTCAGTGCTGTGGTTTGCTGACCTTGTTCCTCTAGGGGTAGGAACAACATGTTTAGGGACTTTGGATCCCTTAGATTATGGACATTTCATGCTTCATGCTGTAAGGCACAAAAATGTCTATAACAATCCAAGCAGAAGAATTAAGGTTACTTGAGGATTGTGCAGTTTTACAGGGTATGAGATCGGTGTGAGAGATCAGTGTTACACTTGGTAACAGGAGGATCACCCAAGAAAAACTGTGAAGGAAATAGGAGGCTTGGAGGGTAACGGATAAGGCTTATGAGAAGTCTTGATTGCCTGTGAGCATCCAGGAGGATTACACTGAGAGCTGGCTAGCTGTGAGAGCTAAGGCTTTGTGTAATCCTGATGTATTTCCACCTTCATCTGTGAGGATTGTATTGAGAGATGGCTAGCTGTGTGAGAGCTAAGGCTTTGTATAAATCCTATGTATGATAATACAAAGAGTGGGGTTTTAGGCTGAGGCTTTCCCCAGGTAAATTATTCTGTGTTATGTGTGATTGATTCCTTCTTATCAATTATATGTGTTCTTATTGATATTGCTCAATTCGATTAAGCTTTTGCAAAGTGTTCTAGAAGTAGATATTTTATTGTGTTTTAGTATATTGCATAATTTGTTGATCTACAGTGGGTATTTCTACCTAAAATTTAATAAAGGAAAAATAAGACCACGAGTAAGGGACACTTATTCCAATTTGCATATTGGGAAAAGATATCGTAGTGGAATCACTAGATGTGTGTTTTGGCTAAGGAAAATTGGCAAAGGCATTAAAAGGCAAAAAGGAATTTTAGCACATTTATTTATGAAAATAAAGGAAATTAGGAGCAAAGTAAGGTGAAAGGTCACAGGTTGCATGTGAGGATAAAATTGAAGGAAAATAATGGAAAATGAAGAAATTAGAGGCTTCATGCATAAAAAGGCTTATGAAAATAAGTTCATGGCTTTTGTCAAGTTCAAGATTGGAGCTCTCTCATTATTCTCTCTCTCTCACTCTCTTCATCACTTAGAGTTTTCTTGGAGCACTCTTTTTTGGAGCAAGGAAAAGAAAGCAAAGGAAAGGAAAAGCAAGAAATGATCAAGGAAAGGAAAGAAGGATCAAGCAGCTTCAGTAGGAATACTTGTAGGTAACATGCTGCATGTGTGATTTCCTATCCTATTTGGACATGCATGACTTTGCATGTTGGTGTATGTCTCTCTTGTTGATGGTGACATGGCAATGTCGAGTTATGACAATGGACTTAAGTCTAGCCTAGCCTTTTTCCAGATGCCATGGTGTTTTGGGATGTTGATCTCGATTTTGATCTCTGGAATTGCATGATGAATTTTTAAATTTAAGCGTAGAGGTGGTCTCAAGGTTCACTCCCAAAGGCCTAGGATTACCTTGACAGGTTTTGGAGGGATACACAGTAAAGCCTGAGGGATAAGTCTCGATTTAGGGACCAGTGATCTGGGTTTGGATTTCGGTAAAGCCTAGGAGACACGGAGATGGAAACTTCCTCAATGATAGTGATGGACTCTGGATGATATTCCAAGTTCTGTTTGGTTGTCATCGAAGCACCAGTTTTAGTGAGATCACGGTTTGATGACAGTGGAGGTGGTTTAACCTCTAGATTACCTTGGTTGTTCTTGGATTGGTTTTTCTATAAGATCCCACATTCATGGTTGGAATATGGCATGGGGGTGATTTGCTAAGAGAGATTTGGTTCAGCCATGTCTATGGTCAGGTGGTATGTGGAAGTCTCAAACCTAGTCGGATTTGCCTATTTTTAATAAAACCTAAGTTCTCTTACTTTTTCACTAATTTATATGTGGATTTAATGGCTTTCATATCTCTTATATTTATATGGTTTTATGCTGGTTATAAGCATGGTCGAATGATTGTTTCATGTCATGGTTATTTCATATATTTACTTGTAATTGTTAAATGGATGGATGCAAGAACTAATTGATGATGCATTAGTTCAATGGAGAAGGAGGTGATCCTTCTAGTTATGTTTCATGAGTTTTTTCAGTTGTTTATGCTCTGTTTTGTATCCTAGACCTGTAGGTTGCATTGATTCCAAGTGTTTGACATAATTTCAATCCTGGTTGGGGATGCTCATGCCTAGTCCTAAGGGTTATTTTTGATTGATTAGCATTGTTATTATGTTTTTAATGGATTCTAGAAGTTACAATAAGTTCTAGGCAGAGGCCAGGATTATGGGCTAGAAAAGTGGCTTAAATCTCAGGGTCACTAGCATAGAGCTAACAATTTTGGTCCACAGTCGCTAGAAGGCAGGCATATGAGAGAAACTTTGGGTTTTTGGTCACTCCCTTGCCCATAGCATGAGAGAGACTATGGCTTAAGAGCTACATAATAGCAGTGGGACCATGGGATAGGCTGTCTTAGTGGTTGACTTTTCTCCTGAGGATTCTGTTGACAATGTTAGATGACTGTATGTGATATTTCATCGATTCCACTTCCTTAAGCTGATATAGGAGGTCGAATGTGATTGTAGTAACATCTCTCCTCATGTTCACCTTCGTTGGCATTGTTACTTTAGGTAGACCTGGGAGGGGTGTTATAGATTGGTATCATAGCATGGTTATTCTCTCTCTGTGTCATATCTGGTCCTACAGATATGGGTGAATATGTTGGTCATGCATGCATGTTAGTTATGTGTGTGGTGCTTACACTTGCATTCCATGTGCTTGTTGCACTACTCATATTGATCAGGGTAGTAGTAGGGTTATCATGACGAACATTATGTCAATTTTATGGAATGCATCATCATGAGTATATGATTGGTTTTACAATTCTATGCAGCTTGATGACATCCTTGTACATTGGGTCGCATTCTTGGTTATTTGATTACATGCATTAGTCTTGTAGGTTGATTATAAGAATTGATCGCTTATGCTCGACTACATGCGGTTATGTGTATGTGTAATTGATTATGCATTTCTTATATAGCTGGATAGTTGCATGAGGAAATGTGTATAATGGAGTAATGGTTTTTGTCATGCATAAGGTCATAGAATGCATTTTTGATATGGCCTTGCATTGATGACTAGACCCTAGTTATTATGATGGTTATGTGTTGATGCACTTATTGATTGTTATATACATATTTGGGCACTGCAACCCCAATCACATATGTCCATAAACCAAGGGCTTCTAAACCCCTAAAATTTTCATCTCATACCCTAAAGGATCAAGGTCAACTGATCACATCATTTCCCAGAAGTTCTCCTTGAAAAATTGCTCATAACTGGTCAAAACTGGATCATCTCACCTGCTCCATGGCCAGGGTGCGATGCATCTCACCTTGTACACATGGGAGGTGTGATGCATACTGAAAGGGCCTTCTGTAGGGTGCGATGAGTGAGAATAGACAAATGGCAGAGAAAGTTTGCTAAGGGGATGATCAAGGAATCTTCTAGAAACTTCTCATATGACACTTGCCTCTCAGAATTTGCCCAAGGATGAGTAAGAGATCAATGAAATCTCGAACTAGAACTAAGAACTATCAGTGGAATGACACTAATAAAAAAACCCAGAGCTAACTCACACCTCTGCAAATATCTATATATGGATCCCTCATCTTAGAGATCTAGAGGAAAAAGGCTGGAATTTTGTAATTTGCAAGGAAGTGTTGTTGGTTTCTCTTTGAAGACATTGTTGGGTGATCTTGATTTGTATGAGGTGAAGAGGGATTTCATGCTGGGAGGATGGCGTTGGGTCAGTCCAAGTGGTTGTAATTCTCTCTTCTACTACTTCTATCAATACTATTTGAGTTTTCCTCCATATTCTTGTGTATCTCTGAATATTGTGTTGATATATGCATTTGTATGGTCAATAAATCTGATCCTATATTGTTTACAGTGATAGATCTCTATGCTTTGATGATATTATGTTGATTTGACTCTACAGGTGCTCTTTGAAGCGGGACAAGTAAGGAAGGAGTGGGGAGATTCTGTCAAAGGGGAAAGGAACCAAGCAAGGAGCCAAGCGAAAGACTGAGGTTGGTACTCTCTACTTCTTTCTCATCTATCTCTCGTAAAGGAAAACACAAGTGACTTTAGTTTGTTTGTTTCTAAGATAGCTACCCGTCTTAGTGGGACTAGCATCTCTAAATAGACACTAGTTTTCCCGATAACAAAATGGCGACTCCACTGGGGATCGAATAGTTTGATTGCTTGTCTCTATTTGTTTGCTTCATAAACTACAGATGGAGCCTGAAGTTAAGACAGCTAGCCTTCGAACTACATTTTCTATGCAAGTGCAAAGTAGATCAATGCTACTTCAGTCAATCTTCGGGTTTGTTTATGAACTGAACAACTGACTTGCAAAGATCCTAAGTGCCCTAGAGGTAGCTCAAGTAACCTCGTTAGATCAGGCCCTATACTTTGTATTTACTGACTATCATTAGCTCGGCCTAAATCCCTGAACTAAGCTATAAATTGTGACCAAAAACCAAGTTAAAGTCTCATTCCTGGACCATCGTACTTTTAGTAGACTGGATGCATCGCACCTCCCGTGTGTAGTAGGTGGGACGCATCCCTGTTTCCCTATGTTACAGGTGTGATGATCAGGTAAGACTGTTTCTGCCTCCAGATTTTGGTTTTTTCTTTACTGTCTTCAGCTTTATTCAGGAGTTTTGCTATCTGTGATCAGTAAAATACTGTAGAAACCCCCTTCCTTTGCATTATTCAACCTCCAGTATACAAAGAATTGTGAATGTTTTTATGTATTTTTCGCCATTTATAGTTCTCCTCTACAAAATAGTAACTTAATCGAACTGTCATCTTTTGATTTGAAAGTGTCACAATTGTCGTTTTCAGTCAAAGAAAAGAATCCTCCTCTTTTTGCTAGTCGATTACACTGTTACTCATGTATTTGATATAAGTTTGTAGTATTTCAAGTGTCGAAAGTAGTTTTCAATTCAAAATCGCAACATGTCGTCTTGTCTCCCTTTCATTTTTTTTGAAAAGAAAATCGTTAGTATTGTCGCTTTGGAAGAAGAAATAATTCAGATTTGTATTGAGCATTCTTTTTATCATTCATACATTAAGAAAGCGGGAAAAAAATACATGCATGTTCATTTTCATTTACATTGCTTGTTGATTTTGGTTTAGGACAGTGCATCTAGCATGTTCTCTCTGCTCTATGTTGAAAGGATCTTGCTTCTCTTTCCTTAGTAGCTAGGATTTTCATTGCAAAAAGAAGAGTAAACGACTATTTATCATCTTTGATTACATATTTAGGAGTTGTATATCTACATCACGTGGTGAACCTTAAAGGCAAACTTCTTAAGAAATATCAACTGTAAAATAAATTCAATGAACATAAAAATGCTTTGGAACCTAACGCACAACATCTAGAATCTAGGCTAGAGATGTATTCTGGCATCGTAAAGCCTGGTAACTGTCGCTTTCATCATAGTTTGGGTGATTCCTCCTCTTTGGGACGACAAGTGCCATTACGAACTTGTGCTCCCACGTACTGTTAAGTATATATTGGGAGACCATAATAGGCTATATCCCTTATCCTTAGGAAGACGTGTCTGCCACCCTATCGATCGCAATGCACTGAACACAACATTCAAGAAGATTGACTGCCATACCATAAAAAGTATTCTACAGTTTTTCGATTGGTTTGGTAATCCCTCTATCTAGATTTCCAGAGTAGTCTCTTTCGTTCCTTTTCAGACTCCTTAAAGGAAAATGTCCATCTGAGCACTTGTCACTTCAAGCTCATTAAAAATCGAAGGCAACTAGAGCCATCTTTATCTTTTTCTCGACTCTTAAAAATTGAAAAATCAATTTGTGTCAACGCGTCTAAAATTTATTTTAAACAAAATAACGTCATTGTTCCCTCATTGATCTTAGGTTGAGAAAATGGAGTCCACCAATCAAGGATTCCCCCTCGGGGGAAATCCTAGCCCTTTCTCCTCTTGGGGAGATGTTGGTGCACCTCATATGGCCACATTGTCCCTTCCAAGATTGACAATTGGCCTGCCAGTATAGCTTTTCTCGACCCATTTCATTCAAAGCACCATGATTCCTGAGCAATCGAATCAGCAACTAGATGATACTAGAGCTTCCCCCCAACCTTCAACTTCATTTCTTTCTCCCTCTCCTTCTTCCTCTTCGCTTTGTGAAGATAGTAAAACTAAAAACCAAGTAAATGAGAAGAAGAAGAAAGGGAAGGAGAAGAAGAAGAAGGAGCTGACGACAAAAAGGGGCAACCATACATCGTCTAGCGAAAATCCACACACTGCACCATCGAAACCTAAATCTCCATGTGTCATCTGCAAAGGGGACCACTATCATTGAGATTTTCCTTGCACCCCATGGATCTTAAGGGACTGGTCTCCCCACTTGCACAATCCAGTGTCATCAACCTCTGACGATCATGTTGAGAGTACACCGTCAACTAGTGAAAACAAAGTCACCGAACAAAAAGGAAGATATAAATTTCCTTGCAGACTGTGCAAAGGTGATCATGCCCTCTGTCGTTGTCCCTTCCTGGATGAAGCTAAAAGAGTCTTGGGTAACCGTCTTGCATCACTGTAGTGACTTCCTCCTAGATACAATAAGCTCTTGCCGAGTCCATTGCTAGTTGAAAATATGACTGACACACCTTTGTTGTCGGTCGAAGCACTTATCATTGAAGGTAAACCCTCTGAGTCCACATCAGACCAAAGTCAACAGGTCAAGATGACAGTTGACCCCATCTGTCTTCAGAGGATTTACCTTCAGATGATACAGTCACCAAAGAGAATGAGAATGACACCGTTCAAATTATTTTTGTAAGCACAAACTCCAATGAACATCGAGGCAATCTACCCGTTCCTTTACCGCAGAAAGGAAGTTTGTCAGAGGTGTATTTGGCCATTTATTTGGTCTCACCTCCAAGCAACCTAGTCGTCTCCTTCGATTGGAATCTACTAGGCAAACCCCGTCTAGCATCTAATGTACCATTCTGAATCATAGTGCAAACTTACAGAATGGTCATGGTTGGTACCATCATAGATGAAGGGGCTTCTGTGAGTATCCTTTCCTCAACTTCTTGGAAAGCGCTTGGTTCACCATTGCTTTTGCCTGAGTTGCGAAATTTGATAGGCTTTGACAAAGGAATCAGTCGACCGTTAGGGATCCTTCCAAATTTTCCTATAACTTTGAGAAGGAAAACTGTTTATCTGAACGTAATGGTAGTCAAGGGACCTTTAGATTACAATCTACTCCTTGGGCATGACTACATTTATAGCATGGGAGGTATTGTTTCCTCACTCTTTCGAGTGATGTGTTTTCCGCATGAAGGCAGAATGGTCCAGCTCGTAGACCAGCTTTCATTCCCTGGTTCACACATAGCTAATAGTCAAATACCATCCCTAACAGGTCTTTTTACGCAAGTAATTTCTCATCAATCTCTAGTCCATCCACCTGATGAGCGCGAGTGATTCGGTGCTTGTGACTGAAACCGAGGGGGCATGCACCCTGGTCTGCTTCAGCAGGAAAACTTCAGGTATAGGGTAGGTTTCCATGGAGGATATATGACTAGTTTGACACACCCATCTGTTTAGGAGAATGGGATTAGACCGGAATAAGATGCCTCCGTCAGAAGGTATGCCTTTCCCAACAGAACAAATGTTTTTTCTGCAAATTGAAGGGTAACCTGGAAAATCTACTTTGCTATACCTAGGGGCATGAAAACCCTTTTACTTGAAAGTGAAAAGAAACCATTTATTTTCTTATTTTGTAGATTCTTAACCCTTTAAACTCATAGGATTGGTCATTCCTAGCTTACATAATAAAGGGAGTCAGAGAAAAATTTCGAATGGTGCAAGCTCCCTAAAAAATGAACCTATCGATGAGACATCCTTTTTATACGACTAGCACTAGCAGTTTTACGTGAAGTTCAAGCTCTTTAAAAATAAACCTAGCAATGAGCATATGTTCCACCAGAGTTTAATCTCATTAAAAAATGAACCCACCTTCGGTAAATAACTAGTGCGATCGCATTATTATCAGCTTTTGAGCCTTAGTCGTTTTCTTACCATCACCTCAACTTTTTTTTCGCCTATCATATGCCTTTGTTTGATTGTTTACCCCTTTTGAGGAACAACTGCGACAAGTGATTGCATTAGCCACCTTCTTTACACTGCCATGATTGAAAAGTTCCAAACATTACTTGGAACCAGCAGCTATCCAAAAATATCACTCGTTCCTCAAAAAACGAGTCTGCTTTAAGCTCTTTTCATCTGACTCGTAAAATATGAAAATATTGTCGAGCAATTGGCCTCCCCAGCTCGTTAAAGTGATTGGAAGTGCCATCCCTCCTCTAGATTTTAATCTTTTTGGACCTGAGGGATTATTACACAAAAAGATCGAGCATTTGTCTTGTTCGGCTCGTTAAAACTATCAAAAAGTCATCCCTTTCACATTGTTTTATACTTTTTCGGACTTAAGGGATTATATTATGAAAAAGGAATATTGGAGTTTCCTTTTCATCTCCTTTCAGACTCTCTAAAATTGAAAAGAATCGAGTTATCCTTGTCTTTAAACTCGTTAAAGAAATAGCGACAAACTTGTCCATTCAGACAAGAGTGAGTTTCATTGTCACTAGGCTCGTTAAAACATTGCGACGGGTTTGCCCGAAGGGAAAATTATAGAACAAGCATATGTTATCCTCCTCAAGCTTGACAATAATAAAGAGGTACTAGTCAGAAATGACTGGGGAAAATTGGGAAGAAAACTTGAAGAAACTTTATTAGTAGCAGGTCGCTCTTGAACATGACACTTTCACTCCATCACCACGATTGAGTCGGGTTGGGTTATTCCGTTCACCGGTCATATCGCCATTGGTCCACCGTACCATCCACTTTTGGGGTTAATGCTACCAATCCATTTCAGTGTCGCCAATATGTTCAAGAGAAGTTGCTCAGAGAATTCACCTACCCATCTTGTGTCTCATCCGCTGCAATACCTTCACACTTCATTCTTTCATGACTACCACCCTGAACCTTGTATCATCAAATCATTTTCACCTCCACAAAATCATTTTCTCCGTTCTGATCGTAGATGTGGGATTCACTAATGCCCTCCTATGATGAGTCACTTCTTGTTGACATCAGCTCATTATCCAAGAAGTTGACCTAGGAACAACCCTTTCAGTATTTTGAAGCTTGCATGCCTCAATGGTAAGTTTCTCACTTCCGGCGACAGGTTTTCATTAATGGCCTTCAACCGAAAGATTTTGCATGGTGTTTGACATCAACTCATGTATTAACACCATGCGAATTGTACTGCAGTACCTTGAGGGTCATTATCATCATCGGTGATTCCTCTCGCACCTGTTAACAGCTTAATCATTGACTGGTAATCAGGCGATGTCTTTCCATGTTCGACCTTAGAACATCTTTTCACATGGACTGACTTGTACTTTCAGGTGAAGATTGAACAAGTTTTGAAGACCCCAGATCTAGTTTCATCCATCCAGGCTGCGATATATTCAAGAAAATAAAGACATAAAATGTACATCATTGCTGCACAGATAATCATCCAAACTAAGGGATGATGGCTCTACCATAATCATCAGTCTCCCACACAGACAGTTGTCTGTCCTATGTACATGAAAATGAATTTATAAAGTTGAGCATGGGAATGCCCGCCTCAGCTAGATCATGAAAATATTATGAAAATAATGTATTGTATTGTATCTTATTACAAGTCACCTTCCAGTTTGAAAAACCTCGGATCCTCGTGATAAAGCATTTCACCCGACATCAAAAGATTTACAACCTCATGCTTTAGGGGGCAACTATTATAGACATATTTGGGCTTTGCAACACCAATCACATATGTCTATAAACCAAGGGCTTCTAAACCCCTAAAAATGTTGTTTCATACCCTAAAGGATCAAGGTCAACTGATTACATCATTTCCCAGAAGTTCTCCTTGAAAAACTACTCAGAACTGGTCAAAACTGGATCATCTCACCTGCTCCATTGCCAGGGTGCGATGCATCTCACCTTGTACACATGGGAAGAGCAATGCATATTGAAAAGGCCTTCTGATGAGCAATAATAGACAAATGGCAGAGATAGTTTGCTAAGTGGATGATCAAGGAATCTTCTAGAAACTTCTCATATGACACTTGCCCCTCAGAATTCGCCTAGGGATGAGTAAGATATCAATGAAATCTCCAAGTGGAACCAAGAACTATCAGTGGAATGACACTAATCAAAAACCTAGAGCTGACTCACACCTCTGAAAATATCTATATATGGATCCCTCATCTTAGAGATCCAAAGGAAAAAGGCTGGAATTTTGTAATTTGTAAGGAAGCGTTGTTGGTTTCTCTTTGAAGACATTGTTGGGTGATCTTGCTTTGTATGAGGTGAAGAGGGCTTTCATTCTGGGAGGATGACACTGGGTCAAACTAAGTGGTTGTAATTCTCTCTTCTACTACTTCTATCAATAAAGCTATTTGTGTTTTCCTCCATATTCTTGTGTATCTTTGAATATTGTGTTGATATATGCATTTGTATGGTCAATATATATCTGATCCTATATTGTTTATAGAGATAGATCTCTATGCTTTCATGGTATTATGTTGCTTTGACTCTATAGGTTCTCTTTGAAGCAGGACAAGTAAGGAAGGAGTGGTGAGATTCTGTCAAAGGGGAAAGGAAACAAACAAGGAGCCAAGCGAAAGACTGAGGTTGGTACTCTCTGCTTCTTTCTCATCTATCTCTTGTAAAGAAAACACAAGTGACTTTAGTTTGTTTGTTTCTAAGATAGCTACCCATCTTAGTGGGACTAGTAGCTCTGAATAGACACTAGTTTTCCCGATAACATTGATATGTGTTTATATGTTATTATGGTTGTCTTGTACATGCATCACATTGATTTGATGATCTTGTAGACAAGGTATCCTCCCTGAGTTACACTAAGTCATATTGATTTATGGTGATTTGGTTTAGCTGACATAGTATTCCTTGCAGGAAAGAGATAATATGGCTAGTAAGGTGGTAGAATACATAGAATCTCCCTATGAATCAGATGGGAAGCATGGAGTGGGGCACTCTTCTGACTTGGTAGACACATTGAGAAGCTTGAAGGAATAAATAAGGATTTGCAAAGTAGACAATGACAAAATCATGCAAGCATAAGAGAAACAAGCAAAGGTGAATGTGATATTACTTCAGAGTTTATCAGATTTGCAGTGATAGGGTCCTCTTCGGATTAGCGATGGACATGAGGAGAGAACTAATGGGGCATATGGTAGCAAGTATCCTAGTAGAGATAAGTCATATAGACCTAACACTATCATAGATTGCAAGATGTTGGAAACTCTGTGTTATCACTCAGGTTGTTCTCCAAAAGATCTGAGAAAAGGGAATACGGCCGAGGTAACCACTAACCAATCGTTTAGCTGCAGATTCTAGCCAAATCTGCAACCAGAGAGGGCTCTCTCTTTATGATTTAGCTTTGTTTAGCTATATGTTAGGCTAGTTATGAAGCACAAGTATTTGGTTTAATTTTGGATGATGACATTCAGTAGAATAGGGCTGCAAGGTATGAAAAGTTCAGACCATTGGGTTAATGGATTCAATGAAAATAAACTTTTGGGTATGGTTTCTTTCACAAAGGAGGAACTACAGAGCAAGATAATTAAACATGGAACAATATTCAAGCTGGAATAGGATGAAATGGAGTCAGGGAATGAAAGGCAATTAAGGATATTTCATTATGCTAACAGAGGGAAAATGAAATATCCTTAATGAAATATTTATTCATTTTCCCTCTGTTAGCATAATGAAATATCCTTAATGAAGAGGACCTTGCCCTTGGCTTTGTTCCTTTGATGTATATGGCTGGTCTGCTATTATATCTTGTTGCTATGAATCCAGCACTTCTTTGCCTTTGGATGTCGCTGTAGATGGAGTATTTTCTTGGGCAGGTTGTTGTGAAGTTGTAGTAGATGATGTGCCCGCTCCAATGTGATGAGGCTATTTGAAAGAGACCTGTCCAAAAGAGTCCAGGTCAAGAGTTTTTTCAAGGTTTTTCATTGCCTGTTCCATTTTCTCTTCCTCCATAATATGTTCTACCAATGTGCCCTCTATCCATTCATCTTGATTAGCATACTGTTCTATATCAGGGATTCTACAATGATCATAGCCTGATAGCCTATTTTTTGTCTTTCTATCATGAATAAATCCCTTTGGGTCATAGGGTATCCACCAAAAACTCCTTTTTAGTTTGAGTTTCTCATCTAATATCTTTTCAGCATCTTTCCACCCTTCCTTTTTGTTAATAATGAAGGGGCCTAGTTGGTTTCTTAGCTCCAGCTGAGCCTTTTTCTTGGCAACATAAAAATGAGTCAAATCTGAGCTAATAAATTTCCTAAAGTATTCAAGGGCAAACAATCTCATAGGCACATAGTTTGGAAGCTTGTAGGGGCACAATTCACAACCATAAATCCTGATCTTTGTGTGATTTGGTAAAAGTACCAATCACCTATTTTATAGCTTTTGGACAGCTGCAATTTTTTCTTCATTTCAGCTGAAAGTATGGGAGGGGGAATTCTCATTAGCAGAGATGAGACTGGATATATAAATAGATCAATGACCTCATAATAAGTATAAGGAGAATTATGGACTAGATGGAAGACTGGGGTCCAAAATATGACAGATCTCCTTTCTCATTTTGCATCCAATTTCTTGACAGGGAACTGAAAACTATCTGTTTGATAGTATAAGAACAGATGATATATATATGTTGTATACTTGAAAACCCCTTCTCTGTTTAGGCTCATGAATTGTTAATGAATTTTGTTGCTAATGAAGGTAGCAAAGTCAAACTTGATAGCAGGTGGGTGTCCTGGAATGAATATAGACACCAGAGCTAGAATGGTTTCATCAACATACTCACTTGTTTTGAAACCCAGGACATAGGATATCATGTCAATAATAGTTCTCCCAACTTCATTGAAATAGACCTGGTGAAAAGGACGTGAGTCTCTGGGCTGGGAGTCTAGGCTCATGAATAACTTGGCAATTTGGCCTATTTCTGTAGAGGATAGTTTGGAGCCTTGGTCCAGCAAATATTTCATAGACAAAGGAGCCAGGGGCTGATTAGGCTTGAAATGCAACATCTCATTGATTGAGTCAGGAGTGATATAGAACAGGACAGTGCCATTTGGAGACATGACTGCTCTTTGAGTAGGCTCATAGTTAGCACAACACAAGCGGATTATATCTGGAAATACATTAACTGATGGAAGATAATATATGGGCAGATTGGACTCCCATATGCCATAGAGATCAGTCTTGTTTAGGTAGTTGTTTCTAATTTCACAAAGTGTTTGTAGATGGTCTTTGATACCCATTAAGTCTTGTATTTGGAAGTCCCTATCAGCTAAGGGCAACCATTCTAGCTCCTTGTGAGGTGCAGTCAAAGGGGCAACATTCAGGGCCACTGGAGCCTCCATTCTTCAATCCTCTGTGATTATTTAATTTGAAATTTTGAGCTTTCACAGCAACAGTAGGTAAAATATCAGTTTCTGGGGCTTTCTGTGGGAATTGCAGGCCGAAATGAGCTTGAACTTCAGCTAAATGGATGAGTTTGCAGAGGGAGACAAATTCTGAGGAATTTCTCGGGAAAAAATGGGCAGAACAATGGTTAAAATGTAGAGGTTCGAGGGCAGCACTGCGTTTTTAGTTATGGAACTCTGGTTTTCTGTGAAAAAATGGATAAAACAGGTTGTTTTGTGGAAAAAATGTGAAAGACAGGGATAGTTATGGTATATTTCTTAAGAGCTATCGACTGGATTTGTACAATTTTTGGTTTCACGGATTTAACTCAGAGAAAAACCGGAAATACACAGGGTTCGGAAGCAATTGAGTAAATACCTGCTTTAATGGGTGCTCTATGCAAAATGCAGGTGGCGGGCTGAGCTTGAAGACTGGTTTGCAGGCTGGAGTTAGCTGGGTGGCAGACTGTGCAGTGAAATAGGTATTTCGGTTGAAAATCGCATGAACGCGTCGCATAGAACAAACCAACACAAATGGATGAAAATGACCTTCTCACGCCAATTTGACAAAAAAATTTGTTTTGACACGCTTTGGTTGGGTGAAGTCAGCATGACGTGATGATCTTGTCGTATAGCGGGGGTACAGAGGCCGACTTGGTAGTGACGTGGCAGACACGGTGGATGATGAGGAGGCGGGGTGGTGGGTGACGTGTTGAATGACGAGATGGTGACGAGAGAGTGACGTCAGTGGAGAAGGGGCATAAGCGGTAAGCGGTTTGGCCCCCACACCGCCTTTGGGCCATGGTGGTATTGGAGGGGGGGGGGGCAGCGATCACCCTGGGTGCCTGCTGCGTGTCCTCTGTTTGGCGGAAATACCGCCCATCCCCTGGATGCTATTGTTCGACATATAAGGGGCTGCGATATGTATGTAGTCCGTCCGATCTGGGGGATCGGATCCAATGGTTGGTGGTATATAAAATAGGTGGAAGGCTATGCTATGGGACCCGTGTGATATATTTATCGTTTTGTAATGTTCTGCAGGGTTTTTAATGTATTCAATCTTTGGGTGTATTGTTCAGGTTTGGTTATTTATTTAGCCGGATGTTAAATAAACTCCATTGTTATATGTGTGCGGGGAGGAGGGTTGTCAACAAGCTTTCGGGTAAACCTTGGACCCCCAAAACATTGATATATGGCTTTAATAAGCTCGGGGCGGGATAGTATAAACTTTGGGGTTTTTGTATAAGTTTTATATAGTATGGGAGGGGAAATATATGTAGGAGTTATATAATAGAGTTAGAATGTTAATATGAAAGGTAGATTTACATGAAACACTAAGTTTGAAGGTAAACTTAGGCTAAGAAGATAGAGGGGATCCAAGTCATGAACCTTTAGAGACTTGAAATAATGGAAGGAAAAAGATTTTTACACAAGAAATGTGGCTTCCTCTTCCTAAGAAACCACAGAGTTTTGCTTAGTTTTTCTCATAAAGTGAAAGGAACTAGGACCACTGAGCATATCCCAATGTCCTTGAGGGGATGTTAGTAAATTTTCTTGGGGAAATGGGAGGGGAATTAGTCATGCTCAAAAATTTTTGCAGCCACTTTGCCATGGCACCTGTGACAGCCATAAGATAGATCATAAAAAAGACAAAACTGTTCATGAACTCACTTCTGCAACATCTAACTGCCTACCCAGCCTAATACACCTAACATTTTTTCTTCTTTTTCCAGGGTGCATTTGAACTAGCAAACCCTTTCTCTTTTTTTTTTCTTTTAATTGTCCTCCTATCTAAGTCTGCCCTTATTTCTTCCAGGGGCTCAGATTTAACTGTTGAGCTCCCTTGCTTCTCTACCTAACCAATGATCTATCAAGCTCAAACTGTTTGAACAGACCTTATTCCCTAATGTTAAAACAAGAAATTTAAACATGGACTGGCCAATATTGAGCTGTTTGGCCATCCATCAAGTGTGACAGAAGTCACTGATTGAAAAATTTGAACTTCTTTGCAAAAAATAGGACAGTAGTGGCATTTTGACTAGCACACTTTCTTGGTCTTTTCTTTGGGGTTCATTTTCTTTCTTTCTTGACCAATTCACTCTTTTTTCCCTTTTATTTTTCTTTTAGGGCATACCCTCTTTACATTTATTAAATTTTTTGGTTTTTTGAAAATATGGAATCTTTGCAGCATGGAAAGAATGATCATATTTGGCATTTCCATAGTCAATCATGAAATATGACACCTATTGGTATAGGAACCTAACACTCTGGATAGGAGGGGTGATAGACACAAGTATTACTCTAGTTCTGGTTCTAATGGAAATCATGATCATCATCATCATCATCCATACAGGAGGAATGATAGGGGATACTTGCTGGATGAGTTCAAGAAGGAAAAGCCACATAACTTTGATGGAGAGATCAAGAAATCGCAAGATGTAGAGGCTTGGTTACTTGGCATGAGGAAATTCTTTAGATTGCATGGTTACTTAGAAAACATGAAAGAAAGGATAACCCTTTTCAGTTTCAAAGGTAAAGCAGATATTTGGTGTGAAGATGTGAAGAATTTCAAGAACATACATGAGGATGATTTGACTTGGAATGTTTTTGAAAGACTCTTCAAGGAGAGGTACTTATTTGAGAGGTATCATGATGATAGAGCTAAGGCATTTTATGAGTTGCGAATGGGTTCTATGACAAAACAGTTGATAACGGATTGAATTCAATGAGCCTAGATCGTTGGAGGAGGCTATCTGAAAGTTGAAGCATTATTATGAGCAATCGAAGTGAAAATTTGAGCCAAAACATGACTTGAAGAAAAGGGGAAAAGCTAAAGGAAAATGAGCACCAAAGCCAGGAAGACCTCAAGATGCAAGTGAGAAAGATAATGCAGTTCCTTACAAGAGATTCAATACCGCTGAGAAGGGACATGGAGAGCAACAGGCTAAAGGCAGTGGTAGGGAACCATTTCAGTGTTGGATATGTCGTAAAGATCATTGTAAGAGGGATTGCACGTGGTATTAGAGTGGTGGTAGATCCCAGATATACAATGTTTGGGAGGCACATACAATTGGTGATGTTGGACATAGCATTCTCAGATCTATGCAACTCTGGAAAACATGTAAGGATCATCACACATCGATCATTGAGATGGATGGTAAGCTTTGTGATCTAGTTGTTTCTATTTTGGTTGATCATAGATCTAACTATAGCTATATTAATCCTTACCTGGTGGATAAGTGTGGTTTGAGAAAGTGCATGCAGAATCTTGGTTGGTACAGTTGGCTATAGGTACAAAGAACTGAGTTCACCATTGGGTAAGTGCTTGTTGATTTGAGTTAAATGGTATGCCTACAATAGCGCATTTGAATGTATTTCCATTGGGTTCATATAGTATGATTTTGGGTATGGATTGGTTATAACTTCACAGAACCAAAGTGGATTTCTTTGACAAGACTACTGAGTGTATGGATGATAGTGAGGAAAAGAGGACCTTGCGGGGAACGAAGAAGCCTCCATTAGTGAGGATGGTTATCGCTATGCAAGCTAAGTGTAGTTTTTAGAAAAGGTTGTGTGACGTTTACAATACACATTTCCAGTTATAAGGGTAAGGAGGTTGAGAATGTTGATGTGTTGAGAAGGTACCCAGTATTGTAGTAGTTTCAAGATGTATTTCCTGAGAAAATTTCAGAGTTACCACCTCGTAGGGAGGTAAAATTTTCTATTGAGTTAGTTCCACAAGCAGCTCCAGCATTGAAAGCACCTTACAGGATGAGCACAACGAAGTTGTTAGAGTTGAAGTTGTAGCTGAAGGAAATGTTGGAAAATGGATACATCAGACCCAGTGTATCACCTTGGGGCGCACGAGTGTTGTCCATAAAGAAGAAAGATGGTACTCTTAGATTTGTGCATTGACTACATGAAGCCGAATAAAGTGACTATCAAGAAAAGGTACCCTTTGCCGAGGATTGTTGATTTGTTTTATCAGTTGAAGCAAGTAACAGTGTTCTATAAGATCAACTTGAGATTGGGATACCATCAATTATGCATCAAGGAAGAGGATATCTTCAACACTGCATTCAGGACCATGTATGGGAATTATGAGTTTGTTGTCCTTCCATTCGTTTTGACCAATGCTTGAGCTACATTCATGTGTTTGATGAATAGTTTGTTGTGTCCTTATTTGGACAAGTTTGTTATTGTATTCATTGATGACAAACTGGTATATTCTAAGAATGAGGAAGAACATTCTGAACATTTAGTAGCAGTGTTGATATTATTAAGAGAGCATCAGTTGTATGCTGATATTATCAAGTGCAACTTCTTTCAGACTAAGGTACACTTCTTAGGACCTATTGTCTCCAAGGAAGGCATCACAGTAAATTTAGAAAAGATAAGGGCCATCATGGAATGGGAAGCTCCTAAGAATGTAGATGAGGTGAGATCATTCATGGGTTTGATAGCTTACCACAAGAGGTTCATCAATAAATTCTCATGCATTATATATCCTATTGCATCATTGCATTCGAAAGGTAAGAAATTTGAATGGACGATGGAATGTCAAGATAGTTTTGAGCAACTTAAGTAGTTGTTGACACATGCACCCTTGCTAAAGATTATGGATCCAGGCATAAAGTTTTTAGTGTGTACAAATTTTTGCAAGAGGGGACTTGGTGTAGTTCTTGTGCAAGAAGGACAAGTAGTGTGTCATGAGTTACAGAAACTGAATGAGCACAAGAAGAAATATCCAACACATAATCTTGAGCTAGCAATGAGTATAAATGCATTGAAGATGTGGAGACATTATCTTTTGGGGAGGAGGTTTACATTGATGAATGTGTTATCACTTAGAACTATATGTATAAAAAAAAAAAAAAATTGCATATAATCCTTTGTCCTAGTTCAATGTCAAAAGTCTGTGTCAAATTGTTTTCGTTTTATGTTTCTTACTTAGGGTTGGAGCTTTAAAGATGTTTGATTTAAATTATACTCGAATCCTATTGGTCCTCCTCCACCATCATGGTTTCATAAGTCATGTCTTGTCTTATCCTAGTCACCGATTCTTTTCGTGATTTCGCAGCGTAATCTCCTATTGGCCAGTTTCGCAGCGTAATCATTGTTCAGCCATTCCGCAGCGCGTTATCATTAAGCCGTTTCGCAGCGCATTATTAGAATTCAAAACTAACCGCGCTATGAAATCGTGGATTCGTGCATTTCGCAGCGAATCTTTCCCAAAGTGTCAAGTCTGTTGATGAGTCACCAATTCTGTCCTCTCATGTCAGTTTGTGTACCTCCTGTAACATGTCTAAATGCTCATTAGTCACTACTCCACCAATAGATTTGTTGAAATGCGCAGAAATATCATTCCAATGGATTTTACCGTGCATGGATCTTTATGATGATCGTAAGTGATGCATAAGTGACAAGTTTGTATGATGATGTATTTGAGTTTTCAAGCGAGGCTGTTTTCAAGCGAGCCTGATTACAAGCGAGGCCGAGTTAAAGAGAACTGAACCGCCATTTCAACTGAAGCTGTTGGTCATTGTGTGTGTGAAGGTTTCAAAAGCAAAATGGAGAGGAAAGAACACAGATCTGGAAAATGCCAGAGGACTGAACCTGAAGGTTTGGACATAGCATTGAGAGATGAAGGCGTGAAGAAAGCATTCAAAGATGCCGGGTGCTAGAACTTTTGTAAAAAGCTGCAAGGAGGACATGTGCAGGTAACCAAAGAGTTTGCTTTAAACTTCACCGGTTTAAATTCAAAAATAGCTATGTTGGAAGTTCAAGTGTCTCCGGAGGCAATAGCTGCTGTATATTCGAAGTTATGGAGGACTGGAACCGAAAATCAAGGGATATCACCTAACATCACTGAGCAGTTAAAGCATTCAGCATCCGAGGCCAACATGGAGCATTAAATACTCATCTCAGCCATCTCAGCCAAACTGAAAGGAGACCAGGTGTCAAAGAACAAGAAGGAATCATTCTACGAAGAAGATAGAGTTAGAGTCATAGTCAAATTAGAACTCTTTAGAACTCCAGTTAGCACTAATTGTATTTAATAGTTTGTTGCAAAGCAGATAGGTGTCATAAAAAGTAATTGTTGAATTCCCCTCATGCGGGAGGAGGAATCTCAAATTAGGTAGAATAAGAATTCTATATATAGCTAAGACAGTGATGTAATGAGGGTTGGATATTTTATAAAACAGAGGACTATTTTGGCTTATGTAAAAAACAAAGTTCAGTAATATAAATGACTGTTTTACTTCTCAGGATTCATAAGGGATTTTCTTGTTCAGAATGTGTGATGGTATATTTTCTTTAGTGTTCTTTTACAATTGTACAAATGCATAATCACTCAGAATTCATTGATCATGCTCTGACTTCCTGTATGTCTTTGTAAACTGTGGTTTTATATAAGTGGTATTCTGAACATCCAAATGCTAAATGCCCTGACTTCTATGTAAGGCATCATCATTGTTTGTTGTAGTATGTTTGACTCCATAGACCCAATGGAAACTTATGTAGTGTTTGTCCAGCCTTCATTATTTGTCAATGTTATTCACAAGAGTTAGCCATCTTATTAATAGTCAAAATCAAAAATCCTTTGAGAGAGCCCTCTCAGGCTAAGGAGGCTAAGCCTTAGTCTAAAGATTGGTGTGAAATAGTTACACTGAGATAGTTTGATCAGCAGCCTATCAGGGTCCTATTTTGGTGATAACAGAATGATCACAGTGGGTTGAGGTATTTGTTTGAACAACTAAATCTAAATGACAGAAGAGCTATATGGTTGGCTACCCTTAGTGATTTTGACTTCAAGATCAAATACGTCAAAGGGAAGGAGAACTGGGTTGTAGATTCTCTTAGCAGGAAGGTACATGTAAATAATATAGAAGATATAAGCTCCTATGGGATAGAGTTACAAGATAGTAGGATGAAAAATACATGGAGATCATGCAAATGTTACAACAGACTACATGCACAGGTCCAAGTTTAGGTGTAGGTACATGTGCAGGTACAAGTATAGGGGATCGGGATGCAGACTATTGTCCCAAAGAAAATGTCTTGGTGAGGATTCAAGATAGGATCTATGTGTCAAATTAGAGTAAGCTCAAGAAGCTTATCTTGAGGGAGTTTCATGTGAAACCCTATTCGGGTCATCCAGGATATCAGAAGAAATTGATAGCGGTGAAGAATTTTTACTATTAGCGGAATCCAAAGAGGGAAGTGGTAGAGTTCATGGCTAGATGTTTAGACTTTTAGCAGGTAAAGGCGGAATGGAAGTATCCAAGTGGTATACTACAACCTATTGCGATTCCAGAATGGAAATGGGATGTCATTTCCATGCATTTCATCACAGCTCTTCCGAGGACAGTGAAGCAAAATGATTCTATTATGGTCATGGTTGACAGGTTGAGCAAGGTAGCTCACTTCATTCTAGTGAAGACTACATATTCATCTAGTGAGGTAGCACAAATGTTCATCAAAGAGATAGTGAGACCACATGGTGTTCGAAAGAATATTGTGTCAAATGGGGATGCAAAGTTCACTTCTAAGTTTCGAAAAAATCTATTTGCAGGCTTGCGTACAAAGTTGGCCTTTAGTACAACTTATCATCCATAGACAGATGGTTAGATAGATAGGGTCAACAAGATCTTGGAATATATGCTAAGGATCTACATGATGCACCAGTTGTTATAGACATATTTGGGCACTGCAACCCCAATCTTATATGTCGATAAACCAAGGGCTCTTTAACCCCTAAAAGTGTTGTTTCATACCATAAAGGATCATGGTCAATTGATTACATCATTCCCCAAAAAGCTCCACATAAAAAACCACTCAGAACTGGCCAAAACTGGACCATACTGACTGCTCCACTATCAAGGTGTGATGCATAATAACTCCTACACTAGCTAGGTGTGATGCATACTAAAGAAGCATTCTGTGGGGTGGGATGAACGAGAATGGACAAATGTTAGAGACAGTTTGCTAAGTGGATGCTCATGGAATCTTCTAGAAGCTTCTCCTATGACACTTGCCTCTCTGAATTCGCCCAGGGATGAGTAAGAGATCCAAGAAATCTCCAAGTGGAACCACAAACAACAATTAGAATGACACTAATAAAAAACCTAGAGATGACTCACACCCTTAGAGACATCTATAGATGGATCCCTCAACTAAGAGATCTAGAGGCCGGAATTTGGTAATTTGTAAGGAAGTGCTGCTAGTTTGTATCTAAGAAAGAGCATTGTATTGTTGGGTGATATTTCTTTTCATGAGATGAAGAGGGCTTTGATGTTGGGAGGATGATGTTGGATCAGACAGCTGGGTTGTAATTCTCCCTTCTATTCTAATAATTTTCTTTGAGTTTTCCTCCATAAAATTGTGTATTTGTGAATGCTATTGTATGTTCAATGTATTTATGATTCTACATTGTTTATGATATAATAGATCGAGATGCTTTGATGGCGTTTTGTTACTTTGTCTCTACAAGTATTCACTGAGCGGGATAAGTAGGAGAAGAGGTGCAAGCTCTATCAAAGGGGAGAGAAATCAAGCAAGGAGATAAGCAGAAGATCCAGGTTGGTCCCTTTGCTTCTCTCTTATCTATCATACACAGAGGAAATCACAAATTGCTTTGATTTTTTGTTTCTAGGATAACTGCCAATCCTAGTGGGACTAGCAGATCGAAAAGGCACTAGTTTTCCTGGAAACAAAATGGTGACTCCAATGGGGAGCGAATAATTTGTTTTTTTGTTGTTGATTGTTTGTTTTATAAACTATAGATAGAGCCGGAAGTTAGCCAGATAGCCTTCGAACTGCTCTTGCTCTGCAATTGCAAAGTAGATGAATGTTGCTCTAGTCAATCTCTGGTTTATTTTATGAACTGAACATCTGACTTACAAACATTCTATATGCCCTTGTGTTAGCTTAGTAACCTCCCAAGATAATACCCTTGTACTTTTCTCTTTAGTGTCCATAATAGCTCAGCTTAACTCACTGAAACCAGCTGCAAATTTGAGCCAAAACCCACCTCAGTTGTGCTCCCTCGCCCATCACACTGTCTGTCACTGGAAGCCAGTATGCATCACACTTCCCAAGTGTAGCAGGTGAGATGCATCCTTGTTTCTATGAATCACAGGTGTGATGACTGAGTAATCCTATTTCTCTCCTTGGAAATTAGGGTTTTTGTCCTTGTTTTCAGCTCTGTTCAATCGTTTTGTTGCTTATGAATAGTATCTCATTGCTGAAGCCTCCTTGCTTTACATAATTCAACCTCCATTGATTAGGATTAGTAAATTTTTTTATGTATTTGTCCATCATTTGCAATCATTTTCCGAAAAGTTGCTTAAATCGATCTATTGTTTTGGAACAAAATTGTCGTAACTGTCATTTTGTGCCAAAAAGAGAAGTGTCGTTGAGTCTTCCCTGTTTGGATAGTCAATTGAACTTTTTGTCATGTATTTGATTTGATTTGTTGATATTTGAAGTGTCAAAATCATATTCTATGCGATATTGAAAAGTGTCGTTTAAGTCTTCCTTTCATTTTGAAAAGAAATTGCCGAAATGTCGCTTTGAAGAAAATATTTCAGATCTATACTTAGTTTTCCTTTTTGGCATTTTTAACATTAAGGGGAACGAAAAACAAATACATGCATTTGCATTTGAATTTAGGCTGTGTGCGAAAAATGATTTAGGAAAAGTGCATTTAGTGTGTGTTATTTGCTCTTTGTTTGAAAGAATCGTAATCTTCTTTGCTTAGTAGCTAAGATTTTCATTACTAAAAATAAACATCGATTGTTTATCATTTTAGATTGCATATTTAGGAATTTTACATCTACATCACGCGGTGAATCATTGAAAGGAAAACTTCTAAACAAGATCAACTCTAAAATAAATTTCAATGAACTTAACAACGCTTTGGAACCTAACGCAACACATCTAGAGGTCTAGGCTAGAGACGTGTTCCGGCGTCATAAAATCTAGTAACTATCGTTTTCATTGAAGGTTAGGTGATTCCTCCCCTTTGATACGACAAGTGCTAGCATGGACTTGTGCTCCCTCTACCGTCGAGTATATATTGGGAGAGCACAATAGGCTTATATCCTTTATACATAGGAAGTTGTGTCTACCGCCCTATCGATCACAATGCACTGAAAAGAACATTTGGGAAGATTGACTGCCATACAAAAGTCCTTGGTAATTTCTCTTTAATTTATCACCAAGGTGTATTTTGTAGTTCTACGATTGGTTTGGTAATCCCTCTGTCTAGATCTCTAGAGTAGTCACTTTTGTTCATTTTCGACTCCTTAAAATAAAAGGTCCATCTAAGCACTTGTCACATCAGGCTCATTAAAAATCGAAAGGGACTAGAGTCATCTTTAGCTTTTTCTCGACTCTTAAAAATTGAAAAAGCAAAAGTTGTGTCAAAGCATCATTAAAATTTATTAATTTCATAAAAACATCCCTGTTCCTTCGTTGGTCTTAGGTTGAGGTAATGGAGTCCACCAATCAAGGAATCCCTCTGGAGGGGATTCCGAGTCCTTTTACATCTTGGGGAAATATTGGTGCACCTCATATGGCCACTTTGTCCCTTTCGGGACTTACTATTGGCCTGCCAGTATGGCTATTCTCAACCTCTGTGGTTCAAAATAATGTGATTCCTCAGCAATCAAATTAGCATCCAGTTGATACTAAAGTTGACCCTTCACCTTCCTCTTCATTTGTTTCTCCCTCCCCTTCTTACTCTTCACTTGGTGAAAATAGTGATGCTAGTAACCAAGTGCCTGAGAAGAAGAAGAAAGGGAAGGAGAAGAAGAAGAAGTCAGTTAAGCAAGGGGGCAACCATACAACATCTAGTGAAAATCCGAACACTGAACTTTCCAAACCTAGACATCCATTTATAATTTGCGAAGGAGACCATTTTCATCAAGAATGTCTGTGCATCCCTTGGATCTTGAGAGAATGGTCTCCCCGTTTGCACCATCAGGTGTCATCAACCTTTGGTGATCATGTTGAAAACACACCATTAACTAGTAATAGTGAAGTCAATGGACAGAAAGGGAAGGTCAGAGTTCCATGTAGGTTATGTGAAGGTAGTCATCCTCTTCACCATTGTCCTTTTTTGGAGGAAGCTAAAAGAGTCTTTCATAACCGTCCTGCTCCACCGCAACGACTTCCACCTGAATACAAGAAACTCTCCACTAGTCCTTTACTAGTTGAAAATACAACTGACTTAACTGAATCGTCGGTCGAAACACCTATCGTTGAAAGTGAATCTTCTGAGTCCATATCAGAAGTAACAAAAAGAATTTCCAGGTCGAAATGGAAATTGACCTAGTTTTTCCTTCAGAAGGTCCACCTTTAGATGATACCACTCCCAAAGAGAGTAAGAACGATACTGCTCAAATTCTTTTTGTTACTTCAAAGTCCAACGAACTTGGGGAAAATTCGGCCGTTCCTTCACAATAGGAAGAGAATCTCCCAGTTCCCACGACTCAAGGGGTTAATTCAACCATTTATTTGGTAACCCCTCCAAGCAGTCTGGTTACATCCTTTGATTGGAATCGACTAGCAAAATCCTTCCTTCCTTCTAATGTACCATTCCAGATCATAGTACAAGTTTACAAAATGATCATGTCTGGCACTATCATAGATGAAGGGGCTTTAGTGAGTATCTTTTCCTCAAGTTTTTGGAAAGAGCTTGGTTCACCATCTCTTATGCCTATTACACGGAATTTTTCAAGCTTCAACAAAGGAACCACTCGACCATTAGGGATCCTTCCTAAGTTGCTGATAACTTTGATAAGGAAAACTGTTCACTTGAATGTGATGGCATTCCAAGGACTATTAGATTACAATCTACTCCTCGGACATGACTATGTTTACAACATGGAAGCTATTGTTTCAACACTCTTTCAAGTGATGTGTTTCCTTCATGAAGGCAAAATTGTCACTATTGACCAACGTTCATTTTCTAGTTCAAACACAGCTTCAAGTCAAACATTATCCCTAAATGGTCCTTTTGCATCAAGAGTGTCTCTTCAGCCTTAATTCCATCCACCTAATTACCGCAAGTCGTCTGGTGAATGTAATGAAGCTTAAGGGGCATACACCCTGGTCTACTTAGGCAGATGAACCCAGCTAAAAAGAAATAGGTTTCCCTATAGGTTATGTGATTAGAAGTGTTATCTCACACCAGTCACCTTTGTCTATTTTATGGACAAAGCCAAGGAAGTGTTTCGTTGACTCCGCTGACAAAAACAATCTTGCTTAACCGCAGTGATTTCCATATGGTTACCTGGAGACTCTCCTTTTCTTGATGCTTGGGGGCGTGCAAGCCTTTTATGCAAGCAAAAAACGACTAATTTCATTTTTTATCTTTTAATCTTTTTAGCTTTTTAGCTTTCTAGTTTTTCAACTTCTTAGGTTAGGTGATTGGTCTAATCCACCATTCACCTTTGTCTGTGCTATGGACAACGCAAAGGAAGTGTTTTGTCTAAACTGCTGAAAAAACCATCCTACCTAACCTTAGTAGTTCCTTAGATTTTTAGTTTTTCTATCTTTTAGTTTGGTCATTTCTAGTTCACATAAAAGGAGAAATTCACTAAGCATGTTGTCGCATGGTTTAAGCTCATTAAAAAATAAACCTACCACCATGAGCATAGTTTCCACTAGGTTCAAGCTTGTTAACAAATGAACCCGCCTTCACAGAGCATATGTTCCCCAAGAGTTCAAGCTCTTTAAAAAATGAACCTACCTTTGGTAAATAACCTTTGTGATTACATCAGCCTTTTGAGCCTTGGTTGTGTTCCTGCCATCACCTCCATTCTTTTGGCCGATCATATGCTTCCACTTTATTGTTTACCATTTTGAGGAATAGCTTCTGTGAGTGGTCCTGTTAGCCACCCTCTTCACATCACCATGTTTTGAGAAGTTCCAAGCTTACCCGGAACCAATTGCTACCCTGAAATGCTACTCGTTCCTAAAAAATGAGTCTCCTTTAAACTCTTTTCAAACTCATTAAATATGAAAAGATTGTCGAGCTATTGACCTTTCCATCTCGCTAAAGTGATTGGAAGTGCCATCCCTCCTGTATATTTTAAACTTTTCATACCCAAGGGATTATCTCATGAAAAAGTTCGAGCGCTTGTCTTTTTCGGCTCACTAAAGTGATTGGAAAAGTCATCCCTTTTGTATTATTTTAATATTTTTAGGACTACGAAAAAGAACTGTTGGAGTCCCCTTTTCGTCCCTTTTCAAACTCTCTAAACATGAAAAGGACTGAGTTATCTTTGTCATTAAAATCATTAAAACAATAGCGACAAACTTGTCCACCTAGACAAGAACGAGTTTCACTGTCATTAGACTCGCTAAAACATAGCGATAGGTTTGTCTGAAGGGAAAATTATAGAACAAGCATATGTTATCCTCCTCAAGCTTGACAAAAATAAAGAGGTAATAGTCCACAATGACTAGGGAAAAAGGGAAGAAAACTTAAAGGACTTTATTGGTAGCAGGTCGCTCTTGAACATGACACTTTCACTCCATCACAATGATTGAGTCGGGTTGGGTTATTCCGTTCACCGGTCATATCACCATTGATCCTCCATACCATCCATATTTTGGGGTTAATGCTACCAATCCATCTCAGTGTCGCTGATATGTTCAAGAGAATTCATTCAGAGAATTCACCATCCAGTTAAAGCCTCATCCACTATAATACCTTCACCCTTCATTTTTCATGACCACCATTCCTGAACCTTGTATCATCAAACCGTTTTCACCTCGAGAAAATCATTTGATTCATTTCATGTTGTAGATGTTGGATACATTAAGTCCCTCCTATGACGGGTCACTTCTTGTCGACATCAGCTCATTACCTAAGAAGTTGACTTAGAACAACCCTTTCAGTACTTTGAAGCTTGCATCCCTCACTGGCAAGTTTCTCACTTCCGGTGACAGGTTTACGTGAATGGCCTTCGACCGAAAGATTTTGCATGGTGTTCGACATCAAATCATATATTCACACCACTTGAATTGTATTGTAGTACCTTGAGGGTCATTATCATCATTGGTGATTCCTCTCGTGCCTGTTAATAGCTTACATTATTGGCTGGTAATCAAGAAATGTCTTTCCATGTTCGACTTCAAGACATCTTTTCACATGGATCGACTTGTACATTGGGCGAAGATTAAACGACTTTGAAGACCCCGGATCTAGTTTCATCCATCTGGGCTATGATATATTCAGGAATATAAAGACATCAAATGTACATAGAAGTTGCACAGATGATCATCCAAGCCAGGGAGGATGACTCTACATGTAAAGAATCACCGGTCTGCAACTGCAGAAGATTATTTGTCCTATGTACATGAAAATGAATTTATAAAGCTGAGCATGGGAATGCCCGCCTTAGCTAGATCATGAAAATAATATGAGGATGATGTATTATATTGTATCTTAGACAGGTTACCTTCCAATTCGAATACCTCGGATCCTAATGATAAAGAATTTCACCCAACATCAAAAGATTTACGACTTCATGCTTTAGGGGGCAACTGTTATAGACATATTTGGGCACTGCAATCCCAATATTATATGTTGATAAAACAAGGGCTCTTTAACTCCTAAAAGTGTTGTTTCATACCCAAAAGGATCAAGGTCAACTGATTACATCATTCCCCAAAAAGTTCCACCTGAAAAACTACTCAGAACTGGCGAAAACTGGGCCATACTGACTGCTCCACTGTCAAGGTGTGATGCATACTGACTCCTTAACTAGCCAGGTGCAATGTATACTAAAGATCCCTTCTGTGGTATGCGATGAGCGAGAATGGACAAATGTCAGAGACACTTTTCTAAGTGGATGCTCATGGAATCTTCTAGAAACTTCTCCTATGACACTTGCCTCTTTGAATTCGCCCAGGGATGAGTAAGAGATCCAAGAAATCTCCAAGTGGAACCAAAAACAACAAGTGGAATGACACTAATCAAAAACCTAGAGATGACTCACACCCTTGGAGACATCTATAAATGGAACCCTCATCTTAGAGATCTAGAGCCTAGAATTTGGTAATTTGTAAGGAAGTGTTGATAGTTTGTGTCTGAGAAAGAGCATTGTATTGTTGGGTAATCTTGCTTTTCATGAGGTGAAGAGGGCTTTGATGCTGGAGTAGACAGATGGGTTGTAATTCTCCCTTCTATTTTAATAAAGTTCTTTGAGTTTTCCTCCATACAATCGTGTATTTGTGAATCTTTTTATTTGTGAATGCTATTGTATGTTCAATGTATTTCTGATTCTACATTGTTTATGATATAATAGATCGAGATGCTTTGATGGTGTTTTGTTACTTTGTCTCTATAGGTACTCACTGAGTAGGATAAGTATGAGAAGAGGTGCAAGCTCTATCAACGGGGAGAGAAATCAAGTAAGGAGTCAAGCGAAAGATCCAGGTTGGTACCTTTTCTTCTCTCTTATCTATCATACACAGAAGAAATCGCAAATTTCTTTGATTTTTTGTTTCTAGGATAGCTGCCAATCCTAGTGGAACTAACAGATCGAAAAGAAACTAGTTTTCCTGGAAACACTAGTAGAGGAAATGGGAGGATTATCTGCCATTAGTGGAGTTTTCATACAATAATGGTTATCAGGAGTCATTGAGGATGAGTCCTTTCGAGGCATTGTATGGATGGAGTTGTAACACTCCCATCATCTTGAGTGATCCAGTGAACAGGGTATTTCAAAACATGCTGACAGAAATGGAGCAGGAAATGCAGGTTAGAAAGAAGAATCTAAAGGCACCATGGGATAGACAAAAGTGTTATGTAGATTAGCACAGGGTCTTCAAAGAGTTTCAAGTTGGGGAGCATGTGCCTTTGCACATCAAGCCCAAGAAAATCTCTTTGAGGATTGGTTCATGTTCCAAGTTGGCACCACAAGATTGTGGACCTTTCGAGATCCTTGAGAGGATTGGACCAATAGCATATCGACTTTTACTAACTCCAACAGTGAAATTCCATGATGTTTTCCATATTTTAGTGCTTAAGAAGTATATAAAGGATGTTGATCATGTTTTTTATTGGTCTATATTGCAGGTGGTGCAAGAAGAAGAGTTCTAGGCGGAGCCTAAGTGCATATTGTAGTAGAAGCATCTCATTCTCAGAAACAGAGCCATAGAGAAAGTTAAAGTGTAGTGGAAGCACTTTAGGCTTGAAGAAGCTACATGGGAGATGACGGATCAGATGCGGGCCCTATATCCTTCATTGCTTGTCGTTTGAGGCAAGGCAATTTTGGTTTGATGTTGGTTTATGTTTGGCATATTTTTTGCTAACGTTTTTATATTTGTACATGTATATGGATGTAAATACTTCCATGAGATAAGTTATAAAGATCCAATAAGCGTTATGGTTATTATATTTTCATGTTGTCATGATGTTTTTCTTTTGAGAAGGTCTTTCCTTGTAAATACTGCAACGAACTAAGTTATAAAGCTCCATGGAGAGTATGTTTGATTTCATTGGTTTTACTGAGGTCTTGGTGTGGTTTAACACTGAAGATGGTGTTCCCCAAGGGGGGGGGTTCTGTAATAGCCTTGATGAAATCTTCATGTAATAAAAGTTAATAAGGGAAAAATAAGACCACGAGTAAGGGATACTTATTCAAAGCTGAATGTTGGGCAAACATATCGTAGTGGGCATCACTGGATGTGTGTTTTGGCTAAGGAAAATTGGCAAAGGCTAAGGCAAAGGCATTAAAAGGAAAAAAGGAATTTTGGAACATTTATTTATGAAAATAAAGGAAATGAGGAGAAAAGTAAGGTGAAAGGTCATAGGTTGCATGTGAGGAATAAATTGAAGGAAAATAATGGAAAATGAAGAAATTAGATGCCTCATGCATAAAAGGGCTATTGAGGATCAGTTCATGGCTTTTGTCAAGTTCAAGGTTGGAGCTCTCTCATTATTCTCTCTCTATCACTCTCTTGGTCACTTAGAGTTTTCTTGGAGCACTCTAGTTTGGAGCAATCAAAGGAAAGGAAAAGCAAGCAAGGATGAAGGAAAGGAAAGTAGGATCAAGCAGCTTTAGCATGAATACTTGTAGGTAACCTATTGTATGTGTGATTTCCTAGTTGTTATGGACATGCATGGCTTTGCATGTTGTTGTATGGTTCTCCTGTTGTCAGTGGCATGGTAATGTCATGTTATGATAGTGGATTTCATCCTAGCCTAGCCTTTTTTTGGGTGCCATGGTGTGTTGGGATGTTGGTCTCGGTTTTGATCTTTGGAATTGTCAGATGGATTTGGGAATTCGGGGAAAATATGGTCTCAAGGTTCATTCCCAAAGGCCTAGGAATCCCTTGACTAATTTTGGCAAGATACATGGTAAAGCATGAGGGAGAAGTCTCGATTTAGGGCCTAGTGATCTAGGTTTAGATTGCGGTAAATCTTGATAGACAAGGAGACCGAAAATTCCTAAAGGATAGTGATCAATTATGAATAGCATTCCAAGTTTTGTTCGGTTCTGATCGGAGCACCGGTTTTGGTGTGATTAGGATTTGATGAGGGTGGAGGTGGTTTAACCTCTGGATTCCATTGGTTTTTCTTGGATTAGTTGTTCTATGAGATCCCACATTCATGCTTGGAATATGGCACGGGGGTGACTGACTGAAGAGAGATTTGGTTCAACCATGTCTATGGTCAAGTGGTACATCGAAGTCCTAAACCTAGTCAAATTTTCCTATGATTAATAAAACCTAAGTTCTCTTGCTTTTGCATTGATTTATATGTGGATTTAATGGTTGTCATATCTCTAATATTTATATGGTCGTATGTTGGTTATAATCATGGTTGAATGACTGGATCATGTCATGGTTATTTAATATATTTACTTGTAACTATTAAATGGATGGATGCAAGACCTAATTAGTGATGTATTAGCTTAATGGAGAAGGAGGTGATCCTTCTAGTTATGTTTAATGAGTTGTTTTAATCATTTATGCTCTGTCTTATATCCTAAACCTATAGGATGCATTGGTGCCAAATGTTTGACAAAATGTCAGTCCGGGTTGGGGATGCTCAGACCTAGTCCTGAGGGTGATTTTTGATTGATCAACATTGTCATTTGTTTTTAATGAATTCTAGAAGTTATAACAAGTTATGGGTAGAGGCCAAAATTATGGGCTAGAAAAGTGGCTTAAATCCTGGGGTCACTGGCACAAAACTAGCAATTTTGGTCCACAGTCGCTAGTAGGTAGGCATGTGAGAGAGACTTTGGGTTTCTAGCCTTTCTCTTGCCCATAGCATGAGATAAACTATGGCCTCAGAGCTGAAGAATAGAAGTGGAACCCAGGGATAAGCCGTCTGAGTGACTGATTTGTTTCTAGAGGGTTTTGTTGACGATGTTTGATGACTTTGTGTGATGTTCCATTAATTCCACTTCCTTAAGGTTACATAGGAGGTCGAATCTCATTGTAGTAGCATCTCTCCTCATGTTTACCCTAGTTGGCATGGTTCCTTTGGATATACCTGGGAGGGGGTATTACATTCAACTCAATCTATGGTTGGTTGGTATGTGGAAGTCCCTGACTTTGTTGGATTTTACATATGTTAATAAGAGTTATTTTCTGTTGTAATTTATGAGAATTTGTACCTATTATTATGTTACTTTAGTAGTAGTAATGTCATGGTTAATATTCTAGTTATATGCTCATTGTAAACATGGTTTAAGATGTCATTTAACTATAAATCTTGTTTATTCCATGATAAGTTGATGAATGTATGGGCTAGCAAGTGTTGTTGTAGTTACTTGAGAGGGAATTATACCTTCTCGGTGTTTTTAAGCTAAATTACAAAGATTTACACTCAAATATGCATTCATGACATGTAGCTTACATGTTTACCATGTGTTTGACGAAATGTCTAATATGTCCTAGTCAGTCTAGTTCAACTTATAGCTTCAAGATTGAATGATTAGCATTATCGTTATGAGAAATATGATTCTAGAAATTTATAGGAAGTTATTGGCAGTGGTCTGGAGGCTATCCTCGAAAAGTGGCTCGGGTACCGATACCATAGGCACAGAGATGGAGATATGTGGTCATAATTTTATGAAGTAAGGCTTGTGAGTGTAGTTCGAGGATCATAACCAAATGTAGGTAGTGTAAATAGTGTGGTTATAGGTCTAGGTCAGAGAAAAAGGGTTCCATCTCAAGGATTTGTCACCTAGGGTGGTTTTTCATCCTTTAAGTGAGATGTGGTTCCTATGGAAGGTAAGTAATTATCAGATTATAGTCCCCACTTCCTTAACTAGAACTAGGAGGTTAGATCATGTAATATTAGCACTATGTTTCAAATTTAGCCATGGCGCTTGTAAACGTGGGTAAATTTGTGGGGTGTCATATTACAGATTAGTTGTAGAGAAAATATTGGTATGGAATATTCAGTGTTTTGTTTTAGAATGATTAATTGGTATTGACCATAACATTGGTTGTAGGTCTAGTTTGAAATTATCATGAAAGGAAGCCTACAAGTTTGTGATTGAGTCAAGCGGATCCAGTACGAAATATTGTGAAACATTTTCGATAGGGTGATGATGGTTTTTGTTGGCTTAAGTGGGCTAGATGTAAGTTCAAAGTGTGTTGCGCACCAATAAAACCCTCAAACATTGGCCCTCTCGGCAATAACCTGCAAACAGATCGCAGTCTCACTCGAAGTGATTAGGGAGGTTGTAGAACCAGGTTTTTGCAACCTGAGGGATATTGCATTGTGGCACATATGTATTATTTTTATACTTATTCTTATAAAAAATTGTGCATTAATAAACAAATTCACACTTATACTTTACTTCACGGAGTTCCATTCATCAATTAAGCATAACATAAACATTCATAAATTATACAATACTAAAATAAAGTGCGGATAATAAGAAAATGAACACTAAGACAAATTTTATTTTGGTTCATCCTAATGTGGGACTATGTCCACCAGAAATGTTGCTTATAATTTGAATTTGATACAGCAAATAGTCATTCCCTATGCACACAGTTGCAGGGTGTTTGCGCAGGAAGCTACAGACGGTCTATGCACTCAACTACATACCTCAACCTCCACACACACAATTGCGGAGGCTCACCCTTCCTCCAAGGTATAGACCACAAAAGTATCACATAAACATATATTTGATCCAATACATCATTTATTAATGTCTTCTTCTTTAATCTTCATCCCTATATATACTATCACATGAGGGATTTGCATCATTGCATTACCATGCACTTGATACCATGGTTTTTGAAATATAAGGGGCTATGGCCCAGAACCAACAAATTTATAGTATTTTAGTGATTTTACAAAAAGGAAGGGGTTTTTCCATGAAGCCCTAACAATTCCCAACACTCACATGTGACTCATCCCGAGTTACTCAGATTTTGTCCCCCAAATCTTTGTTGTGATGCTTATGTAGGTGCCATTATATTTTTGTAGTATTTATGCTACCTGCTTATCCTCTCGGTTCACTTCTTCGTATAGTGCCTCAGTTGTTGGTCTAGAAATATTCTATAACACTTATTTCTCCCTCTGTTGTAGCTCCTTGATCCTATCGTCTACTTCCTGCAAAAAATGGGGGCCCCCATCCTACCACATTTGAGTCCTTTTTGTCAAAATCTGCTCTTTCCTCCAAAGGTCTTCAATCTTCTTTTGAAGAGCCTATCCTTCGATGATTCTCGCAAGCCTTTGTGAGACTGGTAAGGTCTTCATAGTTTCCCAGAGTTCTTCCAACTGCTTCTGCTTCATATGGAGCTCTTGTTTAATCCTATGAATGTTTGGATCCTCCTATAGTGAGGTCCAAAAGTGCATAGTTTCATCTAGTAGTTTTCGACAATTTTCCACTGTATCGGAGATGCCTTTCAATGCAAATTTTAGATATGTTTCTCTTTGCTCATATAATTCTGGTGATGTGACTACCTACAACCCCCTTTGCAGTTCAATAATCTTTACTTCATAGTCAAACTTCATTTCTTTGAGCTTATTATTTGAATCCCTTATTATGAGGCCAAGCTTCTCAACCTTCTCTGCCAGTGACTCTTCTTCTCTTACCTTTACATTCAGAAATGTACTACAATTTTTTGTGATGACTTCCTCTAGTTGTTGTTATTATTGGCATGCTCCATCTATTTCCTTAATCAACTGATTGAGCTCCTTCTTAAGTGAAGCTCTTATCTTCTCCACCTAAATATTTTACAGCGAAGTGTGTTGTCCTTGATCATGCAGTTCAGCTGTTATACTTTCATGAAACACATGCAATATCTAAGTTGGTAGTGCAGTGATGTTCATAATGACATGGTCCCAACATTTTTCTCACTCTTTTTCTTCAGTTTACTCAAACTGTGACACTTCAGATGGTATTTGCATAATCCTTAATCCAAATGTTGTTTCTATCATTTGCTCTGGCTGCAGTGGTTGACTCATCTATTTTGATTGTATGGTTGTCTACAGTAGTGCCTTTAACTCTGCAATACCATGTTGAACATCCGCCAAAAGAACTCTATATAAATTATCAATCCTGTCCCATGTTTATGTTATTACTTCTTGGATGTTATCTCCAATTTTTTCGATGTACCCATCAGTAAGTACAATTGGTATTGCACCCTTATATTTTTTTACCTTCTACTTCTTCCTTATGCTCACCATAGGTGTTGTAGGTATCTTTTTCTTGATGATGAATGATAATTCCTCTGATTTCTCTTCATCATTGAGAGGGTCTTGGGTACCCTATTCCTACTATGGATTTTTCTCTTCTGTGTCTTTGCATTTGTTCTTGTGGACATATTCCCACATTGGAATGAACCACTGTAAACTTTGTGTCTCAGTGTTCATTTGCTTATTATCCGCACTTTTTTCAGTACTGTACAGTTTATGAATGTTTATATTATGCTTAATTAATGAATGTAACTCCACAAAGTAAAGTATAAGTGTTAATTTGGTTATTAATGTGAACTTTTTTATAAGAATTAAGTCATAGGAAGAATACAATGGTTCCACAATGCGATATCCCTTAGGCTGTAGAAAGCTGGTTTTGCAACCTCCCATAATCATTTCAGGTAACATTGTGATCTACTTGCAGTTCATTGCCGATAGGGCTATTGGTTGAGTGTTTTGTTGGTGTGAAAATCACTTTGAACCTGGTTCCATCCCACCTAAGTCAATAGTTGGAGACTTCAGTAAGGGAGTCAGATCATCCTTCTAGTGGTAGTTGGTAAACTTGTTGAGGGAGTAATATCTTCGTTCTGGTAGGAGTCAGCAAACTTGATTAGAGGGTTGTAGCTCCCTTCCAGTGGGTGCTGGAGAATGAGTGGATGTTATAGCCTCCTGCAGGTAGGATACTGCATGCTGGTAAGAGTTTACACTAGTACAAAATTCTAAGAATATTTTCTTTATAATAAATAAGACATAGATGACAATGGAAATGGTTTTCTCCCACATTTGATTTCCACCTAAAAATATTGATGTCTTATGCATTGATTATGTGTTCTTATTTATCTACTTTTACTATGCATGGTTAATTCATAATTAATGGCTAATGAAATAATGACACATTGGCTAAGTTGAATCACTGATGGAAATTGTGAAATAATTGGTAATATGGATATATGCGAATCTAATTAAGAAAAAGAATGTTCACATGCGAGTTGTTTGAATAACAATAGCATATATAATTTAGAATGTGAAATTGAATAATAATTGGAATAAAATACGGATTCACCCCCCTCTTAGTATTTTTCCTAATAGCATGATGATGTCACTATGATGTTAGAAGTGTTGTCAACTAATGATGTGGAATAGCGTTGGGAATTGTGTCAACAAGTTGCATTTGTGGTTGATTTCTTATGTTATAGAATTTTTAAAAAATTATTAAAGTTAGGATAATATAGCCAAAAAGAGAGTTTTCCCAATAGTTTAGAAATTTGTGTGATCTACTCGAGTGCATCAGGAAAAGGGGTTAGACCTAGACATGAGAATAAGTGCTTCATACGTAAAGACATGGGTCATGGTTGTAGTCAGATGAATAAGGTGTTGAATTTCAGAGCTTAGACAATTAGAATTTGGTGAAAAGATAAGGTATGAAAAAATAAAGGATTAGTTCTAGTAGTTGGATTGTAGCGGATTGCATGATTGCAGGGATTCGATTCTGGATGAGATGTGATAGATAACCTTACATGTAAAATGAAGCGCAAGGTTTAGAATGTGGGTTGGTGCAATTGTAACTAAGGATATAGAAGATTTAAATAAAAAGTGTGATTGGTGGTGATTAAATAAGTTGATTTACATGAAAAAAAAGTGAATAAATAGTGTCAGAGTAGAACAACGATAGACTATGGCTAGAATGAATCAATGTTCCTCCTCTAGCTGAAGAATAATTAAATGAAGCACCTACTCTTGAGTAGTGTGTGATTTGAATTTAAAGAAAGAGCATCAATGAAGTGTGTGTGTGTTTGTGTGACACAACCAGAGTGAGAATTAAGAGTGTAGATTGAGGCAACTAAACTGGATAGCTAGTGATTTGTAGAAGTGTTGTGTTGTGGTTTTTTTATATGTGTTCCTGGAATAAAATAAAGAACATGATAAGAATTATGTGTGCTACAGAAGAAAGTGTTAATGTGTTATAGTATTGGTATCAAATTTAAATCAAATTAAGGAATTCTACAAGAGGTTTGAGTTTGAAAATCTTATGAAAGTATAGATCTGACTCAAAGAAGCAAGTTGGTGCCTGCACAAATCTAAGGTTGATGCCTCTAAGAAAGTTAATGCTTGTTGATCTGAGGGGGTTAAGGACACCTGTGAGTGGGTTCTCATAAAATAATTGATCTAACCATAGTTGGTGCTTTTGAATTACATCATAATTAAAACAAGATTTGGTGTTTTTTCTCCTAGAAGGATTTCCAAGTAAAAACATTGTGTATAAATATGATGTGAATGTTTTTCTATTATGTATAGATTCAAAATGATTGAATAGCTAGTTAATTAAGCCAAAAATTAATAATTATTGATCCACTCCTGCTCCCCCATCTCAATACTTCATGATTCCCAACAGTTAGTCTCAGAGTGGGTTCATTTAGGAAAAGTTTAACCACCAGAAAGTAGATCCACATGGAACCATGGAAATTCTAAAAAATTGGGATATCTATTCAAGAATAATATCATTATTTGATGGAGAGAATTATATATTTTGGAGGGATATTTGAAGCATACATCATGTATCTTGGTGTGGATGTATGGATCACTGTAGAGAATGGATACAATATTCTAGCAACTCTACTAATAAATTATGATGAAGGTAGAGCCTATAAAAATAATGTGAAGGCTAAGAACATTATTGTAGCTAGTCTTAACCAATCTAAGCTAGTAAAGGTGATGCACTACAAGTCAGCAAATGAATCCTAGGATAAACTGATAAACTACTAGGAGGGAGATGATAAGGTAAAGCTAGCAAAACTCCAAACTTATAGAATGATATTTGAAGTTATAGGAATGAATGATGATGAAAGCATTGCAGAATACTTTCTTAGAGTATATGAAGTTAAAAATATGTTTATAGGTCTAAATGAATACATCAAAGAAGAAGTAATTTTATACAAAGTATTAATATCACTCGCAATTATTTTTAACGCTAAGATCTTAGCCATAAAAGAGATGACAGAGTTGAAGACTCTGACAATGGAGCAGTTTCCCAAAGCCCGCACTACCTATGAGATGAGAATTGGAGAAAAATCATAACCAAGAGAAGTAGTGTTCAAATTCTCAAAGAAGCATAAATAAAATAAAGGATATCAAGATTTCTCCAGTTGTGAGTCGGACCAGGAGATGGCCCAGTTAAGAAAACTTAAGAGAGGCTTGGGAAAGTATAAAGGTAAGCTACGTTTTAGTATTTTGATTGTGGTATAGTAGGACATTTTAACTTGAAATTCCCATACACTAAGGCTAAGAAGCAATAAAAGGAGAAAGAGAAAGAGTAAAATAATAGAGTCAGAGCTCCAAAATATCAGAAGAAGAAAACTCAGAGAAAAAAAAGCTTCTACTCTAAGGAAGATAGTGACTTATCTGAGGCTAGAAATGAAGAATCCTCTGAGGGATAACATGAGGAATTCATGCTTATGGAATTTGAATATGAACCAAATTTTGAGGACAAATCAGCCTCTGAAGAAGGAGCGATAGACCTTGAAGCTAAATTGGTTAATGCATTAGAGGAATTAAAGAAAACCAAAAAGAAGAACATATTGTTGAAAGAACAAATTGTAAGAGCTGAGGAAGGTATGTATAATTCTAATAATGAATATTATAACCTTAAAAATTTTAATTGGAAGAATTTTTTAAACTCAAAGATGTCCTAGGTATAACAACAAAAATAAAAATTATGATGATAAACTAGAAGATAAAAATGAGGCTCTAAAGTTAGAATTGTCAAATAGGAAGGAGAAGAAAAGCTCAAATGTATATGATGGAGATATCATATCTCTAAAAACATAGCTTGAACAATCCAGGAGAAAAGAGGAACCCTTATGGATCAAGTAGTTAAATGGGAAAAGAAATGCCTCCCCGATGAGCAAATGTCCAAGTCATGTCTATGTTTCTATTTAATTTAATTTTTTAACAAATTAGAATTTCAAATTAGCTTAAAAATCCATTGTTTTGAAAAAAATAAAATAACCCCGTGTGGTGCACTTGATATGTTTCCTTGCACCAATAGCAGTGCACCCTTTAAATTTATAGGGAATGCCATAGTTACGTGCGTGAACATAACACATCACTATTATTGCATTGTGTTTTGTAAATGAAAACACACCGAGAAAGCTATAAATTTTATGTTATTGCATACAGGTTTCAGGTTATGCATAGTGCATTAATATTTACCAAAAACACCATAAAAATAATATTAAAAAATATAGCTTAGTGTGTTTGATAACCTAAATATTATGTACCAGTGTGAAAAGGTTATATGTGTGCACAATGCATAAGTGAGATGCACTATGATGAAAATTTAAATATGTGAACCAACAACAGTGTTTCATATGTATTTGTGCACCGATGTTGATGTGGTTGTGTTTTATAGTGCACTTAGAGTCGGTGCATTATTGTTTTTTGCGTGCACCAGGGATTTTATTTTTTAATCGAAAGTTATGTTTCCATATTTATAGATACATTTTTCATTTAATAAAAATATTTTATATTTTATGTATGAGTCTGATGTATTTTATATGTCAATCATGTAACAAAGACATCATCAGAGGGAGCAGCAGTAGTAGTAGGAGAAAATGGTGGACCAATACAATATGGTCTGGCCATGGGAGACCAGATAGAGGGAGAGGGATTTATACACTCACCCTATTAGTGTAGTGACCCTAACACTCTTAATGAATGTAGGCCTCCTCCAGTAATATGAGGATGCTATATCCCTGAAGGCGCACTCTGTCTTATTGGTGCATCTGATCCGTCAGTGGAGTGACCAGGAGCAGGGATTCCATGTTGGTCTTGGGGCATGGCATAGGCCCTTTTAGGATGACATATACTTTATCACTAGCATATCTAGGAGAGGGCAGGATTTTCCCCAGTTCCATGATGTCCCTAGTGGAATGCAGCAAAGGGTTATCTTTCCTACTCTCAGAGATACGTTGGGCCTCATGCAGTCCATCCAACAGATTTTCAGGTATGTGTTGGACAGCTATAGATTTATTCTTTTGTTGTACAAGAGGTTAGGTGCCTCTCATTATTATTCACAACCATTGCACACTTTAGTAGTGATGGGAAGTACACTAGTTTCCCTCTTTTATATTATGTTGATTGTTTGATTCAGGTACCATGATGTATCAAATGGTCTGCCATTTTTTTGAGGAAATTTTATCTAGCTTTAGATAGATGTTGTGCAACGATACATGGGAGGGTGAGCTTCCCCTTCACTTCAACACTTTTTTGTTTATTTTTTGATAGGTTTCCATAGATGAGACCTAGATTTGATCATCGTCATCCAATGCCAGTGACTAAGGTTCAGATGTGCATGTGGGGCTAGATGATGCTGAAGAGGGGCCTTCTGGAGTATTCGGCCATGATTTCTACCGAGGAACTAGCACCATTAGCCAGTGAGTTTGAACATGTGTTTATCTTGTTCTTGTTCCTATATGTGGGGATTGATTGGAGACAGTGTACCAACACTCTCGTCATATCGGCTGAGCCTCCAAATGATAGAGGTATTATTCATGTTTTCTTTTAATTAATTTAGTTTCATTTTATTATTTTAATTAATTAGAATAAAATTTATTATGGCACGTTATTTAACTTGTTTTATTAAATTGTTTAATGAAATTTTCTAATTATTGTTGTGTACTATATATTTTGTAGACATCGACACATTTGATGGGGACATGACTCCTCCCCCACTGGATGGAGGAGATGGGTGAGGCCTAAGAGTGTGAGGCATATCCTGAAGGGGTCATGGGCATCCAGGCCCATAGGGCTAGTCTTCTATTTTGGATCGACTATTGCAACAAATTGTCGAGATTTTTTGGTTAAGGAGGGAGTCCACCCTGTGAGGTCTTGATACATCAATGAAAATCCTAGGCTTGTGGATCTCTATAGGGATTATTCATCTGGGATGATTTCTCTTATGTGTCATATCATCAGAGCTAGTAGGCTATTAGCAGTGATGAGGGATTCAACACATGCAACAACAAATATGTAGATCATGATGATGAGGGTGGTAATCATGATGATGAGGGTGGTGATCATGATGCTTCTGGTAGTACTACCCCATCAGATCATGGTCACCAGGGTGTCAATGATCCTTCTAGTAGTATACCTCATGCTCAGTCATTTGATCATGAAATGCCAGAGCTAGAGGATGTGCCTTATATTTCTCCTGACAGAGACCAACAAACTCCTCCTCCACCTTAGAGTTCGATAAACATTGAGGCAGTATTTAACCATACATCATCTTTTGCTATAGACCAACAACCTCCTTCTCCACCTTAGATTTCAACAGACATTGAGGCAGTAGTTGGCCATCCATCATCGTCTACTACAAATCAGGCTAGCACTACTATGTCTGTTATATCAGATATTTGTTTGCATTTATTTGGTTTGATCTAGTTATTTGACTTTCTTGTGTGTGTATATATATATATATATATATAGTGCATTTTTTTGTTTCATGTTTATGTACTTAATTTATATGTTGGTGTTGATATGTATATTGTTAGGTCATGTTATATATGTACATTTAATATGCTTGCAGATAGATGTGTATGTGATAGCAGTTATTTGACATGAGATATATATTAATTTGAGGATGTGTGTGGTGATGATGTTAGATTACAATGTTTATGGCTTGTTAGATGTGATCATGATGATGATGCCCTGTTACATTATTAGATTTATGTGCTAGCTAATGACATTTATATGTGCTAGAGGTGTATATAATTAGATGACGGTAGTGAATTTAAATGTGTATCTTAGATGATGTTTATGTTTGTTATATGATTATCATCATGCTGCTTATTTTTATGAAATAATATTTATTATAGATTATGTATTTGTGAACTTATATCAAACTTTTACATATGAAATTGCATGCAAAATGACTTACTTTAAAAAAAATATAAAGATATTTTTATAAATTACAAAGTTTAGTATGGTTGAAACTATGATTGTAAAATTACAATAAATATTTTTCTATTTCTTAGATAGTTCATTCATATTCTTCTTTCTTTTTCTAAATATGACTAATTCTATTAATGTAACCAAAAAATAATGCATGGAGGAACTGGCGTCTACAGATCCTGTCTTAGATTATGCCATGTTGAAAAAACAATAACTGGAAATGACTACCCACATCGGGGAAACCAGCCTAAAAATAGAGGAGTGTGCTTCCCATGCAGGGGAACCAGCCTATAAAACCATAATGGAATAGTTTTTTGAAAAAAACATCAAAAATGACAACAATTACAAAAAGAAATAGCAGAGAAGACCCCTAAGTTTAGTGATCGGGAGCTCAAACCCTGAAGTAAACATTGGCCGGCTAGGTGTCATTAGGTGGCGGAGGTTCCTCCAAATTTAGACACCTGTATGCCTCAATTTCATCTTCTTCCTGCTATTGATATTTTTTCGTAACTTCCATATTCGTGTAGCTCCCTGGAATATTGTGTCCTTGACTTGCGCCTGTTCAGTCAGGAGCTTCATCATGGGTTCTGCGTGTGCCAAAGTTGCTACCATGAGTTTTCCTTCTGTCGGTGTTGCAAGCTGGGACATCAAAGCTTTGAGGCTCCTCTCTGAAATCAATTGAAATGGTAGCAATTACGCAAAGGCGTTCCATCATGCAATGAAACTAAAATTAGGTGGATTGGCTGGGTTGCAGCGTCGGGACAAAGGCAGTAGGCGGTCGAGGAGCCTCTTCAGCATGCCTAGATTCAGTCGTATGAGCATGCCCATCACCCCCCCTACTGCTGCGATTGGCAGGATAACAACTCGCAGAATGAGCCAACGTCGAGGGGGAGGAGGAATTCGAAGGGGCGGAGTCAGAGAGGGACAGCAGGGGGGAGGGGGCGCGCAAGTGAATTTTTCTTCTACTACAGCCTCTTTTATAGCGCAGCTCGTGATGCAGACAAGGCATATTTGCCTGGGTGGAATTGGGCGATGAGAACTAGGAGGTGCATAACGAGGGATAGAATGGCCAGCAGGAGTAGGAAAATCAGGAACTCAAGCTTCAGAAGGAGGATTCAAGGCCAAAGCAGTAGTTTGAAGTAGCAAATAAGATTATGCGAGAAGTGGGCACCTTTAACCATTTCAATATAGGAAAGAATTTGGCAACGTCTCCCCGTTGTCGTATGTAAGCTTGGCTCTGCAACAATAGGGAGACAGTTGCAGTTCAAAGGAGGCAGAACAGGGGGAGGGCGGTCTGAAATCACCATTTTATGGATTAGAATCATGTTTCCTTGGCCTACACAAAGCATTAAAACGCCATTAATTTCAGGGGTGAGCTTCTGGGTGGAAGCGTGGGTTGCCATGTGGCCACGCCACTTTCAACCCAGATTTGTTGCACTATATCGGCGCTATTAAACACCCACATTTGGGAGATAGTTCATTCATATTCATTCTAAGTTAGTTAGTAAAATATTTCAATACTCACAAGGAAAAAATAATTAAAGGTAAAATAATTTATTTATTTGTTAATAAGACAAAAATGTGTAAATCATTCAATTTTTAATATAAAATATTAATAATAATAAATTATTCAAAAACTTCAATCTATTGTTAAATTTAAAAAACATAAGTCAGAATTTTTTATAATTAATTTAGATTTAATATAACTTAAAATTTTATATTTTTATAAAATTTATTTTATTACTAAAGTTATGAGATTTTCAAGCAATTTAAATTAAATATCTATAGAAACTCTTACCAATTGAAATTAGAAATTTCTCTCCCTAAAGATGAGGATAAAGAAATGTAAAATAAGACTTGTGAAGTTACTTGTAGTTGGGGATTTCCTCTATTGGAAGTTCTCCCTTAAAGAGGAAAGTGAATTTTTTTCCACTAATAAAGATATAACATTTTGGTTCTTCATAAGTGGGTAACGACCAAATGCACCATATTTCTCTCTAACTTGATGAACAACCCAACTATTAGGACATGTCATTGGTATATTTCTTTTAAATGATCAGGATAAAGCACACTTCTACCATTCAACTATTTGAATTATTTCCTATCACTATCCCATTTCCTCCTCTTTTGTCTGTACAATGTGACCCACGGTTGTGTCGCTTCCATATTGTAAAGAATGAATTTGTTGATGGCTTCAGTTTCTAAATTTGTTGATGAAATCAAACCAACATATATATATACATATATATATATGAGATCAAAATATGCATTAATATGAAGTTCAGTGTGAATAGTTACTGTGTATAAATTTTATAAATGATAAGCCACTTACTCTTTATCATGTGCATCTTTCCATTCCTTTCGAGAAGCTTCCCTTCTCTTTTTTCTTCATCCCTTTCATCATCCCAAATCATTGCACATGGTGTATTGTCGATATGCTTAATGTATTCACTGGCATAATAGAAAGGCTCATGTGATATATACCCATCTATCACATACCCCTCAGGGTTTTCCCTTGATCGAAAAAAGCCTTTCAATTTCTTCATGTATCTCTCTAAGAAGAACATCCAACGATAGGAAACCACCCCAACTAATTCAACCTCATCTGCTATGTGAACTAGAATATGAACATGCAAGTCCATAAAACTCATCAATATTCCTTCTCAAACATACAAACAATCTCAATTATCTCTTGATGCCACCGTGGAATTATAGCCATATGAATTTCCTTTGATGTGATCCAACACACAAATGCAGATAATTTAGATATGGCATATCATAGGTCTTGGTGGAAGTCTTAGTTCATGCACCATGCATGAGTAGAGGATAATGACACTACATAGTAAATAGTACATTATAAAAAAATTAATTATAAAATATCCCATTGCATAAAAATAAAAAACAAAATAACAAAATCATGTTTTTGACATAGGTACTCTTATAAGGTTTAAATGGTCATGCGATTTCAACCCCCAGGAGTAGTCTTCCATAGTGAACAAACATTGTAAGGCACCCTCACACTCATTATAACTTCATTTTCCAAAGAAATATCATCTTCTTCAAAATCCATGGGACATCACCTTGTTTCAAAAACCAAGAGGGACCAGCCTCTCCTCTCATTTCATGTCTTGACCAATGTTTCCTTTTATTTTTTGAATAAATAAGATCTCTCCTAAAATCCAGTATGTCAATTATTTTGATGATTTGTGTCTCCATAAAGAATATGAAACATTTTTAAATATACGCATGGGATCTAGTAAGTGGTAAATCTTAAGGTTCTCCCAATATGGGATCTGATAAAAGATAAATTTCATTTTCATCCGAATGGGAAATTTCTCAAAATAGGCATCAAATAATTATGGATCATCGAACATAAGCTCCCCATTTGAATTGAACATTTATGCAAACTCTTTCTCCTTCTCTCTCATATTCTCTAAGCCATTCATCTAGTTCCATTATTGCAGGCCTTTGGGTTCTCTCTAGTTTACCATTGAAAGCATATGTTTATCTTCTATAAGGGTGTTCTTATGGGAAGAATGCCCTAAACTAATCAGCCACCAGCTTTTATAGATGGTCGGACCACCTAGCCTTCAAAGAAGGTCCACAAAATTTACATCCATGATACCCTTTTGTTACAAGACCTACAAAATTATTGTATACAAGTCGACACATTAGCGACCATGAAGATCAAAATGCTCGCAGTGAATTAAATTAATATGTGAAACAATATTGTTACATATATAAACAAATCAATAAAAATGTAATTTACTAGAGAAATTTACTAAGCCTGGATAATCATGTATGTTACAATCACATATGCCATACAACATAAAACTCCTCTTTGTTGCCATGGATCTTGATGCATCGTACACATGTATCCCTTCCCATAATTCCTTCAATTCATCTACTAATGGTTGTAAGTAGACATCCATATTCTTCACTTGTCTTATACGAGGGACTACAAGATCCCACATAATATTTTCATTCTTCATGGAAAAACATGGGGGGGGGGGGTGTTATAGACATATTTGGGCACTGCAACCCAATCACATATGTCCATAAAAAAAGGGCTTCTAAACCCCTAAAAGTGTTGTTTCATACCCTGAAGGAACAAGGTCAGCTGATTACATCATCTCCCAGAAGTTCTCCATGAAAAACTACTCAGAACTGGTCAAAACAGGACCATACAGATTGCTCCATGCATAGGGTGCGATGCATCTCACCTATTACACACGGGGGGTGTGATGCATACTGGAAATCCCTTCTGTAGGGTAAGATGAGCGAGAGAAGACAAATGGAAGCAACAATTTGCTAGGTGGAAACCCAGAGAATCTTCTAGAAACTACTCATATGACACTTGCCTCTTTGAATTCGCCCATGGATGAGTAAGAGATTTGAAATCTCCAAGTGAAACCAAGAACTATCAGTGAGATGACACTAATCAAAATCCCAGAAGCTGACTCACTCTCCTATAAACATTTGTATATGGATCCCTCATCCAAGAGATCCAGAGGCTGGAATTTTGTAATTTGTAAGGAAGTATTGTTGGTTTCTCTTTTAAGACATTGTTGGGTGATCTTGCTTTGTATGAGTTGAAGAGGGCTTTCATGCTGGGAGGATGATGCTAGATCGGACAGCTTGGTTGTAATCCTCTCTTCTACTACTTCTATTAATAAAGCTATTTGATTTTTCCCCCATATGCCTGTATATCTCTGAATCTTGTTTATGTATGCATTTATATGGTTAATGTACATTTGATCCTACATTATTTATGGTTATAGATCTCTATGCTTTGATGGTATTTTGCTGCCTTGACTCTATAGGTGTTCTCCAAAGCAGGACAAGTGAGAAAGGAGTGGTGAAATCTTCATCAAAGGAGCGAGGAAACAAGCAAGGAGACTATCGAAAGACTGAGGTTGGTGCTCTCTGCTTCTCTCTCATCTATCTCTCATAAAGGAAAACGCAAGTAAATTTAATATGTTTGTTTCTAAGATAGCTATCCATCTTTGTGGGACTAGCAGCTCTGAATGGACACTAGTTTTCTCAATAACAAAATGGCGACTCCACTGGGGAGTGAATAGTTTGTTTGTTTTGTTACTATTGTTTGCTTTATAAACCATCAATACAGCCTGAAGTCAAGCCAGCTAGCCTTCGAACTGCTTATGCTATGAAACTGCAAAGTAGATCAACGCTGCTTCAGTCAATCTCTAGGTTGGTTTATGAACTGAACATCTAGCTTGCAAACATCATAAGTGCCCTGGTGGTAGCTCAAATAACCTCATTAGATCCGCCCCTATACTTTTTGTTTACTGACTATCATTAGCTAAGCTTAAACCCCTGAACCTAGCTGCAAATTGTGAGTGAAAACCAAGCACAGTCTCGTCCTTGGATCATCGCACTTTCTCTTCTAGGAAATCTAAATGCATTGCACCTCCCATGTGTTGCAGGTGAGATGTATCCCTGTTTCCCTGTGTTACAGGTGCGATGATTGAATGAGACTATTTCTGCCTCCAGATTTTGGTTTTTTCTTCATTGTCTTCAGCTTTATTCAGTAGTTTTGTTATCTGTGATCAGTATATCTCTATTGAAACCATCTTCCTCTACATTATTTAGCCTTCGTCAGAAGGAATTGTGAACATTTTTTATGTATTTTTCATCATTTACAGTTCTCCTTTGCAAATAGTAGCTTAATCGAACTGTCATCTTTTGATTTGAAATTGTCACAAGTGCCATTTTCAGTCAAGAAAAAGAGTGTCACAAAGAATTCCTCTTTAGATAGTCGATTACACTTTTTCCATTGTATTTGATTTGAATCATTAGTATTTCAAGTGTTGAAATCAGTTTAAATTCAAAATCGCAAAGTGTCGTCTTGACCCTACTTTCGTTTTTTGAAAAGAAAAATGGTTAGTATTGTCGCTTTGAAAGAGAATAGTTCAGATCTATACTTTGTTTTCTTTTTGTCATTCTCACATTCAGGAAACTGAAAAACAATACATGCATGTGCATTTTCATTAAGACTACATGCTGAAGTGGATTTAGGAAAAGTGCATCTAATGTGTTCTCTCTGCTCTATGTTGAAAGAATTTCATTTATCTTTCCTTGGTAGCTAGGATTTTCATTGCAAAAAGAAAGTAAATGATTGTTTATCATATTAGATTCCACATTTAGGAATTGTATATCTACATCACGTGGTGAACCTTAAAGGCAAACTTCTTAAGAAAGATCAACTGTAAAATAAACTTCAATGAACATAAAAACGCTTTGGAACCTAACGCACAACATTTATAAGTCTAGGCTAGAGACGTATTCCGGCGTCATAAAGCCTGGTAACTATATCTTTCATCGTAGGTTGGGTGATTCCTCCTCTTTGAGATGACAAGTGCCAGTACGGACTTGTGCTCCCACGTACCATTGAGTATATATTGGGAGACCACAATAGGCTACATCCTTTATCCTTAGGAAGTCATGTCTACCACCCTATCGATCGCAATGCACTGAACACAGCATTCAAGAAGATTGACTGTCGTACCGTAAAAAGTATTCTACAGTTTTGTGATTGGTTTGGTAATCCCCTCTGTCTAGATTTCCAGAGTAGTCACCTTCGGACCTATAGATTACAATCTACTCCTTGGGCATGACTACATTTATAGCATGGGAGCTGTCGTTTCTTCACTCTTTCGAGTGGTGTGTTTTCCACATGAAGGCAAAGTTGTCCAGCTCGTAGACCAACTTTCGTTCCCTGGTTCAAACATAGATATTAGCCAAATGCCATCCCTAACTAGTCTTTTTGCACAAGGAATGTCTCATCAATACCTAGTCCATCCACCTGATGATCGTGAGTGATTCAGTGATTTTGACCGAAACCCAGGTGGCATGCACCCTGGTCTGCTTGGGTAGAAAAAAACACCAGATATAATTTCACGTAGGAATATGACTAGTCTGACAATCTTGTTCGTTTAGGATAATGGATTAGTCTGGAAAAGGATTCCTCCATCAAAGGTTAGGTGATTGGAACTAGAATCACCTTTATCCATTTCGATGGACAGATCCAAGGAAGTGTTTTGTCTGCAAATGTGGATGAAACAATCTTGCTAATGCGAGAACTTTCGTATGGTAACCTGGAAAATCTATTTTGTTATGCCTGGGGGCATGCAAACCTTTTTGCATGCAAGTGAAAAGTGACCATTTATTTTCTTAGTTTGTAGGCTCTCAACCCTTTAGACTCGTAGGTTGGTCATTCTTAGCTTGCATAATGAAAGGCTCAGGAGCAAAGTTTCGAATGAGGCAAGCTCCCTAAAAAATAAACCTATTGATGAGACATCCTTATTATACGACTGGCACGATCGGGTTTACGCAAAGTTCAAGCTTGTTAAAAAATAAACCTCGCCATGAGCAGTTTTACGCGAAGTTCAAGCTCATAAAAAAATAAACCTAGCAATGATCAAGTGTTTCCATAGAGTTCAAGCTCATTAAGAAATGAACCCCACCTTCAGTAGATAATCTTTTCGATTGCATAACTATCAGCTTTTGAACCTTGGTCGTGTTCTTACCATCACCTCCCTCTTTTTTAGTCGATCATACGCCTCCATTTGATCATTTACCCTTTTTAGGAACAGCTGCTACGAGTGATTCTATTAGCCACCTTCTTTACACTGTCATGATTGAAAAGTTCCAAACCTTACCTAGAACCAGTTGCTATCCAAAACATCACTCGTTCCTCAAAAAACGAGTCTCCTTTAAGCTCTTTTCATCTAACTCATAAAATATGAAAATATTGCTGAGAAATTAGCCTCTCCAGCTCATTAAAGCAACCGGAAGTGCCATCCCTCCTTTAGATTTTAATCTTTTTGGACCTGAGGGATTATTACACAAAAATATCGAGGGCTTGTCTTGTTCGGCTCGTTAAAACTATTGAAAAGTCATCCATTTCGTATTATTTTACACTTTTTCAAACTTAAGGGATTACATTACGAAAAAGGACCACGGGAGTTGCCTTTACGTCCCTTTTTAGACTCTCTAAAATTGAAAAGGACCGAGTTATCTTTGTCATTAAACTCATTAAAACAATAGTGACAAACTTGTCCACGCAGACAAGAGCGAGTTTCACTGTCGTTAGGCTCGTTAAAACATAGCGACGGGTTTTCCCGAAGGGAAAATTATAGAACAAGCATATGTTATCCTTCTCAAGCTTGACAAAAATAAAGAGGTACTGGTCAGCAATGACTAGGGAAAAAGGGAAGAAAACTTGAATAGCTTCATTTGTAGCAGGTCACTCTTGAACATGATACTTTCACTCCGTCACCATGATTGAGTCGGGTTGGGTTATTTTGTTCACTGGTCATATCACCTTTGGTCCACTGTACCATCTGCCTTAGGGTTAACGCTACCAATCCATTTCAGTGTCACTGATATGTTCAAGAGAAGTTTCTCAGAGAATTTACCAACCTAGCTAACATCTCATCCGCTACAATGCCTTCACTCTCCATTTTTCATGACCGCCACCTTGAACCTTGTATCATCAGATTGTTTTCACCTCCACAAAATAATTTGCTCCATTTGGCGTCATAGATGTGGGATTCATTAAGGCCCTCGTACGACGCGTCACTTCTTGTTGACATCAGCTCATTATCCAAGAAGTTGACTTAAGAACAACCCTTTCAGTACTTTGAAGCTTGCATGCCTCAATGGCAAGTTTCTCACTTCTGGCGACAGGTTTACGTCAATGGCCTTCGACCGAAATATTTTACGTGGTGTTCGACATCAACTCATGTATTCACACCACGTGAATTGTACAACAGTAACTTGAGGATCATCATCATTATCGATGATTCCTCTCATGCCTATTAACAACTTACATCATTAGCTGGTAATCAGGCAATGTCTTTCCATGTTCAACATCAAAACATCTTTTCACATGGATCGACTTGTACTTCGGGTGAAGATTGAACGAGTATGAAGACCCCAGATCTAGTTCCATCCATCCGGGCTACAATATATTTAGGAAAATATAGACATCAAATGTACATCATAGCTGCACAAGTAATCATCCAAACTAAAGGATGATGGCTCTACCAGAACCATCAGTTTTCCACACAAACGATTATCTGTCTTATGTACATGAGTATGAATTTAGAAAGCCGAGCATGGGAATGCCCACGTTAGCTAAATCATGAAAATATTTTGAAGATAACGTATTTTTTTGTATCTTATTACAGGTCACCTTCTAGCTCGAAAAACCTCAGATCCTCATTATAAAGCATTTCACCCGACATCAAAAGATTTACGACCTCATGCTTTAGGGGGCAACTGTTATAGACATATTTTGGCACTGCAACCCCAATTACATATGTCCATAAAACAAGGGCTTCTAAACCACTAAAAGTGTTGTTTCATACCCTAAAGGAACAAGGTCAGCTAATTACATCATCTCCCAGACGTTCTCCATGAAAAACTACTCAGAACTGGTCAAAATAGGACCATACAGATTGATTCATGCATAGGGTGTGATGCATCTCACCTATTACACATGGGGGATGCGATGCATACTGGAAAGCCCTTCTGTAGGGTACGATAAGCGAGTGCAGAAAAATGGCAACAACAGTTTGCTAGGTGGAAACCCAGAGAATCTTCTAGAAATTTCTCATATGACACTTGCCTCTCTGAATTCGCCCAGGGATGAGTAAGAGATCTGAAATCTCCAAGTGGAACCAAGAACTATCAGTGAAATGACACTAATCAAAATCCTAGAAGCTGACTCACTCTCCTATAAACATTTATATATGGATCCCTCATCCAAGAGATCCAGAGGCTGGAATTTTGTAATTTGCAAGGAAGTGCCGTTGGTTTCTCCTTGAATGTGTGATCTTGCTTTGTATGAGGTGAAGAGGGATTTCATGCTGGGAGGATGATGCTGGATCAGACAGCCTGGTTGTAATCCTCTCTTCTACTACTTATACCAATAAATCTATTTGAGTTTTCCTCCATGTGCTTGTATATCTTTGAATCTTGTTTATGTATGCATTTATATTGTTAATGTACATCTGATCCTACATTATTTATGGTTATTTATCTATGTGCTTTGATGGTATTTTTCTGCCTTGACTCTACAGGTGTTCTCTAAAGTAGGACAAGCAAGAAAGGAGTGGTGAAAGCTTCATCAAAGAAGAGAGGAAACAAGCAAGGAGACTAGAAAAATACTGAGGTTGGTGCTCTCTGCTTCTCTCTCATCTATCTCTCATAAAGGAAAACACAAGTAACTTTAATCTGTTTGTTTCTAAGATAGATACCCATCTTAGTGGGACTAAAAGCTCTGAATGGACACTAGTTTTCCCGATAACAAGGGGTATTTTTATTGATCACTACTACAAGACAAATAGAATAGTTGGTGTTTTGGAGGGAATATGGGTTGACACCATCCATAGTTATACTGAGTAGTAGACTGTGTACTTCATCCTTGAATTTTTCAAGCCATCTATCCTCTATATGCTTCATGGCTATTTAATATGTTAGGATTTACATAACTCCTGACTCACTTCTATGCGAGGCATGTCATCCCTGCAACATAGCTAATTATATGCAATGGAAGAGTCTTTGAATCCTTGGGATTATAGGCATGTACCTCAATATCATATGAGGAGGAGCATGTAATTTACCTATTCTTATTAATTACGATACCTGTCATGCCCACATTTTGGACATATCTCTTTTTCTACATATTCTCCTCTATATAGAATATAATCATTCAGACATGCATGATATGATATATATTGAACACCCAACATTTCTAAAAACTACTTGGGAGCCATACTCACACAGGAAGGCATGGAGGGTGTAGATCACCTGATCGCGTTTGCGAGTTGAAGATTGTCCAAAGTGGAAAATAACTACTCTACCATCAAGCGTGAGGGATTGGAAATGATGTACGCACTCCAAAAATATCGACACTATTTACTTGGAGGACATTTCAAGATGTATACCGACTATTCCGCGTTGAAATACCTGGTGAAAAAGCCTGTGTTGGGGGGGGTGAATATGCAGATGGATTTTACTATTTCAAGAATATGATTTTGATGTCATAGTCAAGTCGAGACACTTACACACAGGACCAGAGCACTTGTCATGAATTGAGACGGGCGAGGAACCAACAAATTTTGAGGAGGGACTACTTGACACACAACTCTTTTCAATGTGTGTCACGAATGGACACTTTGAAGATATAATACATTTTCTAACAATAGGGACTATGCCAAAGGAGTACTCAATCCAACAGAAGAAGGAATTGGTGGTGCGCGCGGCAGACTTTCTTGTCATTGCGGGGACCTCTACATGATGGGCAATGATGATATATTGTGAAGATACGTACCTGAATTTGAATGAGGTCAGATCCTCACGGAGGCACATGGGGGCGCTGCAGGAGGACACTTTGCAAGACACACGACCACACAAAATATTCTTCGTGTAGGGTTATGGTGGCCGACCCTGCACCAGGATTCAAAAGTGCATTGTAAGGCCTACGATATATGTCAAAGGAAGAGAAAACCATCACGAAGGGACAAGATGGCACTAGATCCCCAAATGACACTACAACCATTTGAGAAAGGGGCAATCAACTTTGTGGGCTGAATCAAACCTCAGGGAAAGACAAGTTCCCACTACATCATCACCACGACGAAGCACTTGACGTGATGGGAGGAAGCACAGCCGGTCAAGGACTACACGACCGCTACGGCTACAATGTTTTTTTTCGAAAACGTGTTGACACAATTTGGCTGTTTGAAAATCTTAATGCGTGATCACGGAACACATTTCCTGAATGAAACCATCAGCGCACTCACAGAAGAGTTCTAGGTGTGTCATTAGAAAAGTACATCGTACCACCCACAGGCCAATGGAACAGTATAGGTATTCAATAAAATACTAGAGATTGCACTGACCAAAGTATGTAATGTGCATCGGAATGACTGGGACCTATGCATACCTGTCGCGTTATGGGCATACATGATAACGTGCAAGAAATTGATAGGACAGACACCCTTCCGGTTAGTCTATGGTACATAAGCTGTCATGCTGATGGAATACATCATACCTAGTCTGCGAATAGCAGCACTCACAGGCATGACAGATCGCGAAGCTTTGGAAGAAAGGCTCGCGCAATTAGAAGAACTCGAGGAAGAATGGTTTCTAGCTAGATTTCATCAGTAAGTACAAAAACAACACCCTGGCACGACTGTCATATCAAGTTGTGCACCTTCAAGATAAACGACTTAGTACTACTATATGACAGTAAGATTGAAAAATTTCTGTGAAAATTTAGAATGCACTGGCTAGGATCATATGTGGTAAAAGAGGTCACAGATGGAGGCATGGTCTAGCTGGTCAAACTAAATGGAGAACCCTTCCCAGGAAAAGTAAACGATAGTCACTTGAAACCCTACACGGGTGGGTCGGCTCTTTGACTAATCGGCCGAAGCACAGTATTTGCGACCCGAGGAGCCGGACAAGGGCACGGGACTGTAAACACATGCATTAGATGATGGTACCAAAGAAAGGACATGATTCAGATGCGGATGATTCAGAAGCCAGAATGCAACAGGTCCAGCAAATCATCGTACAATGCACCAAGGACCTCCGGGTAGTACAGGACCAGTTGGAGGGGCTCTGTGCCAAGATCACCACACTAGTAGAGTGACTCAGGATGAGTCATGATGATTGTGTTGGGGCCCTGTTTAGCATGGAATCCCCCCACAGCATGTTTTGGGGCTCAAATCCCAAGTTTGGTCAAAGATTTTGTAAGACTCCGCGAATTGTCGGTGCAGAGTGCGAAGTAGAGGTTAAGTCATAGGGTTGTCCACCCTAAAGTAATGTAATGTAATGTAAAGTTATGTCAACCTACCCATGGTCCACGAACTATGGGATTGTATAAATAGAGTGAGGCTCTAAGTTATAAAGATAGAGAAGAAATAAAAGAGAAGAGTACGAATGGTTCGAGCTTAGAGTAGGAGTCTAAGTGTATTGGGTCGTAGAAGTAGGAAGAGGCTCTATAGCTGAGTGCGTAGAGGCCTAGTATAGTCCGCAGCTGAGTGCACAAGGCGGTGTCGAGTGTATAATTTGGGTTGAATATTAATAAAAGGAAATTGATTCCTATTTCTGTGTATCTGTTCTGCATTACCTTCTTTACATTTATATTATTTTATTTATCACACGCACTAATATGATTGATGAATATGTTGCAATAATCATTAGTCCAACATAAACAAGTTGATTAATAAAAAAATAATAGATTAAATAGCAAGGAACTTGGGTATTATATGGGTTGCACCCCAACTAGGGCTGCACGAAAGCAGCACCGCAGGTTGCGAAGGGATAGCAAGTGCGCGTAGTGACGGGTCAGACCACGGACCTCCAGAAGCCCATCAGACATCCCAAGGGTGCAGAAACCTGGTTCTAGCACCCTCCCATACTACTTTGGGGGAGACCTTAGTATGTGCTCCGCGCACTGTTGCCGAAAGGGCCAATAGTACCGGGATTTGCTTGGCTAAATCACCTTTGAACTCGGATCAGACCCATACAAGCCAACACCTGACAAGAGATTATCACTCGAAAAAACCTTATCTTTGAATAACCTACTATTGGTAGGGAATATAATTGCACAATGCCAATGTTTAATGTTTGTAAAATCAACCATTTTTAATGTGGATTGTGTTACAAAATTTCTCAAAATATAAGGGACTCGATTGATCATGTAGGTGAATCACCACAATATTTCTGATAAACATGCATTCGACATGCCAAAATTTGCTTCTAACTTGTACAACAATATAATTGTCCCCAAGTGAGAAGACTTTGACTTGCCAAAAAGTCTGAAGAGAGGGGTGGTGGAAGAAGATTTCATGCTTTCAAATAAGCTATCAATGATATGAACATCATCCCCTAGCTCATCATTCTAGAATGCATCTAACAAAATATCCTCCATGGATGTCATATCCCATAAGTAATCATCCATACCAGCTGCTATTTAATTGCCTCCATTTCCAAATTATGATGAAGAACTACTATCATTGTAGTCATTCCTAATTGGTGAATATGGACGTAGTGGGAATTGAATAGGTGGTTGATTCAACCATTTTTTTCATGCTTCCTCTCCAAGTATTTGTTTTAATGAAACCTTCTCTCGAGTTGACATTGTAGTAGGGTGCACTAGAAAATGGTAGGTGGGTCGGTCATCATCACTAGAATATTAATTTCAAAAAATATTGAATGTCATTAGAACAATATCAATCATATTAGTTAGCACATCAATTTAATTGGTTTATTGAAATTACGTTATGCCAAATAATTATCACCATCGTTGATCCAAGATTGCAACTAGAAGATGACATGTTCCAATTGCTAGGGTGAAGAGGTTTTCCATTTTTATCTACCAACTACTTGCAATATGTTGCTCCTGATAATAACTTCTAATGTTTTTGAAATGGAGGAATATTTTATGCATATGAACTCGATTATGAATTAGGATCCTCGAAATTTCTATACATTTTTATTCAAATTGACATGGATAAAAAAAAATGAATTAGATAATCGAAATATAAATAAAATATGAACTTACTGGAGATGAAAAAGGTGAACTCTGTGAAGGGCTTTGATCAGCAATATGGAACAAGTTGGAATTTGAAGAATTGGCCATTTCATATCATTAAGCTTTTGTCCTTGCATTTGAGAAAAATTAGAAATAAATTTTTTTTTGCATATCTAAAATTAATTTCGAGAACCATATCACCACAATATGAATTTAAATATAGTTTTCAAACCATTTTTCAAGAATAAGGTGACCTTAAGCAGAAAATGTATACTACAAACTATTGTAATTCATGTGGATGTGTCCTAAAGGATAATTTGAGATTAATATTCCATTTTATCTTAAAATAAAATTTCAAATAGCCTTTAAGCCCTATCAGTGCACTTATTAAAACAAATCACACTCATCCATTTAAAACATAACAGCACCAGGGCATTCAAATAATACCTGCACCGAATTCTGACATTCCAAAAAATATAAAATATGTTATCATAATAGTGCTCTTACACAAAAATGCATTGATGCATTTAAATAAAAACAACACCGATACACACCTGTTTCTGGAATTTCAAAAATAAAAGTGAATTCAACTATCTCGGTGATTTTATAACAATTACAACACCGATGCATTTAAATGCAAACTACAATGTTGTGTTAAACATGTACTCACATTTTTTTGGGATTCAAAAAATAAATAAATAAAATAATTGTATCATGTTGGTGCGTTTAAAATATTTGGCACCTGTTGGGTCGAGGAAAAGGTATGTTTTCTCCTCGTAGATGCTGGGTAAAATCGATTAGTAAAAAAATAGACAAATTTGGGCACGAAAACATATTTTCACTATGTTTATATGCAGGGACACAGATTGGACAATTGTTGTTCAATCGACAAAACAACATAAGCCAATTAAGGAAAAAAGACAACGTCCTGAGTATGGAAGACAACGAAAGGCTAGGAGGACCAATGCTATTTTATGATGAAATAAGATCGCATGTTGCGAAATCGTTAGGATCCCCTGATCCTGAGGATTCCCTTCTATCTATTTACTTTTCCAAATGTTATATAAAGTCGTAAGGCGAACTGAACAACTACTTTAGGAATTTAGAGATTGTAACTATTCTTTCTGGACATATAATACTTTCATTAGGGTGATGTTGTAAATCTATTATTAATTTTAATGAAGAAGACTATGTTTAATTCATAATCGTATTCTAAGTATCTAATAATAGGGACTTCTAGAGACATTGGGCCCAATCAATAGAAGATCTACTGCTTCAATTGTGTTATAATCATTTATGTTTATTCTTAATTGTTTATTATTGTTAATTTGTAAAGTTAGTATCATTCAGATTCCTGTGAGGATAGATGATTGTGATTTTCATTTGTTGTTCAGTCAATATTCTAGATTTAGATGTGCGTTACATATGCATGATGCTCTTTATTCAACTGGTTATGTTAATTCTATCATTATATTGTTGTTCATTCTAAGTAACACTATCATAGATTTCAAAGCTAGAGTTTATTGCTTTCCATGAGATGTTTATATGGTTATTTGTTGTTCAATTGTTATAGATTTCCTTCATGTTAAATGAGTTAGTTTCAATACCAGTTAGATTTTCCAAGTGTGATTCTTTCTATTTGCACTCTGATTCAATTGTTTGCATAATAGATTAAGTAGTGTTGAAAGTGTGTTATGAATTCCTTTCAGAATTCTTTGGACTGAATTTAGAGAAATAGACATTAGCAATTGCAACAATTCCAACATAAATTGACCTCTGAATTCACTACATATATAGTGTTGGCACCCTTGAAATAAGAAAACTTGCCGTGGGTTGAATCCGATGGATCCGAAAGTAAATCTACTTACCCAATATGGAAGGGAGATATTGATAGAGGTTCGCAGATTTGAATGACACAAATTGCTCTTAACAAAAAAGAAGACTGACCTTACATTCTTGAAGAGATGCAAAGATTCTTTAGTTGTTTCTATCGGCTAAGCATCTCACACATCTCTATATATTTGAGAAATAAGACCAGCCTTTCAACAATTCTTTCACATCCTGAAGATGAACCACTATTGCTGGTTCGAAACGTCGATAAAAAAAAAAGAATTTGAATGCAATGGATCCGGAGGTAAATCCTCACCCAATACGGAAGGGAGATATTGATAGAAGTTCTCAGATTTGAACGACATAGATTGCTCTTAATGAAAAAGAAGACCAACCTTACATTCTTTAAGAGATGCAAAGATTCTTCAGTTGTTTCTATCGGCTAAGCATCTCACACATCTCTATATATTTGAGAAATAAGACCAGTATTTCAACAATTAAAGGTGCGAAGCCGCTTGTCCCTCCGGGGGCAAGGTGTTTCATCCATCTGGAAAGAGGGGAGACGGGGTGCTCGAATCTGATTGATCGATTCATGGAATATTTCGTAAGTGTGAAAGACGCCTCCCTGGCGCGTGTTATTCGGTCACCTGCGGGTGGAAATAGCGTCTCTTTCACTTCCATAAGGGCCAAGATTATTCCACAAGCCCATGCTTTCGGGGTGGGAGGAGCAAGCACATAGTCCCGCCACCACGGTGAGGGCCATCGCAGCTACTATGACAAAGAGTGCATGTAGGAGAAAATGGTTGGGATGGTTGGACGATCCTGGTGGGGTGCGGGAACAACCTTCGGCCCAATTATACAATGAATCTACATTACGGGAAGTAGGTGGCCCGTATCCCACTCACGTTAGCACTCCATCCCAGCGACCATCACGTGTTCCAACGAAAAGTGACCTATGAAGGAAAGGGTAGCATTAGGAACCTCACATGCCGAGGATCCCATATCCCATATAAGTGACTCATCGAAACCCATGCCCTCTTCCCTCTTCAGTAGCCCCCGGGCACAAACAGTACATAGAACCGCTGAGTATCGCTCGGAATGCTTCATAGTATCGCCACGGTAGGGGGATACCTTCGAACTGGTACCTGAGGAACGAGGACATCGGGAACGATGAATTGAGTAACAGAAGTAGGGACGCGGGATGCGAGGGTACGAGTGGATCTCATCGAAGTGATTGGATTTCAGTGGATTTCATCGAAGTGATTGGATTTCATTTGATTTCCAATTTCGATCAAGAAACTGGATTTTCTAGCTGGGAACCTAAACCTTGAGGGCCCAATTCTAAATCCCCTTGATGGTACGCTTTCGCTCATCGGATGAGCTACAGCGCTCCGGGACAGGCTTTCGTGAAAGCCCTCTCATTAGCAATCGAGAGTACTAACGTAGCCTTCCTTCCAAGGATTTGCCCTTGATTGATCGAAATCCTTGCACTAGGAAGCGCAAGCCCCTCCGGGACCTTGCCCCTCCGTCTGAAGGCTACAACACTGGCTCGATGGATCCCCTCGTTAGCCGGCACTTTCCCTCTCCTTAACAGTCGAGTCTGCTACGCAACCTCATAGCCGAGCCTCTCATGCTGGGGTGAAGCGATGGTCTTGACCGACCCTCTTTGGTCCATTAGGCCCCTCCCATAGTGATTCTGCAAGAATTCCTATGACCAACTTGTGTAATTGATTGAAGTAATGAAGGTGGGGAGGACGGATTCCCCGAGGGCTAAGCGCCATGGGTAGGCGTGGTTGGCCTTCCATAGCAGGGGTGAGAATCATTTACTTATCAATCACATGAGGTATTCTCTTAACGCTTGTAAGTTTACCACTATACCCTTCAGTGAGCGAAGGGGTACCTTTGACACTATACCCTTCAGTGAGCGAAGGGGGACCTTATGATATGAATATGCCGGCAGTGCTCAACTGCCATTCCTATTTATCTGATGACCTGACATAACCTCCCCCTTATTGGTTTGAATAACATCTTTCCTCTCCCTTTGGTCGAGTCACTAATGTACCTCTACCTTCAAAACCTGACAAAAGCACCTAACAACCTGACCATACAATGGTATGGCAATTGATTATGGATCGAATAACCTGAATGGATCGAATAACCTGATAGGTCAGACAAGTGTTCATCTGGTCGTTTCTTTTCTTTCTTGTCAGTTTCCCAGCCACACTTGCTCGATGAGCATCATAAAACCTTTCTGGACCGTCGAGGGACTATATTGGCTTGATCCTTAGCAATGCTAGTGATCTCTGGTTCGATCCCAGAAGTCCTTATGCACATAGATATGCATAATTCCCCCTGATGCTGGTCAAAACTCTCTCTAATTCACCATTCAAGTCTTCTTGCTTGAGCGTCTCTTTAGTCTTTCATCGCTCCAGTTCTTCCTTCCCTCAAGAACCTGGGCATGGAAGATTTGTACGGCTTTTCCCTTTCGTTCTTGACAAAATCAAGGAGTTGTATCAGGAGCACAATGCGAAGGATGTCATCCTGAATCGAGACATGTATGCTCTTGACAAGGCGGAGTATCTCAAAATCCTAAACTCTTTTCATGAGGAATCATTCAGTTTCCTCCCGTTGTACTGGGTATTCATCCCCAAACTGGGAAGACCAGGACAGTTTAGGCCTATTACCATTCCTAACCCCAAGGATGTCCTGGTAATGGATGCATTAGGAGCGGTCTTAAGTCAACTTTATGAAACCATCTTTCTTGACTGTTCCCACGGGTTTAGAAAGGCCAGAGGGACCAAGACGTGCTATTGGGCCGTATTGGGTTGGAAATACGTTCACTATTGCATTAACGCGGATGTCGTTCGTTGCTTTGAAGTCATTCCTCATGCTCGATTGTTAGAGTATATCGGGAATGTCGTTGATGATCCTATGCTACTTCATCTCATCTATTTCTTTCTCAAAACTCGCATAATGTAAAAGAAAGGGATTCGTTATGATGGAGCAGACAAAGGCCTTCCCCAAGGATGCCCTCTCTCTCCAGTACTAATGAACATCTACATGCATGAGCTAGACATGGAGGTGCAGACGTTTTTAGCCACCTCCCCTTACATCCATTACGTCCGCTACGCAGATAACATCTTTGTGGGCATTTGCAGGGTCAAACTCATCAAGCAGGAGATCATCCTAGAAAAGCTGAATTCCTTTGTAGCTGATCTCGAATTGAGCCTTACCATCTCTATTCATGAGAAGGGGGGCCCTTCTTTTCTATTTTTGGGCATATTGATCAAACTTTATGCGGACGGTCATATCACTCTATTTGCTCCATTACCCCAAATATCGCACAAAATCACTACTCTATTTGAGACGCATCAAGCATTGATTACGCCAATTACGGACCCGGACGATCTAGAGAAACATCAAAAGAGCGTCATCGAGCTCTATAGTCACAAGTTAGTGAGTTATCTTGCCTTTTACTGCAAAAGCCATAATTCCCGCAAAACCAAAGAGTTACTAATACAGAAAATGTTAACTGCGTGTCTACTTCATTTGGAAAAAATATCTTCCACCCCCCTAGCCGCTATTAAGAAGAAATGGGGTCCATCATTGGATAGAGCCCCTGTGCCCTTTATAACTCGGAAACAAACAGATTCTGCTTTGAAGAACATATTATTGAAATTTCACCGGGAGAAACACAAGTTTTTGAAAGGCCCTCACCATCGGAATAGTGAGGACTCCGCCCCTAAAAGGCACAAGTAGGAAAGACCATAATATGCCAGCTTTTTTCTTTCTCTCTCCGAGAGGCCCCCCTCTGACCTTTGCTTCTATGGAATAACCTAATGGACCTTTGTTTCTATGGAATAATCTAATGGAATAACCTAATGGACCTCTTTCCATTTTCCGGTATGCAATAAAGCCATCTGCCTGGTATACGGGGCAGAGTATGCCTAGGGCTTGGGTGAAACTAATGTAGTCATCTTTCAGGGTTAGTCACTCAAGCAGGTATAAGGAGCTCTTCGAGCTAGAGAATGGGTCCTTGCCCCAGAGGGAAAGATGCTTCACACCTTACCTTAGTGTAATGACATATATAATGAGATATCTCTTTGTATACAATATTCTTCTCCAGTTCCTCTCCTATTAGTCGAGTGATGGCGGCCTTTAGTTCTACGAGTTGATGGCGGCTTTTAGTCGAGCGTGCGTTAGCACCCTTCGGACCTTTGATTGGGACGTGAGCATTGATTTCAAGGGTCTGAGTATGACTGGCTATGTGGGGTAGAGTGATTATGTGGAGTTACAGGTTTGGCTGCTATGGTTAGGTTTCTTGGCGAGGACTACCGTCTAGTTCTCCTGGCTAGTCTTCATCCGTTCGTCCGTGGCCCTCTGAAAAGACTGTTGTGCACCCCTCTTAGAAGCTCATGCCTCTTTAAGAATATATTCAGTATAAACCAATCACTGCCATATACGGGTGGGTATCGAGATCCAGGCTAGTAGGTAACCATAAGATACAGGTGGGTAGCTAGATACGGCCGGGTACCAACACCTATGGCTAAATAGAAACCCACAATGGTGGTAATAAAGGAAACATACCTATGGAATGGCATTCGTTAGGTACGAAGTAGATTCCTATCTCTGTGGAGAACAGGCCTTGCCGTCAAATTAGCGAGTGAAAGACTTTGCCGAAGCAGGCTTTTGAGTATCAATCTAGTTTAAGAAGCGCATCATCGAAGCTTAGAATTGAGAAAAGGATTGTGGGAATGGACGTAGTTGGCTGGAAGGGGGACGCCCAGATTCGAACTGGGGAGAACGCTAGAAAGCGCTTTTACCATCTAATATCAACCCCCTTTTGTTATCACAATTTGGCCTCACTGAAGCAGGGCTGTACATCTGCGGGGATTTCTTGGTCTCCCAGCCATGGGTGCAGAGAAGGTCCCCCTTTCATACACCGTATTGGCCTAACCGGAATCAGCTTCACTGATAGCCTTTTCTTTCTCTATATGAGGATGCCTTTCTTTTCCCCGCTTCCCTCCCATATCTGCCTTCTCACTTTTGCACATCTCACGCCATTCCAACTCACGTTCTACGCTCCGCCCCTTCTCGAATTGATAGGATCCCAGAATGGTTTCAATACTGGGGTTCGCAGAAGAGACGATGGACCGAGCGTGTTTCAGAGACTTTTTGTGACATCTTGAATAAGCAAGGCTATAGATGTCCTCCGCAGTCACACCCCAGATAGTCCAAATAGAGCCATTACGACGATCCCCTTTGACTAAGAAGGCTACGCATGTGGCGCTCAAACTCCTATACACAAAGAAATGTTTCACAGAAATACTGAAAGGTTTCAACGCCGATATAAGGCGGTGATGTAGTTCAGCCCCCGAACTATCTCCCTTGACTCCACGAAGACAAATACCTTGAGAAATGCCATCACCCCTCTCTAAAATTGTATCCCACTCGTTTTTCACAAAGTTGCTTGCGAGCTTTGTACTCTCTTCCCAACCAACGACTTCTAATATTGTTTGTGACACGTTGTCGTAGCGGAGGTGGAAACAGGAGGGTGCCTCTAATATAATGGTCACATACATATAAATATTTTGTATTCTCATTTTCCTACCGAGTGATGGTAGTTTCCCTACCGAGTGATGGTAGTTTCCCCGTCGCCAGGGTGATACCGAAAAAGGGATAGACAAAAGGGACAAGTCGTTCATTCCCTTCTCATTCAAATGAAATCAGAACCGTTCCTTATGCATGAATGAATTATATATGTCATTACGGCAGACAATGCATATATTATAGATGTCATTACGCTCTCGAATCCAGTCATGATGCGCAAGCAGGCTCGACCATAAGCCCCCCCACCCAATAAGTAAATTGAAATTAGATATGTCATTGTGGTTTTTCCAACCTGATATTTCATGACTTAGAGGTGACTTCGAGACCAGAGAGAGTGACATTCATTATATATGTCATTATGGTCGATAGAGAGTGACATTCATTATATATGTCATTATGGTCGAGAGAGGCTGCAACATATAGAACTGGGTATTGCTCTCTCCCTGTCGGTCGAGCGCACACTCACTGAATCAATGCTCGTTTCAGGCAATAAGAAAGAAGAAGGGTAAGGGCCTCCCTCATGATCCGATTCCCTATTCCCTATCCCCGATCCGATCCGGCACTTCTCCTGGTCTGGTAGATTCCCTCAAAAGCCCTCATGGTCTAGGGCTGCTACAGAGAGAATGTCTATCTAGCAGGTGGTGAGTGAGCCATTCTTCTTCTCCCTTTGGTCTTTAGTTCGTTTCTCACCCTCTCGTAAATGACCCGAATTTCCTCCTAAAGCTTCGGAGATGGGATGAGCTAATTGAATATTCGATTTCTTAAGACCAGTAGCCAGGTTCTGACTCTTCCAGCGGGTTCTAACAGTCTCAGTTCGACCTAACAGACATAAGACCAGTGGGTGGGTACTATTACTCTTCGGCCAGCAGTTCTCCTGCATAAAGCCGTTCTCTAACCCTCACCCATAGAAAGCCGGCTCAGGGAAGCCAGGGAAGCAATAGGTTTTAAGAAAGGAAATAACCTGCACCTGCGAGAGGAGAGGGCTTGTTATCGAGAGATAAGGCTTGCTTATGAGCTTGCTGAGGAAGGTCATTCGTCCTGCTGGCTAGAGAGATATAAGGCTGTCTCTCATACCTGCCTTATCCATTCCAAGAGGCTTGTCCAAGAGGCCTGCCTGAAATAAGTGGTCTGCCTCCACATATCTAGATCTTATCTCCTGTCTCCATCTCTAGAAAGTGGCCTGCCTGGGGAAAGAAGTGGCCTGCTAAGGTATGTCGGGGGAAGGTCATTCTTTCTTCTTCGGCCTACCTATAATCAATAGGCTGTAATTCAAAAGGTCCAAATATTGATTTATCCCTAAGAAAGAAGGTAGTAGAGATAGGTGGTTTAGGGGGAAAAATAGAAGGCCAGGACCTTATACAATACAAAGACGTGACGCACATTATTTACGAGCATGTCATGTTGGGGGAAGGAACAAGCAATAGTTGAAATAGTAAGGCCTGACTCCTCGGTCACTCGATCGAATTGGCAACTCGACTCTGCTATATCATAGTAGTGCCTACACCAATTCCAGGGTGGTGTTTCCCACACTACGCACCGCTCAAAAACGAACACCTGAGCTCTACGAGTCGGCTTACTGAAAGTCCTTTAGGGTAGGCTTTCAGGAACTTGAGCCATAGATGATGATAGGTACTCCTGCTTGGAAATAGAAAATACCACTGAGAAACTGAATGGACTTATTTATGGATGGCAAAAATGACCAAAAATATGAGATTCGCCGAGTCTCGCTATTAGGGAAAAAACGATGATTCGCCGAGACTAAATTGATAGAATTTTGGGTCGCCTGGAAGCTTTGTGATTTTAGGGACTCCCTGAAGCAAGTGAGTTTGTGACCTTCCCACACCCCCAAGTTCAACGGCATATAGCTCCGGATTGTTCGATTGTTCGCATCTTTCCTGTCCTAACTAAAGTTCACTCTGCTAGCTCTGCCGGTCTTCCTCATTTCACGGCGGGAGGATGCGTAAGCAGGCTCGACTGTTAAGGAGAGGATTAACACACTCTATGAACCACACCCCCGGTTGGAACCAGTTATCCCAATCAATACATTCAGCTTGCCTTCGGTTGAGTCAACTATACTAATGTCTCCGGCTCTAACAACAACAAACCCAGAAGGGAAGGCAGGAGAGGAAGGCACCTTATCGACGAGGGGAGTGTTATAGTTCACTACCCACCCTTATGTTGAGTTCCGGACCCCAACAACAAGAACCCAGCCAACATGAGCCTATTCGAGTAGGATAAGCAATAGTTCCCCAGGATGGACTTTCTTTGATTCCGATAGGATGGACTTTCTTTCTCCGGGATGTTCTGTTGCCTGATCCCCTACCAGTTCATAGCTCTCCCTCAACAACTCCGATTAGGTGGCTGGAGGATGGGTAATGAAACTAGTTCCAACTCCGAGGGTTACTCCGAGCGTATTTCTCTTGTAACTCCGACACTCCGATTATTTCCTCTCCCTTATTGGCCCCCCCAAATTAAGTAAAAAAAAGGGTCGAGCCTGCTTACGCATCCTTGGCAGAGGTTTTCACATATTTCCCTACTAATTTGGCCATTTTTGGAGGTGGAGGTTTTTCAAGGTTTCCCTCTTAGAACCTTGAGCCTTGAGCCTTGATCCATGATGGGGCCCCACCTTCCCACCCAAATCTCTTATTTCATCTCTCGGTACAGGAGATTCAATGCCTGCTGTAATTCAATGCCTGCTATATCGGATTCTCTGCTCGCTATTATAGCAACATCCATCGATCGGGTTGGTTTAGCCTTCGAAAGAGAGAGTGAAGATCAACCCCCCCTAACGAACGATTGATCGTTCAAGGCCACGGAAAGAAAGAAGTAGTGAAGAGAAGTATTAGTAGTAAAGGGAAGATAATTTGTTATTGAAGTTATGTATTGAAGAAGGGAATACTTTTGATGCTTGCCATATAGGAAGGAAGGATCGCTACCGCTTGCCCTATTATCGCTGAAGAAGGTAACGCACCCGACAGAGCCTCAACCGACGACAGAGCCAGGAATAACCAGTGCTCACAGTGAGTGTTTTTCATTCAAGTATAGCCCCCCCGGTAGTTATAGAGCCAACTACCCTGGTTCATATTGACGACTGGTAATTCATTTAGCCCGGTAGTTCATATAGACAACTCCCCACATCACGCCCCGCATACATGACGCCCCGCATCAAGCCCCGCATCCACGCTTTCTGTTCAATCCGCTTTACCCGTTTCCGTTAACCCATGCTCTTATGCTGTTCTTTAGTTCATGCTGTTCTTGATGTTGTTCATGCTGTTCATGCTGTTCACCCATTCCCACTTTCAGTTCAATCCGCCCCATTCAATCCGCATTCTACCAGCATTCTACCACTCTCCTATTCCCCATCCCCATTCTCTCATCCCCAGCATTCTCCCAGTCCCGCATTACCCAATCCGCGTAAGGCACTCAGTCCGCATAAGGAAGCCACCAAGTCCACATGCAAGTCCAACAAGTCCACATTCACCCAACATGGTGCGGTATAGTACGGAGCTGAGTGAGTGAGTCACAGCCCCTAAGATAGATGGGGGTCTCCGATAGCCAATCATTTACAGAAGGTCAGCCGAGAGCAGCCTGTGGTCAGCCAGCCGGTCAATAGCCAGGCGTCATAGCTGATAGCCGGTTCTCCTTGATTATAGCCGCTAGTAACCGGTTGTCATAACCAGGAGGCATTGCCTGAAGGTCATAACCACTCATAGCCAATCATAGATAGGAGTCATAGCTAGAAGTCCTAGCTGATCATAGCCAAACAGGAGGTCATAGCTTATAGCTGGTTGTCATTGCCGATAGCCACACATAGACATGGACCCTACAAGCCAAACATAGCCAAGAGGTCATAGCCATTCAGTACCGAGAGAGAAGGAACACACGTTACCACCAGACAAGAGGGAAGTTCACTAGCCGAGAGGAGAAGGAAGTATCACATCACAGGATATTCGATAGAGAGAGAAGGCCTTACCCTCGTCAGACAATAGGGAAGGACTTACCGACAGACAATGATAGAGCCAGGTTGACCATACGATAGAGTTCAACATCACACAATAATCGAGGGAGTAAAGTAGGTGCCCCCATATCCAAACTTACCGCTTATGATCTTCAAATTTTGAATCAACTGGTTTTCGCGTTCAAACCCTTGCCCCTCTCTACACATCCCTGCCTGGGGCCTTTTCATTACTTAGTGGGGGTTGCTAGTCATGAATTATATACGTAATTACTACTCTAATTCATCACAGAATTACATATCTCATTCATTCATGCATAATGACATATGCCCATAGCAGCATTCAGATTAGCACCTACTTACCTTTGCTGATATCAGTTCCTTCCATTCCCTTGGAAGGGAAATTCAGGGTGAGGGTGAGGTAACGAACTCTCGACCTCCGGGAGAGGTAACGTGGCCCCTCTAAAATAAGTAACTAAAGGTTGGTTGAGCATGCTTACGCATCCTGATTCCATTAGCATATTTATGCTTGCCGAAGGTCCGTGAGGTCTTGTGCTTCCGAGGGCAAGGCCGGGTAGGGTGAGGGTGAGGGACGAACTCTCGACAATAGGCCACCATCGCTCGAATGTTAAGGCCGCCATAGAAATATGTGAGAACCTCCACCTCCTTAAAATGCTATAATAGGAGGGAAAGATGTTCAAACCTCCGCCAAAGCATATATTCTCTATGTGATTATGCATGAATGAATTATATATGTCATTACACATCAAAACCTCTACCTCCTCTCCTCTCCCTCTCCCTTATGGTCGAGAACCTAAAGGTCCTCTCCTTAACAGTCAAGCCTGCTTACGCATCCTTTTGGTCGAGCACCTCTCCTCACCATATGAATAGTGAGCCCCCTAAAGGGTCCTTATCAGTCGAGTCACTAAAATGACATAATGTGGAATATCGTCTGAAAGGCCATTTCCATGCGTTTTACGGTGACTTTACACACCCAAGTGGGTTCCGTGTTAGTGCCCTGCATAGGCTAAATATAACCCTAAGAATTTGGCCATGTTGTAAGGCCACTCGACCATAAGCCCCCCACCCAATAAGCAAACCCAAACCGGCAACGGGGCTCGACTGATAAGGAGAGGAACTTTGAGAGAAGTGCTCCCTCGGCGAGGCAACACTCCGTTAGAGCTAATTCCCTCTGAGCTTGAGAGCTAGGGTGTCGGCCCTATCTCAAACTGATATAGAGACAGACATGTGCTTCGGCTATGCTACGAATCTTTCTCTTTCCTCTCCTTATCAGTCGAGCCCCCTGTCGGGTCCTTGCACACTGAACCTAAACTACCACATGCTCATATATAACTAACTACCACCATGCCCAGGTACGTTAGTGACTCGACTGATAAGGATGCTTCAGCAGGCTCGACTATTAAGGATGCGTAAGCAAGCTCGACTGTTAAGGAGAGGACCTTTAGGTGCTCAACCAAAAGGTGTCGTTAGGCCACTCGACCATAAGGGAGAGGGAGAGGAGAGGACCGGCAATGGGGCTCGACTAATAAGGAGAGGAGAGGTACGTTAGTGACTTTTTTAGTTACTTATTTGATAGGGGCCACCCAATAAGTAAATTGAAAAGAGGAGGTGGGTGATTCTATTATGGTTCCTATCTCGAATGACGTAATTACGTATATAATGAATGCCGACCAAGACAATGACTAAGTGACTGCTGGTCATTATGCCATCTCCTACCTCTCCTGGGGGTCGAGCAACTCAAGTTCCTCCCTTTTCCCACTCATTGAAGGCCAAGCCAAGTGATTCATCTGGAAAACCGTGTTTCATATATAATATAGTGAGTGAATTCTGCTAATGGAAGAAGGCATTTCCCTACTGGAATGTGAGCCATTTCTTCATGCATAATGACATATGCCCATAGCAGCATTTTCTGGTGTAATGACACATATATCGAGTCATGACTGGAATCAATTCAATGGAAATCTCTCGACCATAATTACATATATAATGAGATATCTCGAAAACATGATCAAAGAATATCGTATACAAAGAGAACTTGTACAACTAGGGACTTCTTAGGGGTCACTCACTATTCATATGGTGAGGGATCCATTATGATAGATCCCATACGATGCTAAAGCGTAATTACATATCTCATTCATTCATGCATAATCACATATATAATGAATGATTGGATTCGAGAGTGTAATGACTGCTATAAGACATTGTTTGGTATAATGACTGGAAGAAATGGCAGAATCAGTGATCAAATATTACCATCCCAAACGTGAAAGAAAGAGAGATAGAGAAATCAGTAGTGTGGAAAGGTCGGTTCATCGAACCATACGTGGGTGCAAAAGACAAGATGGATGGCACCTATCCTAATTTTTGGTCTAGCCCACCCAGCAGACACCAAAAGGGGCACTATTATTCCACAAGCCCATGCTTCTGGGGCGGGAGGAGCAAGCACATAGTCCTGCCACCACAGTAAGGGCCATCACGGCTACTCTAACAAAGAGTGCATGCAGGAGAAAATGGTTGGGATGGTTGGACGATCCTGGTGGGGTGCGGGAACAACCTTCGGTCCAATTATACAATGAATATACATTACGGGAAGTAGGCGGCCCGTATCCTACTCACATTAGCACTCCATCCCAGCAGCCATCACTTGGTCAAATGAACATCATGACCTAGGAGAAGGAACCGGCACAGGAAAGATCTGAACCTCACCTGCCGAGGTAATCTACCCAAGCATTGACTCATCGCAAACCCAGGCCCTATGAAGAATCAAATGCCCTAAAACCGGACACTTGAAGCCCTGTTGAGGATCGAACAATCAATATTCTTCGTTTTGCCACTGCAGGGGGAGAACTTCGAACCTGAGGTACTGATAATTGGCCATGATACATTGAGGTCTGTCAGGGTGCGTAGCACACTTGACTAATAAGGAGAGGGGCTCGACTAATAAGGAGAGGAAAAGGGTACGATTGGTTAGGAAGGGAAGGGGAGGAGATCAAACCCGCTTGTGGGCCCCTTTCTCAATGGGGGGGTGCTAATGTCACTACACGCAACCTTCGATGGTACGATTAGACGTCCTTTTATGACAAACGTCCGGTCATCGGATGACCTCCCGCGCTTCGGGACATGCATGAACTATCTCCAGCCATGGATTCAGTTTCTCGAGGCATTGCCCCGAAGTCTCCGGATAGGCCTGCTACAGCAACTTGATGTCCAATCTTCGGCCTGACTTGACAGGATTCATAGGCTCACCGATTTTCTTGTTGGGGTGAAGTGATGGGCTTGACTGACCCTCTTTGGTCCGTTAGGCCCCTCCCATATCTCGGAACCAATTCTGAAATATGACCAGCTAGTTCTGTCATTTCGACCAGTGATTCCAGTCATTCTTTATATACGTAATTACGTCATTCATTGGGGACTTCAAGACCAGAGAGAGTGACATTCATTATATATGTCATTATGGTCGATAGAGAGTGACATTCATTATATATGTCATTACGGTGAATGAATGATCCAAGCATAATCCCTTCCCTGCCTGAATGAGATAGGTCATTCCGTGAGAAAGATTGTCACTGATCTGATTAGGTGGTTCTAGATTTGATTACAGTCAATGTGCCAGGTGAAGCACCCATGGATCCATCAGGTTACTCAGAACATATTATTTGAATTAACCCATAACTAACGGATCCCAATCCATCAGTAGTTCATTATCGACGATAGATCTAGAACCACCTACAGTATAGGGGTAGCACTACCATCTGGGGAGGCGGAAACATCAAATGATACAGAGATAGCATAAGTTCCATTGCTCGCAGTATTCCCTCCAAATCCTCCATATCCATAGCCCGCCCAAAGCATCAGAGTGAGCAATAGCACAAGTACCCTATAGTTGGTTGCAATCCCACCATTGGCAGAGGCCAGCATATAGTTAGTATGGATGGATCCACATAAGGGCAATTGACCAACAGCGTATCCCATTAATAGACCTGTCCTAGATCCAGCTGGATAACCTATTCTTATTCCAATTGATCTTGTTTATCAATAAGCAGTAGAGACGTAGGTAGTCATAGTAGTAGTAGCAGGGACATAAACATAGGTAGAGGTAGGCAAAGCAGAGTTAGAGGAAGATTCATATTCGTAATCCCCTATATGGAACTGAGATAGCAAAAGTGGGATACTCCTTTGTTAGTTCAACCATATAATCTCCACTACTACCTTTACTCTTACTCCTGCTACCTTTGCTACTTCTATCCTAGATGCTGCTCAAGGTTGGTCGCCTGCACTTCCTCGTACTGGTGCTACTCCATCTGCTACTCGTGCATCTCGAGCTCCATATCGAAGGGATCCTACTCCTGCATCTAATCTTTGTCCTAGTAGAGGTAGTAGCTTCATGCCCTGGATACTCCCCTTTATGGATTGGTAGTCTTACCCTGTATACTGTTTTTGATTAGTCGTATGAATGTCTGAAGCCTGTCTGGCTCTCTTATGGACAATAATCAAGTCATGCAGCAGTTCAAAAATATAAGCGGAAGTTTTGGATATCTGCCTAAGGATGCGCAAGCAGGCTCGACTATAAGGCTGCCATTGATTCACTCGTTCATATGGGTGAGGGATTGTTTCTCCCGTGAGAGGGGTTGAACCCGTCATATACGTAAATATGCCGCTCTCATTTCTGAACCATCACATTCGAAGCCTACCTTTAGTGTCTCGGCGAAGGACGGTATTGCTGTTGAGCGATAGGATGAACCGAGCTGGGTTGCAGGTTCCAATTCCTAGAGTGGGTACCTTGTCAATAATACAGTGAAGATAGAATGTGTTCTAGTGATCGGCGAAGGAGCACATTTCCATCACTATGTAGGACCGGCGAAAGAGAGATAGATAGGGAGAGAGAGATTAAGGAAGGCAACTGGCTATAAGCCGACTGGCCTGCCTCAGTGGAAGGCAACTGATTCAACTGAAGGAAAGGAGCTCAATCTACCCCATAGGGAATGAACGAGGTTGGGAGGGGACATTCAGCCTAGAAACCTAGCCTTATGGTTTATTGGATTTTACCCTATGTAAGGAAGGCTTAGTAATGCCTTGATATATATTGATGCATGCAAAGTCCTTCGTACCTGGCCCCTCTTAGATCTTTAGAGTCACAACACGTACCTCCCCTTTTGCTTACTGAATAGATAGATAGGTCAAGTACCTACCTAAATGGTGGATAGGTCGACCCTAAACCGAGTTATGTCGGTCCTTCTCCGAACCTCAACCGAGCAAGTGAGTTAGTTAGTATGTACCTTATGGATGGGCTTGTCTACATACAAATGCTATGATGGAAGTCAGGGAAGGTCGTTCATTAGGTTGCTTACCTTTGAGCGGTTTCTTGTGGGTATACTGGACACATCCCCCTTGTTAGGACCAGATAGAGAACTCCATCAATCCTGAAATAGCGAACTAACCCGTTCTGATAAACCATATATAAAGATGCTTGCCGGACACACCTCGTTATTAGTCTTGCGACCATACCAAAGGAACGATACGAGAACAGTCCCTGATCCATCTTCCTTCATCCCGGTGCTTGATCCACACATTGGTACCCAACCCTTGGCCCATGGATAAATGTACCTATCCGGTTAGCCTGATGAGACCGACCTATCTCCTTGCTCATTAGGTTCTGACTCGCACTCTTCTAACAACCCATCAACCCCCTTCAAAGGCCATTTCCGTGTCGTTTATGGTATGTTGAACGACATTTACGATAGGATGATTTTCCCATCCATCCAATCAGGCATCCCAACTTCATCAGGCGTTATTAGTGGACTTTCCCAAAGGCTTTTGAAAGTGATGCAACATATATAAGGAATGATTATGAAACCTGGCCCAGTTACCTGAAGCTCACGTGCAAGCAGTAGTTATGAATCACAGTCGATCCCCTCTCCTTGCCCGGTGCGGAACAAGTAATAAATTCCTCTCCTTATCAGTCAAGCCCCCTGTTAGGTCCTTGCACTAGGAAGCGCAAGCCCCTCGGGGACCTTAATTTCTCTGCCTGAAAGGAAGAATTGCTTGCTCGACGTTAGAAGAGCAAGGAACGTAGTGCTTGCTTGACGTTAGGAAATCAAGGAACGTAGTGCTTGCTTGACGTTAGGAAAGCAAGGAACGTAGTTCTTTCTTGACGTTAGGAAAGAAAGGAACGTAGTGCTTGCTTGATGTTAGGAAAGCAAGGAACGTAGTGCTTGCTTGACGTTAGGAAAGCAAGGAACGTAGTGCTTGCTTGACATTAGGAAAGCAAGGAATGTAGTGCTTGCTTGACGTTAGGAAAGCAAGGAACGTAGTGCTTGCTTGACATTAGGAAAGCAAGGAACGTAGTGCTTGCTTTACATTCAGAAAGCAAGGAACTGACTGAACCTAAACTACCACATGCTCATATATAACTACCACCATTTCACCGGGCTATCAATTAGGAGGGAAACTAACCTAGGCCATGCAAAGAATATATAAGCCACCTCCGTAAGTAGCTTGGTTTCTAGATACGGCATGGTAGCATGGGTACCTCCTTCTGTTGACCCAGAAGCATACATAGTAGAGCAACACCACTAGCAAAGGCTAGAGAAAAGGCTAGGGCAAAGGTACGTAGAATAGTAGTAGACCCAGCGGTTGATGTTGTTTACTCAGTCACATATATAGACCGAGATCTATACAACCTTAGTAATACAACCTTAGTGATCGGGATTGTTATCCAAAGAAAGAGTTTAGAGATTAAGATTAAGATTCTTATGCTCAGGATAGATATCTATATGCTTATGTTCATGATATAAGAGATTCTAAAGTTCGTAAGCGATATCCTGATAGTAGAGCTTATAGTATAGAGCCTATTTCATTATGAAAACCAGATACAGAGCCTGATGTTCCAGACTATGATTATGCTTTTCAAGATTGTGAGCGTGATCTAGTTCTTTCACCAGAACAAGTAGCATCCCTTCGTGTAGTTCTTGCTCTAATTGTCCTATCAGTATCTGAGCTACAAACAGCTGATCTAGAAGCATACCTAGAAGCATAGGGTGATGCAGAGCCCAGAATCTGTAGATCCGTAAGCAACAGGAGCTTCATATCCATACTAGGGTGACCCAGTGACGTATCCTCCAGCATCAGCTTCGCTCGAATAAGAAAGAAAGATGACCCATCTTTACCCGAGACTACCTATCGTTCCTCACTACACATCTACCCAACCTGAGGACCGACAGGGGCTCGACCATAAGCCCCCCCACCCAATAAGTAAATTGAAATTCATTCTCTTATTAGCTTTATTATACGTAAATATTGTGACAAAGCACAGGGACTCTTGCACTGGAACAAAGAAAAGGTGAACCCATCGCCGGCAATAAGAGATAAAAGAATGGGGATTTTCGAACGTCATAAACTGTATTGAATGGCATCCAGTGATAGTAGACTGGGGTGTTCATGAGCATTGCATAAACAAATAGAATCGATGAGATCAGTTTGTTTGTTCCATATGTATTATTTGATTCCCTGATGTGAACAGCATAAAAGTATAGTCTCCCTTGTCCCCCGGAGGGACAAGTGGCTTCGCACCTTACCAAATATTATCACTATTATTTCTAGTTCGATCTCAATAGGGGTATCAGAACAATCAAACACGCAGCCTTACTTGAGTGTGTGTACAACCAATGCCATCAATCACAGGTAGGGAATACATTGCATAACATTCATTCAATCACGGCCACTGGCTGGATTCAGGAGCAGAGCAATCACGGACACTGGCCTACATTCAAGAGCTACAGCCATAGATGGATAGACAGATAAGATGGATAGAGAGATAGGGGTGCCTACATCCACATACATCGATCGGGGTGCACTTTGAATGATTGATTGATCGCAGGTCATCACAGAAACAATGCAAGGCAGGGTGCTTCTCATCCGTCATCAACAATCTAATGTGTAGTCCAAGTCATCAACCAATGGAGTGGGATGGATGGCTGAACAATGATGTATGTAAAAATGCATCTCATTGGCAATGCAAGGACAATGGCAGGCACAGTAGAGTGGTGGTTGATAGCAGTTCCAGATCATCCTAACAGGCACAATGACATATCTAATCGCTGGTCATACGGCATCAACCTAGCAACCAGGGCAAGGGATCAACCTTAGCAATCGCAGGGAAGGTCCACATCGGCTACACATTACAATACAATGAACACTTATGTGCACACACATATGCACCCATAATCCATTTGTGCACTCCTAGGCTTGCTATCAGTGTTAGCCTATAAATTGGGAAACCATTGAAGAACACAAGCAGAGGGAATCCTCAAGAACCAAAATCAGCCATGAAAATGGAGATTCTTTAGGGAAGGAATCCATTATAGATTTCGTAGAGAGGGACGCAACCTTTCCTGTTCTGGTGAGCTCCTTGCCTTTTCAGGTAAGCTCATGATGTCCTTCACTACACCTTTCATGTGGCTCTTAGTTCCTACGTTTCCTGCGCTCTAAATCAAATATATTATGAGCTTTTGCTATTGCAGTTAGCCATAGCACTATTTTTCTCTTCGGAGCTGTATTTGCAAACTATCTATTACAGGAGCTTTTATTTGACTTTGGATACAGGGCTTCGGACGGAGTTTGATTCTCCTATAAAAACATGAAAAAGCTACTAGCATCCAGTCAGGAAAATAGTATAAGCACCCTAAGAAACCACTTACAAAGAGCTATAGCTGCATTCTATTGCTAACTACATCGTACCGGGGAAATAAAAGAAAATCAATATGCTAGGGGCTTATAGATCAAAACCCTCGCTCACCCTCCATGAAGAAATCACTTTCACTCAATCCCCCACCCACCGATGTGCGTGCCATTATCTGGGTTTTCCCTTCAAAACGACTAAGTTCCAGGCTCTTTGATTCACTTGAATAAGCAACAAACAACTACTAAACAACGCACGCCAAGCTACTCGCCGTAGGTAGGGAGGTAGATATATAGAACCTGCCCTTCACTTTGGGAATCACTGTGATGTACTACATCGATTTAGAATAACCAACACCACCCCTACAGTAAATAGCTTCATGATTGAGGAACGACAGGGTACGTAGCATGCTCGACTAATAAGGAGAGGGGCTCGACCATAAGGATGCCCCCAGTAGGGTGAGGTAACGAACGCTCGACTGTTAAGGACCGACAATGGAGCTCGACTGATAAGGAGAGGAACTTTAGTTGCTCGACCATAAGTCGACTAATAAGGAGAGGATGCGCAAGCAGGCTCGACCATAAGGGAGAGGTGCCGTTAGGCCGCTCGACCATAAGGGAGAGGTGCCGTTAGGCCGCTCGACCATAAGGGAGAGGGAGAGGAGAGGGCTCGACTGTTAAGGAGAGGACCTTTAGGTGCTCGACCAAAAGGGAGAGGAGAGGGAGAGGAATTCTTTTGATTGACCTTCTTTAGTAAGTCAGATCTATAATACTGACCACGCTTACCGGGTGGCAGAGAGAGTAGTTAGTGTGCGAGTCATTACGGGCAAGACTGCTTGTTCGCACAGCCCACCAAAAAGTGGGGGGAAATGGGAGGCGCGGCTGACTTTACCCAGAGCAAACCTTTTTATTTACTATATTGCCCGAGCGTAGCCCTTTGCTAGATATGAAAAGGCCTTCTTTCTTCGGTCGAGGTGGTGCGTGCAAAATATGTGTGTGTCCTTAGTCATCTTACCCACCCTAGCGGAGAGTGGCTAAAGCCCCTAAGTGGTATGTATGCGAGATGGGATTGAGTTAGCGCAGCTAACCTTCCTTAGGTATAGATGACGATATCGGTCGCTCGAGTTTTCCACTTTGTTTTCCCTCCTTCCACTTTCATTTCCTTGCTTGATCTCTTACTTACTTACTTAACTTACTGACTTACGAGCGAGATGGTCGGAAGTGAATAAAGTGTCGAGTTGTGAATTCCCGCTGATGGGACTCACTACGGCCGGTAAGGGGGCAGCTGTGGTAATAAGGTTATTTTACACTCCTGCTGCAATGGGTAGGCGGGCGTTGTAAACCTAACCTAGTGAAACGAATCTGATCAGAAACGATAGTGGAATGTATCGGGTGCTGTTGGTAGTTCATGGGGGTATATGTTTTTTTGCCCCCAGCATAGCATATGAAAGACGTTCGTGGAGCCCTCCTTCCATACGCCGCCCCCAAACCCCCCGCCCACGGTATCAGCTTGTAAGGTAGTTTTTATGGCGGGCTTTGCTATCGCCGACCCAAGCCCACTACTAGTTACGTGTCACTCATTGCCGGCTCCCCACCCACCGGGGTTGGGCAGCTTCCCGACTGAATAGCCGAGTGGCTCAATCAAATGGGCGGGGTTGGATGGATGGCTTGTAAGGTTCAAAACCCTCCCATAGTGCTGTGGGCCACCGGAACTGCGTAGGTTTGGTATCCTATCAATAGTATTGATATGCAGGAACCTAGATTTCAATCGAAGTAGTCCCCACCACTATGAATAATGAGTGCCCCGCCATCGTCGACCTACACCCACCACTGGGTCCTACCCGCCGGATATGTAAATACATCGCCTACCCGTCAAGAACCCAATAGCCAGCCATCCCTAGATATCGTCGCAGTAATTGCTCCCAGTGAATGAACAACCTATCCAATCCAATTGGCGCCTTGGAACGTCTGGAACCGAAACCATAGGCACCCCACCTACCAGTCGGGCATACCAGGCTAGGCACTACTGATCCTTATAACAAATAGATTATTTACGAGCATGTTCTAAAGTGGAAAATATCATTAGTAACGAGAATCTCAAATACTCTCCCTTATGGTTGAGCCCCTCACCCATCGGAATGAGTGAGTGACTTCGTCCCTCTCCTTAACAGTCGAGCGTGCTTACGCACCCTGCCGGTTCAATTTACTTATTTGGTGGCCCCTCTCAAATAAGTAACTAAAGAGCAACTAAAGTTCCTCTCCTTATCAGTCGAGCCCCGTTGCCGGTCCTCATTTCTTCAACCAGCCCGGTCGGTTCTTCGACTATCCAATCCAGCCCAGATATTTAGTTCCTTCAATCCTAACGTCTAGCCACCACAGACAGGTTCTAGCTAGATAACGGGTTTTGTCGTCTCGTCCTGTAGAAGCTAGGGTTTCTGTCGTCAATCAATCAATCAAATCAATAACTCACTATCCGGGCAAGGTGGGATCACCAACCTAGGCTTTTCAGTCGTTATCAATCTCTAAATCAATCGGTGCTTTTTTTTATTGTAGATCTGAGCATAATCATCATCGGGTGTAACCTGTATAGCCAAACGTTCTAGCGTAAGTTCTTGCCTCACGGGTTAAAGCAGCCCTCGCTCGGTTAATCAACCGGCAAGCAGCTGTGTTCAACCAGCCTCAGATTATATCGACCAGCCTCAGTTAGGTCTAGCAAGCAAGCTAACCAACCAGCTCCCCAGCAAGCTCCCCATCCAGCTAACCAGCGAGCTCCCCATCCATCCAAGCTGATGAAATCCATCATCGAGCAACTTAATCGACCCAAGCTGATGAAATCCATCATCGAGCAACTTAATTGACTCTAATGAACCTACCTAACTATCGGTCGGAGAAGGGAAACGAGAAGTACGCTCAGGAAAAACTCTCAGGCTTTGGTACAGGCAGAAGCGAACAAGGATGCTATGCCCGTTGAAAGGCATAGACTACCCCGCAGGCCAAGGAGAAAGGATGGTAGGAGCGAAGAGCGAATTCTACTATAGTGTGAAGAAGAGTAATTCATAATACTAATAGCAGTAGCAGGAACCGAGCAAGGAATATGATGCCACAGGAGATCTTGAATCATAAACTAATTCATAATTAGATGATCAGGACAATGAATAAGAAGTATGCGCGCGATCAATCCGTTCTTGAATGGTATGCCAACGTGAATGGTAATTTGTGAGCTGGGCCAAACAATTATCTCTTTTCAACCAAGAATCCAACGCCACGGTAATCCCTCGCGCTAACAACACATGAATCGGGAATCCAAAATCCAAAACGGATTCAGCGACCACGCCCAAGGGATCGCACGTTCAGCCTCTCTCATGTACGATGATAGCCGACCGGGAGAAATAGCCAGTTTTTTTGAATGTTGATCGATAAACTTCCGACGGAGATGCGAAGGTGGCCGTAGGTCGAGTGACCGTAGCTAGCATGAGAAACACTCCAGAGGCCAAAACATTCACATGTTGGACAATATGTTGACAGACCGAGATCATATAGATGCGAAATCGACCGCACCAGCAGCATCAGCAGTTCAAGTCGCTCCAGTGGCTTTAGATGATCCGGAATCATAAGTTATACCCGAGTCAGGTGTTGTTGGCTTCAATTACAAACCATGGGCTTGCCAAAGAGTTGCTTTATCTATACTTTCTTTCTAACGAATCCTTACCTTAGCGTAATGACATATATAATGAGATATCTCTTTGTATACGATATTCTTCTATTAGGGTACGATCGATAATGAAATAAATAGAGTCATTTCAATGTATGAATCCTTCGCTGCTGTAGCTCGATTTCGTTGCCATTGTTGTTCGAACACATCGCAACTTACTTATTCCAAATTTTGGGTGCCACTGAAAGAAAAGCATGAGGTGAGGGTGTTAACGCTCATCCGACAGAGGAGGATGAGAGGGAGAGGATCTCTAGATATTATATACGTAATTACGCTTTGATTTGATTCTATCTCTTATAATAGAGTACACGGCATATAGAGTACAACATAAGAGCCTGGATAACACCTAAACAGAGCGGAGGAAAGGCAATGCATGGGGAAAACAACCAACGTGGATAGAGCATAGGAGAGCAAAGGTACCAATCCGTATGACCAACCCGCTTATCTGTCCATCCGTCCATGAATCAATCCATCCCAGCCAGTGGCATCATCACACCCCGTACAGATAAAGCCTAGAGAGCAGGAGCCGTCACCCTTTCATAACCATAAGGCCAAGGAGCATTCGGAGCATGTATGGAACCGTCTGGAGCATGCCTAGAACTATCTGGGACACGTACAACAGGAGACCAATGATGATCATCCACAGCTAGCAGCTAATCGTATCTCGTAAGCATCTATTAGGGAGGGTGGACCACTGTAATGAGCGAAAACAGAAGACAAATAGAAATGCATAAGGCGAATTGATACCCTCATCCTGGATATCCACCCCCGAACCCAGATCTGCTATTAGTAGCGCGTTACCAATGGAAAGAAGTGCTAGGGAACCAAAACACTGATAAGAAGTGCTAGGGAACCGTATCAAAATTAGGCATATGGCCCCTGGAGCTCGCCACAAGTAGTCGTCCCAACTCGGGTTCGTCAAAGATGAATTACGAGCGATAGCAAACACAGCTATAGAAGGTCAGGACCAATCGGGGAGGACAAAGCCAGTGGTGAAAGGCCCGAAAGATGTTGGCCTCCAACCAATCAACGAAGGAAGCGAGCAAGCCAACGAAGGAAGCAAGCAAGGGCCATCCTGTCGAAAGCAACACGCAAAGACAAAATAGATATGGGCATCTCTATATATATAGAGATGCTACAGGGGACATTACAATAGACAAGGTTCTCCCTTTCGAGAGGGAACGACAGTGGAACATACGGGGGACAGCCAGAGACAGGCAAGAGAAAGAATGGTCCATGCGTTGCACGTTGACAGAACATGAACAATTCAAACAATAGCCTTGGCGGATACCACCAATAGCAAGCATACCGGTATCATACATAATACAACCAAGAGATAGAATGATAGTGTCCTACATAATACGACCAATACATGCCCCAAACAAATACTAATACTACGTGGGTGGGACATAGACGGGTCACAACCCGTACAGAACAACAAAACACGTTAGCGAAGTTATAACTTATCCTTACCCTACGCATCCTACCACATACGGATAACACTATTTGCATACCCAGAGTCATTGTATCTACAGTATTATACGGCCAATACAGTAGTTGTAGAACGAGAGTAAGCAATCCCAGAGTAGGCATAGAAACAGAGCTGGCTCCGCCGGGGGATTGGGGTGGGTGGGTAAATAGTTCCAATGCTTGGTTCCTTTGGCTTTAAGAAAGCACCGCAGAGAATAGGGAGACTTAACAGAGACATATATAATGGAATACATGTACGTAGAGGGACTAATAGTCAGACTGGTCCGGACGTGGGTGCAGATGCCACTAAGACATCAACTAAACAATACCTAGTTACGAGGAGACTGTAAGGGCACGAAGACGGGAGCGGGCTTTGGAAATAGAAAAAAGGTTGAATGAACCCGAATCTCGTAAATCATAGGTGAACCCGATACCGGCTGCTTTACTTTGATAGATCAATAAAGGCTAAATGACATAAATAATGGCGGCACCGCCCAGCGAGTCTTGAGTATTTTTCTAGTCTTGGCTTAAACGATATAGGGAGAGCGGACACGTACTCTTGAAGCATCTCACTACGAGAGCAATAGCCCTACCAGCTACTGAGGCTACTGAGAACAGAGGCTACTGAGTGTGGGTGACCAATTATTCCCCTCCTACTTATAGAAAGGCATTTCTGAAGGGTAAGGGTAGGGAAAGGGTATAATAGGTTAGTTCAGAGGCTGCCTGGCAGAGGTTAAGGAAAGATGGAGGCATAGGTTGTTACAAGGCTAGTCCCACCAAAGTATGTATGGATGAGGTACCCAAGGAAGGAAGGAAGATTGTAAGGATGGTTCAAAGAATAAGGTTGAAGAGGTTGGCTGAGGTTAAGTCCCCAAGGAGTAAGTGGAGTTTCCCAAGGATGAGGTATGAGTATGGAGAAGAGTTGCTGTATGAGTATGAGAATTGCTAGGTTAAGCCTGCTCTCTTACCTGCCTCTTTCGAGCCTCTCATTCCTTCCCAGTTCATAAATACCTCACTTAGGTGCTTGGTCTAGCGAGGTCTCAGTTGGCTGGTGGCTAAGCTGGCTCTTATTTCTCCTCGTAGCCTATAGGCCTTCTACCTTTCCCAATCCTTACCTGAGCAGAGCTCTTTGAGGGAAAGAAATATAGGAGCGAAGCCAACCCACCCGGTAAGAAGAGATCTCCATCAACCGGAAGTCATTTGTTTAGTGTCTCCCTACCTCCTTTGCTCCCTTGGTAGTGAATGAAGGAAAGGACTACCCGCCCCACACCGAAGAAAGGAAGGAAGGCGGCTCCTTCATTGGATTGTTCGGCCTGGGAGTTGGGCTCCTTCCTACTAATAGAGATGTTGTTAGCAGTGAGCAGGGGAGCAGGACCAGTTGAGCAGTAGAGTAGTTGAATCGGTCGTACCATAGTCTATACAATATTATAGATGATGCATGATAGATGGCACAAGGGAATCAAATAGTATCCTGTTGGGTGGGCGGGGGCGTTTGTCGAGCTTGCTTGCGCATCCTGAATCGTATTGGCAAGGCTCCTCGGTGGGAACAATAGGTGATAACCAACCCAGAAGGTCATAGTGGTACCAAGAAGAATTCATAAGGTAAGGTAGTAGGGTATAGGGTTCATAGTAAGAGTGCCTCCTGTTACACTAAAAAATGTCACCTTGACTACTTACAGTTAGTATGGCTCAAATCAACAAGTCATGCTACCCTCTTAGGCAAGTCTCATGCCTCTGTTATCCATCTCAAACTCAAAGAAGAGAGAAAGTCTTGTAAAAATCATGTTTATCTCTGGGGTCGCAGGTTCTCTCTAGCCTTACCTGCGGGGACGCTGACCATGTTCACAAAATCCGCGTCCATGGACGCTCTGTATGTTAAGGGACAGGTGCGTCCCTCTGTAAAAGGCAAAATGCGCGAGTTTTATCTTGAAAAAGTTACTTGTGGTTACTTCTAGAACATTCTAGAGGTCGGTTTGATGAAATGGATGCGCCTCCAGTTGGTTCATGTATCTCTATTAAGGGGGAACTTATCCCATCAATAAGGGAGCTATCCCACCCAAAGAGGGGGATGATCCCATTGATAGTGGACCTGAATAACCTCTTTACAGCACTATAAATAAAGGCATTGAGCCAGAGGGAGGAGAGGTTGGAGCTATACATTTTCTTTGGGTAAATGCTGCAGGATTTAGGTCTTCCATTAGAGCCTTTGTGAGGAGAGATTGTCTTCACTTGATTCTACTTGGGAGAGGGTGAGCTTTGTCAAAGTAGAGGAAAACCCTTGATGGACCCTGGGAGGAACTTGCACAACACCAAGGCCAGGTTGTAAGAGTTTCTTTGTTTCGTTATTAATACAAACTGGTTTATTTTTCTCAATAGCTTGTGTTAATGAGTTATTTCATGTGTTCCTTGGTCTGCATGTTGAATATATGTTTTATTATATGAAATGCAAGTGCTTGGTAATTGTTTGATTGTTTGTGGTTGCAGGAATTGACTTGAAGGAGGAGCTCATCCGGATCGTCAAGAACGGACTTCAACAACAGCGTTTTGGAATAAGGTAAGCCTAAACACTTGTAGTTTTCATGTTGTAAAAGGTGTATTTAGAGAAAGATCACTCCATTTTGTCTTGTTTGTCATTAGAATGTCTTAGACTTCTAGGAAGGTCAGTCGTGTCCGCACCCTTGACAGATTCCGTGTGACAAATTGGCGACTCCACTGGGGAATCCATTAATGAGAGAGTCTTTTCCTTTATATGAACTTTGCTTTGAGAAAATCATTTTTATTTTCTGGTTTTTGACTGTGAGAATTAGTATTTGGGTGGCTTAGCTGTAGCTTTAGTTGGCTTTAGTTTTTCTTCCTTTTTCCAGAAAGACGCAGTCTCTGTGTGCTGCACAGTGCGTCCTTGGACGCGCTGTTGTCGACTGCACAGTGCGGGGCCGCACCTGTGACAACTGCTGGCCTGCGTCTTCCTGTAAAAGTTAAGAAAATTCCATTTTTGCCTTAAATTACTTTTAGATTTTGTTTTTTCTTAGTGTTTTCTGCCCAGATCCTTTAGTACCCTGTCAAGAATTCTCACCTGAACTCGTTTTGTGAGCTTTGAGTGTTTTAGTGGTTTTCAACGAAGTTTAGACCTAGGGTTTGATTTTTGGTAAGGCTTTGTAGTGACTTTGAGCTTAGAAAGTTGTCCAGCCTTAGATATCTCTGGTTAGTCAACCTTCTTAGAAGTTGAGCCTGCCGTAAAGTCTCCTTGTTTGAGCAACTTGTCATTTGAGTTGTTTTGGGTCAAATTTCGAATTGCTTGTTTTTAAAGTATTGATTTCCATTTTCAAAAAGGACAAAAAGATTAGAATTTTGTTTTGACTAGTTTTTGGTTCTGCAATAAGCTAGTCCTTGATTTGATTGTGATCAAGTAAAACACCTTAGAAATAATCATTGTTAGTTTTGGCCTCGTTAAGATTGCTTAGAGTAAATTTGCCTTTAGTTTGCTTATGAGTGCATTTTCATAGATTTTAAGAGTTTTTAAGATTGTTTTTTGGTTATATTAGATTTATTTGCTTTATTAAAAGAAAAATACAAAAACATCTTCTTAAAAGTCTTGTTTCAAGTAGCTTTTTGTTTTCAAAAGAAGAAAAGAGTTTTTTCGTGCATGTAAAGAGAAGTTATGTTTTTATGCTTGGAAAAGAAAAACGAATTGTTTCTTTGATTGTCTTCAATTAAGAAGTTGCTTTTATAAGGATTGCATTCTCTCAACTTTTTAGTTAAGCAATTCATCGAAAAAGTAAAGTAGTGGATAAATCATTTTAGGTGCATTTTGTAGTGGTTTCGAGTCGAGTCAACACACCACTAGTTTCACTTCCATCACCTTTTGACTTAAGAAACAACCTTAAAAGTAACGCTTAAATTAAAATCAATCTAGTAATCTTTATTTTTCTAGGGCTCTGAAGCACCAACATAGCTTAGGCTAGGGTCTTGGAGTAGGTGAGTACTTAACTCTCCAAGACTACAAAACCAAACAGATAGTCTATCTTGAGTAGAACAAATCCAATTGTTTCAGTTACATTCTGGGAAAGCTCCTCTTAAAGGAGAAACACGAGCTCGTGTCCGAACCAGTGAGGGGATCATTCCTCCCTCGTTGGGAACGACGCCAGGCAGTACGTATTACAAACGGTAAACCTCGGATTAACCATTGTCGAGGAGCCAGGGGTCACTTATCGGTAAACCTTGGATTGTTGTCAAGGAGCCGGTAAGGGGATTGGAGCTTGCTACTCTGCCCTTGCGTGCTGTCGGAGTTTAGACTGTTCCCCCAGGTGTAATTGTTGTGATTGGTAACCTTAGTGGCCATAATATCTAGGATTCTACCCAAGGTGACGGTGGAGGGAAGGTCCCACTGTACCTGGAGCAGACGTCGGTTATACTCACTTGGATTTTCTGGGGGGTTCGCTTCACTTCGAGACGGTTAAAGTGGAGGAACTTGGTCCAGTCTATTCATTAAGCAGGTTGCCGGGGTAACTGTTCCACCCACTATTTCTGTACTGAATCCTGCGAGGTTGGGCCTAATCACCAACTAGCGCTTTTGGTCCGGAAGACTACTGTTTGTGTGTGGTTTGACGCTCTAGATTATTTAGGCGTGTGCTTCAAATTTGATTGGTTCTTTAGAAGACTTTAGGTGGTTTGATTTGAAATTTTTTACTTTGATTTCGTGTGTTGTAGTTAAAATCTTTAATTGTGGCGGAATTACCGAGACAGTCCCGTAGACTTCGGGGCAAGTCTCCTGAGATTGTTACCGGGATAGATTTGTTAAGAAAACTCCGTAAATCGCGGGGTGAATCTCCTGAAAACATTCCGGGTCATTTAGAAGGGTTAAAGGTCCTTGTAACTCCTCCTAGTGGCAGTAGAGTAGGTTCACCTGAAGAAGGAGAATCTTCTTTGGTAGTCCATCCAGATTACCAAAGATTAGAAACAGGTTACAATCCCGAAGCTGTTACAGTTTCCGAGCTTGCTGGTAGTTTTTCATCTGCCAGTGAAACAGGCGAAGAACCTGAAATTTCAGAACCTGTTACTCCAACTCCTAGTGTTCCTGATTCACCAAGAATAGAAAGAATTATCACCGAAAATCTTCCTGTTGGATTAATTGCTATAGAAGAACTTGTTCCAGAGGAAGAAATAGGCGTTTCTGATTCTGAAGATCTAATTACCCTTGATCTAAGGGAGCGTGAATCCATCTTTTACAGTCCTCCTAGAAGTGAATCTTGGTACCTTGCATTAACCAATTTTTTAGACAACTCAGTAGGTTTTTCTACACCTCGTACTCCGGTTCCACCTAGAGGAATTCATTCTCCTGTAAATATGTCTGGTCAGTCGTCTGTGTTTTCACAAAGTCCTGAATCATTTTTACATGGCGGTCCTTCTGTTCCTACTGGGTATCAGTCACTTTCTGGTACCTTTGCGGGAGCATCTCCTCAACCTGTTGATCATGGGTTATTAGTTGGAAACAGTGGTAATGTACCATTGAGTATAGGTGAAGTTTATATGATGTCAGGTTCAACTCCCATTAACCAACCTCAAGGTGGCCAATTACCGCCTGGGGGGCAACCTTCGTTAATGCCTGGGGGGCAACCTCAAGGTACTTCATTTGTGACTGGGGGGCAACCTCAAGGGTATCAACCCCAAGGGTATCAACCCCAGCCTCAATACGTACCCCAAAGTCAACCTCAGTATCAGTATCAACCTCAAGGATGGCAACCTCAAGGATGGCAACCCCAAGGGTATCAACCCCAAGGGTATCAACCTCAAGGATACCAACCTCAAGGTCAAGGTCAACCCCAGTATTCGTATTTACCTCAAGGTTATCAACCTACGGGTCAATACCCTGGTCAAGGTTATCAACCACCTCAAGGGCAATCATATGGGACTACACCTTACAGTTATCAACCCTATCCTCAATACGGCTATGGATCTCAGTATCCTCAACCTGTTACGAGTCAATACCCTGGAATGTTAACATGGGATCCGTCACAGGGTCAACAGATGTCGCAACCAAGTATACAGTCGGTACCTCAAGCAGGACAACCTGCAGTTCCTGGTCCACCCCAGCAACCGCAACCTGTCCAGTCAAGTGTTCAGACCCCTGTAACTTCTGTAGTTACTCAGCCGCCAATTGCACCGAGTACTCCACCTCACACGGCTGCAGCAACTACCGCTTCATCTACCATGCTTACATCTGGAGTATCGGCAGCTCCGGTTTCTACTGTCCCTGTAACCGCTCCTCAGACATCTGTACCGTTGTCTGGACCCACGGTTCAAACCACAGTCCAGATGCCTGCAGGTCAACCTGGTACAAGTACGGTTGTTACTACTCAACCTCAATTTGTTCAACCTCCGTACCAGGGACAGTATCAACCTGGTCAAGCTGCCCAACAACCGGTTTACCAGTATCAACCGTATCCTGGGTACAATTATCAACCACCTCAACAACCCCAGTACGGTCCGGTTAATCCTGGTTTTCCAGGAGGATATAATATCCCCAATGCGAATCCTGTTCCTAGTTATCCTGGATATCCTCCTCCTGGGGCTGGTATTGTGACTCAGAGTTTCAGAGATCCTAACCGGCAGTTACCATTTATTGCGACTTTAGATTTACCCGACTTGACGCGCCTAACGAACGATCCAATTCAATATCTTCCGTTCTGGCCGCCAATGCCAAATAAGTTGCCCAGCGATATACCCAAGTTCGAAGGTAAGTCTGGAGAGGATCCGTCTAATCACGTGATGACTTACCACCTCTGGTGTGCATCAAATTCCATCTCAGATGATTCTATCCGCTTACGTCTTTTCCAGCGTACACTCATTGGTCTCGCAGCCAAGTGGTACATTGAGTTGCCACGGGCTTCTTTTTACAACTTTAGCCAGTTAGCTACTTCATTCTTAACTCATTTTCAGTTACCAGTCAGATACGATAATGGTACGGAATTATTAACTTCGCTAAAACAATCGACATCCACGTACATTTCTGATCACATCCATGAGTGGAGACGTCGAAGGAGATTAGTGAAAGTTTTTATCCCGGACCAAATTTTAGCTGAATGGTTTGTAAAATCATTATTACCAAGAATTACTGAAGATGTAGCTAAGGCCGGCGTAGTTACTGAGGAGCAAGTCATTGCTCAGGCACAATACCTTGACTTAGTTTACACTCAGTCGGGTACGTTACACGAGAAAATTCCGGATCTTCCAAAGTCAAACCAAATCGCTGCTGCTCCTTCGGGATCTCATGCCGCTGATGGTATGATCGGTATCGTGACTACGAAGAGTAAGAAGAAGTCTTCCAAGACCTCCAATACTCCAATTATCACTTTGCCTGATTCTCCGACAGGAGAGTCTTCTCCTCCTGAACTTACCGCCGACATTCACGCTGTAGAGTCATCTACGGCCAAATCCAAAAACGGTGGAAAGAAGAAAGGAAAGAAGAAGGCTAAAGCAGACAAGGCTCCAAAGGAGAAAACGGAAAAGTCGGAAACTAATGACGAAAAGCGCAAACCTCGTTATCCTTGTCTCATTTGTGAAGAAGATCATTTTACGAGAGACTGCCCTCATCGGGCCGAGGTAGTGAAAATAGTTAAAGGTTCTCCGACTCCTGCTGTGTTAAAGAATCCATTCCCCGAGCAGGAAAATAAGATGATAGGTTCTTCTTCGAATGCCAGTGAAGAACCCATTTTGATGATGTCTCATGTCAGGATTGCGACTCGATCGCAAGATTATGGTAGTAAGGCTCCTGTTGATGGTAAAGAAGCAGAATCTTCTAACTCTAACCCATCAACCTCAGCTCCTGGTTCCGATCCACTACAGATCGAAAAACCTAACCCAGACTTAGTGATTAAGCCGCCCGCCAAGGGTGTACTTCGAAGGTCTGCTTTCAATCCACATGCGAGAGCAGCCCAGAATTACAACATTGTTGAAGACTTAGCTGTTTCACCTTCAGCAATGTCGGCACTCGAAGTGCTGCAATCATGTCCAGCGCAACGAAAATTGCTTTTGTCGGCTATTGGAGCTGTCGATGTTCAGGACCCGAACCTAATGATCTTTGATCTAGAAAGTAGTACACCGCGTCTCCCCCATCAAATGGCTTTCCAAATTCCAGTGATAGTCAAAAACAGGCCTATTCATCGGACTGTGATTGATGAGGGAGCTTCTACGTGTATTATGTCGATTCAATGTTGGAGATCGCTTGGTTCTCCTTCGTTGAACCAATCCCCCACCATCCTTAAGGCCTTTGATGGCCGTGGGTTCCGTCCGTTTGGTATTCTACAAGAATTGCCTATAGGGGTCGAAGGTAAAACCGTTAGTCTGGATGTGGAAGTGGTTGATGCCCCTCTAGACTACAACCTTCTTTTGGGTCGAAGTTGGTCATATGCTATGACAGCGGTCGTTTCATCGGTCTTCAGAGTCATTAAGTTTCCACATAACGGTAAGATCGTGACTATTGATCAGCTGACATACTTTTCATCCGACCCAACCTCTTTAGAAACTATCCAGCATGTTGGTAAAACGACAATCCCTTATAGGGACATTGGTGTAGGTTTAGTTAAGGATTCCGGTTTACTGGGAACTTTTCCTCTCCCTCCACTCAATGCAGACCCTTCGTTCGCAACAATTCATATGATCACGTCAGAAAACATTATTTATGATGATCCTTGGTATGTTCCCTCTGACTCTGAGCTAGACTCACTCGGTGATGTTATGCCGTTGAGTCCGTATGAGATTGCTTATGAAGCTCTTATGTCTTTTACCGACTTTCATTCAACCGACCAAATGAATGTGGTCAGTGAAGAGTCACTTTTCACCTCACCCTTAGAACGGATAACGTTTCCCGAAGAAGTGTCATCTGACGAACAACTTCGCGAAATCCTAAGTGTAGATGATCTACCATGGGACGATCTCCATCACAGATCTTCGTTTTTACCTAAGGATGATGCCTTTGAAAATGATTTTTCATCTATCTTTACCGCTGAATATGTCAAAGACGCTCAGGATCCAACGAAACATTCTGATTCAGAGCTGAATTTAGGGAATATTTCTCGTACTATTCCCATTGATATTTCAGTGAAGCCCGGAATCAAGGAGAACATTCATATAGGTGCCGCATGTACTGACGAAGAAATTGAAACTTACAAGGCCCTATTCCAAGAATTCCGCGACGTGTTTGCCTGGTCCTACGAAGAAATGCCAGGAATCGATCCTGCCATTGTTGTTCATGAAATCAAAACCTACCCGGATGCTAAACCCATTCGGCAACGGTTGCGTCAGATTCACCCTCGAAAAGCAGCTGCAATCAAAGCCGAAGTCGAAAAGCTGTTGAAAGCAGGTTTCATTTATCCGATCCCGTTAACGGATTGGGTATCGAATATTGTTCCCGTCAATAAAAAACAAGGAACAATAAGAATCTGTATCGATTATAGGGATATCAATCGAGCTTGTCCAAAAGACAACTATCCTACGCCTTATATCGATCAAATTATTGATGATTGTGCCGGAAGTGAGATGTTTTCCTTCATGGATGGTTTCTCGGGTATAATCAAATCAATATTCTACCTGCCGATCAACCAAAAACGGCATTCATTTGTCCATGGGGGACATTTGCTTATTGCAAATTACCTTTTGGCCTTAAGAATGCCGGTGCTACTTTTCAACGGGCCATGTCTTATGCATTTCATGACATCAAGCACATTGTGCAACCCTATCTCGATGATTTGCCTGCTCATTCTTTACACCGAGCTGATCACCTTGTCCATTTACGAGCAATCTTTATGAGGTGTAGGCATTATCGAATTCGGTTGAATCCCCACAAGTGTGTTTTCTGTATAGAAACAGGTCGATTGCTGGGATTTGTTGTTTCCAAAACCGGCATTCGCGTCGATCCCTCGAAAGTCGAGGCTATCATCCAATTGCCTCCTCCTTCGAGTTTGCGCCAACTCCAAAGTTTGCAAGGGAAAGCAAACTTTTTACGCCGATTCATCCCTAACTACGCCGAGGTCACTAAAGGTTTTACACGGTTGTTGAAACAGAACGTACAATTCTTTTGGGACGAGATTGCTCAACAATCTTTTGATGCACTGAAACACGCGTTGACCCATGCACCGTTATTGCATCCTCCCAACTACAACCAGGACTACTTCTTATACCTCGCAGCTTCGCATTCCACCATTGGAATGGTGTTAGTTCAAGAAGATGAATTCAAGGCAGAGCATGTGATATATTACCTTAGCAGAACCTTAAATCCAACTGAGTTAAAATATTCGCATGTGGAGAAATTGGCCCTGGCAGCCGTTCAAGCTGTCCAGCGTTTTCGTCACTACATTCTTCTCCGCAAAACTACTGTTATTTCGGATTGCAACCCTATGATTTATATCTTGACAAAACAACTGCTAGGGGGCAAGTACTCTAAATGGATCGTCATCCTGCAAGAGTTCGACTTGGAGTTTGAGAAGTCCAAGTCTAAGAAATCTTTAGTCTTCGCGGAATTGATGTGTGATTTCCCGAGTGCTGACACAGAGACTGTGGCAGAGGAGTCCATTGCGGACGAATCTTTGTTTCTTATTAGCACTGTAGATCCGTGGTATGGGGATATAATCATCTATCTCCAAACCCAAACCTTTCGGCCTGAAACTTCCAAGGAAAACCGTCGAAAAATTCGGTTTCAATCCCAGCAATACAGAATTATTGGAGATACACTTTATCGCCTGGGGGCAGACTTAGTTTTTCGACGTTGTTTAACTCACGATGAGGCTGAGAGAGTTTTGAATGATTGTCACTCTGGAGCATGTGGCGGTCATATGTCTGGGTATGCCACAGCTCAGAAGGTGTTGCGCGCTGGCTATTTCTGGCCGTCTATGTTTAAAGATTGTATCCTTGCCGTCAGAAAATGCCACAACTGTCAAGTGTTTGATCGCAAGATGCGCGCTCCACCTGCTCCTCTCCACCCTATAATTGCCGCTGGTCCATTCGCCAAATGGGGCATTGACTTTATTACTTGTAACCCTCACTCGGCCGGGGGGCATGCGTATATCATCCTTGCGGTTGATTATTTTACTAAGTGGGCCGAGGCGATGCCTACATTCGACGCAAGCGGCAAGACAGCTGCACTTTTCGTATTCAATCATATCATAACTAGGTTTGGTGTCCCACAAGCAATCATTACGGACCATGGAAGCCATTTTCGAAATGTCATGATGACTGAACTTACAAGCCAGCTTGGTTTGCGCCACGATAGCTCTACACCTTATTATCCGCAAGCCAACGGTTTGGTTGAGTCAATCAACAAAGTTCTAGTCGTCATGATTCGACGGATCATTGGTATCCATCGAACGAATTGGCATAACATGTTATTTTCGGCACTATGGGCATATCGAACTTCAGTGAAAAATTCAACAGGTTTCACCCCTTTTCAGCTAGTTTATGGCTTAGAAGCTGTGTTACCTATTGAGTGCGAAATCCCATCACTTCAAATGGCTGTCGAATTACTTCCAGCTACTTCCGAAGAGGAGAAACGGTTGTTATACTTAGCTAAATTAGATGAGACTCGACGTGACGCTACTTTAGCTATCGAGACTCACGCGAAACGAATGAAAGCTCAGTACGATAAAAATGTAACCCCTCGAAGTTTTTCGGAAGGAGACCTAGTACTATTATATGATCAAGCGAACGATAAGCTAGGTGCTGGAAAATTCGTTCCCATGTGGCATGGGCCCTACATTGTAAAGCGAAAGCTAGCAAAAGGGGCTTATGAGTTAGTTGATTTTGATGGGGACTCTTTGGGCAAACCCAGAAATGGACTTTACCTAAAGAGGTATTATGCTTAAAATGATGGATGGAGAAATTTTTAGATAGGTTAGATTTCCTTTCTAGCTAGCAAGTGTGTTAGTTTAGTCAGTGTGCTTAGCTTAGCAAGTGTGGTTTTTCGTCATTATTTTGGCTCATCTTGGTTTTACTCTTGATATTGTAGATGTCGACGCCTCTCCAAACATACATTGGATTTGCTGATGGTGCTTGTCGTAGTACACGGAATATCTCTTCCGCAGCTTGGGTTATCTATTCGCCCTCTGACGAGTTAGTTTCTATGCATGGGGTAAGCCTCGGTCAAACAACGAATAACATTGCAGAATACAGTGCAGTGGTTGAATTATTATCCGAATCTATTTCATTTGGAATTCGACGTTTGATAGTGAGGTTAGATTCTGAACTTGTTGTATTACAGCTTAATAGAGTTTATGCCATTAGAAATCCTGTGTTATTAAGGTTGTTTTTGAGAGTGCGTCTCTTGGAACGTGAATTTGATTACATTGAATATCAACATATTCCAAGGTCTTTGAATACATTAGCAGATGCAATTGCTTCTCAAGTGTTGGACAGACATTTATAATAATCATGCAAGTAAATTTAAAGACATTTCATCATACATGTTAAACAAGATAAGCCGATAATAGTGATATATAGATATAGATAGAAGTGTGTCCAAAAATATATACATCGTCTTCGATCATAGGTTTAACACACCTTATGATCGGCAAAATGATAGTGCAAAAAGTCAAAAATGTCACATGTGACTACAAAAGTGACTAGTCAATCACTGGTGGTGCTCTCTGTACGACACCACTGCGCGGGCTATCTTGCGCAGAAATCTCCTAAACGGTCCAGGGACTGCAACCACGAAGCGCTGAAGCCTCATTGGAATGTCATCCATAGTAGTCTCAGGTATATCTGCCGTGAGACGCTCTAGATCATGCTCCAAATCGGCTAGTACTTCTGCTGTCGCATCCTGTAAGGCCGGTGCCGGTGCAGCTGGATGTCGTCTGTCGTAAGGCCGGAGATTGGCTGGACGCTGTGGTCCAACATCTGCATTTTTAAAATTTTACTGTTACTTTGAGACGATATATATGAAAAATAAAAAAATACATAATTAGAAAACTTGTGAAAATGAAAGTACCTCTGTCATCCCATTGTTCTCCCTGTGGAAGAACCATGTCCGGATCACCTCTGAAATCCATTCCGGCATATGGAAAGTCTTGTATCACAAAAAGCTGGCCCTCTAGCCAGTCGAAGTAACTGTCTGAGAATCGAACCACTGCAGCACCCTCGTCAGGATGCCGGGCCATCACCGCAACCCATCGAACAAGCTTTGGCTCCCGAGGACCCAAGTCATCAACAGTGAGTTGCTGAGGGATCAGCATAGGAACTCTCTCCAAGGCAAAGCTCACGACTAGAGGCCCATATCCAAAAGTCTTTAGTCGTCCGTTCTTTGCCTTGGTTAGTTGGCTCTTCATATGAGCCGACACAGCTTCGCACCAGTTGAAGATGGTGCCTTGGTAACAGTCAACTGCCATCCGCATTTGGGATCCGGAAGCAATGTGCAAGGCGGCCGCGCCACAAATCCTAGTGACCGTAAATGCAATAACTCTAAGTTCCGCCAGAGCGATGTGCTTTATCTCCACGCCTTTTTTATGGCGAGTCCCTGGTCTGCACCACTCCTCGCGGAGATCATCAAGGGATTGGCCACCCGGCCTGGTCCCCGCAAGGTTGAGTTGCTCACCTCTGTTTGGCAAGCCAGTGAGAAAGTATACATCCGAGGGCTCTATCTCGAGCTGGTGCCCTCCAATGTAAAAGCATTGATCTTGAACGTTCCATCGCTCAACTAGCCATTCCAAAAATCTTACCTGGCCCCTCATGCCCGGTATGGTCCAATATTTGTACAATCCACATGTTCTTAAGGCATCCAGAGAGGGTTGGTGGTTAATCGCAGCTTCATCGTCTTCTACGTGCTCTCTCTCTCTCCAGTCTAACATGTTTTGGGCCCTGCACATCAAAAGAGTCAATTAGAAATTAATTTGAGAAAATTTGGTGGTTTTTTGAGAGAGTTAGGGTTTTGAAATGCGCCCTTTGCGGAAGACGCACCCCGGCTTTTTAGCACAGGGCGTCCGGACGCAGCTCGCCTGAAGGCGGACTGCGTCCCCAGACCTTTTTCCCGTGTGAGAAAAAGTCGGGGGACGCGGCTCACCCGAAGGGCACCTGCGTCCGCCGAGGGGCGCATTTTGAACCCAAAACCCCCCCAAAAAATGAAACAGAGACCAAAAACAAAAAACTAAACGGATAAAAATGAAGAGTGGGATGTGTAAAATACCTCGGTGAAGCGGCGTTCGATTCCGACGGTCAGATTTTCCGCAGCAACCACGGGAAGTTTCTTGTCAAAAGCTCCTTTTTCAACCTCAACAGTGAAACGGTAAAAATGACATGGTAAAAGGTCTTTTTATAGGTTTTTTGGATGAATTAGTTCATTTTTTACCATGAAAAGATGTTTTCAAATGTATTTTTGCCTATTTTAAACAGGTATGAGTAATGTGTCGCTTTTGTGCAGGACGAAGGGATTTCAAGGGAAATTGTAATTTTTCACAAACAAAATTTCAGAGTCATCTTTTAAGCCCTTTTCTGACTCCTAAAACATGAAAAGATCGCCGAGTGTTTCTTTTTCACTCGTTAAAACGGAATTAAAAGACGGTCCCCTTTTAGCTCTTTTCTGACCGCAAAATCAGGAAAAGATTGCCGGGTTTTTGTCGTTTCAAACTCGATAAGGAAATAAAACGACGTGTCTTTGATCGCTTTTTACTTTTCAGGTCAACGATACTATTATGAAAGTACTCCTTGGTCGCAAGATCAAGCGGTTCCCCCAGGTATTATTTTATACTTTTTCGGGCTTGAGGGACACAAATATACGAAAAAGTTCAACGTGGAGTTTCCTTAAGTTTTTCAGACTCTCTAAAATTGAAAAACGCCGAGTTTCTCCTATACTGGGCTCGTTAAACTTTTACAGTAAAGGACCTGTTCAATTACAAACAGGAACGAACCACTCCTTCCTAGGGTTCGCATTTAAACTAGGTTGGACTCGTCCGAAGGATGAGCTTATAATCAAGCATATGTTATCCTCCTCAAGCTTGTTAAAAATAAAGAGGTACTTGCCAGAAATGGTGGGGGAAAAAAGAGAAGAATGAACCTATTTGTCACCTTTTGCCTCAGAAGAAACTTTATTACCGCTCTTGAACACGACACTTTTCATTCACCTGGGTTGGGAAATCTTTTACCTCACAGTTGACTAAATCACTTTGAAAATCTTTAACCGGGTTCAGGGATCAACTTTGAGTTATTCGTCACCAAACCATCTGTTGTGTCGTTATGTGTTCAAGAGGTCTGCAAGCAAAACTTTCATCTGCAAAATACTTGTCATCCATTGACCATCCCTGAGTCAGTCCTTACAGCAACATTTCTTCAACTTGAACAATGATTTCGTGTTGTGGGCTTGCCTGCAACGGGTCGCTTTCTATCGACATCGACACATTATCTAGAAAGATGACTTAGGAATCGACAGTACCTTGAAGTCTGCATGCATCAATGGCAGGTTTCTCGCCTTTGACGTCAGTTTACATCATTGACTTTCGATCAGAGGATTCCGTGAAGTGTTCGACATCAAAACATCTATTCACATTTCACGGGTTGTGCTTGGTACTTTGAGAACCATTGACATTACTGGTGGTTTCTCTCACGCTTGTTAACAGTTTACATCATTGACTGGTAATCAAGTGGTTTCTACCATGTTCGACATCGAATCATTTAATCACATGGCTAGAATCGTACCAATTCGGGAAGTAGAAGTGAAGACCCTGGATCTAGTTTCTACCATCCAGGCTGCGAGGAGTTTTGTATTCATTGTCTATGTAGACTTATCATAAACAGATGGCTGCGTCCATACTGTGTCTACAAAAGTCTATAAAAATAATGTACTGCAAGATCATTCCTGTATCAGAATAGTTAGTCCATTAGTTAAAGTTTTGAATCTGAGTATGGGAATGCCTACCTCAGTGATGATATAATCTTATCCATGTATTTTGTGTTGAAAATTGCAGGTTCCAACCAGGCCATCCACAAGGCAATCCTTGAAATGATAAAGCGCTTCACCCTTCCTAGAATTACAAAACCCTATTCTATTCCAGGCTTCGCACTTTAGGGGGCAATCTGTTACACTAAAAAATGTCACCTTGACTACTTACAGTTAGTATGGCTCAAATCAACAAGTCATGCTACCCTCTTAGGCAAGTCTCATGCCTCTGTTATCCATCTCAAACTCAAAGAAGAGAGAAAGTCTTGTAAAAATCATGTTTATCTCTGGGGTCGCAGGTTCTCTCTAGCCTTACCTGCGGGGACGCTGACCATGTTCACAAAATCCGCGTCCATGGACGCTCTGTATGTTAAGGGACAGGTGCGTCCCTCTGTAAAAGGCAAAATGCGCGAGTTTTATCTTGAAAAAGTTACTTGTGGTTACTTCTAGAACATTCTAGAGGTCGGTTTGATGAAATGGATGCGCCTCCAGTTGGTTCATGTATCTCTATTAAGGGGGAACTTATCCCATCAATAAGGGAGCTATCCCACCCAAAGAGGGGGATTATCCCATTGATGGTGGACCTGAATAACCTCTTTACAGCACTATAAATAAAGGCATTGAGCCAGAGGGAGGAGAGGTTGGAGCTATACATTTTCTTTGGGTAAATGCTGCAGGATTTAGGTCTTCCATTAGAGCCCTTGTGAGGAGAGATTGTCTTCACTTGATTCTACTTGGGAGAGGGTGAGCTTTGTCAAAGTAGAGGAAAACCCTTGATGGACCCTGGGAGGAACTTGCACAACACCAAGGCCAGGTTGTAAGAGTTTCTTTGTTTCGTTATTAATACAAACTGGTTTATTTTTCTCAATAGCTTGTGTTAATGAGTTATTTCATGTGTTCCTTGGTCTGCATGTTGAATATATGTTTTATTATATGAAATGCAAGTGCTTGGTAATTGTTTGATTGTTTGTGGTTGCAGGAATTGACTTGAAGGAGGAGCTCATCCGGATCGTCAAGAACGGACTTCAACAACAGCGTTTTGGAATAAGGTAAGCCTAAACACTTGTAGTTTTCATGTTGTAAAAGGTGTATTTAGAGAAAGATCACTCCATTTTGTCTTGTTTGTCATTAGAATGTCTTAGACTTCTAGGAAGGTCAGTCGTGTCCGCACCCTTGACAGATTCCGTGTGACACCTCCCTGCAAAAGAGACTGAGTAAAGGTAAGGTAAGGTTTGATTTTATACGTAATACTAGGAAGAGGGGGGGGGCTGCTTACCGAGAGGAACTATTCGGTGGGCCCACGCATATATATAGGCCGATGTGCTTTGCTGACCTGAGTAGAGAATCTCCTTCCGTCTGACATATATGGATGAGTGCTAAACCGCTACAAAGGCCATTTGAACGCGCTGTGCTGTATGGCCACTTTCACCTTTTTCAAGTACAACGGGTTCTCCTTGCTAATAAGTGCAATTGCTAAAGCATGAGGTGGGATATTGATTTCTTTATTTCAGTGCTGGCCTAGCCTAAAGGGTACTTGATGGTTGCATTAGTGATTGAATGGGTTCCAGGAAGGCAAGGACTGGGGTTGGGCAGTAGTGTAAAACAGTATTCTAATGGTGGCATGGTGAATATTGAGGAGGGGTGTCCCTCTCTAACTGAACTAGCTTCCTTCCAGCTTCTCCCTACCAGCTTCCTTCGATTGAAGTTCTTCCCACCTTCCGAACCCACCATCGCCCTTTTAGATAGCTAGCTATGCAGTTCCAACCCTTTCGAATGCTTCAAATGAGTTCTTCCAGTCATTCTTTATGTATGTAATAACACAAACAGATTCTCAGAAGTAGTGGTATCACGGATAGAACCAGCATTCAGTAAAGTGTGTTGCAAGGATGGGAAATTCATAAAGAAAAGACGGGGCGTGTCAAGATGATAGAGAGTGCGGGCCTATCGAGATGGGAAATTGACTAGTTCAAGGGTGGCATTGGTTCACATCTTTCTAATACCAGAGCTAGCCCACCAAAGTCCTAAGGTCCTAAGCCAAGCCATCCCAACATCATATGGTTCTATATAAGCAACAGGATCAACAACTGGTACGTATGCTGGTAAAGCTGGACCAACTTATGCTGCTGGGTCTACGTATGCTTAATCTACTTCTGCTTGACCTGGTTCTGCTGCTAGATATGCTGCTGCTGGGTATGGATATGGATCTGCTACTTGTGCTGGTGGTTTTAGGTAAACAACATATGCTAGTGCTGGATCAATGGCTTAATCAACGACATCAACTTCTGTGGCTATATATACTGGCTCTGCTTCTGGTGCATCTGGACCTCGATCTGGAACTACTGATCCTACTACGGGTAATGGATTTGGAACTGCTTCATCGACTGGATCTACCGGATCGACTTCTGCTACTGGACCTGGATCTGGATCACGATCTGGAAATAACACTACTGAATCTACTGCTGAATCTACAGCTGCATCAAGGTAGCTAGCTGGGCTTGGATATGCTAGTGCTCGTGCTACTTTTCGTGCTGCTTCAACAGAATCCACTACGGCTGCTGCTGGCTATGGCTCTATATATGCTACTGAGTCCACTGGGTCAACTACAGGCACTACTGCTTTTGCTCCTGCTAACCTTGCTTCTGCTGCTTAAACTCGCTAAATAATAGAATATGCAACTGTTGCTCCTGCTACCTTAGCCACTGGTGGTGCCTCTGCTTGCTTTGGTGCCTCTTCTTCTTTCACTGGCTCTGTTCTACTGGGCTTTGTCCCCACCTATGCGCTTTTCTTTGCTACCTATGCTTATGCTCCCGCCTTCTCTATTGGGCGAAGTGAAGGGCCCGTATTGTTGAAAAGCTTAGGCACTCCTTTCATTTTGAGAGCCAGCCAGAAAGTGAACTCAATCACTAGCATCAGAAGCATGCAAGGATGGTTCACCTGAAGAAGAAGGGTGCGACAGCAGGCTCGACCAAAAGCCCACCACCCAATAAGCATCAAGGGACGGAGTCACTCACTATTCCGATGGTGAGGGTGCGTTAGTACACTCGACTGTCAAGGAGAGGGCCGGCAGGGTGAGGACCGACAGGGTGCGTAAGCACACTCGACTGTTAAGAAGAGGGGCTCGACTACTAAGGCCGCCATCGTGAGCCTGTCGAACTCTCGACCTAAACAACCAAAAACAATAGATACCATTGCCCCCATCCTTCAGTAGTACCAATCGTTTCAAAAGCAGTTGATCCAGACGCAGGTCAAGATCCAAAGCTAGTTGTTCATTCAGTTGACCTAGGAGCAAAGTCACCTAAAGTTAAGGCTAAGGTAGGTAGTTTAGGAAGCATCACCAGCACAAATTGAAGTCGCACCACCATCAATACCATATGAACTAGTAGCTTTGGTAGCTGCTGACCTAGTTGCTCCAGTAGTTGCATTTGACCGAGCAAAAGCGGAAGAATAGGCAGTTCGAAAGCAAGATCGTACCTCGGATGAATGAGCCAAAGGTGGGAGCTAGAGCATAGGTGGTATTATAGAAATAGACAAAGATTTCAGTTTCACTCACCATTGAAAACCTAGAAGCTCAGATCGTTGCAGTAAAGGCAACAGGAGGCTAACGGTATTGTCCACCAGTCTTTACGCTCGCAACTATCTAAGCGACTCGGTAAGGAGCTCCTATCTATATAAGCTAAGGGGTTTAGCCACTCTATGAAGGAAGTGGAGCAAGGACCAGTCTTATACCATACTATTATGTCCTTCAATACAAAGACCCTGTTGGAGTCCCTGCATCTGTCCCTTCGAGGAGTAGTTGCAGAGCCCACTTCATTTCGAGAACCACCAACGGCAATGCTAGTTGCATCTGAGTCAATTCGAGCAGATTGATTGGGAGAACCCGTGAATGTGCCGGTTGATTATGCTAATGACCCTGTTTTCCCAGAAGCAATTGAAGTAGCACCCGTTGAAACGCCCATTGAAGTTTACCTAATAGTTGCATCCTTTGAACCGGTTGTTGACCCAGAATCCATTGATCCAGTTGCTTAGTCACCAGTCCCAGTTCGAGTGAGAGAGCCAGTCCCAGTAGTTGGGAGATATAGATCCCGTGTCAATATACTGAATGAAAGTTGATTCCGCAAAGGCAGGTGCAGAGAAAAAGGGCATGGCCCGTTCCATATCCAGATGCAGCTCGAGCAGATGTTACAGCTTCACCAATTGACTTCATTGATCGAGTCAAAGTAACGGATCCAAATCCAGCGGACCCTCGAGAAGCAATCTACGTAAAGCATATCTAGTGACAGAGTCAATTTCAGATCCTCTTGATTCAAATCCAATCGAAGCAGATTCAGTTGAACGAGATCGATAGCCAGCAGCAATTGGGGTTGCACCGGTTCATCCATTAATTCACTTGATCCATGTCCAGTAACGGCTTTACCACTACCACCTCGCTCAGTTCCAGTTCTATAAGTTCCAAATCGAGTATAATAACCAGCTTTTCTCTTGTTGAAGCAGACTTAGCGGACTCAGTTGATCCCACAAAAGCAAGGGTTGAAGAACCAATCGCAGGGGCAGAGGCATCCTTTATCATGATTGAAAGCCTGCACCTCACCCAATAGCATTCCTTCTGGCTGGATCGAGAGAAAATCTCAGTGCTAGCTTCTCTTTCATCTAGGGTTTAAGGTTTTCATTTCAGTCAATCGTCTCTCGAATCTATGACTCTATGTAAATGGTTACTAGTGGTTCCAGATAAACAGGTGAAACAACTGCTGCTATTGGGTTTCGATCTGGAAGTGATGATGAGGATGTCGATTCAACTTCAACCGTATCAAACACTACTGATACTTGAGCTGCTGGGGGATCTTCTGCTGGTTCAAAAGAAACAAATGAAATTTATCCTACTTGGATCTAGAGCTAGATGTTGCGGATTTAGTGCTAGGTACAGATACAGATAAGGAACCCGCAGAGGAGGTCAAGGCAAAGGCAAAGACGGAAACAGAGGTAGAGGAGGCGGTTGACCCACTAACATCAGTGTCAGAGGCGGGTCCAGTTGGAGTGCCCTAACCAGTAGTTCCATATGTTTCGACAATAGCTTAGTTCCGACAATTGGAGATGTTCTAAGTAGAGATGTTTCAGCATATGCGCATTTTCTAACATCCTATGATGCTCCTAGTCAAGTTGTTCCGATATAATACCCTACTAGCGATGTTCCGTCATTCCGTGTTGTAAGAGATGGGAGCAGAGGGAAATCTAGCTATAATGATCTAACTTTTCCAAGTTTTCGGCCAGGTGAGGTAGGGGAACCATTCATACGGCTTTCCATCTTCTTTCAGCAGTCGAGCATCTAAATCTCTGGTGGTCAAGGTTAAGCATCCGGCCACTTTCCACAAATAATCATCATCTTTGATCCTAAGCTAGCTGGTCATACGGGATATGCATTTGGATCTGCCCCCAGATAGAAGCCTACCTTGTCCCCAGATTCACATACTAGCCTATAAGAACAACTGACACTGCCTCCATCTAGAGGAGAACCATGTGGAGAACCACCTAGCGATGGATAGCCACCTAGTGATGGGGAACTACATAATAGATAGAGAACTTCCTAACGGCGAACTACCACATGAAGGAGAACGAGCCACCACATATGGGAAACTACCACCTAGGTTTTCACTAGCATCGGGCTTGGTATTTGGTGGAGATCAAATTTCCACTTAGACCTTCCTTTCACGCATTGAATATCCAGTTCTAGGACCACCTAAAGCAGAGACAGAGAGAGGCAAAGGCAATAGAGGCGGTAGAAACTGCAGCTAAGGCAGCTTCCGGACCAGGTGACCTAGTAGTGGCAGAGTCAGTAGCTTACCTTGTTGAACTACCTGAAGCACTAGGTTGGGTATGAGGTAGGATAAGTGAGTCTCAGGTAGGTGAGTAAAGGTGGGTTGTTAGAGTCAAAGAAAAGTGCAACAAGTAGGGCTCTTCCTCTCAAGCAGTTGGTAATTCTAAATCGTATCCTGGGCAAGGCTCGGCCAGAACAATAGGAATAGTGGCACCACCATCTGTCCTTCCTTTCAGCAAGTGTGATTCCTGTGAATGCTCTGTTGTCTGGAAGGCGGTCAAAAAGCTAGCTCTATGGGAAGCCCCGTCCGTCCAACGCTGTAAGTTTGGGGATTCCTAAGTGGGGTAAGTCGTAAATCTAGGTTGGTGGTAACACTTAAGTAATGCGAGTAAAGGTAGCAATGTTGTGCCCACGGACCCCACTAACTAAGCAAGCCTGCAATATCTAAGTTCAGATCAGCTGGTCGTCTATCAAAGTGGGTGTCCAGGTGGTTGGTAGCATGGTAAAACATTCATCCTTCCAGCATCTAAAGGTTCAATTTACTTATTGGGTGGGGGGGCAGTGGTCGAGAAACTAAAGTTCCTCTCGTTATCAGTCGAGCCCCGTTGCCGGTCCTCATTTTCCCGAAATAATGAAGTGTTAAGCTTTGATCCATTCCCCTGGTGCTTGCTATGTCGCTTGATCCCCTTCGCAAGTTCCTTCCTTAGGGACCCGTGCCTCTCTATATAAATAAGAAGGCAAGATTTATAGATAGATTGATTGATTGAACAGAATGTGGAAACCCTAAACACCGGGCACACACAAGCGCTGGAATAGGACTGAAAAGACCATTGAGACTGGATGGAGGGAGCCAATAGGGAGAAGGAACCGAGAGGAGAAGGAGTCGTTCGATGAAGCCAAACGCCGAGGCGCGTAGCGGTTGAAAGCTGCTTCATTGGGGTTGGGTGGGATCTGGATAAAGGGTGAAAAGTATATAGATCTATCCCCTGGTGTTTCAACCATCGACGACAGCAGCAAACTAACGGAATTTATGGCCGGGGAAAGACCGGACCGGCTTTGTTTAAGGATCACACACAATCGATGGACGTTCAGTGCGATTATATGGACCCCTTATGGGATGGATCTTTTCTTTATCGCTTCGGACCTCCTGAGATCGATGGGTCGAGTGCTCTCTCTCCCTGCTTGATAGGTAAGCGAGTGCTTATCTGCTATCTCTCTCTCCCCCTCTCTATCAATGGGGCGAGTGCCTAAAGGCCCGTTTCAAAGGTTGATCTGTCGAGTGCTTACGCCCCGCCCTTCGACCGATGCAACCATTCGTGTATTTTATACGTCATTCCCTAACATGATGGCCCGGTGTCAGAACCGATCATCCACCTTGAAATATGGAGAGGTAGATCCCCAATCATTCTATGCACTATATTCTCTTATCATTATTATTCATTCCGCGTTTCTCGGTAGTAAGGTGCACCAGTTAAAGAGCACCCCTTAAATATGACACTCTACCACCAAGAGTGTGTCCAGTGTGCATTTTCCCTTGCTTTACTTCCACATGATCCTACAGGCCATTAACTGGTAGGCCACTTTTCTCCTCCCATTTGTGAGAAGCCGGGGATTACAGCTCTGCGGCCTCCCCTAATGGTCTCGTGCTTCTCATACATGTTAGGCTCCCCCTTTTTTTTGCCCATGTTCCCTTCATCTCTAGAATGCCTCCCGTCGCTTATGCTTCTCATGCTTATGGCTTTGCTGCTCCTGTCTTTCCCTTTGCTTTAGTGGGTGCCTTTGTCCTTGCCTTTCCTGCTGTTGGTCATCCTGCTGCTACTGGATAAACTGCTACTCGTGCAAGTTTATCTAGAACCAAGCGAAGGTATAAGTGGTCAATTTGATCTACACCGATCCGGGGCAAGGTAGGTGGTTACTCTCCCACTACGAGTGAAATGATAGCTTATAGCACTAGTGGGGGTCTAGCTGTTTATGATTCTTGCGAGCTTTGCTTCTCGAACAACTAGCTTTGGAACTAGAAGGGATGCTCTTGGGAAGAAAAAGCTGGTTAGACTGGTGATGCTTGGAATTCTGCTCCTTCAATTCTGCTTCTTCAACTGATGACTCTGGAAATGCTCTTGGAAATGATGCTCGTTCAATTGGTGCTCCTTCAACTGGTGCATATGAGGCTACTAGTTCCAGTGCTCCTTGTTTTGACGCTGGGAATGCTCTTTTTGCTTTTCTTGGGGGTGCTTCAATTGATGTTGGTTCCAATACTGGTGATGTTGGGAAGTTGGTTCATTTAGTCTGTTGGGAATAATGTTCCTTCAACTGATAATGCAAATGCGGATAGAACTGATCCTGGGAATAAGGCTCCTTCAATTGATGATGCAAATGCTAGAACTGCTGGTTGTGCTGCTGCTGGCAAGGCTACTGGGAGTGGTCCTACTTCTACTCTACTACTCCTACCCTTAGCTAGCCTCCTGCCACAGTCCCTTATCTTAGTCCCCACCCAGGTGATTCTCTCTTGTTGATTACTCCCAAGGTATCTTTTTTGCCCTTGATATGGTCCCATGTCTCTATGGTATCTATCTATCTTAGCCTTTCTTAATCACATAGAAAATGTCCTACTAAAGAATAATGGAAACATATCCGTTAGTCCAGACCTCCAGACCTCCGTCTTATAAATGTCCTAGTCCTCTCTATGATGTCCATACCTACAGTCTCAGTGTCCTATGACCTATGCATGTGTCAAGACCTAGTGCTTTCGTCCAGACCTATCCTCGTAGGAGACCTCTATCCTTGTATATATAGTCCAGACCTCTTTGTTAGTCCAGGACTTATAGTACTCATAGCTCTTGTAAACTCTATTGGTGGGGATGTTCCATCAGGCCTAGTCCGTCGTGATGCTCCTGGTTGTAGTGCTATTTGTTGTGGTAATGCTGGTTATCTTTTCCAGGGAATACTTTGATCCTGGAAATGAGGCTGATTCAACTGATGATGGAAATGCTTCTAGAAATGATCCTGGAACTGGTGATGCTACTTCAATCGCTTATGGAGTTGCTTATGCTTGGGCTGGGACTTTTGATCCTGGGGTTGCTGCCTCTTCAACAGCTGCTGGAACTGAGACTGGGAAAAAGAATTATGATGTTGGTTCAACTGGTGCTTCTGGGACTGTCGGTTCAACTACTGGTAATGCTGGGGGGAATAAAGCTGCTTCAACTGCTTATAATGTGGGTTCAATAACTGGTTAGGCTGGGAATCCCGTTTTCACTGGTGCTTATAGGGCTGCTTGAAATGCCGGTTCAATTGGTGCTCCTGGGAATCTAGGTTCAACTGGTGCATATGGGAATGATATAATATGTGAATCTTCTGGTTCAACCGGTGCTTATGGGAATGAAGCCAGTTATATTGCTGATGGTGTGAATGTTCTTGGGAATGATGACCCCTTTATTGACGCTGGTTTCACTGGTTCAATTTATGTTGTTTGGACTGGTGTTGCTTGAAATGATTCTGGGAATGAGATTCTAATGAATCCTGCTGGTCCGACTGGTGCTTCTCTAAATGCTTTGGGAGCTGATCCTGGAATTGAGGCTACTTTTGTTGAGCCTGGCTCATATGGTTCTAATGAAGCTGGAGATGACACTTATTCAACTGGTGTTGATGGGGATGCCAATGAAACTGGTGCTTCTGGGGATGCAGGGAATAATGCTTCTAGAAATGATCCTGGAACTGATCCTGGGAATGAAAAAGGATGAAACTGGTGCTTCTGGGAATGATGACCCCTTTATTGACGCTGGTGAAACTGAGGAAGCTGGGACTGGTGAAACTGATGCCCCTTCAGCTACTGATTATGCTACTACCTATGCTACTGATGGCCCTATGCTACTGATGGCTTAGATGCTGGTCCTAGCTTTGATGCTTTTGCTCCTCTCTTTGCTACTCGTGCTATTGGATATGCTGCTGGTACTGGTACGAGTACTGAATCTACTACTGGGTTAATAGGTACTAGGTCAAGCTAAGCATCTATATATGGATATGGTCAAGATGGTGGTGGATAAGCTGCAAGTGCTAATGGATCATGAAGGTATGGCTGGCTCTCGTAGCCACCGCTTAACCATTTCAATTCAAGGGGCTTCAACTGGATCTAGAGATGGAAACCGTAAGGGATCGAGCGAGAGGTGGGAAAAACCGTAAGGTCTCGTAAGTGAAGGGTAACCGTTGCATCATTGCTGTGTGAACTGTACCTCATATCGCACCTAAAGCAATCAAATACTAGTGCAAGCAACCTTACCGGCATACAGAGATTGATTGACCAACCATCCAACCTAGCTAAACTTACAAGCCATACTGCAAGCTGCTTACCCCCATACTCACACCCATCAATCCACGCATACCAGACATACAAGCTAGCTATCCTTATTACTAGAACTACTACCATCCTTATTACTGGACCTACTCACAAGAGCTATTCTCCCTAGCTAACTCAACCAACCCAATCAAACAGACATACACTTAGTTACTGGTACAAGGAGAGCTCAGGAAAGCTATAGGTACTAGTACTAGTACCTTGGAGACTGGTACAACTACTGCTAGTTAAGGTCAGATGCTAGGAAATCTTATTCTGGTAAGGTGAGCAAAGATCTTGTAACGTGAGCAAAGAAAGGTAGCTACTAGTTGTCCTGCAGAGCCCGGCCCCCAGGAAACACTCCTTTTAACCTAATGATGCCTTCTTTATGCCCTAATAACCGATAAACCTACTTACCTAATGCCCCTAATTGAAGGTAAGCTTGCCAAGAAAAGAGCTAGCTCTCTTGACTTTTATGGGTTGAAAGGCTTCTGTCGGGCTTGGTGGGGCTGGAGACTCTTTCCCCTATAAGCGGTCAGTGCTACAACTCTTATCAGTGTAGAGGAATGGAACCTATTGTCCATGCAGGTAGCTCTTTTATATGCAGGAAGCTCTAGACGACGGTGCATGAATGATGCTGACTCCCGGTCAAGCTAGAACTCTGGTCAGTGCACGAATGAAGATCTAGAACGTGCCCATCACTCATCTAGGATTCAATGACAAGAATCGATACTGATACTCAATCAGTTGATGCCAAGAGTACATCATTCAGTAAGTACCAATTAACAGTTGTCCATAGATTGATTTCCGGCTGCCGATACCTGGGAGACCGTGCCCCCCTCATTCTGGTCAGTGCCAGTTGTTGACAAGTTGAAGGTCCATTGCATGTAGAACAAAGACAAGTTGATCGCTTTAAAGACTTTAAGTTCTTATTGGGTAGGGGGCAGACTAGTTAAGCCAGAGTTGGCCGAGGTGGATGGGATTGAGAGTAGTGATAGATTGGATAGCCCACATCTTCCGATAAAGGCGTTCCCACGGGCAACAGGCAACATCTTCCAAGAGAGGCGATACCTCATCTCGGGATAGTTATTGGCCTGATAAGCCGTGAACCACACCTCGGGCTAGTTGAGGAATAATATAATATAGACAAGCAAGTTGGTCCTGTGTGACCTAACAAACAAATGGAAAGGATTACTTTAGGCCGGAAGCTGCAAGATGGAAGCGGCATAGAGATTCTGTTATCGAAAAACAGGGAAAGAGAAATAGTAAAGTGAACACACAATAGCCAATTGCAATCTATAAACCCCTAAGGGACTTTAGGCCGGAAGTTGCATGCTCAAAGCAGCATAGAAAGGCAAAGATAAGAAAAAGGATTGTGACTGAACAAGGGGAAGGAGATTTTGGTCATGGTGTGACCACACAATAGTAAGCTTTAGGCCTGCACGAACGAAGTGATGTAGCCAAGAAAATGGGTGCGGACAATGAAATGGGGCCCACCAACAGCAGGTACCAAATAGGAGTAGGAGTTCTTTAACCAGAGGATCTTGTTTCGCACCTCATGGATCGTACCTAGTGGCATGCAGAATGAATAGTAACGGGACACATCGACCCACCATGGCATGGATGGCACAGAGCGAGCACCGGAACTAGTCCAACAGAAAATAGCTTGCTTTTAGTTAGTGTAGGCAGAGTAGAGTTACTGGCCAATCGTGACTTGCAGAGTGACTTGCAGGCTGGTCCAAGAAACAATGGATGGTCGGTCGAATCACCCCGGGCTGGGACAAGAAATAACGGTTGGTCAAATCACCTCGGACAACCTGAGAAGTGAGTGTTCTTGCAGGGAAAGCAAGCTCTATCTTACCAGGTTGAGTGTTTTGGAGGGGTAGTCCTCAATTATTCCACGTATGATAAGGAACTATATCCCCTTGTACAGGCAATGAATAAGTGGGTGGAAGCGAGGATAGGATAAGCCTAGATAAGCTTGCATAAGCTTCGATTACTTGGCATTGATTACTTTCTCAATGAAAGCCATTACTTGCTTGAAGGGAATTCAGAGATCTCATTTCCTAGCTAGTCATTCAAGCAGCTAGTGAACCAACAAAGCAGCTGGTGAACCAACCAAGCAACTAGTGAACCAAGCAGATAGATCTACATTACGAGCCGACCGAGCCAATAATTCAGTGGCTGCTGGTCATGAATTATATATGTAATTACGCTCTCTCGAATCCAATCACTGTACTTCTCTGTTTGTTCCCCTCAAATGATGGAGGGCAAGGTAAGTAGGTGCTAATCTGAATTCATATATTATATATGTCATTATGCTTTTCAAATAGTAATTACACTTTAGCAGACAATTAGAATTCATGACCAGCGATAGCCTTTCACTTCTTTATTGATTTTCTTTATTTGGGGAGTTTATCTATTGCTCAAGGCTGCCTAGTTACCGAAAGAATATGAGTCAATACGTTACACTTTTCCTTTTGGTCGGTCGATCGGTCGGGAAGCATTATTATTACTTACGAGCATGCGGTTATTTCATTTAGGTCATTATATTCGCCAACATGACATGCCATTCATGTTCTATCGAGATGAATAGGTTCTATTCTAATCTTATATCTTATATTATTATGTTTTCTTTCCACGATTAGGTAGGTAGGAGATCCGTCAAATTCATTCATTTCATTCTGAAATTCGAAGTGCATTGATGTTGCATGAATAGGTTCAATATTGAGATTCATAGGTAAGTTATTCGCTAATGAATTCGTTCAATTTCAATACGTTTTCAGAGGCAGTTGAAATGCGGTAAGGTTTGAAAGAAAAGATACTGAGTGGGAGGGCCAGTCTTATCAGATATAGATAGAAATAGCCTCTTTATGAAGCATTCAGGGACCTCACTTCCTTAGGGATCCTAGGACCAATTCCACTAATACTGAGATAACAGGTATTCTCACTAAGTTAGGGGGGCCGGGAATAAATAAGTTAGGGGCGGGGAATAAATAAGTTAGATTATCGATCAACAGCTTATCATTCAACGTTGATGAACAACTCACTGGGTTTTCATGCTATTGAAAGACCTGGCTTTTCATATTGTAGGTAGATAATATGACATGATGATGAAATGATGCGGTCACCTTCCATTTGACGATGCTGAATGGATTCGGTTGATGGTGAGAGAAAGAATGCCTCCATTAGGTTGGTAGCGGGCCCCATTTATACTGATGACAGCGAGATAATTGGAACTAATAGTGTTGGATGCTTGAATGCCAAGGGGGTCAGGGACGAAAGCAGCCACGGGTCAATTTCATTCCCCCCCTCGCTGTCCCTGCCTCTGGCCCTCCTCATTGATCAGGGTCCTGTAGTTCGTTGGGTTTATTACGTATTACAGTGAGAGAATTGGATGATTTCATGAGAAATGGGGGTTCGGGCCTGACAACAATATGCTTGAGATTTGGAACTGAAAGCGGTGGTAGAAACTTGGTATGAGTCAGTTGGTTGGGGGCTTTCATGAGAAATGGGGGTTCGGGGTGGTCCCCGACACAATATGGGTTAGTTTTGGAACTGAGAGCGGTGGAATGGTATAGACTTGGCATTTGATGATGGTGAAAGAATTGGCACGATACGACGTCGATAGACTCGGTTTTCATGCTATGGTGGTCATAGACTTACTTGGTAGGTAGCGAGCCCCCATTAATCGGGTAGGTCATGCGTGGGCCAACACCCCATTCATCCATTTCTCAGGTAGGTATAGCAAGTAAGATAGCTTATAGGTGATTCAGTAAGGCACATGACCCTATTGGGGCACAAAAACACTTATTGTCCAGCTCAGCTATGATGCATTCACTTCAAACATATTTAGAAACTGTTCATTTCAGACTAGATTCTGGGCGATAAGGCAATTGTTCAGAAAGAGAAATGCCACTTAGAGGCTTAGACGGGACAGAGAGCAGAGGGATAGTCAGGTAGGGTGGGGGAGGCTTTATGATCGATCTTAAAGCACGCGATCCATCCGGCGAGAATAAGGGATTGAGCAATTGAGAAAGCCAGCCAGAATGCAATTTATGGATTGATGAGCCATTGAGTGATCGAGGGAGTTATTGATTGATTGAGGGAAGCATTTATGATTATAAAAGGTCTAAGGTCAGGGAGAAAAACTCATCTAATCTGGTGCTTCTACTTCTAATCGAAGGGGTTCATAGCAAACATGGCATCCATACAAATACTGTACTAATATTCCATCCAGGTCTAAAGACTAGGTAGGTTGGGCATCATCCCTCCACTCACTCCACGCTCCTAGGTTGAAGGGTAAAGGTAAGTCTGAGGTAGTCTGATCCCGCCGTCCTGCTGATGCTGCTTATAAGAGGTTCATAGTTGTACCTTCCTCTGAAGCGCTTAATTAAGAAAGTGATACAGGTGCTATTTCTTCAGGTGGGTAAATAGTTAATAGCACTCCGTGCGTGCCTCGTCTTCCTAGCTTCAGCAATAGGGTGGTACCCGTAAGATCCTAGTGATACTAATAAGAATTCATAGGGCAAGGACGTTTTTCTATATTCGCCAAGATCCCATCGGCTGGCCGGGCATACTACGACGGGCAGAAGCCTTCGGATCGAGAAGGAAAAGAGAATTGAATGGATTGAGGGCAGGACAGGCAGGCTGGACCGCAGGGGATAGAAATTGACCTATTGATCGATCGGGGCGAGGCGGGGCAGGCTAGATAGGAGCTTTGCTTGGATCACCTAACACTTTCGCATTTCACGTTTTAAGCTATTGAAATCTATCTTTTTAGCCCAACCTGGCAGGAGGAGGGAATCATCGCGGGGAATAAAAGAAAGTGATTATTACTCCATTTTGCCATTTCATAAATGATATGAGCGTGACATTGATTCAATTGCCTCTTTAGACCCATAATACACAAAACAATGCTTAAGCCCCAGACAGACGGTCACACTTCAGTCTACGCTCGAACCCCGGCTATAGGAAAATGCCAGGGGTTGTTCGCTCGTCTTCGTTTCCCTTATAGTGAGTGCTCTTATATAGGAGGATCACCTTACCCTTCCGCTTTATGGTCGCTTAATGGGTGGGTCCCTTTTAGTTCGATGGTCGCTTCACTTTACCTACTTCCTACTGCTACTGCCCGCGCCCCGCTTCACCCACCTGCATGAGGTACGTTAGTGACTCGACTGATAAGGAGAGGTACGTTAGTGACTCGACTGATAAGGAGAGGTACATTAGTGACTTTTTTAGTTACTTATTTGAGAGGGGCCACCCAATAAGTAAAATGAATGAGCACTGGTTACAACGAAAGAGGAGCGAAGGCTTGGAATTCCATGGCCAGTAATCTATTGCCCCAGTTTGTTGTTAACGTTATATCTACCTTGAGCCTATTCCCTCCTTGAATCTTCAGCCTGGGATCGCATGAAAGAAGTGTTATCCTGGCGATCACCCCACTTCAACTTGATTAAAGCATCTACCCATGAGCTTTGATCGCTATTTCTTGCCCCATGAGGAAGGTAGTAGCGCTATCGCTTCATCCATCCGCAACCCAGCCCCTTGATCGCTATCGCTTGCCCATGATAGAACTACTTGCCCATTATAAAAAGACCTTGACCCTTCAAAATAACCTGGTGACATTAAGCCATGGCAGTTATACCAATTATACTAGATCAATGCTTCAACCTTGCGCTTGCTTGGTTGGATACTCCATGAGTCTAGAGCCCTATCGAGAGAAAGAGAAACACACAACAGAACCAGAGCCCTTTGGAGCAAACAACATCCAGTTAGGTTAGGTCATTCAGGTCGATAGCCAGTTAGACACAATTCAACTTCTGGACGAAGAAAAGAAGAAGGCTGGCTCTTTTTACCTTATCCATAATCGAAATCCCTCACCATATTCATTCGTCCCTCTCCTTATAGTCAAGCGTTCATTCCTCTCCTTGTCAGTCGAGTCACTAACGTACCTCTCCCATAGGTCAAGTCACTAACATACCTCACCCTCGACCTCGTAACCTCAGTCGAGTCCCTCCGGACCTCACCATATGAATAGTGATCCGATGGCAGCCTTTTAGTCAAGAGTTCGGTTTCATTTTACTTATTGGGCTCTCAAATAAGTAACTAGCTGCCGGACCTCTCCTTATTAGTCGAGCATGTTGTAGCATCCTTTGAGTTTCAGATCTCAGATCGGGCTTTGACCATGTCTCCTGAGAAAGATCAGTACATATGGCGTAAGACGATTTCACATATCGAGGTCAGTATGGGATCGGGTGTGTTTCCCGTCTGACAATGATGCTCGCCTGGGAAGACATCTCAGATCTTCGTGCCCGCATTCGCTTTTGGCTATTCCTAAATGGCACGTGTGGATAGTAGATGTTGCTATGGGCATATGTCATTATGCATTCATTCATTATATATGTCATTACGGTGAATGAATGATCCAAGCATGATCCCTGCCCTACCTGAATGAGATAGGTCATTCCGTGAGAAAGATTGTCACTGATCTGATTAGGTCCGTCAGGGTGCGTAGCACGCTCGACTAATAAGGCTGCCATTAGCTCGACTAATAAGGAGAGGAGAGATTGGTTCATTCTTTATATATGTCATTATGCATGAAGAAATGGCTCACATTCCAATAGGGAAATTCTTTCCATTAGCGGAAGTCCATCACTATATTATATATGTTGCGGTGGTTGATCAGATGCATGAATTGAGCCTACTATATATGTCATTGTGCATGAAGAAATGGCTCACATTCTAGTCGCAGAATGCCTGAGCTTAGTAGCAGAATGACTGAAATCTCTTATATATGTTGCGGTACCCCGACTCGGAAGCGTAATCAGGCCTTTCAATATCGACCAACCAAGAAAGATTTCTACCGTCCATCTCAGGCCTTGCCTTGTAGGGTGGCCTTCATTTGAAGGGGGTGAAGCCGCTTGTCCCCCCAGGGGCAAGGTTTCCCTCTTCTTTAGGTTTGATGGTGGGATTTGGGCTCTCATTCAGCATGTCGGAAATGACATATGCCCATATCAGTCATGAATCTATCTCCCTCTCTCACTCACTCAACTCCTCACTCTGCATTACCGAGACATGAAATCACCACATGATGTATTTCATAATGACATATATAATGATCAGTCATGAATCTCTCTCCTTCTCTCACTCACATCTCTCTGGTCTGGTCCTTCTCTCACTCACATCGAATCTGGTCGCATATCATCTGGTATGACACATATCTCGAGTCATGACTAGAAGAAATAGATCGACCATAATGACATATATAATATCTCTCATTCATGATCGGAATGAATGAACCGATCACATAATGACATATGCCCATATCAGAACATTCATGACTCGATATTTGTAATTATGCCTTAACAGATCATGCTGCTATTATATATGTCATTATGCATGAATGAATGACATATATAATTTATGAACCACTCTCTCCTAATCAGATGAGTGACGATCTCTATCAAGGTAGGTCAAAACTACCCCAATATACGTTTCCAATGGCCGGCGTCGCCCTACTTCAAAAGGACAGAAGCTTTGAACCGGATATGGCGGTGATGGTGGAAGCCCCAGATCATAGCCAAGACGTTGAAGGATCGATAGTACTTGCCTGTCACAGATGGAAGATTGCCTACTTGCCTGTATTATTAGGTGGCAGTTATTGCTAGCACTTGCCCCATATATTTAGAATTCCTAATCAAGGACCGGCAGGGGCTCGACTGTTAAGGCCGCCATCGATTTCTCGCTCGACAATAAGGTTCGGAGGGGCTCGACCATAAGGTTTGGAGGGGCTCGACCATAAGGTCCGTCAGGGTGCGTAGCACGCTCGACTAATAAGGTCGCCATCGGCTCGACTGTTAAGGATGCGTAAGCAGGCTCGAATGTTAAGGAGAGTACCTTTAGGGTGTGTAAGCACGCTCGACTAATAAGGACCCTTTAGGGGGCTCACTATTCATATGGTGAGGAGAGGTGCTCGACCAAAAGGATGCGTAAGTAGGCTTGACTGTTAAGGAGAGGACCTTTAGTGTGTGTAAGCACGCTCGACTAATAAGGACCCTTTAGGGGGCTCACTATTCATATGGTGAGGAGAGATGCTCGACCAAAAGGGACGGAGTCACTCACTATTCATATGGTGAGGGTGAGCCTGCTGAACTCTCGACCCCTGGGAGAGGGATTTATCGCTCGACCATAAGGACCGGTAGGGCCTCGACCATAAGGGAGAGGGAGAGGGATTTATTGCTCGATCATAAGGACCTATATGGGCTCGACCATAAGGGAGAGGGAGAGGGATTTATCGCTCGACCATAAGGACCGGTACAGGCTCGACCATAAGGGAGAGGGAGAGGGATTTATTGCTCGACCATAAGGACCGGTAGGGGCTCGACCATAAGGGAGAGGGAGAGGGCCGCCATCGAGAGGAGAGGGAGAGGATGTGGAGGCAGGCTCGACTATTAAGGAGACGACCGGAGGGATGGAGTCACTCACTATTCCGATGGTGAGGGTGCGTAAGCACACTCGACAGTCAAGGTCGCCATTGACGGAGTCACTCACTCATTCCGATGCCCACCACCCAATAAGCATCAAGGAAAGCACACTCGACTGTCAAGGAGAGGGGCTTGACCGTTAGCCCCCCCACCTAATAAGTAAATTGAAACTTTAATTGCTCAACCATAAGCCCCCCCACCCAATAAGCAAACCCAAATCGGCAATGGGGCTCGACCTTAAGTCCCCCCCACCCAATAAGTAAATTGAAATGTAGTTTCTTGCTTGACGTTAGGAAAGCAAGGACCGGTAGGGGCTCGACCGACGGGAGAGGATGCATAATCATGCTCAACTGTTAAGGAGAGGTACGTTGGTGACTTTTTTAGTTACTTATTTGAGAGGGGCCACCCAATAAGTAAAATGAAACTGACTGAACCTAAACTACCACATGCTCATATATAACTAACTACCACCATGCCCAGGTACGTTAGTGACTCGACTGATAAGGAGAGGTACGTTAGTGACTCGACCAACAGGAGAGGAAAGAGGATGTGGGTGATTCTATGTGCGTTAGCGATATCTAGCCACCAAGCTACTTACGGAGGAGGCTTATAAACCGCCCCATTATGGTAACCCTTCGACCCAGGAGGCTTATAAGCCCCATTATGGTAACCCTTCGACCCAGGAGACTTCTTTGGCTTATTCCTATTATCCAGCCTTTCCTTATCCTTCCACCAGGAAGGCTCTTTCGGCTTATGGGTGTCCTGAGTAGGTAGCTTAGTAGTTTGACCTAGTTTAGCCTCCTGTCTAGCGATCTCTTCATTCTTCCGCTTAGTAATCTGAATAAACTGCTTATTATGTTCTTCATGAAAAGCCTTTGTTTCTTCAAAATATGGGGCATTCTGAAGCTTCTGATTCTCTTTAATAAGACTAGCATTCATCTCACGCAGATCATCAAATTGATCATGCAGAGCATCAAATTGAGCATCCTTATCCTGAATAAGCTTCTTCAGCTTCTGAATCTCTTCAGAAATACGAGCATTAAAATCAATCGTATCCTTAGCCTGATCATCGTGGGTTACACTTACCGAACAGAACAAACTTTGGACACTCTCACTATCAACTATCCGAACTTAGAAGCAGCACCTGATTGGATTGATGGGGTCATTAGCCAAAAACTTGTAGTCGCTTCCCATGCTTCCCTTGTTGCGGGATAGTCCATTAGCCCATAAGAGAAAGGCTTTCCCTTTAGCTGATATCGTTGAATTGCCAGATGGCTATGTGGTGGTCTATCAAAGCAACCTCATTTGATGGAAAAGCTTCAGACGTCTCCTAGGATACAAACTTTAGTGCTGTCCAACCTATGACCCCTTATTTTAGAAGCACCGGGTGGGGTGGATTGGATGCATGCATGATTGCCTTACCCTTATATTATGCCGGAACCCTATAGGGCAGGGCATGGAGGGAGGGCTGTACAACCCATTCATTAATCATGAAACCAGGAAGATCAGTAGGGGACAGTATGAAAATCCCTTACCTTAGGAGCACCAGATAGGATCAGTGTTTATCCCTTACCCTAGAGACCTAGAATCTCACTCTACATATGCCTTCCAGTAGAACAGTCCCTTACCTTCCCACTCGTAGCGTAGTATAACATGGATGGGTTACACTCAGTCTTTTTATTATATTAGAATGGCATGGGGGTGACTTAGACCTTTGTTAGTACTCTGCCTACTTTACTTTATGTTAGAGTTGAATTGTCGGATCGGAGGAGCGGAGGAGCGGAGGATCGGAACTGCCCTATGAATTACTTAACTGCCGGAACTGAGAAAACAAAGACATGGCTGGATGGACGGATGGTCGGATGGAGAGGTTGAATGGATGGCTTTAGGGAGGGACGGATGGAACGATGGAGAATGAAATGAAATGTGATATTTCTGTTGTACCATTATTTTAAAAATAAGAAATAGAAATGGTTGTACCATTTCAAAAGAGACATTGATTTAAGTCTCCATTCTTTTAAGAAATAGAAAGCCCCAAGCAAGCTGTTGTCTTAAGCTGTGTAGTGTCAGAAAACGGATAGTTGTTCCCTTTATGAAATGAGACTTTTCTCTAATTAGTATAGATTACACCAAGCTGTTACTCTTATCACTTGCTTCAGTGTGACGACCTGACAGAGGAGTTTCTCTCTAGTTTAGGGGAGTAGCTGTTCTCTCTAGCTAGACGACCGACAGGGAGGAGTGTTATTTCCTATCCTGAGATTATTGAAAGGATAGGTTGAAGCTGAGCGTAAGCGTGTCAAAGCGTAGCGAAGCAAAGCGTGAACAGGCAGCGAAGCGTTAGATGGCTTAAGCTAGCGTCAGCGATATGTACAGTTTTTTTTGCTGGGTCTAGCCAGCTCCCCGCACTCACCTAAGAGTATTGTATATTGATATAGCGATGTAGAGATTGATTCTAGATATTTAGAGAGATCTCTCTATAGGTGTAGAGATTCTAGTATCGATCGGTAGAGTATTGAGATAGAGATCGGTATCTATCGGTCTAGATAGATATAGAGTATCGGTATCTCGAAGTATCGGGTATTGGTAGAGAGAGGTATAGAGTTTGAGGGTAGAGGGTCCCAAGGATGAGTTTAAGCCTGAGGGTCAAAAGGCTAGTCCCCCAAGGATGGAGGGTAAGGATGATTGTTAGTAATCAATGCCCGGGGATACTCGGCCCCCAAAAAGATGATATTTTCATAGCCAAAACCCACCAATAATGATAAGGTTTTCGAGAATATGTTCCAAGTGGATTAGGCTCCTTTGATTAGGCCCCTGTAGCACACTATGCGTAGCTCTTGTGTAACCTCATCATCGGACCTCGTACGTGGTGTCTTCAATGTGAGACTCTCTAGCTCGACTTTGCAGCTATAAGTTCGGGAAGTTCGGGGTTCACAAACGGAATAGAAGCCATCGAATATGCATCAACTGAACATATGGATGGCTCCAGTAGTACTTGTCCTAATAAGGTATTAGATAGACTGCCAGAATTCGTTTATATTACGAAACTTCCCTGGTCTATCTTTAGCCCACATAGTAGAACCAATATTATCAGTTAGTCAGAGAGAGCATTTATTTCCACTTGTGCCCCCTGAGCTACAGCGAAGAATAAGGTATAGCCTTTCCATAGCAGTAAGCTCCATAGAGTGAAAGCACTATTGCCTTAAGCCATAGAGTGAAAGCCTTAGTTCCGTGTCTGAAGCTCCATGGAAATTAGCCTAAATAGACTAGCTCTAGTCTTAGCGCTATAGTCCCATGGCCTCTAGACTGGACTAGCTTCAGTCTTACCCTAAGGTCTTGCCTTAGCTTCAGTCTTAGTCACTTGCCCTCCTAACTAGATAGTGTGCCGCCTTAATCAAGCCTTAAAAAGACACTAGTACCCCACCCAAGCGCATAAGATCTTATCTAATAAGGCAGGGTGAAATCGAATATAAAAGCAAATAAAAAGACTAAGGGGTATAAGAAGGGGATATGAAGTTATGGTGTTATGTGATGTTGTGTGCGGTGGGCAGTAAGAAGGGTAAGGGGTAAGATTGTTTCATCCCGTCTTGATAAGAGAAGTGTCTATAGCAGTCCCTACTAAGCGATTAATTAAGCAAGTGTCTAGGCCTGAACCATAAAAAGGTAAGCGACTGCGTGCCTCGTCCCATATTTTCCGGAACAGATTTGCTCGAAGTTCTCTCTGGGTAAAAAGAAAGGGCTGTTTATAGAGGTTCTAATTCTAAGTATGTCTAGCACTCCTTCCTTTATCGACCACGTTCGGCAAACAGTTCTGGTTCTAAGAGCAAGAATAAATAGCGTATATAAAGGCAATGCGCGAAAGCGGCTCGGCTTCGTGATAAGTCAAATCCAATAATAAGTCTACGGGTCTGAGACCGTAATCCATAAACCTTGTGGGCACTTGAATTCGATCGATGTCGTCAAAAGGAAAAGGAAGGGAGTATGGTAAGGGAGAAGACTGAAAACTAGGGCTGGTGAAAGGTAAACAGAAAAGAATACGCTAAGTTGTTTCATAAAAAAGCCCGGACACATGAACGTCCAATCCTAAGACGCCGTAGCATAGGTTTTTGAAAGCTAAAGCCTAGCCGCCTGCTATAAAGCTACGTTTAGGGACCATAATTTGGAGTGGGCCCGGACATAGCTCAGAGCTATAAAGCTACGGAGCTACAGACAGATAGTTGTTTAAAGCTTAAGCCAGACCTTAGCTGTGGTCCTGCCTTCCCTCCTTAGCTTAAGTCGGAGCTTGTCTTTCTCTCTTTTCTCTTCAGTCTTATTCCTTCCAACTACTACCTCTCCTTCTAAGCTTCTTAATTAGATGAGTGGGTAGATGAGTTCAACCTTCTTAGATAGTGGGTAAGGATAGGCTTATACTATACCTTCCCTATAAGCCTTCTAAGTAGGTAGGTGAGTGAAACCTTCTATGTGAGGCTGAATAAGTAGGTGAGTCTTCTTCCAACTACTACCTTCTTTTCCCAACCTTCTTAGCTTCTTAAGTAGGTGAATGAAACCTCCTCCTTTCCTCTTCTGCTGTCACCTATTGCCTATTGTAGCACCACATCTTCGAAATCACGGCAGTTCTGACACCTTTACCTCCATCACTTGATGCATCTGCTTTGCATCATTGCCCTTATTTCCCTTGGTCTTGCCACTTGGGTAAGGTCTTCTATAGGTGGGTTGGTTAACTAGGTCAACTTAAAGAAAGGCAATGCAGGGTAAAGGGCCCTTACTTCTTAGGGGTCACTCACTATTCATATGGTGAGGGTTCATAGCGATAAGGACATTCTTTATATATGTAATTTCCGTACTAGGGAACCTATTTCCGGGGAGGCTACACGGACCCTTCCATCCACGCATACCATCCCTCCTAGGGAAAGAAAGATAGGAGGGCAGGACACAGAAGTCGATAACCCTTGCTCCTTGGGCCTGGTAGGACTCCTATAAGGGTAAGGGCTTTGAAGGTAGGGCGTGTGGTAAGGCTTCTTGGGTGCGGTAGGTGCTGTTGATGGCGGGATGCAGGCCTTGAATCGGGTCAATCCATCCAGTCATAGGTAAACCAAAGTGCTCGGAATAGTGAGTCGATGGCGGCCTTTAGTCGAGAGTTCGGCAGGCTCACCCTCACCATATGAATAGTGAGCCCCCTAACGGGTCCTACCGGGCCTCTCCTTTAGTCGAGAGTTCGACAGGCTCACCCCCACCCAATAACGCGGAGCTTTTTGACATTAGCATCAAACGAGATTAGCCATTTGACCGTGGCAGAGGTTCTTCAACCTTGACTTCCTATCATATGGTGAGGCCCAGTAGGGACTTGACCGAGGTTACGAGGGAGAGGAAACTCACTCATTTCAACGAAGTGGATGCTCGTATATAATTAGTAGAAGCATATCCCTTCTGCAGAGGATCCAATCTTGTGAAACCACCTTGCCCTCAGAAGCGCAAGACCTCCGAACCTTCTTTGACTCGGCTATTTATACTTGCTTCAGGAAGCCCTTGTCTCCTTCATCTCACCTCTTGGTCGCTTTCCTTCCTTGGTCACCTTCCAAATGGTAAGTTCTTCCCTTGTTCATTGTTTCAAGTAGGGCACGACTCGAGAAGAAGACATCCCAGTGCGATCAACCATCGTCTTATTCCTATGAGGCATTAGGTGCAGTTGTCGCATCCCATAGACTGTAGCTATGGGATCGCCCTCCCATCGCACCTCTCATGTCTTCTGCCTCTCTCCTCTTGCCTTCTCTAGCTCTATCCTAGCATCACCACCTCTTTTCTCTTGCCTTCACTACATTCATCTTAGCATCACTTCCTCCCTTATCTTTCCTTCGCTAGGACTGTCGTCGCCACGTCCCTTTTTCCTTCCAGCCTGTCCTTTGCCCTTTCCGTTAGAGTTTGTGTCGGTATCTCCACCCCAATCGAGGAAAGATGATAACCTCTATGATGTAGGTACTCAGTTCATTCCAGCATGTGCCTACATTGTCAAATTTGGCCTATATGTAGGTGCAGGTATCGCTCTCTTACCCTCACTACTCACTAGTGATTTCACTAGTCTAGTTGCTATTATTCTCGTTAGACTCACTTGTGCTTTATTACATGTTCTGGCTATTGTTTCACTAACATGATAATTATCACTTGCTTATTTAGAACCTCATAATTTAGCTATCATATAACTTACATGATAGGGAAATTGACTGCTCAATGCTTGTATTTCATAGTGGAATTGATATCTTTCTTAAATAGTAGTTCAATTTGCTTGTTTCCCTATCTCAACATTCTTGCTTGTCATGCATCTCTTGCCTAATTGACTTTCTGAAAGGATTTGGATGCGTTGAAAGGTAGGATTCTACGATGACACGCTGGCTGTCGGTAGGAGCTCATCTCCCAGGCACAGGGATGGAGGTTTATAGGGCTGGGATCATCAAATGGAAGGGTGGAATGAGCCCTCGAAAGGGGAATTCTATTGGGGCAGGTAAAAACGCCCTGTGTGAAGTTAAGGTGGTGTGGTGGTGTGACTTACCACTTAACATGGTCGGAGGCGGTCGGTGGCCAGTTCCACGAGCGTGCCCAGACACGTCATGGGAAACAAGCAATGTAGTGCTGCTCCAGTTCTTACTCCTGTAGGTACAGTTTTCGCTCCTTCCCCGATGCTATCAAGGTCTAAAAACTCCTATAACTGTTCCAGATTAGCCTGTAGGTTTGCCATATTGTGCACCTGTTGTTTGTCGAGATCAAGACCCAGTTTCTATTGATGATCCATATCCAGATTTTGTTGATCCAGTAGTCAATCCAACAACAGCAGCTTATCCAGTCCTAAAGTTTGGTTCGCACAGTATTATTCCTCAGCCTAGGTCTGTAAGGTCCTTTGATGGATAATACCTCGGCTAACTATAACCGCATCCAGATTGTCTTATGGTCTATAGGATGGTTGCACTTATATGGTATAGGTTATGCTATTCATAAGGCTGGATGGGTGGGGTGAAAAAGAGAGATTCTATCGATCCATAATATAGTAAACAGAGCATGCCGATACAAGCTTGACACGAAGTGCTTCACGGGGCATTTGGGGGTGTTTCATTATTTTATTACCTTAACTCACCTACCCCAGCTTGAGTTTCATATAACCATATCAAGCAAGGTAGGTGGGACGGGAACCATAACCAACCCCTAAAGTCTGTATGCCGTTCAGCTTTCAAGCACTCGATCAAGCACTCGAGCCATTATGCCGTTCAGCCTTCTCTGTCTCGGTTGTTCTTGCCATCTGGTCACGAGCGAGCCTTCCATCTGTATGGCACTCGAGATCAGTACAAGCCTGTATGCCGTTCAGCCTTCTTTGTTACTATGGCAGCCATTCAGTATGCCCCTCCCGAGGTATGCGCCTTCTTGCCGTGACAAGCACTCATCAAGGATAATGACCCTCGTATCACGTATCTAATAGATGGTTATGGAGTTGGTGGGAGTGGAGTTTCGTCCTTGTATTCGATCGACCAATGTTGGATAGATACATCCTTTCTTCAGTCACGACAACCAACCATAGATCTCTTGATCGGTAACGGCAAGAATCACTGATCGGTCACGGCTTGCCCCCCCACCCAATAAGTAAAATGAAGGTGCGAAGCCGCTTGTCCCTCTGGGGGCAAGGAATTATATAAATTACCATAATTTCATAGATAAATAAAAGAAGGTGCGAAGCCGCTTGTCCCTCCGGGGGCAAGGAATAGAAATGATTTTCCCATAATATCAAATGAAAGGAATGAAATAGAAATTAGATCTACCTTCGTACAATGTTCAATTCATAGCTTCGCTTACGTACGCTCAGATGAGATGAATAGATCGATTAGGTTAGGAGTGAATATCCACCTTCCTTCCAGTCGCTCTTCATCTTTGGTAGGGAGATCTAAAGGCTTACTCACCATCAGTAATATAGGTCAATACTATCATATAGGTTCGTATGGGGGTGTGTACGGATAGATTTCCTTTTACTTTCTGTAGGGGCTTGCCTACATGAACACGAAAAAGCTTGCCTATAGGCTTACCTATAGGTCGTTGTATCATAGGTTTACCTGCTCTGGTGAAGGCAACCTATAGAATGAGTCACTTGATGAATGATGCATAATTACATATGAAAGAATGACCAGTATGTTTCTGTTACAACGGGCAACAACAGTAGCATCAGTAGTTTAAGCACCAGCATAAGCAGCATATCTAGCAGCAGATCAAGATCGATACCCATAAGCACAGCTAGCAGCATATCCAGCATCAGTAGCATCATAGGCAGCATCTTATATAATAGATCCAGAAGCAGAGGAAGCAACAAGCACAGTAGCTAGATTAGTAGTATATGTCCCCAACCTGAACTAATCTAGTTGGGTACCTGAAGTAAAATGAGTGTAAAACCAGGTAGCTCCAAGTATAGGTGTTGTCGGCTGCCTGGGTAGCTCCTCGTTCATTCTATGGGCTGTCCTAAAGTCGAATCGAAGGGCCTAAACTTAAGCGGTCTCTTGGAACTTAACCGGGCTCAAGTAGATGGATGCTCTGTCAAGGGACTGTCCATAAGCTGACTTCCGGATATAAACAAAGGCTATAATAGTCCTCCCTCGAGCTGCTTGCCTTCCATAAGAAAGTATCCCAGGGAAAGAATCCAATTCCTGGTGATGTTTAGCAGTTGTTCTGGATGGACCTAATGGGCCTACAATTCTAATGCTTCTGAGCTAGCAGAGATAAAGGAGTAGGGTGGGTGCCTATCCTTCACCCCCAGGGAAGAAGAGATCTCAAATTGTGGATAGCTTTCCTCACCTTCCTAAGTCAGGTGAGCCATCCTTCCTTATGACTAGAAGAACATAAGAGTATCGATCTTTTCCCCATTATATCTTATATTACCAGACACTCACACTCACACTAAATCAAGCCTGTCTTATGGTAAGGTCAGTTGTATTAATCATGAGCCCGTATAAGTCGTAGTATAAATAAGTCGTTGTCAGGGATATATATTCTGTATCCTTTCCTTATCACTTGCCCTGTCCTTATCTCTAGATGCATGGCTTTTGGCGGCTTTACCCGCCTCACCGAAAGGGCAGAGCCAGTTACGAGAGCCTTAACCAACTCCCTTCAAGTCAAGGGTTGAGTGCTTGCATACTGAACTAGGTTCATCAAGTACTTATAGGGAGGCAGGGAGACAGACTCGTCACTTATTAGGTCAAGTACTGAAACGTATATAAACTTTAGCCTTGAAATCAGATGTTGTTTGGTTTTACTATTAGTTGTAAGGGGGCTTTCAATATACCTATGTGTAGCCTAGCTTTCAAATTTGGAATATTGAGCAACGAATGAATGCATAATTACATATATAATGAATGAAATGAATAGATCCTCACCATCGGAATGGTGAGCCCCTACCGGTCCTCCTCTTTCTTTGACTTCCTACAAACTACTCTAACTTATCTTTCCTCTTAAAGACTTATATGACTCTCTATTTCCTGATACTAAGATTCCTAAGGAGTGAAGTGACAGTAGCACCGAGAGACTTTGATTCCCCAGAAAACACAACTCACCTTCTACTGGTCCTCTTAGAACCCAAGAGATGAGGAGCAATCTAGGTTCCCTTCTCTCTTTGCGAACCGGTTTTCTAATTGAAATGACCCCCCTACTGAAATAAGAGCTGAACCTAGACCACTACATCGACTAGCAAGCTAATTCAGGAGGTGTGCCCGTCAGAGGGAAACCACAAGAACTCACTCACAAACATGATACGCACAGGATAATGTGAACACTATACAACAAAAACCTCCTTCTAATGCATCCAAAGCTCAGGCAGCAAACAACGGTAACAAGCTTTGGGTGGCATCACAACAATGTTGTTATCACTACCCAGTATCGTCTCCCAATGGATGATGGCGGGAGAAGGTCAGCCAATCAAGGATCCCAGCTACCAATAGATCATATTGTTAACCAATGATTCTCGTAAATAGTCTTGTCGTCAACCGGGGAAGCCGAGGAGAATTGATCACCTAGGATTGGCTCACCAGTGTGGGTGTTCGAGGGAGGTGAAATGCTGCCTTGTCATATCTGATGGCGGGCCCTTGATGGTAGATACATGCCCACAGCGCAGTTCCATGAGTTACTTTGGTATGGAAGTAGTTGTTAGCTAGATCTGGTATATTTTCTGTGCTTTCCGTGCCCGTGGGGGAACCGAGTCAAGGTAGTAAGCTACTAGTTTGACAAGCTAATAGTTTATGGTCAACTGAAAGTGAAAGGCCAATAATCATTGGGGCTAGACCCCTAGTAGGTATACTTAGAAATTTCTGAAGGTTGACTTGGCGATTGCTGAAACGTGGCTGACCAGCCATGAAATGCCAGACTAATTGGTTATGGAATTATTGGCTAATTTCTAATTTCTTATTATATGATTCATTGAGATGAGAAAACGATGGTGCGAAGCCGCTTGTCCCTCTGGGGGCATGGAATAATTTGAGAATTTCCGATATCAATTCGAAAGTCAAGAGTGAATAAAGGACTTGGCCCCTAGGGTTGTAGGATGGTAGAGTATTTGAGGTAGGTGAAAGGGGTTCCTCTGCTACTTAAATAATAGAAAACTTTTGATATCTTTCTATTTATATGCCCTTTCCTTCTTCACTTCCCTGGGCTGCTAAATGGTTTGGCTGGGCTGATGGAGGAAGGGACGGCTTCAAGTAGGTGAATGAATCATACCTCGTGACTATTTCTTGGCATGCATGATTCTATTTCGTATTCGTGAATGTAGAGGAGTACAGGTATGTATTTCCTCCGTGTGTATAAAAGAGTAGTGGGAGGAAAAAGAAGTAATAAATGAGCATTGAGGGGTGGAGCCTCCCTCGAAAGGGGGAAAACCCCATCCCATGCCTTCCGATGGTACGGGTTACCTTTGTATTCCATTCCTCAGTAAGGTAGGAGTAATCCCCGCCAGATCTGGGTAGTGGAGACTAGCTCTGAATTCGAATAGTGGTAGAAGTGTCGCTCCCCTGTGGCTGGTTGTGAATGAAGGATATTATATAGGATGCGTAGTATGGGTAATGGTTTTTCTTGGTGTTTTGGTGTTGTGTGTGTCTTTTCTCGGCAGTGTGTAGTATTTGGGAAAGTAAAAGAATAGAATCTGCTAGTTGTGGTGTAGCCTATATATATTCTAAAAGTTGGCATGCCTAGGTAACAACCGATTAGTAAGGGTGAGTGAGCTCCGTAAGTCAAATGGTATTCGTGAGCATAGACCGGACCAATGCATTAGTAAGGTCTTAACTGAGTAAGGTCTTAAAAACCACGCCACTTCGCTGGGCAATCTAAGGACCTCCCTGGACCTTCCCACAACACCACCACTTATTCCATTGATAAGTTTAGGGTCGATCTCCTGTCGTTGTTAATATGGAAACTCGACTCGTTAATAATTCTCTAATCTCGATTTGGTTCATTGTAATCTAGTTTATCACCGCCAAATTGATCGAAGGGAATCCTATGTCGGCGAATCGACATCCTATGTCGAAGAATCGCACAATGGGACTGTTATCACTTAGAACTATAGTTCATGTATATAAGGTTGTCCATAAGTTTTATATAAAGGTTTTAAGTCTTGTGAATAGGTTTATTGGTGTATGTCAATTTGAAATTTGAATTTCAAAAGGTATTGATGTGAATTCGTGTAAAGGAAAAATCATTAGACACCCTCCATCATTGTTAGTTAAAGCATGTCATGTCATTAGTACTTTGCGCAGTTTCGCAGCGCAGGTTTGATTGGTCAGTTTAGCTGCGAAATGATGTTTTCGTTTTTTCGCAGCGTTCTGTTTGTTAGCGATTTAGTAGCGCATCTTGTTAAGTTTGAACTGCCCGCGCTACGAAATCGGGGTTTCAGGGTTTTTTGTAGCGCTCTTCCTTTGAATGTCAAATCCGAGAGAAGTGAGTCATAGGTCCGTTCATGATTGTCAGTTTACGTCCTCTCCATGTCATGATAAACCATTATTCCGCCATAAAGTCCAGAGTCATGCATTTGAGTGTTAGTTTAAGGGATTTTACAAGGAATGGTTATATCATAATGGGTTTTTCATAATATGTAAACATGTTTGCTGTATGAGAAGCCCAAGTTCTTATTTAAAAGGACTACTGCAAGCGAGCCTGCACTCCAAAGTCGAAGTTTGTTTTCGTGCTACAAGCTACCATTAGTTTCCTGTGTGAAAATATTCAAAGCAGGATGGAAAGGAGGGAACACCGATCCGGTAAGTGTGTGAGGACAGAGCCGGAGGGGTTAGATGTTACTCTCAGGGATGAAGGTGTAGCAAGAGCCTTTCGAAATGCTGGTTGCTGGAGGTTTTGCGAAAAATTGAAAGGAGGACATGCAGAGGTGACGAAGGCTTTCGCATTAAATTTCACTGGACTGAATTCGAAGGTGGCAATGTTAGAGTTTCCGGTGTCTCCTGAAGTTATTTCCACTGTCACTGAAATTCCGAGGGGTGGCCAAGAATGGTTCAAAAACTTCAAGTTCGACATGAGTCCCTGTAAAGAGTTTTTGAAGGAACCTTATGTAGATAAAGATCTCACCAAAGCGGTGCCAAGGAGTTATATAAAAGAGAATTATGCTATGCTCCTCACATGCATCCAGAAATACCTGACATGCGAGGGTAGGTACAATAAAGTTTACTCCTACCACTTCAAACTTCTGTTACATTTCACAGGTAAGGTTTCAATAGACATACCTTTCTATTTGTTCAGGAGCATTAGCAAAATGTGTGATAAAATTCAGTTAAAGAAAGATGGTTGTGAAACATCCCTTTTTCATCATGGTCTCGTAAAATTGCTGGTGTTGGATAGTTTACAAACAATTGGCAGAGATTGGGATTCATTTGTGTTTATGGCCGGCTTCCCAAGCAAAACAGGCCTCACTCCATTGCCTGTGAGAGAAAGGGAAGAAAGGAGTGAAGAACCCACTTTGGTTGAACTTAGAAGAGAAGTGACAGACCATAAGAAGCCTAAAACTAAATCAAGGAAGTCAGAGAAGTCTGTGGCAGCTAAAGAGACACCTGAAGCATCAGTGAAGAAAACTCCTAAGCCATCTAGAGTATCAGAAAAGGAAACTCCTAAGTCATCATCTAAGGAAACACCTCAGTCATCAAAGCAGAAGATTCAGAAAAAGAAGGATGAAGCTAAATCAAGTGAAGTTGAAAAGATTTCAAGGGTGAGAACCAGAGGTCAATTAAACAAGGAGAAAGGAAAGTCAGTTACTGTGGAAGAAAGTCCTATTTCAAAAGGTAGTTTAAATGACTTACTTGAAGCCATTGAACTAGAGCAAGATCAGCCAATACAAATTGAACCACTAGAATTTGAGCAAGATCACTCGGTGCAGCCAATGCATATTGACCTCACTCAGTCCTCACCTGAAAATTCTAAAAAATCAAGGGCTTCTAAAAGGTTGAAATTTGAAGAGCCAAGTAAAGAATATGCTTTTAAGCCACGCAGGCCAGTTACAAGAAGGCAAATCAAAGAAGTGGAGAAAGCGCAGAAAGAGAAGGCACCATTAGAAGTGCCTAGGACAGAGGTACTTAAGGTTTTCACCGGAATAGTTCAAGCAGCCAAAAGCAAGAACAAGAATAATAAGGTTATCATCAGTCAAAGTGGAAATGTTATTGCTATCAAGAAACAAGCTGGAGCAACAAAGGAAGAAATACCTCAGATTAAAAATGTTTCTAAGGAAAGGGCAGTAAGATATACAAATTATAAAAAGGCTGTAATGAAAGGCAGAACAAGTTTGATTAGCCAAACTGACTCAGTATCTGATGCATATGTGTGGAAAGTGCCAGCTCTGAAGCAGGCAAAAATCATGAAACAAATGAATACAAGCTTAAGAGCAGAAAACAAGGTGTTAAAGGAAGAAGTTAGCAGCTTGAAAAGGAAGCTAGGCAAACTAGCTAATTGATCCAAGGGGAAATTTGCCTTCCAAATTTTGGTAAATTTTGGCTGTCATCATTTTGAAACTTTTTGAAGTCCTTACACCTGTGTAAAATAGCTGAAGAGATCACAGAGTTAAGTCACTGTTGCTTTAAGGTTCATATGCTTAATTTTGATTACCTACAGCAGTTTCGTAGCGCGCTACGAAACTGCTGTAGATGACTATTTATATGAAAAATTTGAGATTGATGCTGAGGTCAGCGAATCTTAAAGGGATGACTCGAGGCTAGCATGGAGATTATATAAAGCCATTCAGATGTTTAAAAAGGTGCCAGGTGTAAGTATTTAAGGAAAAGGTGAAATTTTGTCTTTTGTTAAAATTTTCACTTTATATCCGAATTTTTAGGGTTCTGGTAGGGTTGCCGAGGTGTTGAGTGGTACACCTGTTCAGTTTATGAGATGGCCAGATCATAAGGTTTCTTCCATCATACGTGACTATTAGAGGATTAAATGGCTTGAAGCATCATCTTAAATGCATGAACACTAATGGGAGGCAGAGACCGTGAACATAGGGCACAGATTCTTATCAGTTGATGAATCATCCATATATCAGGCATCCGAAGCTGCTCATTCAGTGAATGTTCTTCCAGCTTGGCTTGGCTATTATTGAAGTGCTACAGGTGTCAAATTTCAAGAACGCATCAATGCACACGAGGAGATAGACTTGAAGTTTCAATGGGAATGGAACCCTCTGTTTTCGCAACACAATACCTTTGTAATTAATTAGTTTGTTTAAGATATAGATAAGATAATTAATGATAGAATTTCGAGCTCCCTTCATGCTTGTTGAGGAGTCTCAGGTAGTAGTATTTTGGTTTGCTATATATAGAAATGACTCTGATGTAAAAAAGGTTGGACATTTTATACAAAAACAGAGTTATTTGGGTCATTGTAAGACTTGTGACAGTAATAGTAAAACAGTGTTGATTTCTTCTCAAGATTCTCAATGGATTATTGTGTTCAAATATAATGGTGGTGTTTTATATTATATGTTATTTTACAGCCTTGTTATAGTACAATCACTCAGAATTCATATCCTATGCTCTGACTTCCTGTGTATTTGGCAAGCTGTGGTTTTTATGGAATATGTTTGGACATTTAATGCAAAGAGCCTTGACTTCCATGAAATGACTATGTTTTCTTGTTTACTTAGTGTATGAGACTCCATAGCCCAATGAAGACCAGTTTGACATGTATCCAGCCAGCTTTTGCTTTCATGAATGAGTAAAGAGTTAGCCATCTGTTGTAGTGAAGGATTTTTATTAAGAGTTTGTGAGAGAGCCCTCTCTGATCAAAGAGGCTAATCTTTGATCTAAAGTTAGGTTGAAAAAGTTACATGAAATCTTGCTTGGTTGCAGCCCTCAGTAGTGATTTTGTGATAACAGGGCCTAAGGGAACTATCCCACCCCTTCTCTCTGTCAAGATAGTGCCTATTAATCCCCTTCCCTCCTGGATGCCGCCACCCTCCAGCTATAGACGTTATTATTGGTCGTTTGGAGGTCCGTTAGGGGAACTCCTCATATATTTAAGCAAGGCTCTCTAGTCGTAGGTTCCATCAGTCGTGTGTCCTATCAGTCGGGTCACAGTATACCACCAATTTCTCCCGGTGAGAAATGCTACCTGCCCGGGAGATGTCCTCCTGTCCTATCTCCGAGTTTCCTCTTTGATGCACTTTCGGTACAGGATTGTTACTTACGTGCATGTGCCATCACATTTTCGATAGTTAGGGAAATAAGTAGTGTAGCCCGAAAGAGCTGGTAACTACAGATAGGGGATAGGGGAGCTGGGTAAATTCCAACAGGAACTGGAATTACGGGCTATGCCTCTCGAAATGGGAGCGATGCTATCTTTGCTCCAACCTTTTCTGCCTCTGTGGGATCTACTGATATTGGCTTTCGAACTGTTTATGTGACTTGATCAACATACTCTTATGTTGAAAATAATACTGAGAGGGGGGGTGAATCAGTATTATCTAGCAATTTAACAAATCTTCCTTATTTGATCTTTGAATTATTCTTGCATATCAGTACCATAAAATAATGAGCATGAACAAAGAAAATAGATAGTCACACCAAAGAACACAAGATGTAAGGTGGAAACCCAATGTGGGTGAAAACCACCTGCTGCAATATGTCTCTATCTTCTTTCAAATTAGAAACTCCTTTTACAATGATTTTGTACTGGTGCAGTCCTTTACCAGTACGCAGGCTGCAACCTGCAGAGAGCTACAACTCTCTACTTCTTTTCATAAAGCATCAAATGATCATCCAGTACATAATAGTTACTGTCTACTACAGTTATCAGATCAGTAATAACAGAATTAACCCAGAACACCTTATCAATAGATAAATACAATCAATAGAACAGAGACGCAGTTTTTCCTTCTGTGGCCTGCGACCAGACGCAGCTAACCTTTTGCTACACTGCGTCCAGACGCAGATATCCTTCTGCTGCACTGCGTGCCCACGCACTGTTCCTTCAACTGCTCTGCGTTCTGTTTGCTTCAGGGACGCATCCAGAAACACAATCACGCCACGTCTTTCTGCTACAGAGACGCACCCAAAAACACTGTCGCGCCGCGTCCTTTGCTTCAGAGACGCACCTGAACCTTGATCGCTCTGCGTCCCCACGCAGATCTTTAGTTACTGAACCGCATCCCAGACGCACCTGAACTTCGTCTGCCCTGCGTCCCCACGCAGGTCTCCAGATTCTGCACTGCGTCCCGGCGCGCTTTCCTTTCACCGTACCTCCGTCCCTCCGGGTATGAATGATTTCAAGACTTTAAGTGTAACCCAAACAGTCAGATCTTCAGATCTGATCTTGCGCCAAAGAGATCTCAGTCCTTCAGTAGATTCGCCTTCTTTAGATCTAGATCAGATCTCACCCAAAAGGATATTCAACCAAAGACATACTTAGCCAAATGATCTCCTTGCTTTATATAGGCAAGCTCCTCCTCAAAACATGGAACAATACCACGAGCCGACACGATAGAAACACAAAACCGTCGGCTAGATACCACACAAGAAACCCCCACGTGCTTTTTCTCTGCCTTGAAAAGTGTGCACTGGGTGGACGCACCCCCTGAACGGCTGGACTGCGTCTCTGGACATGGATCCTGCATGTTGTACCTGCGGGTACGCACCTTCTGAACTGGTTTCCTGCGTCCTTCTTAATTTTCAACAAACTGAGAGCCTTGCCACGGGAGTTGCCATCAAGTACAACATCTGTAACATACAGCCATACCAGAAAAACATAATGCCAACAATCTCCCCCTTTGGACTTGATGGCAACCTCACAACTTCAGCTTCATTCTCCCCCTTTGACATCAAGGGCAAAGGGGTATGCTCCCCCTAAGATCATGCTCCCCTTGAACCAGATCTGTAACAAAGAACCATAATCCTCCATGAAAGAGATAGAGACATATTGCAGCTAGTTCCAAGATCTCCTTCTGACCATCCTTCATAATGCCAACAATGCATTATATGCTCCCCCTGAACCTGTACCATCAATCAGAAAAGGTTCAACAACAAGAAGATGCATCAACAACCCCCAGCTTTTGCCTGAGGTACTCAAAGGTGTCCCTGGGCAATGGTTTGGTGAGAATATCAGCAACTTGTTCCTTAGAAGGAACATACTCCAACTTGACTTTCTGTTCAAGCACTTGTTCCCAGAGAAAATGATACTTGATTGGTATGTGCTTGGTTTTTGAATGCATAACCGGATTCTTTGAGATGCTGATTGCACTTGTGTTATCACATAAGATGGGGATAGGTGGCGTACAAGTGATTTGAAAATCCTGCAAAGTCTGCATCATCCAAAGAAGTTGGGTGCAACAAGATGCAGCAGCAACATATTCTGCTTCAGCTGTAGACAAGGCAATCGAACTCTGTTTCTTGCTGAACCAAGATACCAGTCTGGAACCCATAAAGAACGCACCACCACTTGTGCTTTTCCTATCATCCACGCTTCCGGCCCAATCTGCATCTGTATAAGCATGAAGAGTAAGATCTGTATCTCTAGGATACCATAAGCCATAATTTTGAGTCCCTTGAAGATATTTGAAAATTCTCTTCACTGCCTGAAGATGAGTCTCCTTCGGATTTGCCTGAAATCTTCCAACTATTCCAACTGCATGCATGATGTATGGTCGGGTACCTGTCAAATATAGTAAACTTCCAATCATAGATCTGTAGGTTGGTTGATGTACTGCTGCAGATTCATCATTTGCACTGAGACTACATCCTGTGACCATGGGTGTACATACTGGTTTTGCATCTTCCATGCCATATTTCTTCAAAATCTGTTTGAGATACTTGGTTTGAGATAAAAAGATTCCTCCTTCTTTTTGTTGGATTTGCAAACCAAGGAAATATGTCAGTTCTCCTAGCAAGGACATTTCAAATTCTTTCTGCATGACCGAGGCAAAGCTTTGACTCATAGCTTCTTCATTGCTGCCAAAAATAATGTCATCTACATACACAACAAGTATTAGCAATTTGTTATTTTCAACTTTTATATACAGATTGCTATCTGCTGAACCTTTTGAAAAACCTTGTTGATGAAGATATTTGTCCAACCAGTAGTACCAAGCCCTTGGAGCTTGTTTGAGACCATAGAGAGCCTTTTTCAATCTGCATACAAGATTTGGATCATTTCCAAGGATGAACCCATCTGGCTGTTCAATGTACACTTCTTCTTCCAAGTCTCCATTCAGAAAGGCTGATTTCACGTCCATTTGAAATACTTTGAAGTTTTGAAAACTTGAGAGAGCAAGAAACATTCGGATGGCCTCAAGTCTTGCAACAGGAGCAAAAGTTTCTTCAAAGTCTATTCCTTCTTGCTGCGCATACCCTTTACAAACAAGTCTGGCTTTGTTTCTAATTACTTCTCCATTTTCATTCAATTTATTTTTGAAGACCCATTTTGTTCCGATAACATTCTTATCCTTTGGTCTAGGAACCAGCTCCCAAGTGTTGTTCTTTTCGATTTGCTCAAGTTCTTCATCCATTGCTTTCACCCAGAATTCATCTTTGCATGCTTCTTTCACATTTTGTGGTTCAGTAGAGGAGAGTAATGCCAAATAGCTTGAGGCTTCTGCAACTGTTCTTCTTGTTTGTACACCTGCTTCTTTCTGCCCCACAATCTAAGATTCTGGATGATTCTTCTGAACATATCTGGATGGAGTCTTTTCTTCTATTCTTGTTTGCTCTTCTGGCTCTTCTTGAGGTTCTTCTTGAGGTTCTTCTTCTTCATCATTTTGTCTTTGAGGATAGCCTTCATCTTCTTCGATGTTTTCATGATGGACTTGCCTAGGAATGTATCCCTTCTCATCAACCACTACATCAATGCTATCAACAATTCTGCCAAGTCTTTTATTGTAGCACTTGTATGCTTTGCTATGTGGAGAGTAACCAAGAAGAATGCCTTCATCTGCCCTAGGTTCAAGTTTGCCAAGCTGCTCATCAGTATTCTTGATATAGCATTTACTCCCAAATATTTTGAAGTGCTTTACCGAAGGAGTCCTGCCACTCCAAAGCTCATGAGGAGTTTGAGTGCTGTTCACCCGGACATTTGTTTTGTTGAGAATAACAACCGCAGCGTGTGCAGCTTCACCCCAGAAAGTTGCGGGAGTTCCTAATTCATCAAGCATAGCACGAGCCATTTGTTGGATTGTTCTGTTCATTCTTTCAACAACTCCATTTTGCTGAGGAGTTCTAGCTGTAGAGAATTCTCTCCTTATCCCATGTTCATCACAGAAATCGAAAAATTCATTTGAAGTAAATTCCCCACCTCTGTCGGATCTGAGGCACTTAATTTTGTGACCTGATTCATTTTCAACCAAGGCTTTGAAGGATTTGAATTTTTCGAATGCTTCATCTTTGTGCTTCATAAGTCCTAACCAGACAAACCTGGAGAAGTCGTCAATAAATAATATCAAGTATTCCTCTCCTCTAGGTGTTCTTTTCCTGAATGGACCACATGTATCTGTATGTACTAGCTCAAGAGGCCTGCTAGCTGATCCTTCTTTCTCTGGAAAGTTAGTTCTGGTTTGTTTTCCAAACTGACATGATCTGCATATGGTGTTGTCAGGAATTTTGATATCTGGAAGATCGCGAACTGCCTGATATTTGCATGCTTTCCTTATTTGTGAGAAGCTTAGATGTCCCAACCTTCGATGCCATAACCAGTGCTCTTCATCCTTGCTCAGATAGCATTTTTGTTGTCCTTCTTCAAATATGTACAAATTATTTGGAGTTCTTTTGCCTTTGAGTACTGTTTTACCTGTATCAAGATCACGAACAAGACATCCATTTGATCTGAAAATAACCTCGGTTCTTTGATCACACATCTGGCTGACACTTAGAAGATTATGCTTCAATCCATCAACATACAAAACATTTCCAGCTTTGACCTTTTCTTTTAACTGAGCAATCCCTTTTCCTTTTATAGTTGCAGGAGTATCATTTCCAAAAGAAACTTTCTTTCCCTTTTCTAGAGCAGAATAAGATTCAAGTTTTTCTTTATCACCTGTCATATGCTTCGAACATCCACTGTCAATGTACCATAGATTTTCCTGTCCCTCTGCATAAAATGCTATTCCACATCTTTCTGTTTGAGGTTCCTTTATTCTCCATGTTTTGATGCTTGAGGCTTGCTCCTTTTTCTGCTGAAACCTGCTCCTGCATTCAGATTCTTCATGACCAAAATTATTGCAAATAGAACATTCGACTTCATTTTCAAGAACCGAAAAGTTGTTATAGGTCCTTTTTGTAATCCCTGTCATACTTCTTTGTTTTTGAGCTTCCCTAGTCATGGATGTTTTATATGCAACACATTGAGCTGCTTTGTGACCAAAGTTATGACAAGAAAAGCATTGTCCTTTGAAGAAACTTCTGCGGTTATCGAATCTACCAGCCGACTGATTGTAATTTCTATTTTCATCTATTCTTGGACCAAATTGAGAAGATTTTACCTGTGGCTGGTTCACCCTTAAGATGGATTGCCCTTGATAGTTTCTGTTTGTAATTCGTCCCTGCTTTACCTGATGATCTTCATTGTTCTTTTGCTCATTTCTTCTTGCTGCATCAAGATAACTCTTTGAGGTGGATGCTTGAGAGGTTTCTCCATTGTAGCCCAGACCTGTCTTGTTTAGAGGAGACCGCTGCACATTGATAATCTTATCCAAGGTTTCGGATCCTTTGACAAACTTAAGATTAATAGCTTTTGTTTTCTCAATCTCTTGTCTAAGACCAACAATTTCTCCTTCTAGTTTTTCAAGATGTTTTTCCTTTTCATCAATTTGAAATTGTAGAGTATCAATGATCACATTCTTTTCTTCTATACATCTCTTGAGTCTAGTGATTTCATCATAAAGGTTATCCACATCTGTAGCATCCATATAATCGTCATCTTCAAATGCCATTAATAACTTATATTCATTACCTCGTTCATCTTCATCACTGTTTGATAGACCATCACTATCTTCATGGGTGTAGTAGCTTTTCTTATTTGCACTTTGTTTCTTGTTCCATCTAGCAGGTTCCTTTCCTTTATCCTTATAAGGACATTTTGCAGCATAATGACCTACTCTTCCACAAGCAAAGCATTTGAAAGGTAGCTTACCTCTGAACCTTCCAGAACCCCTTTGAAGATTTCTGACAAAATTGGATTCTTCTTCCTCTTCTTCTGGAACATGGCTTGCTTCATAGTAATCTTCCTTGCCTGATGCCTTGAAAGCAGCTTCCCTTCTGTCTGATGGACCTCCCTTTCTCATTTCATAAGCAGTTAGAATTCCATGTAGCTGAGACATAGTGAGAACTCAGAGATTTTCCTTTTCTTCTATTGCAGATACTTTAGATTCAAACTTGGGGGATAATGATCTTAGAATCTTTTCAACTACTATAGCCTCTTTTATTTCTTCACCCAAATTTTTCATACAATTAACAATCTCATCTACCCGAAGAAAATAATTAGCCACACTTTCATCATTATACATCTTAAGAGTCTCATACTGAATCCTGAGAGTTTGAAGTTTAGCTCGCTTTACCTGTTCATCTCCTTCATAGCTCGTGACCATTTTGTCCCATATCTCTTTTGCTGATTTGAAGTGCATTACCTTCATGAATTCTGTTTGGGATATACTTCCTAATAGAGTACTGACTGCTTTTGCATTTGTTTCATACTTCTTTTTCTCAGCTGGATCTGTAGGAGTAGCTGAAGGAAAATCATAGCCTGTTTCTACAATGTCCCAAACTTCTGTACCAAGAGATTGAAGATATGCAGTAACTCTTACCTTCCAATAATTGAAGTTTGTCCCATCAAAAATCGGTGGCCTGATTGATGCTTCTCTCTCGTAGTTGCTCATGATGAACGATCTACCTTCAAGCGATCAAGCTTCTCTGAAGGACCTGCTCTGATACCAATTGTTGAAAATAATACTGAGAGGGGGGGTGAATCAGTATTATCTAGCAATTTAACAAATCTTCCTTATTTGATCTTTGAATTATTCTTGCATATCAGTACCATAAAATAATGAGCATGAACAAAGAAAACAGATAGTCACACCAAAGAACACAAGATGCAAGGTGGAAACCCAATGTGGGTGAAAACCACCTGCTGCAATATGTCTCTATCTTCTTTCAAATTAGAAACTCCTTTTACAATGATTTTGTACTGGTGCAGTCCTTTACCAGTACGCAGGCTGCAACCTGCAGAGAGCTACAACTCTCTACTTCTTTTCATAAAGCATCAAATGATCATCCAGTACATAATAGTTACTGTCTACTACAGTTATCAGATCCGTAATAACAGAATTAACCCATAACACCTTATCAATCGATAAATACAATCAATAGAACAGAGACGCAGTTTTTCCTTCTGTGGCCTGCGACCAGATGCAACTAACCTTTTGCTACACTGCGTCCAGACGCAGATATCCTTCTGCTGCGTTGCGTGCCCACGCACTGTTCCTTCAACTGCTCTGCGTTCTGTTTGCTTCAGGGATGCATCCAGAAACACAATCACGCCGCGTCTTTCTGCTACAGAGACGCACCCAAAAACACTGTCGCGCCGCGTCCTTTGCTTCAGAGACGCACCTGAACCTTGATCGCTCTGCGTCCCCACGCAGATCTTCAGTTACTGAACCGCGTCCCAGACGCACCTGAACTTCATCTGCCCTGCGTCCCCACGCAGGTCTCCAGATTCTGCACTGCGTCCCGACGCGCTTTCCTTTCACCGTACCTGCGTCCCTCCGGGTATGAATGATTTCAAGACTTTAAGTGTAACCCAAACAGTCAGATCTTCAGATCTGATCTTGTGCCAAAGAGATCTCAGTCCTTCAGTAGATTCGCCTTCTTTAGATCTAGATCAGATCTCACCCAAAAGGATATTCAACCAAAGACATACTTAGCCAAATGATCTCCTTGCTTTATATAGGCAAGCTCCTCCTCAAAACATGGAACAATACCACAAGCCGACACGATAGAAACACAAAATCATCGGCTAGATACCACACAAGAAACCCCCACGTGCTTTTTCTCTACCTTGAAAAGTGTGCACTGGGTGGACGCACCCCCTGAACGGCTGGACTGCGTCTCTGGACGCGGATCCTGCATGGTGTACCTGCGGGTACGCACCTTCTGAACTAGTTTCCTGCGTCCTTCTTAATTTTCAACAAACTGAGAGCCTTGCCACGGGAGTTGCCATCAAGTACAACATCTGTAACATACAGCCATACCAGAAAAACATAATGCCAACATCTTAAACAGGTGAAACTGTTGCAATGCCGCAGGCCCCTAACACAGGATATGGGTATAGAAAAGGAAAGGATGCTACGGGCTATGGGCCTGTATCTCCAATGAGTGAGACTGCTGGATCGACTTCAATTGGTTCAAAGTAAACAGGTGCTTCAATTGGATAAATTGGATCAATAACTGGCTTTCGAACTAGCGGGGATGCTTATTGCTCTGTCCCAACCTATGCCTTCGCTTCTGCGGGTACCTCCACCTTTGCTTCCGGTCCTGGGACTGGATAAACTTGTAATGGTACAGCCACTAACGGATCTATAACGGGCTATGCGGGCTATGCAATTAGTCCATAAACTGAGGCTGGTGGTTCAACCGGATCAACTGCTGCTTCTGTCCCTCCTTGTGCATTTGGATTTGCTACTGACCAGCTTTACAACGAGATCTGCTGCCTTAGCTACTGGGTCAGTTCGAACTATAACTGGCCCAGGAGGATATGAATCTGCTTCTGGCGCTGAACCCTTGCCTGGAACTGGATATGCATTATATATAATAGAATATATTGCCTTCGCTATTGGTGGTTCCGAGTAAACGGGCTCCGGGTCCATTCAATAAAAGGAATCCCGGAATGGAACTAGATGAAGGAAAGTTGAGACTAGACACTATACTATATGTATCTTTGCCTTGCCCTTTAGCCAATATGTGTTCCTTCCCACCTCGGTCATGTGCTTCCCTCTGCGCCCTGCCTATGTGTATTCCAACCGATTGATGATGCCGATCGACAATGTGTTATGAATGCTGTGTGCCCCTGCCCTGTGTATTTCCCTTGTTGATTCATGTGATTTTTGCCAATCGATGTGGAAAAACATTTGATAACTTGAAATGCCACACAACTCTATTTCCGTTACTAAATTCTGTCTATTTTGATTCTCCCACACAACTAGAATCCATCTTACTGGCCTCGGAGTGCCTCACCACTTTAGAGCTCTGGGGCATCTGTTTTCTTTAGATAGACATGAACACTCTTTATATTTATATACCTAATTTGCTGATTGGAATCACACTTGTTTGAAGATGCTGTTGGGTACCATTATCACTATTGTCCCAAGCGTTGCCCGGATCCCAATGAAGGATTACCAATTGCTTTAGAGTAAGATCCCTCACCATATGAATAGTGAGTGACTCCTATGAAGTAAGGGCCCTATTTCTACTTTTTTATACCTACTTCTTATTTGGATACGACGCTCTTCCGACGACGCTCTTAGACCTGAACCTCTTCATATTAGGAGGGAAATTTTTGATATACGCTATATAAGGATCTTCCTTATTGCGCACCCACCTTTTGTTTCTTATTCGCTGCTGCGCACCTCTTTCTGTTGACACCTGCCGGATGGATGGGGTTGATTAGCAGCCGAGAGATAAGGTGGTGGTTTCCCTTTAACAAAAATCATTGAACTGCCGGATTGGATTGATTACAGCTAGAAATCACTTCATCTTATATCGTTGAACAACTGCCAAATGGCGGTCCATCAGAGAGCGAGCCTCGTTGGTATGGATGGATGTTCAGACAGGCTTTAGACTGCTAGGAGGGAGATGCCCACACAGCCAGGGGATGGTTTATCACACTTGCAGGAATCTTAGGAGGTTCGGGCACTTTCCTTGTGGAAATGCGCCATCTTTCACTCTTTCATTTCCCATATTGCCAGGTTAACATCTATCATCTTTATACGCCCACTTTTCTTACTAAAATTCCCACTTATTGTAAGGTTGGGGTCACGTAGGAGAACTCTTGATAGGCCACCTTTCAACTAGCGAATTGACCAGTTTCATTAGGCCACCACCTTTCAATGACACACCATCTTTCTGTACTGACATTCCCACTTATTAGAAGGCTAGGATCAGGCCCGGTAGGGACTCACTATTCATATGGTGAGGAAATAAACATTACCAACTACTTGCATTGAGTACTTAGAATGCATGGACACACATTGGGATCGACTAGCGGCTACTTTCGGCTCTTGGATCGAGTGCATTGACTAGAAGCATTGAGTACCAACAGCATTTACTGTCACCGGCATCGACTACTCTTGGATTGGCTCTTATATTGAGTGATCACCACCTGGATCGACTATCGGCATTGACTATAGAGTACCGACACCAAGTGGATCACAACACCTAGGTCGACTCTAGGATCGACTCTTTTCATTGAGTGCCTCTACACTTAGCTGGCATTGACTCTTGGCCATCGCCACCTGGCATCAAGTAGCATCATCGACTGCATCAACACCTGGGTCGACTACATTGACTACCGGCATTGAGTACTGGCACACCTAGATCTACTATTGGCTATTGGTCGGAAGATGGAAGAGGAGGACATGTTTTTATTTACACTTCGTTTCTTCCAGTCATGATGCGCAAGCAGGCTAGACCACTATTTACCCACCCACCCCAATCCCTGAGGGGAGAGGACTTCAATGCATAATTACATATATAATATATCGAATTGATGGCGGCCCTCTCCTGTTGTTCTTGAAGTTTCATTTTACTTATTGGGTGGCCCCTATCAAATAAGTTACTAAAAAAGTCACTAACGTACCTCTCCTTATCAGTCGAGCCGATGGCGGCCTTATTAGTCGAGTGTGCTACACACCCTAACGGACCTCTCTTTTGGGGCCCCTCCCCCAAAAGAGAGTTGTTCGTCTCCTCTCCTCTCCCTCTCCCTTAAGGTCGAGCAACTAAATTTTCAATTTACTTATTGGGTGGGGGGGCTTAAGATCGAGCCCCGTTGCAGGTTTGGGTTTGCTTATTGGGGGGGGGCTTAAGGTCGAGCAACTAAAGTTCCTGTCCTTATCAGTCGAGCCTCTCTGGTCCTTGTGGTCGAGCAACTAAAGTTTCAATTTACTTATTGGGTGGCCCCTCTCAAATAAGTAACTAAAGAGCAACTAAAGTTCCTCTCCTCTCCTTAACAGTCGAGCCCCGTTGCCGGTCCTTATCAGTCGAGCCCTATTGTCAGTCCTCTCCCGGGGGTCGAGCAACTAAAGTTCCTCTCCTCTCCTTATCAGTCGAGCCCCATTTCCGATCCTCTTCCGGGGGTCAAGCAACTAAATTTCCTCTCCTCTCCTTATCAGTCGAGCCCTGTTGCCGGTCCTTATCAGTCAAGCCCCATTGCTAGTCCTATCCCGGGGGTCGAGCAACTAAAGTTCCTCTCCTCTCCTTATCAGTCGAGCCCCGTTGCCGGTCCTCTCCTAGGGGTCAAGAAACTAAAGTTCCTTGATGCTTATTGGGTGGTGGGCATCGGAATGAGTGAGTGACCCCTATGAAAGAGTAGGGGCGATGGCAGCCTTTTAGTTCTCAAGCTCCTCTCCTTAATAGTTGAGCGATGGTGGCCTTAACAGTTCTTCTTGTTTCATTTTACTTATTGGGTGGCCCCTATCAAATAAGTAACTTAAAAAGTCACTAACGTACCTCTCCTTATTAGTCGAGCCGATGGCGGCCTTATTAGTCGAGCATGCTTATGCACCCTGACAAACCTCTATTTTGGGGCCCCTCACCCTCACCATATGAATAATGAGTGACTCCGTCCCTTCTTTGGTTGGGAGAGTGGGTTCGTATTGGGTGCTTATTTGGTGAGGGGCCCAAAAGAGAGTTGCTCGTTTGCTCTCCTTATCAGTCGAGCCGATGGCGGCCTTATTAGTCGAGCGTGCTTACGCACCCTGACGGACCTCCCACGTTCCTCTCCTGTTAGTCGAGTCACTTAACGTACCTCTCCCATAGGTCGAGAGTTCGACAGGCTCACGATGGCGGCCTTAGCAGTCGAGCCGATGGCGGCCAGTCGAGCATGCTTACGCATCCTGCCGGTCCTCACCCTGCCGGGGGCATCCTCTCTTTTCGAGGCATCTCCATCTCTAATAACGGACGGCCGGCATCTCGAATTCAGTCTTATTACGTATATAATAGTTCTAATTAATGGTTCGGCGGTGAAGTCTGTCCTCTCTTATATTAAGGTGAATGGGAGCGAGTCGGGTTCCGTGGAGTTAGTAGTCTCCTTTTCTTCCGGGTTGAGAAGGAAGGATTGCTTGCCTGACGATAGGAGGGCAAGGAATGTATATCGCTTGTCTGTAATCAGACAAGGAACGCGCGGGTCACAACGCTTGCATATTCACACGGGATCGTATAGACATTCAACACCAATAGCTCAGCTTTTCACCAGCGACCTTGAAAGGGGCTCTATACTTTCACATGGCCATGAGGAGCGGGAGCGGTAACTCATAGGCTATCTGTACTACACCTTTACTACTAATAGGTATTCTAACAGGTAGCATCTTTTCTCTTACTGCCAAGGTTTTCTATCTTTATGCATTGAGTTAGGCCATCTATAGCACATACATCTCTTGCTCCATTCGTTGGGGAACGCTTGCTCGTGGTCGGTGGGGAAGCGTATTAGCTTTCCTTGGGGTTACCATATTCTATTGCGGACCTTTATAAGGAGGAATACGCGTGTGGGACAAATCATGAGGGGCAAGGAACTATTCATGAGCATGAGCTAGTGGGGATACTACGTCTAGTGGGGATAGTACGTATAAGATACTGCCTTAGAGACTGCGGCGTGCCCGTATGAGGCCTTAGGTGGGATCTTCTATACATTCAATAGCATAAAGGGCATCACTAGTAGGTCTCAATTGGGGGTCCCATAGGTCGTCACTGCCTTATACAATAGAATAGATAGAATACACAGCCTACAGGGTGAGCCAACGAACCAAGGATCACTACTTTGGAGTGCCTCGGGTACCGAAGCCATCCATTCGGGTACGCATCACTAGTTAGTGCCCGATGGGGATAGTGTAATAGTCGGGCTAGTGGGGCAACGAATAGATATGCATCCGTTAGCTCCGTTAAGGAACACCTTAATAGAAAGGAGATCCGTTAGCCTTAGGAACGAGATAAAGACGAGATATATCTTTAGGAACAAGAAACGTTGCTAAAAAAGTGAGGATCTTTATACATACGTATCCAGCCGTTAGTGGGGCTAGTGGGGCAAGGAACTATTGGGATAAAGTGAGCTTCTTTACGGTTAAGTGAGCTTCTTTATACATACCTTAGTGCCCGTATGAGAGGAGATTTCAGGAAGACATCACTGCCTGAATGAAAGGAAGGCACACCTGAATGATAAGAGCTACTACCTTATTCCTAACTTTCTCCCTGTAAGATTCTTCTACTAATGCAAGTGGCCAAACACCTTTAGCTCCTAAACACATGCTTGCTTAGATAAGGAAGGACAGTTGCCGGGATTCACTGGGGCTTGAACCACACAAAGTAGAACTAGCCGGGATCAACCTCAACCTGTACGAGTCTTCAGTTGCGGGCTGCTAAATAGCCCTCTGGACGAGTAGTTCCTTACCCGGATAATAGCTCCCCGTACGATCAAAGTTCCTAACCGCTAAATAGCCCCCTATACGAGTATTAGTTCTCCTTTTGACCACCTAAGGGACTCTCTCACTTTGCCTAGCTGGGTTCGGCCTAACCTTGGGGCTTTCATTCAATGGCTCCCATTAGCAGCTTGACAACACAATTTAGCCCTGACTAAGCCACCCTAGGACACTTTAGTCTATATCTACTTATGCATGCTTAGATAAGGAATGTAACCCGGATTACCGTTACACAAAAAGACGGTTCACCTCAGCCAAGTATAGGTTACTATACATAAGAGCCCCCTGTACGAGGATAGAGGATAGTAGTTACGCGCTGGTAAATAGTGCCGGAACCCGTACAATAGGTGCCGGCTACATAGCTCCCTGTACCAGTCTTGGTTGCTGGCTTGAAAGTAGCTACGGAACGATTATATGGTCTATCCTAAGGCCGGTATCCCTAGATAGTTCTAGTTATTGATATAGATAGAATGAACATGCCATCAGTTACTTATTCGGGCTTGCTTATCTTCTCAAGGAAGCCTCCTCATACCCATTCGTAGAGTTACCCACTCTAGGCACTCTTCGGGGGGCTCGCTCGTCAAGGAGTATGGGTGGATAAATGCGGATCGCTGCTGGGAGGTCCAACCACCCTAAACTTTTCTCTTCGGCCATTCTCCCGGGTGCAGAGCAGATTTGTGAATTTGTTACGGCAACGTAATATTTGTCTCATCTTTTTTATGGTGAAATTACGTATATAACAACGGAAGTCCTTCCTCCGGTACTAGGTCAACCAAGAGTTCCAGTCCCAATCTTGAATTCAATGGCGAAATTCGTGATTTGATCATATTTCACAGACTATCTCCTTTGGGAGAAATAAGTACATTCGCGTAAATAAGAAGAAAATGATCTAATTCCTCTCCTTATCAGTCGAGCCCCCTGTCGGGTCCTTGCACTCGGAAGCGCAAGACCCTCCGGACCATCACTTTCTTTTCATTTTCATATATGACATCTAGGAAGAATTCGATGTATTTTTTTATGGAGAGGATGCGTAAGCATGGCTCGACCACCGCCCCCCCACCCAATAAGTAAAATGAATTCACCTCTAGGTTAGAATTCTATTCTTTCAATAAGGGTGAATTGGGGTTCGAATCCCCAGGTACCCACCTTTCCGTCTGTTCGTGATGCTGGGTTGCCCAAGCATGAAAGGCAGGCGGTCCTTCGGCCCCGAAAAGCCGGTTTCGGTCTGATTGAGAGCTGTAAAGGTAGTACAGATCTCTCAGTCGAGAGCTGGAAAGGTAGTACATCTCTCTCAGATCTCTGAATCAAAGAATCTATACTAGGTGGGCGCTGGGGGGCACGTTTCTCTCTGTTTCTCGGTTCAAAACAATGTAACCACCCCGGGAGAAAATGTACTTCATGCCTTCTGTATGGTCTTCCGGATAAGACATAACGCTGAGCTAGACCAGAGTGACAGGGATGAGTCTCCCGGGTTGTCCACGGCTCAACTTGAAGGGGCATGCTTCCCCAGTCTAGCACTTCAATCCATGGAGAGAGCTCTAAACCGAATCAATTCTAGCTCGCCACAAATGCATCTGAACTAGGCTTACTCCGGAGAGGGGCTATTAAGCCGTTATAGTCGTCCGCGACAGTCTCCAAAGGTCACACCTAACCGTGCGGGTGAACCGGAGCCCTTCCATCTGATATTCCCAAATCGATGCTCCTTATGGGGGAATCATTTACTAGGTATACGGATCAGATGGATGTTGGGGAGAGGGGGTTTGGGATCAATATTTAGAATCAAGCACGTGAATCCTTGTGGAAGGGTGACAAGGAGGGTTATCAGTATCCCCCGAGGGGAATCCGGTTAATGGACAAGCCTGGAAAGGGAACTGATTGCCCAGAGAACCGAAACCACCCAAAAGGAAAGGCGTGCGAGTCCCACCTTGTCCCACGGATCCCAGAGAATTGGAATACTTCGAGATGGTAGGATCCAAGAAACCGAAGACAATAAGAGCCGGTAAGAGATGCCGGATCTAATGGAAGGAAGCACTACTAAGGGTTTAGACCAAAGCTTGCACTTTAGGCGTTTCCACCCGTTCCTATCCACGGGCGGGGAACTCGACTTTATAAGGCATTTGAGAAAACCGCTTCAATGGCTCTTTTTATGAAATTTGACCTCACTTTCCAACCATCGATGGATGGATTGGCCATGCACGTGTCTGGTTAATAAGCTCATCAGAGCAAGGCCCTCGTTCGGAAACACGCACGTTACGGCATGGCAAGGCACACGTTACTTACATAAATAAATAAGGAGGGCACGTATTTGATACAGTAAATAAGGCGTTATAGGCGTATTTTATATAGGCGGATTTGAGACAGTTTGGTATTGTGTACTACTTTCTTTCTCCTTGGCCTTTTCTTATTTCCGGCCGGGCAATTGGACGTTATTTATTGTAGGTAAATACTTCCTTTCTTCGTTAAGTAAGGGTTCCGTAGGGGAACCATAGCCCCTAAGGTCCTTATCTTTACCAGGCCATCCCTTACCTTATTCCTCTTCTACAAAAAGAGCTTGGATGGAATAAAGGTAGGCATACCATTACTTATGATATTCTTCCTCTATTCAAGAAGACTTTGAAGTAAGGTTTCAATTTACTTATTGGGTGGCCCCTCTCAAATAAGTAACTAAAAAAGAGTTCGACAGGCTCACGATGGTGGCCTTAACAGTCGAGCATGCTTACGCATCCTACCAGGCCTCTCCTTAACAGTGGAGCCCCTACGGTCCTTGCACTCGGAAGCGCAAGACCCTCCGGACCTTACCCTTTCTTATTGCCTACAAGAAATCACCCACCTGAAGAACTAGACCTCTTATACTTAGACCATTTACTGAATGAAGCGCTTAGGGAGGTACGGTACAGCTACTCGGGCAGAATAGCACGGCATAGCAGAGCATGAAACAACCTCACCCTTCCCTCTTACTTATGTTTCTCCTAACTACCTGCTACCTAGAGACCTAGACTATACCACCTCCTTCATGAATGCACTTAGTGATTGAGTTGGGACTGCTATTAACCTTTCTCTTATCAGGTCAGAACCACCGGATCAATCAACCTTACTCTTACCTTTACTTTATGTTAGAGTTAGACCGCTTAGTTGTCGGATCGGAGGATTGGAACTTTCCTATGGATTCATGAATTACAGCCAGAACTGATGAGATCAGATCAGATTATGATAAGGGGGTAAACATTTATAACCTTTACTAGGAACCCCCTTTACCTTCCCTTCCTTTATGAAGAAGTCTTCTTGGTACCACTAGGACCTTATGGGTACCACGTATTCTTGGTCCGGCCGAGCCTTGCCGATATACAATGAAGTAATTAGAACCAACTACATTGCTAGAAAGAAATAGACCTATCCACCTTTCAGTGAATGCCTGTTACCCACCTGCATAGTTACCTTCAGACCTAGACCTGTTAACCCTAGACCGCTTGGATTCATGAAGAATCTTAGGAGGGAGGTCAGGTACAGCTATAGACCTGGCATGGGAAGGATGGATGACATGCCTGGATGGATGGATGGTCGATTAGCCGAGAACTGCTCCCTTTGCTCCCCCGATTATGGATGGCACGGCACATATAATAACCTGGCCTATGGGATGGTAAATTCTCTTCTATGAAGGTGGCCTTGTCGATGGTAAATTCTCCTCAAGGATATTCTTTCTTAACTGCCTTAACTGCACTTGATAAGAGATGGTACACCTAGAATGGGGAAACCATGATAAGAGATTAATTCAAGAAGTGGTATAGGTCAGGTGGATAACTATGAGGTTCAGGCATTGTAAGTATATTCCTAGCCAGTGGGTTCAAATTAATAAATCCAATCGTATCCACCTCGGCGGGATAGGTCATAGCATAGTGGTACCCAGAAGAATCTCTAAAGTGTTATTCCAGGCTGATGAATGCAGTTATGTAACGCCCCCGTCCAACAAGACTCTATGAAGCCCGCCCTTTGATTCTTTCCATCGGATCCAATGCTGGTAAGTAAGGCAGGCAGCACTCCATCCACTAAGTTTGGTAAGGCAGTAATAAAGTCAAGGGTAAGGGTTGGTTGATCCGGTGCCATACCGGATCAATCTCTAGCTGTACCTCCGCTGATTAATTAATCAAGATAGGGCAGGTATAATAATGAAGGTGGGTAACTATACAGGTTAAGGCATAAACTGAAAAGCGGGTAGGGGATTCCTAGCAATGGGGTAGGTTCAGCTTACAGAACACTTACTTCATTTATCTCCCGGGTACCAAAAGGTTTTCTCTTTATCTCCGGTTTTCAGGTATAGCCTACCTCTAAGCTAACGTTCTTTTCAAGGTTGGTCGAATCAACTAAAGGTTTGATCGAATCAACTAAAGGTTTGATCGAATCATGAAAGGTTGGCGGCAAGCGGCATCCATCCATAAGGTAGGTGCCGATCGGGGGTTGATGAATGAGAGGAGATGAATGGAGATCAAGATCGAAGCTGGGCTGGATTGCTTGCGGGGGCTCTGCCTAGGAGGAAGCTTCAGGCCAGGAAGAGGATCACGGTCGCTTGGGCAAGAGCATAAGCTATCCGATCTTCGTTCTACCTTCGAGGGTGGCGTAACGTATTGATACAGGAGTAAGTCGAGGAAAGATGAAAGAGAAGATCGAGTAAGGAAAGAGAAGATCGAGTAAGTCGGGAGGGACGTTGGCTGCTGTGTACCGACCACCACGATTAGGAACGAACCAGCGGTGTTCCAACCAAATGGGGAATCTTGTTCAATCCATAGACAGACACCCATCTCCAACTGGGACCACTCGACCGATCTCATCGACTTGTAGATTGGTGCATGCAATGGTAATTCTCATTGGAAGAAGTTGATCGATGAGTCGTTCTCCCCTCCTTCATCCATTGCATTTTTCCCCGTTCAGGAGGAACTGTTTTCGTGATCGAATTACGAGATGGATATACGAACTGTATAGAATCATTCGCTGGAATGGGATAAGTTATTCCTCTATATAATCCCAATGGGATATTCGAATCCACCAAAGATACGATAGGTATTTGTAATCGATCAGCTTCGAGTATGACCGAGGACTCCCTATCTGCATTCATTATTACTACACGATCTGGTTGTTGGCCGGATCCTCCGAAAAAATTGATCTTCCTATTCCTCGAACGTGAAAGACGGATCTTTCTCGGAATCGGAAATAGATGCATACTCGAAGAATTGGTCAAAAAACCCCCGATCCTCCATTGATAATCATTTATACAGCTTCGATCGATTTTCGTAGCCATTTGTTCCACTATATCATCGGATAACGAATTGGTATTTACGGATAATAAAAGGCCTTTTTCACGAATGGGAGATCCTATGGAATGACAAGCGTTTCGTGAACAAATAAGTGTCTTGTCTGGATTGGGAATAGCAATTTCATTTCTGGAACCGTATATATATACTTCGGAATGGTGAGCAGCTACCCGACGGCCCAGATGTGCGTTCGTACTCGGTGATTTTTGAAGAACCAAACTGGGGGGATTGTACATGGTCCTCTTTCGAGCTGGCTCAGGTGGTTAGCTACGTATATATATCTATATATATAGGTATATATCCATTAGTATCAATCTATATATGGATATAGAGTAATATATTAGAATCAATGTATAAATGGATATGCATAAATGGAATTCATGATGCTTTATCACTCGATCGACTAGATATGGAAGGCTGGCTGTTTATCGCTCGCTCATGAGGAAGAACTACCACATTGCCGGCGCTCCTGGCTTTATCAATTAATATATAAGACAGTAAGGAGAAGCAAGCGTAAATGAAGGCAGGCGTAACTTACTATTAGGGCAGGAAGAGAAGTAGGCGTAATGGACAGTATTTTCAATCCATAAATATAGGCAAGGAAATAAGGAAGGTCCGGAGGGTCTTGCGCTTCCGAGTGCAAGGACCGCTACGAGTTGATAAGGTCAATCCTTTGACAATGCATATATTATATATGTCATTATGCATTTTTTCCCTTTTCGACCGAGCCAATAAGAGAAGTGGCTGCTGGTGATTCTTCGCTGCCAATAAATAAGAGAAGTGGGCCAGTAATTCAGTGGCTGCTGGTAAGGATGCGCAAGCAGGCTCGACCACCCTTTAGTTACTTATTTGAGAGGGGCCACCCAATAAGCATCAAGGAAGGATCTACCTGTCTGTCTTAGTGCCATAACACGCTCACTCGCCCCTTACCTACTGCCTACCATAGTCCTGATTACGCTCGTTAGTAATGAACCTGGTTGGCTGGCTTTGGGAGAGCAAGGAAGATGGAAAGAGATAACGGGAAACCTATGAACCCTTATTATATACGTAATTACGTATAATAAAGTCACTAGAGAGATAAGACAAAAAATGTTGCTATTATATATGTCATTATGCATTCATTCTTTATATATTGAATTGCGCTTTCATTCTTTATATATTGAATTGCGCTTTAGCGGACAATGCATAAATTATATACGTAATTACGTCATTCATTATAGCAGTCATTATGCTTTTCTGCCCTTTTCGACCGAGCCAGTAAGAGAAGTGGCTGCTGGTGATTCTTCGCTGCCAATAAATAAGAGAAGTGGGCCAGTAATTCAGTGGCTGCTGGTCATTCATTCCGCCCAGCTCGGCGGGAAAACGGCTCTAATCAGCCCCGGAGCCGAAGTCGAGTGGGAGTTCGGCACTCTCGGGTTTAGAACGCTAGCGACCTTAGCTCCCATAAAACCCCAATCCTCAAGCTAAGGGCCCAATTGATAGGTTCGAGGCTAGAGGTGAAAGGTTTAAGACTAAGGCAGAAGGTTCAAGGTGAGTTTCAAGGTGTGAGATAGGCCCTCCCTTGGTGAATTGACTCATCCTCTGATGAATGAATACAACCAGCATTGCTAGGATATCCCCATTTCTATTTCATGTTAGTACCTGTTACTTACCACCTCTTCGATTTCACAACCTATAGTTACTGCCTGCCTCACACTTGCAATGCCCCTTATAGCATTGGATGATCGGATAAGGGCTTCCAATAGAGCCGTTGGACGAGTGAGTGGGCATACGCGGCACACAGGCTTCAACTTTTAGATTTGAAAGGAGGGAGGCACGAAGTGAGCTGAGCACTTAGATCAGTCGTATTACTTTTCGTAAACCCTTGCTTCTTTATAGACTGGCTGCTCAATTATCTGAACTTAGAGCATTGTTGGACGGGACGGGCGTTCCACAACACTTGATGAAATAGTCTGACTTGGTTGGGTACCACTATTCCTATTTACCGCTACGCCCCTGCCTACTCGCTTTACTTATGTGTTACTCTCCCTTCACCTTTGCTCTTGACCAACCATACTTCCTATCTCAACTTACTGATGCCCCAACCTCTTGCTTCAGCAAAGAATCCTAGTGGGTACAGCAAGCACTTACAACCTTGACTATTTGCCTATTTACCTCTCCATAGCTCTTCTATGCGATTCTCGTTCTTTTATTAGGCCTTTATGGAGGGGAATTGGTTCTACCCTCTTTGCTAAAGCGTAATGAAATATAATAAGAATTTCGTATATCCCGGCGATATGAAGAGTATATGATCTGGGCAGCCTTGAGCAATATATAAACCCCCCAAAATAAAGAAAGCATAATTACATAAAGAATATCTCACGTCCAACCAACCATAATTACATATATAATGAGGTACGTAGTCGCTCGACCATAAGGGTGAGGGTGAGCCAGCCGAACTCTCGACAAATTGCTCCGAAATATATCCGAACAGTAACTCCGAGCTTCTTTATCACGTAACTCCAACAACTCCGAAGGTTACTCCGAACTATATCGCCAAGAAATCTGATGAGATTCGCCGAGCTCTTTTATGATCACTAGCCGGCCAAACTGAAATTACCAGTCCCAATAGGCCACGTGATCACTCTCTATCATCTTTATACGCCCACTTTTTTTACTGAAATTCCCACTTATTTATTGGAAGGCCAGGTTTACTATTGGATCTTTGTCTCTATGTGGGAGGAGGAGCCTTGTATAACGACCATGAATCCGTATAATGATTTGGAGATTGGAGTTGGAACTAGCATTCGTAATTCTATATAAGTGTGTGAACCGGCTGCTAAAGATCCATGCTTGCTCGCATAGATAAGGATAGAGGATGCGAAAGCACGCTCGACCACCGGGAGAGGATTTCTTATGACAGATATCGGGAAAGAGTATCTGTGGGAATATCGGGAAAAGGTGACATAGCCTTAGGTGGTGAGTGACGTAGCCTTACAGAAAGGATATTGGTTGATGAAGTATGGCGTGGCCATCCAGGGGCCGAGCCCAGAGTCCTTAATATCGGTCAGAGTCATTCATATCGGGAAGGAGAGTCTTCTCGTTCACACCCTTACCTTAGCTAAGAGTGAACGTCAGTTAACGTTAGGGAAAGCGAACGTCAGTGAGCGGGGATGCGGGTATTTATAAAGGGGTCCGTTTCAGGCTTACCTCACAAATAAAGGTGCGAAGCCGCTTGTTCCCTCCGGGGGGCAAGGAGTCATTATCCATTCATTATATACGAGCATACGGTATAGAGTCAATCCCCTTCGGGCTGGTAAGGAAAGTAGTCAAGTCAGTTTATGAAGATCTTTTTCTATTTATCTTCTTATGAATATATTCTTATAAAAAGATTATTCTCTTCATCTTCTTATCTCCCATATTCTTATCTTATTCTTATCTTATTCTAAAAATCTTATTCTAAAAATATAACAATATCTTCTTATGAATATCTTCTTATATCAATCTTCTTATCCCCACATCTTATTATAAAAATAGAAGGCAGTAACAGAAGCGTAGGTGGCTAAAGCCCGTCTCTCTTAACCACCCTGAAGGTGCAGCATTCATTACAGCCTTTGGTTCGAAGTGATAGATGGAAGGAAGGCGTAGCCATACATCCATCTGATCCTGTGAGGGGTTGCTATTCTGATCCTACCAGTGAGGGGACTGACTACAGAGCTGACTACTTACTACCCGACCCGACTACGAGCGCTAGCGAGGAGATAGATATTGAGATAGATGGATAAGGAAAGACATCCATTCATTAACGTACGGATGCTAGCAAGCGGTAGCGAGGAGACCAACTAGACCAAACTAACCAGGGTCGACCAAACTAATCGAGCGGTAGCGAGAGTGATTAACACTTAGGCGAGCAGTAGCGAGGATACTCACTTCCCTATCCAGTTAAAGACCTTCGACATCAATACGTGGATTGCTTATCTTATCTTTGACCTCGAACCCCCCGGCAAAGGGAAGTGGGAGTTGACTTATCATAAAGAACCATTACTATTGACCGGCTGCTCCTACTAAGGAACCATCCCTGGAGCTAAGGAAGCGATGGTTATACCCTTCATGGAGTGACCTGCTCTGATGAACCATAGTCATTTCTTATTGATTAATTAGGCATAGTTTAGTTACCTCTGTGGCCTTCCTTGCACTAGGAAGCGCAAGCCCCTCCGGGACCTTGGGTTCACTGCCTCGGATTCATTCATTAGGCATGGTTGTGGCATTGAGTTACCCGCTCTTGAGGATTTCTTCATTAGGCATGGTTGTGGCTCGCTTGCTGGCGTTCTCCTGCGTAAGGAACCATTCTTGCTGGCATGGTAAAGGCTCGCTTGTTCACCCAGTTACCCAGTTGTTCATCCAACGTACGCCAGTCACCCAGTCACTAGTCTAGGTGACGGTAAAGAGGAACGTCTTAGGCACACTAAAGCTGGTTCAGTAACGTACGATCAGTAGATACATACGGTCGCACATCTTAGGCACACGCTGGTCAAGGTAGATAGATACGTGCGATAAGATTCATTCATAAGGCATGGTTGTGGCATTGAGTGACCCGCCTCTATGGATAAGGAAGCCAGTCACCTAGTAACCCAGTCGTTCATCAGACGTGCGAACTGATCCCTGGAGCTAAGGAAGCGTATGGGTAGACTCGACCGATCATATCCCCTATCGGTAAAGGCAGGGCTTATGAAAGGGCTTATCGGAGTAACGAAGTGAGTGGACTTAGTGCGGTCGGTAAGCTAAGGTCTTTGGTAAGCTAGAGACCATCTCCGAAGCGCGGTACCATGAAGCTACGTTACGTTACGCCGCTCCCTAACAGACGAAGAGAAGGAAGGATATTTCTTACCGACCATTATATCCCCTTTGGGCCGATCTAGTGATTTTCTTTCTTCTCCCACAGACACTCTTCTACCGCTCCCACTGAAAGGTTCTCTTCTACTGCACGGGAGCTCTCCAAGCCTGACACCTGGGAGGGGAGTAGGATGAAGAGTGCGCACCCTTGATCCTATGGAGGTCTTTTTAGTGTGCATAAAACTATACTGCACCTGCAGAGGTACTTTTTTTGGCCTTCCACATAGAAACAAGTGGAAAATCACATCCATAGATGTGCGTAAGCTTGCGTTATTACTTGCTCACCCTCCCTTCCCATGGTGCGGTAAGCTTGGGAAGAGGTGCATGATAGGATATATGATTTTGACTTTGATTCCTGAGGTGGTGAATAGAGGATCTCTCGAACTACTATCCCATCAGCTTGCCTTCCCTCCCTAAAAGCAGAGGTGAAAGGATAGATTTGCTCTACTGTTCCTCATTGTGATAGAGTAAGTCCGTAGGGTGTCTATCTATTTTCCTAAGGCGTACGAATAAGCATAAAAGAAAGATGTTCTATTTTCATTACTTATCTCCGAAAAGACTCTTATTATTTGAATTGAGGGGAAGAAGGGGCTAGAGATATATAGATTGATGATATTTCTTTCTTTTCATTGATTGCCCATTTGAGGTGGGGTGGTCCAACGGACAACTGCCAACATATACCTCGAACTCGAACTATCACCTCTTCGCTCATATCCCTACACACTTCACCTTTAGCCCTCATACTTCACCTTTAGCCATCTTCCATCCTTCCTCTCCCATACATCCTATGCCCGAGAGCCATACAGACTATTGCACCCATCGTGAAACAGTTCACACGCCCCCGGTACCCCGACCCCAGCACGAGACCTGACTATCCGAACCCGTGATTCTAGTCATTCATTATATATGTCATTATTGACCGATAAGATGGCGGAGGTTTCAACATCTTTCTCTCCTATTATTTCCATTTGAGGATGCGCAAGCAGGCTCGACCACTATTTACCCACCCAATAAGTAAATTGAAACGTAGTCGCTTGTCCGCATCGGGCAAGGTGGAAGTGATGATAGGCCCAGAGGGATTTATCGCTCACCTTCCCCAAAGAAGTGAGGGCCTCGACCTCGTCTTTCTTCTCTCTCTCTCTAGCTAGGAAATCACTCTCATTATATATTTCATTACGACAGCAAATTAGGCTATTTCTTAGGTCTACACAGGTTCCCCAGCTTGGGCATGTCAAGTAGCCGTAAAACACATGCAAATGGTCTTCAGACGAAATTCCACTCTCGATGCATGCCTCTGGAAAACTACCGCAACATAGGCTGGCATAGGCTGGCTTATGAGATTGCTATTGAGTCATGCCATAATGACATATATAAGACACTACGATCTGACAAAGAGAGGATGCGTTAGCAGGCTCGACCAACGGGAGAGGACATCATGACTAATCGAATCATGCTCACAGTAGTATGGGGCCTTTGCTTCCTTCCCTCCTAGGCCCTTTTCCCACTCCTGGAAATGGCCTCCCTACTCCCTGAGCCCAGCAGAACCAGCCTACTCTTGGACTGATCTAACCTAGGGAGGATGCGTAAGCGGTAAGGCCGCCATCATTGAAACTTGTCCGTGATTCCATTCATTATATACATAATTACGCAATCTAATTTGAGGCCCGGTAGGACCCGTTAGGGGGCTCACTATTCATATGGTGAGGGTGAGCCTGCCGAACTCTCGACTATAAGGCCGCCATCAAAATCTAACCTCCGCCTCCTGAAAATGCAAGAAGAGGAGAGAAAGATGTGAAAATCTCTGCCAAGGTGAAAAGGGCACATAAAGCACCTGGATTTGAACCAGGATTTCCCACCCTGATGAGGGGGCTGTCTTTCCATTGAGACGATGCCTTAATCGGTAGACCCTCAGGGGGGTACTTATAGGCAACTTAAGTATAGGACTTAAGAGAAAGGAAATGACCACCTCTCTGATCAAGACTTGACGTGCCCAGGTCAGGTAAAGTCTTGATCTCACCAAAGAATTCAGAGAAAGAACCGGTCTGGCTCCTCCATCATATTGAGTAACTGGTAGAATGATAGCATTGGTAAGGAGAAAGCCAATATTGTCCCTCGTTTGTCAGGTTTTTAGGTGCGTTTGTCAGGTTTTGAAGGTAGAGGTACATTAGTGACTCGACCATAGGGAGAGGAAAGATGTTATTCAAACCAATAAGGGGGAGGTTATGCCAGGCCATCAGATAGATAGGAATGGCAGTTGAGCACTGCCAGGCATATTCATATCATAAGGTCCCCCTTTGCTCACTGAAGGGTATAGTGTCAACTTACAAGCGGTAAGAGACTAATGTGATTGATGAGTAATTGATTCTCACCCCAACTATCGAAGGCCAACCACGCCTACCCATGGCGTCTAGCCCTCGGTGAATCCGTCCTCCCCGCCATCATTTCTTCAATCAATGACACAAGTTGGTCATAGGAATTCTTCTTCCAATTTGTTCCATTCATTGGTCATATTCTCTCCCTGATAGCGAAATTCTTACATCGTCTTACATATCGTAACAAGCAGTTGATAAAACACACAAAGGTGGGAACCCATACCTACCCATCGTTCCCCCTCCACCCACCACCTTTGATCATATTATAGTGTTTTACTAACTAGTTGGTCATATTTCAGAATTGGTTCCAAGATATGGGAGGGGCCTAACGGACCAAAGAGGGTCAGTCAAGCCCATCGCTTCACCCCAGCATTATCGGCTCGGCTATGAGGTTGCGTAGCAGAATCGACTCTTAAGGAGAGGGAAAGTGTGGGCTAACGAGGGCATCCATCGAGCCGAACTGTAGACATCAGACGGAGAGGCAAGGTCCCGGAGGGGCTTTCGCTTCCTAGTGCAAGGATTTCGATGCATCAAAGTAAGATCCAGGTCAGTCATAGCTTTCTCGAAAGCCTGTCCCAGAGCACTGTAGCTCATCCAATGAGTGAAAGCATGCCATCAATGGGTTTGGCCCTCAATGGTCGTGCCTTTCACATCCAAGATTCCAATCCAAACATGACATGAAATCAAATTCACCCAATTACATGAAGTTGAATCGTGCCCTCCTTCCCGTACATCCATTTTGTTACTCAATGAATCATGTCCCAATATCCAAGTGCCTACCTCAGGTGCCTGTTCTAAGGTCTCCCCCTTATTGGCGAAACAAAGAAGAGTTCCAAGCTATACGCGATATGCAGCGGTTCATCAATGGGTCCGGTTTGAGCCGGGGGGGGGGTAGATGAATAGGAATATGGCATGGGGTTTGAAATGATTCAATGTATATGGGATATGGGATCCTTAGTAGGTGAGGTTCATTTCATGATGCTACCCTTTCCTTCATAGGTTAATTTTCTGACCACGTTATGGACATTGGGATGGAGTGCTAATGTGAGTGGGATACGGGCCGCCTACTTCCCGTAATGTAGATTCATTGTATAATTGGGCCGAAGGTTGTTCCCGCACCCCACCAGGTGTGTCTAACGCACCCAACCATGTTTCTCCTGCACGCACTCATGGTCGGAGTAGCCGCGATGGCCCTTACCGCGGTGGCGGGACTATGTGCTTGCTCCTCCCGCCCCGGAAGCATGGGCTTGTGGAAGAATCCTGCCCCTTTTGGTGTCCGCTGGGTGGGCTAGACCAACAATTAGGATAGGTGCCATCCATCTTGTCTTTTGCACCCACGTATGGTTCGATGAACCGACCTTTCCACACTACTGATTTCTCTATCTCTCTTTCTTTCCCGTTTGGGATGGTAATATTCGATCACTGATTCTGCCATTTCTTCCAGTCATTATACCATACAATGTATTATATCAGTCGTTATGCTCTCGAATCCAATCATTCATTATATATGTCATTATGCATGAATGAATGAGATATGTAATTACGCTTTAGCATCGTATGGGATCTCTCATAATGGATCCCTCACCATATGAATAGTGAGTGACCCCTAAGAAGTCCCTAGTTATACAATTTCTCTTTGTATACGATATTCTTCGATCATGTTTTTGAGATATCTCATTATATATGTCATTATGGTCGAGAGATTTTCATTGAATTGATTCCAGTCATGACTCGATATATGTGTCATTACACCAGAAAATGTTGTTATGGGCATATGCCATTATGCATGAAGAAATGGCTCACATTCTAGTAGGGAAATGCCTTCTTCCATTAGCATAATTCATTCACTATATTATATATGAAACACGGTTTTCCAGATGAATCACTTGGCTTGGCCTTCAATGAGTGGGAAAAGGGAGGAACTTGAGCTGCTCGACCCCCGGGAGAGGTAGGAGATGGCATAATGACCAGCAGTCACTTACTCATTGTCTTGGTCGGCATTCATTATATATGTAATTATGTCATTTGAGATAGGAACCAGAATAGAATCACCCACCTCCTCTTTTCAATTTACTTATTGGGTGGCCCCTCTCAAATAAGTAACTAAAAAAGAGTTTGATAGGCTCACCCTTGCCCTCCTAACGTCAAGCAAGCGGGTTCATTTGACTTACCCTTTGATCAGCTCCCTTGGCGGAGGTTTTCGACATTCTCCCTACGAGATTGGCCATTTTCTCTTGGCAGAGGTTAGGAAAGTTTGACTTCTCATTTTCTCACGCACTCCTCTCCCTCGTAACCTCGGTCGAGTCGATGGCGGCTTTTTAGTTGAGTGTGCTAACGCACCCTCCGGGTCTCAAAATTTCCAACTACTCGTATTTGATCAATGTTGAAATCGTGTAATTACGTAGATAATAAAGTGTAATGAATTCTATAATGAAGCATGTTTCTCTATAGTTCATGTCCGAGAAGGAATAATGAAAATAAGGCCTTATATATTATCTGGGGCTCAAGGAGATGTTATCTTTTCTCTTCCTTGGTTAGAGACCGTCAACCTTCACTTGATTGGATAAAGCTTCATTCTGTTAAAGACCTCCAAGCCAGTAGATACATACGATAGACATGTCTTATGGTAGAGACATACGGTCACCATCCAGGATAGGTAAGGATGGATATTGAGGTACATACGGTCACCCTCCAATTCAAGACCTTCCACATGGAGTAGTGGTTATCTTTTATTATCTATTGATAAGCTGCTTCGATTAGGTGCTTTTACATTCCGATCAGGTGCCTGGGTACAGGTCTCTATTCATTAGTATTTATACCCGGTAAGCACATGTGGGGTGGGGGAGCCCTTATATTGAAAGCCTCGATTGGGGTCGGCAGGTTTGAACCAAAGGAAGGCAGATCTCATCAGACAGCCATAGACTTCCTAGTTCGACCCGGTCACCACATAGCAGTTGCAACGAACGATATTAACTAAGGCAGATATTACGGGGAAGGGCGCGAGCCTCATTAAACAAGATTTAAGGTAGGCTTATTATAGCTGTACTAATACGCAGGCAGCACTATTTAGATAGTTTTTTAGACAGATCATCCATCCTCTAGGAACCCCATCTTGCGGTTCTCTTTATAAAAAATAGAAAATCACGAGCTCCTAATAGGCAGGCTTCCACCCAGGAGATTAATGAGCGATAAACCCCTTGGCATAAGGAGATCAATGATGCATATACTTTCTCGTAGCTATTATTCCTCCTATCTATTATCTATTCTCTTTGAAGGGCACATCCCATCGCGTTTCAGAAACCCAATGTTTGGGCGATATTGGTTCGATATTGCCTCTCCCTTTGGTCGAGCCTGCTTGCGCATCATGAATGCATAATGACATATATAATATATCTCATTCATGACTGGAAGAAATGCATAATGACATATATAATGATATCTATATATTTGTATATGATATTACGGGTACGATCGATGATTCGAGCTACGATCCCATACGACGCTAAAGCGTAATTACATATATAATTATATTGATTGAACTAACTAGAGAGAGAAGAAATGAATAGATTCGGTCTAATGGGTAGATGCGCTTCGCCTCCTTTGGGGTATATACCCCCTCACTCAATATAGCTATCGTGCCAATATCATTGAATGGCTTGAAATCCATGAATAAGCAAGACCGAGCGAACCCCACTATCCAATCCCATCGGTTCGTCCTTCCACCCTGCCCTCGGTCTCACTAGCATTGACTCTTTAACGCTAACTCCACCAATTAGACTACTTAGCTTACTTACATACCTACCACACTGATAACTACTCATACCGAATACTGCTTACTGCTGATACTACCACTCATACTAGTACCAACCAGTCTATGCTTACTACTGATACTACCACTCATACTCACTCTATATCCATATATCTCTATCCCCATCTCACTCTATCTATCTATCTATCTATAATGAATGGACTTTCCAATGGTATGTATGAATAAGAGATTCCATTATTTGGGAATTCTGCTGATCCTAGGTAATCTATCCGCCTATTACCGAACTATCTCAGACATCCAGCTCACCCAATAAACACCTAGTTGAGGTGCCAGCCCAACAATACATTACTTCCTTAGGCTATTCACCCTACTAGCCTAGGCCTTCATTCAGTTTATCCCCTCCTAGTAGTTCGTCTAGCGGGCCCTCCCTATTAGAACCTAGTTGGGGCTAGAATCCTTATTTAGTTAGGCCTATGAGCCTAGCCTTCAATGGGGTCAACTTGCGATACAACTAACGCAAATGTCCTATCCCTCTTGGTCAAGACTGTTGTCGCATCCTTGAATGCGGTTTTATGCCCATGACGTACCAGGGTTGTTTTAGTTCTCAGCGCTCCCGAGATGGTGGTACTTCCCATTGTGACTCAGATGGCGGGATTTCACTGTCTTACCCAGCCCAGTTTGACTCGGCCCAGTACCATCTCTAATAGCATTCTGATTATGGTTGTAGTTTCCATGCAGTCGGGTATGGCCTTCTAATAAGCTTGTAGGTTGCCCCAATCCTTTCCATCTTTTGAGCCTGCATGACCCACTAGTTCCAGTGGTTCTAGCACCAATTCTAAGTAGTGATATTTTGCCTAGCATACTTTCATTTGGTTCCTGAAGATGCAGATACCAATTTATAGCGAGCACTTCATATACGCAAATATGAACCACCAATATCCTCTAGCCATGTTCTCCTCGTTAGACCATGACAGGGCCTCGTTACCCAGATTATGGTGGTGTTTGTGGCCGAGATCCTGATGCTTCTGTTGCAGATCGAGACTATGATCTTTGTGTTCGAGATTGAAAGTAAGTGACTGATGATCGTGAGCTAGATCCAGACCTTCGTTATCCTTATCCAGCACCAGCAACAGAGGTAGTAGAGGTGGGAGCATGCATCCTCACCAGGAGCAGGAGCACAGTAAGCATCTTAGCTAGCACTTGAAGAGTAGTCAGTACATTCTTATCTTATCCCTTCAGTCCTTTATTCACCAGTCGATACAGAACCTGTAGCAGGGGCACATCATACACTTTCTTATAGTTATCCAGGTTTATAACAACCAGGCCTAGTAGTCACCTTTTACCGGTTGGATATGAAGTGAATAACCCTGCCAAAAAGCCAGCAGCGAGAAAGGCAGGGGTAATAACAAATAATACTAGAGTAGAGGCACCTTAAGTAGCAGATCTTCATTCTAGTGGTTTAGTCCACTAAGGGAAGGCCTACACTCCGAGCATCGAGAGGCAAGCCTGCGTGCGAATGAACGAAAGGGAGGGAGAGCGAGCGGTTTTCTCACATGCCTTCTTTTGAAATAGATCCAATCCAATTGATACTTGCCTTCTGACTCGCCTTCAGGAAGAGGTGCGTAAGCTTACCTTCTTACTTGCCTTCAGGAACAAGCCCAATCCGGGCAGATCAAGACCCGTAAAGGAACTGTAGCGAAATGGTCAATCGTAAGTAAGTCAATAGCGTAATTACGTATATAATATTGGCACCAACCCTAAACTATCTCTTCTTGGATAGTAGCGCTTCTCATTTCATTCCACCTGAAATGCCCGCTTCCCGTCCCTCTACAATCTGTATTCCAATTCGTACATATAGTCCGTCTCTCTCTTTCAGTGTTAGGAGGCACAGTCTTTCATGCATGTCTTTAGTCCGTCCATTCGCACCCGGGTTCCCTTGCTTCCCGCTTCCCTAGTGACTAAGCTCAGAAATAAGCTACTCAGTTCAGAAATAAGCTCCCCTCACTAATCCCCGAACAGTGCGTGAAGGATAAACAAGGTCCCGGAGGGGCTTGCGCTTCCTAGTGCAAGGAAAAGAGTCAGCCCACTAGTACGAGAGATTGAGACCCACTCCATAGCTTCCCCAGATGGATATGTAAACTGACCCAGCGCCAAACATTGTTCGGTAACAATATCTATCCCGCTTCCAGCTTTCAGCTTTGGTACAAAGGAATTCCCATTCAAAGTGATCCCTAAGTGATCTCCGAGTTACCTGGCTTTCACGACTTAGCTCACTCTCTCTTTCGACTTACTCTCTCCCCCTAGCTAACGACTATCTTTCTCCCTCTCTCCTTAGCTCTTTACATCGCTTACTCTCTACAGAACCAACCTTCGGCGAACACCCCGTATGCTATTCTATTCCCTTTCACTTGGACAGATGGGTTTGGTTCGCGAGCAATAGATTGCACCTACCCAAATCAAATACATAAAGGAGAACACCTTTACACACCACTGACCTGGGCCCAGTCCTTTTCGAAACTCAAGTTGTCACACCTACCTGCCTTGTCTCTTGCCGCCTTCTTGAGCCTAGAGCTAACTTTCCACCAAGCCAAATCAATCAATATCATTAGAGCCCCCAAGATCAAATCGTATAAAAGGAAAGCCCCACACCACATATACATCACTCAATCAATCCCTCACTAAATGAGTTCACTCAATCACTCGATCAATGGAACAAATGTTGTTCCCTAACCTTGGAGTAGACAGTGAGATCATCTTGGTAATACACCATCGTCTTGCCAATCAAATCATGGAAGGTGTGATCCATGGCCCTTTGGAATGTGGTGCCAACATTCATCAACCCAAATGACATCCGAACATATGCATAGGTTCCCCAAGGAGGTTATGAAAGCTGTTTTATGGTAGCGCCCTTCAACCATGAACACTTGGTCGTAGCCAACCCATCAAGCATGGACATGAAAGCCGCGCCCGTGACTTGCTGCAACAACATTGACATGTTTGGCAAAGGATAATTATCCTTTCTTTATGCAAGGAGAGATGAAAGGATTAGAATGGATTAAAGGCCAGGAAAGACAAGGTGCTTTAGCCGCTTTCCTGCCTCCTCAAATGGCAAGAATAGGAGAGAAATATGTTCAAACCTCCGCCTCACGGGATTGGGTGGGTAAATAGTGGTTGAGCCTGCTTGCGCATCCTCTCCTTATCAGTCGAGCTCCTCTCCTTGATAGTCGAGTGTGGTTATGCACCCTCACCATCAGAATAGTGAGTGACTCCGTCCCTCCGGTCCTCTCCTTATCAGTCGAGCCCCTCTCCTTGACAGTCGAGTGTGCTTACGCACCCTCACCATCGGAATAGTGAGTGACTCCATCCCTCCGGTCCTCTCCTTATCAGTCAAGCCCCTCTCCTTGACAGTCGAGTGTGCTTACACACCCTCACCATCAGAATAGTGAGTGACACCATCCCTCCGGTCCTCTCCTTATCAGTCGAGCCCCTCTCCTTGACAGTCGAGTGTGCTTACGCACCCTCACCATTGGAATAGTGAGTGACTTCGTCCCTCTGGTCCTCTCCTTATCAGTTGAGCCCTCTCCTTGACAGTCGAGTGTACTTATGCACCCTCACCATCAGAATAGTGAGTGACTCCGTCCCTCCAGTCCTCTCCTTATCAGTCGAGCCCCTCTCCTTGACAGTCGAGTGTGCTTACGCACCCTCACCATTGGAATAGTGAGTGACTCCGTCCCTCCGGTCCTCTCTTTATCAGTCGAGCCTGCTTGCGCATCCTAAAATGGCAAAATGAATAGTGTATTCTGTTAAAACCTCCACCATTGAAGTTCCTATCAGTCAGTTAGTCAACCAAAAAGAAAGCTAGAAAGAAAGCCAGCCATCCCTTACAAATCAGTAATAGTGGTTGGTTGGCGTAATTACGTATATAACGAATGAATGCATCGATATGTGTCATACCAGATTCGATGTGAGATATTGAATGACGCTTTCTCATATACGTCATTCCTGATAGATTGAATGACGATTTCGATGGCGGCCTTATCAGTCGAGCGATGGCGGCCTATTGTCGAGAGTTCGTCCCTCACCCTCACCCTCACCCTCACCCTCACCCTCACCATATGAATAGTGAGTGACTCCGTCCCTTCGGGTTGTGTTAGAAGCCTTACTTTCCATACATCCATTCTGACTTAATGATTATGTGTGATAAATAAGTCTTACTTCCCCTACTTACCTTTCTATGTATGGCTTAATCTTACCTATGTGAGTCTGAATGTATGGGTATGGGATTCTTTCTTACTTCATTATTCTATGGGTAGGTGCCCTTCGGGTTGGCTGTATGGGAGTTAAGCCTTTCTCTTCCAGTCTCTTATCTTTCTGGTAGGATTGGACCCTCCGGGGGATGTATCCTTTCGGGGTTGTCTAAGAGTCTTTACCTCCCCTTCTAATCCTTCTATCTAATCCTTTCTAGTCTGTCTTACTAGTTAGGTCAATATCAGATCCAGTCTAGTTAGGGAGATATCTGTTCCAGTCCCTCTCTAATAACGGTAGAAGAACAACCACAGAAGCCAACTGCTGAAGCTTTCACTTGGTAAACTGGATCAACATCATAATCTGGATCTGGAACTGCTTATGGTGGATCTGCTAAATCCTGATACGGATCGAACTAGATAATATGAATATTCACGTTCCTAATCCCGATCTCGATCAACTACTGGATATGCTGGTGGTGCTACTGCTGGATCTACTTACTGTCTTTCCCGCTGCTAGGCCAACTTCCACTTCCTATGCTTCTAGTGCTGCTCCTATTGAGATCTCAATCTGCCGATCCGCTTGTTTACACCTATTATTGCCAATGAACCAAAGCTTGTAGTTAGACCGTCTAATGCGACTATCTTACCCTTGTCTGTGATTATGAACCCAATTGGGCCGGCCTTTTGAATACTGTCAGTAGCAGAGCCTAAAGCAGTAGTTTCAGCCGTTGAAGCATCATATATAGAGGCATAGCCCGCTAGAGCTTGGAAGGGGGCCAATCAAAATCTATTTATTACTTTAGTAACGTAGCTTTTGGGGCTCAGCGCCGATAAATTGAAGTGACTTTGGTAATCAAAGAGCAGATATAACATATAATAAATATATGGAGATAAAGAATTACGGTAGAACGAGAAAGTGGGTTTCTTTTATTAAGTAGCTTAGTGCCTTTGGTATTCCCATCTAATCAGAAATGAAAAACCTAGAGCGAGTGGTGGAGAAGCAGGGACGGAGTCACTCACTATTCATATGGTGAGGGCACACTATAAATGTGGTAACCAGAGGAGGAGGATGGACCAAGGGAGAGAACAATAAGATAGCACCAGGAAGTATGAATAAACCTGGCCCAGATGCACCTAATTTTTCGATTTGACAGCAAGAAATCTTTATTGCTCATGCTATTTAGAAGGGTTAAGAATGCATATGCTCCAGACACTCCCGAAGTTGCGTAGAGGGCTCCAGCTCATGTACCAAAGATAGCAGAAACCAAGCAGAGTTATGAAAGACCCTCCCTGGCAGGTGACAGCGGTAACATGGCAGGACCAGTGTGGGACTGGTTTAGGCTATTTGCTAAGATTTGAGAGGATGATCAGCTGACGGGGAAGTTTCGGACCTCTGTTAAACAGCTAGTGGACAGTGCGGATGAATACTATGCTCCTATTGCTGCTAACTTACCTGAGAAGCACTCCCATAGGGTGAAAAGGCGAAAGGTTAGAACCGGGAGGGAATTGAGGCTGGATGCATGAGTGGATAGCTGTAATATAAAGGATGTAATGCTATATCTGGGATCTTATGTGAACATTATACCTATTAAGTCTTTGGAAATGATGGGGAATGATTTTCGAATTCGCATTCCTAATCAAGTGGGGTGAGCAATCCTTCGTCTATATATGATATAAAGGATGCTAGGCAAACTGCTGCTGGGTGCACTGGAACAGAAAGAGATGCTGGCTAGCGAGATGCTACTAGATATGCTGCTGGATCTTCTGGTTCAACTGGATCCACTCGACCAAGAAACACTCGTGCTACCGCTGCTTGCTTGTTTAATGTGTAATGTGGACAGGTCAGACTGGGATGACAAAGTACCTGCTGTTCTTTGGGCATAAAGGACTGCATATAAAAGGTCGACCGGAAAAACTCCTTTTCAATTAGTCTATGGACAGGAGGCAGTGGTGCCAATCCACTTTAGGGCTGATGCTGAAAGAGCGGCCAAAGTATGAAAGTTCGACTTAGCCAAAGGACAGGAAGATCAACTGTCTAAAATACACAAGTTGGAAGAAGAAAGGCTGATAGCTTTACATCATCAATAAGTCCAAAAACAGCAACAAAAAGCATGGCATGATAGGCACTTAAGAAAGACGAAATTTGGCAATGGAGATATAGTACTTCTGTACGATAGCAAAGTAAAGGGCAAGCCAATCAAACTGGAAACAGCTTGGCTTGGACCTTATATAATTGAGAACATAAGAGCTAATGGAGCTGTACAGCTAAAAACACTCCAAGGACAACTACTAAAAAGAGTAGTAAATGGTGCCAGACTTCAGAGGTACCATCATACATATTTCATTAATAATTCCTAATGTAATGCATGTGTTTGTTGAACCTCCTGAGGAGGGGGGCCTTCTTCCTTTCACTTTGTCTAGCAGGTAGCAAAGAAGATGGCCTCCAAAAGGATGAATAAGACAAGTACAGGAATGGATAAGGCTGCCAAGGACTCAGTTGCATCAAGCCAAGTTCCTGTCATAGTGGGAGATACCACCTGTAAGATTGATGATAATACTTCTTATAACTACTGGGGCAGACTTTTCCAAATGTGAAACAATGAAGACTTCACTGAAATGATCAGTCTGAAAGATGATGTCAAGGCCTGTGAAACCATCTACAAGAACATTGCCAGATCTGGGCTACACAAGGTTGCAGCTAGGCCTGCTGTTTTCCCTTCTTAAGAAGTGACTGGTTGGTTGATTGATCAAATAGATTCCAAGAACAGATGGATAGTTGATCAGAAGGGATCACCCATCGGAGGTTACCAGGAAATTCACCTTGCTGCTAGATGTCTATTCCCAACACCTGAGGTTAATCTCAATACTAACTGGATAAGGATGGTTTATTCTCATTTAGCCCCAACAGCAATCCTAAAGGAGTGGTGGATGGATGGCAAAGCATTCAGAACCAGGGCCACACAAGTGTACGAGACATCCTGCCTCAATAAGCCATACAGAATTGCTGTGTTTTTCTTTTCCAGGTTATATGGGGAACCAGATGGAACCTCTCGCAGAGATTATTGGATGCCTGTCATCAGTGAGATTGTACTGAGAGGATCCATATTCAATTGGGCAGCTATACTTTCATCCAACATAGAGAAAGCTGTTCAATACTTCAAATAATCCAAGGCAAAAGGCTTCAGTAAAGAGAAAATCTACTTTTAGTGCCCGGATGATTGATGCCATATAAACCTGGCATTGACGGTGGACATGAAGTACCGGCATCTAAAGGTTGAAGGTGAGGCTCAAGGTGAAAAGGCTAAAGGCTGATTCCATCTGTTGGACTTGGCTTAAGGCAAAGGCATCTGTATTCTTTCAGAAGGTTCAAGTTGAAAGGCAAAGGCTAGAGTTGAAAGGCAAGAGGGTAAAGGCATCTGGCTTCTGGTTCCTGCCTGGCTAAAGGTGAGAGGTTACAGGCTTCATCTTCTGCTGATAGATTTAGGCTCCCCTTCCTTCCCTCCCCGTGAAAGCTTCCAAGGTTACAGGCTAGCATCTGTGTTACTTGGTGATGAAGGCAGAAGTTGACAGGCTCCTTCATGGGTCAAGGCTTAGAACCTCAGAAGGTTGTAAGGAGAAGCTTGATCCTATCTCATTCAGCTAAGAAGCCTGGAATACTACCTCTCATTAAGCTAAGAAAAGGTTGGGAAGCCTATCTATCCCACTCATGAATTACTCTTGTAGTGAGTAAGTCAGATTAGTTAGCCAGGTAAGGGTGTAAGCTAGTCATATAAGGTCGTAAGCTGCTAGTGAGAATGAATCTCTTCATGGGTCGTAGCTAGGAATCAGAGAGAGATTGAAAGGCCTTATGCCATGTAACGTATATAATATCATCAAAGAAAAAGATCTATTATATATGTCATTATTGACCAATAAGATGGCAGAGGTTTGAACATCTTTCTCTCCTATTATTGCCATAAAGAAAAGAAAAGCTAAGTAGCTTGGTTGTTTGACTCATTCCCTCCTAATTGATAGCCCGGTGGTAGTTATATATGGATGCGCAAGCAGGCTCGACCGCTAGGATGCTTAAGCAGGCTCGACTGATAAGGAGAGGAGAGGAACAACTCTCTTTTGGGGGAGGGGCCCCCGCCATCAACTTGAAGAACTAAAGGAGAGGCCTGGTAGGCCTGGTAGGGGCTCACTATTCATATGGTGAGGCCCGAAGGGACTAAGGTTACGAGGTCGAGGAGAGGTAAAATGGCTAATCTTTCCCTAGAATGCATAATTACATATAATATATGCATTGTCAAAGGATTGACCTTGTCAACGCGTAGCGATCCTTGCACTCGGAAGCACAAGACCCTCTGGACCTTCCTTATTTCCTTGCCTATATTTATGGATTGAAAATACTGTCCATTACAGCTACTTCTCCTTATTAGCTAGATAAGTATTCCAGTAATTACGTATATGGAGTAATGAAACCACATATGATCTACAAAGAACATTTATATTACACTAGTTACCTCTTGCTCATAAGGATATGGATAGTAATCACACCTTAATTAGGTGAAATACATAGGATAATCTTAACCTATTTCATGAAAGCTGGAAACACTGACCTAACTAGTAATGATAAGCATAAGTTTAGGAATCACGTATACCTTATCTCTATATGTCTATGTTCTCCACGTATCTAGTCCATTCATATTGGTTTATCAAGTACAAGCTTCATTAGTTATACCTATGACTAACCTTTATTGAATCAGTCACTAAACAATGGTAATCAAAGAGAGCTTGATTTTATGACCCTTATTTAACATGATGCAGTGGACTTGTACTAATCAATGAGCAAGCAGCACGTATAAGCTCTTACTACTAATCAGGAGCTTGAATGAGTGCAATAGGTAAGGGTTAGAGTTATAGCCTATAATAATAAGGTCTTCCTATTCCTTAGCTTGTCCGTGATTGATCGATTGATGGGACCATGCCAGTGGTGTGAAGCAAGTGAAATGTTGTATCGGACAGAATTTCTTTTCTCAAAAGGGTGTGGCGCATCTGCGCATCTATTGTGGGTACAGAGAGTCATAAGTTCAAATCCTGTCACCTTTATGTGGTATCGACCGAGCACCATCATGTTACACCCCACTTTCTTCATAAGATCCTCCTCTTTTATGGCATTAAGCGGTCAATATCAAAACAAGGTTTCTCTAAATGAAAATGGTGAATTAGAATATTTTCTAATATCTAGTCCACCCGAACTGAGTACCTGTCTCCAGCGGTGGTGCTTAAGATGGTAGATAAGCAGATCCATTCGATTAAGGCACCTTTAAGGTATAGGTGTGGTAACTTACTTGCATTATATCTTATACTATCCAGAGTGGGACATATATCCTCTGGTGGTAAGGACTTCTTCTTCTTCTCTCGGGTATGAGTGAAGGGTAACCTCTCTCTCTCGGGTAAGGTGCTTGATAGGGGACATATATTCTCGGGTACTCATTGATTGATGGGGGTTTCCTTCTTATCTCGGCACCACCACTCTGGCTATGATCGATCAACTATGATTGGCTGACCATGATTGGAATGATTGACTATCGGCAGACCCTCTGGCAAAAACCTCCAGGCGACTGTTTATCAGTTGACCTTTTGACAATGACCTACCTCCTGGCAATGGTCGACAGCTATTATGGCAGTAATGATCGACAATGAGTGGTGGTTTTCTATGAATGAGTATGATCCTCAACAGGTGCATCATATGTAACGCATCATCCATAAAGTCTAGTAACTCATGTTCCGTATCAATAAGTGAAGGGGTATGGGTGGGAACCCGACCAACAGTCATTTCATAAGCTAGTAACTAAGCAAGTAACAAAAGCAGTAATGATGAAGCATTATATCTTTTATTATACCAACCGTGCATAATCAATTGACTTATCTCTCATGTTGCGCCATCATTTGCACTCTGCACCTTGCTTTCCTAACGTCAAGCAAGCAATAAATTCCTTACCCTCAGTGGACAAGCGGGTCAACCTGATGGCAGCATTGCATATCAACATAAGCATCATTCAAGCCTGTCGCATCAATTCCGAATCAAATCAATAGGTCACACATGAACGTATCAGAACCAACCATACATGTCACTCTCGTGGCTATTTCTAGTTCTAGCAGCAGGTAGTGAAAAGAAAGATATTGTTCCATAGCGATAAGGGTAAGCGGAGGTAGGTCAATGTTCCGTATCGCTCTAAGCTTGTCTCAGCTCTTTCCCCGGGTAGGTAGGTTGGATTGGTACAGCTGAGATTGAATTGATTGGCCTGTACAGGTGGTATACGGGTGGTAACACAGGTTTGAACATCCTGTGCCTTGTTGTGCCATTTCCTGTTATAGTATTGATCGAAAGGTAGGACTGGGCTTAAGGGTAACATGGCATAATAAGAAAAGGGGGTAACATAAGAAATCGTATTATTCGGTGGATCAATGGGGAGGTGAGCCAGATAGGATGGATAAACCCCTTCTTTGTTAAGGGTCAGTGCCTTGTCAAAGGGGGATCTGTACTAAAGGAAAGGAAGGAATTCACTTTTGATTCCCGCGCCCGCCGCAAAGCCTATGACTTATGCCATTCCTTACTGCCTTACATTCGATGGATGGATTTAGTGACCATTGGATAGAGATGGTGAAAGAGAGAGCTACGTACCATACAGAACCTCGAGGAAAACTAATGTCGCTAGTCAATACATACCGAGCTACATACTGCACAATGTACTGCACAGAGCCAACTACGTACCGCTGGTTCAAGAGCCAAGCCAACCTCATTTCTATAAGCTTACCGAAGTACGTACTGACGGCTTACCATTGGAGATATAAATAGAGGTTCAATTGGTATGGTAAATTGGGTCGTTACTACCGGTCTTTATGGCAATTGGTCGAGTGCCATTCCTTCCCTCAAACATGCTAATGTATGGAGTAGTGATAGGAAGGTTATGGTCGCTACCCCACCCTGGTCTAATGATGGTAGGGCTTTAAATTAGGGTTGTCAATCGAAAGTATTGATATGTCAATAGCTTTAGAACGTCAATTGCTATGTCAATGATTATTTATCTTATTTAGGAGGGTGAACGGAAGGTCCGGAGGGTCTTGCGCCTCCTAGTGCAAGGGATTCTATATCGTCAATAGCTTCTTTGGGGGCGACTAGAAAAATAACTTATTTAGGGCGACTAGCCTCACTAGCTGCAGGGCAACTAACTCTATAGCTACCCAACTTTTATAGCTATCTGGTAGAGCTTTCTATAGCCCGGTTTATACAACGTTATAACTAGTTCGATAGCTACCCGGTAGAGGCAGGAATAGTGAGTCTAGCCTCATACGTACTCAGTGTAGCCATGAAAGGTATAGTGAGTCTAGCCCCGAATAACAAGTGTAGTGGGTCCAACTTGGGCCTCGCCCTCAAGAGCCTCATGGTTTCTTCGATGGAGCCTCCTTCTTTTCTTCCCTAGGTCCCTAGTTTATTTAAGTACCCATAGAATGATTCGATAGGGTGAGGGCTTAGGATTATGAATGGATGAACTGTTGGGTTATTAACGGTTTAGAATGGAACTAAATTGCTGAACAGATTTCTGCAGGCGGAATTGCTTTATGGCGGCACTGCTAATTCCCTGCTTGACCTGCTTTCTGTAGGCCCAATGCTAGAACTAATCAAAAAATATATCCATCCACAAGCTAGGTAGCTGGCATCTATCAACCCAAGCCAGAATAAGCATCTATCCACGGTAGCTGGCATCTATCCACGGGCTTGAAAGCAACTATACACGGGCTCTCAAGTAGGCAGGTAGGTTGGAGAGAGAGTGCCCTTCCTGTGCTTCGCCCCACCACTTACTTCCCTTCAAAGAGCTATCTTTTGGGAAGCCTTATATATGATGGGGCAAGGCCCCTCTTTGATGGGAAGACATTCTCCAAGCTTTATGTTACTTGCTTGCTTGAGGGGCTTTAGGCTTTAGGCCTTTTCTTTTTCAATTCCTATGTCGCTAACGCACGCAGTTGAGCAAGAGAGAAATATGACTACTTACTTATCTTTCTAGCTGAGTGGAATTTCTATTATATATGCAATTATGCTTGCCAGCCTGGAAGCATATGTATTTTATTATAACTAGGACTTCCTCCTATTAACGAAGTGGATGAGGGGTGATCGACCTAATTTGACTTAGTGAGTTCGTTAGCGAAGTGTAATTAGCTGGGGACATGGCCCTATTTGTTTGTGGTGTCTTTCTTTTTGACTTGCTAACTCAGGCCTTCTTCTCTATTATTTGGTCTTACCTAAGTTGAGTGAGTCTCTCTCAGCCTTATCTTCTGTCTTTCTAGATGCATGCGATCATGTGAGCCAGCCTGCCTTATCCATTATATTCAGCCTGCCAGGAAAGAGATTTATTCTCTGTGGACCATCCCGCTCCCTGAAAGTCATGGGCCATCGTATCCCTACACGTCTTAGGCACACTAAAGCCAGTAGAGACATACCTGACTGAGAGACATAGACTTTAAGGGATCATTCTCACCATCGTTTTCCTTCGGTACACAAGGTTAGGTCACTCCTTCAATAGGTCACTCGATAGGTCATTTGAAAGGTTAGGTCACCACACTCGAATGACTTTCCTCAATAATCCACACAACCTTTGTAATGGGTGTGGGGGTAGATCCATAATTCGGTGGAATTACCATAGGGAATGTCAGTAGGTAACGGGTTTATTCCCACATGCTACGTTTCTTCCGGATTCAATCTCACTGAGTCCATGTCGTAGAGGGACACTAGGGATACCCTTTTCTATAGATTATATAACCAACGTAATAATAATAATGGACCCAACCCGGCTGGTAAAAGGACCTAGTAATCTCTATCAATCATATCTCTTTGTATACAATATTATACAATATTATGGTTAGTCTGCGGATCTGCATGAATCTGGGCTTTGAATTGGTCATTTTTAGAGTCAAACCTGTCCTTGCCTTTATTAGGTATTTAGAGCAACTCCGTTACAAATGACCAATCGCAGCTACTTTAAGGGAGCTTAAGTGGCCATAGAACGTACGCGAATGCCCTCACTATATGAATAGTGAGCGTTCACACCATGATAAGCCGTTCGGGACATTGAAATCCAGCCAAGTTAGGGATAATGGTCAATCACTTTTGGGATAACCTTAATCTGCGCACCCCTTTTTCTGGTTGGTTGGGTGGCGTTTGGGATAACCTGAAGTGTGGGATAACCGTAAATAACTACCCTTTTGTTTCCTGCCTTAGAAGGGTGAGGATATATGGTAAATTCCCTAATGAAAGATGGTGTTGCTACCCCGTCCAACCATACCAGCAAAAAAGACCAGTACTTTACTTAGCAAGCATTTGACCCAACCCAGCAAGCTAGCGAGACAGAATCCAACCAGTTATAAAGGTGTAAATCTGTCAAAACAACTTCTAAGTATGGTCTGTTTATCCCACTCAATGAGATATGGGTCATCGATATAGTCAAAGTGCCATTTCATCTAAATCAATTCATTGTTCAGAAAGCCTGCAAGAGAACAAGCCATCAATAGTTCTCTCTCCAACCGCATCATCAGCTTAGCTAGGACACAAACCCCAGGTTACTTTATTACAGCTTAAGCATTGTAAGTTAACATGCCAGCTACGATTAGATATCGTGCAACTTCCACTTTCCCGGTCTAAAGCAAGCTCCAGTTATATCTCTAGCAACCTAAGAATCGCCAGTCAAGTGCGGGTGGGAGCAAAGACGAGTAGCTAGCAAAGGAAGCAGCTATAGCCATGTTTCATAAGTTGATAGTAGCATCGACCATAGAGAGAGTCAAAAAGACTGCCAAGATATTCAAAGAGGCCGCTTCTAATATAAAGCAGATCTAGAATTCGATTCAATAGTTGGGTCAGCGATGGAGATAAGAGGTGGAGGTGCATAAAGAAGCTCTTCCTTTCCTTCCTCCATCAACTACTTGATCCGGTAATGCTTGAACTCGTTGAAGATAGTATATGGGCCTCCCATCTGATTGTCCCATCCGAGGGTGGCATCCAACTAGATTACGTAGATGAGCGATCGGTTGAACAACTACAGGGAAATTCCGATTAGACTGACCTGAATGACTGGGATTGAACGTTATTTCCTAAAGGTGAGGTGATGGTATTCCTTACCCAAGGATGGATAACTAGAACAATCTCTCTTATTCTACTCCATCCTTTCTCACCCAGCTAGGATGGGAGGCAAGACAGCCCTTTGTTACTTGTTGCCTTCGAAGCAGTTGGATGAATTTAGGGCCAACTATCCAATTGTTAAGCTTCAATCCCTCGCTCGGTAAGACCTTCTTGTTATCTTGTCCGACTAATCCATCCTGAACCCCCGACAGGAAAGTTGTTAATTACTATATTGCCCATGCTTTCCCACTTCCCTCTGTAGTCCTTCATTCACTCCCTCCTTATTGCTTGGTAAGGCAGAGGGTTAATCGCCTCTCTCTAGGGCTGACTAAATGTCGATGCAAATCCACGTAGTTGATGAGCAACCCCCAAACCATAATGAGTAGGACAACAACCCCAATCATTGTACTTCTCCTCTCCTTATCAGTCGATCCCCATGTCGGGTCCTTGCACTAGGAAGCGCAAGCCCTCCGGACCTTTCTTTTTTGACCGACCTCATACCACAAACGCAAGAATCTGTACGTTCTTCAGAAATAGAAAGAGACCACAACTGCACGGATGGCACGGCCAGATGGATTTGGAGTTTGACCCTAAAAGTAACCCTATAAAACCACCGATGCCCACAGAGTCAAGCAGTCTTTGTCTTAGAAGCCCCGAGGACCCCAACCTCAGGAAATAAGAGGTGGACATATTCTTTGATTGAGTAGTGGAAGTAGAAAAGGAGCAGTAGTACAATCAGTGGGATGATGACCTGTAGGACCTGTATAGGAAGTTGGACCAGTTGGACGACCTGTTGGACAACCTGTTTGACCACGGAATGTAGGATAATCAGAGGGATGACCTGTTGAGGAATGTCAAACAGTTGGACGACCCATAGCTAAACTAGCACAAGCCATTACTCCAAGAACGATATACAACGTTTTGTTACTTACGTTGATTTAAAAGCATACCCCCTTCACCATACCTCCACCTTACTTTTCTTTTGGGAAGGAGAAGATAGAATTATAGAGAGTCACTGCAAACCCTTTATCAACAGAATCTCAACCTTACGCAATAGACTTGACAGCTGGTGAATACGGAGGGACTGAAGTGGGAGTCATATTGGCCAGATAAGTCAACGAGAGAGACTGTAGTTGCTACTGCTGCTAGGTGTCTATCTGGATCTAGACCTGGAACAGCTAGCTCTCTCTCGAAATGCCTTTTTTCCCTCAACCACGAGCCTCACCAAATACATCAAGTGAAACAGAGACCTTTCGCTCTTAGCCTTTGACCTATCACCAGATGCCTTTTGACAGGACCTTGATACCTTAGCCTGTTTGATGTATTCATCACCAGAAGCAACAAGTCCCATAGAAGGAATAAGCCCGTAACAAAGAACCAGAAGCCTAAACAGGTCCAACAAATGATGGATGCATGTAACCTTTCACCTTTAGCCAGCCAATTCCAACAAGTGATTTCTTTTCTTTCTCTTTGATTCATAATTCTGCCATTAGGTTGACCGCTTTTCCGTTGAGGGTAAGGAATTTATTTCTTGCTTGACGTTAGGAAAGCAAGGAGCAGAGTCAGTCCAATCAATGTTGAGTAAGTAGCTGAGTCCAATCGATTTTGAGGAGATTATGAGTCTCTAGTTATAAATATCACATTTCAAATACTAGCACTACTTTCAATAGCCAGGCACCTTTTGCCAGAAGCCATAACCTTATTCCTCCTCTCTCTCACTTTATTTAGCCGAGTCCAACAGATACTGCCTAAACAGCAGCAGGTCCAATAACAAGAGAAACAGATGCCTTCCTCTCCCGATGGTCGAGAAACTAAAGTTTCAATTTACTTATTGGGTGGGGGGGCTTATGGTCGAGCCCCTCCGGTCCTCAATTTCGTAACCTCAATCGAGTCCCTCACTTCTTTGGGGAAGGTGAGCGATAAATCCCTCCGGGCCTTTACCCTTCAACCAACTTTGAGCCAAGAGCCTTTAACCAGTGTCGTCTTATGTTGATTCAGCATTTGAAGAGCAGAGTCCAACCGATGTTTTGTTTAGGAGCTGGAGAATGATTAGGATTTTATGCCGTTTGGATTATGCCAACCATGAGTCTGCTGCCTACCAGGAGTCTTATGCTGTTAGGATTCCGTTAGTCTTCAACCGAGATATGAGGAAGGAAAAAGGGGGGGGGCTGGACACACTGCCTTGATTTATTGATTGAGTAAGATGGATGCCAGGAGGATTCCCAAGAGTTGATGCCAACAGGTTTCGACCCATTTTATTGATGCCAGTAATAGCTGGGATGGGTTACTTCGGATACTTTACTTGGATACTCGGTTGGGATACCGGGCTGGGTTGGATATAGTCGGTGCCTAGAAGATACGATCAGTGCTATATAGAACAATCTATACTCATAAAATATATGTATACTCAGGGCATGAAGCTCTAGTCAGTGCATAAATGAAGTCTAGTCTGTGCCCAGGAGTCATACAAGAGTCTTTGCCGAGGATAGCCTATGCCGGGAGGATTCGTTGCCATGGGGTCACCGCCATACAGACAACTGCCAGTCATACCGGGAATGGGCTCAAAGGCAAGTCCCACAGATACAACCTTCTTACGTTGATATGCAATGAGAGGATCATAGTGTTGCTAATGCTGATGGTGTAACATGATAAGTCGCTTAGCTTATTGTCTCGTATAATTATGTATATAACGCAAGCTTAGAGATATATTCTCAGATATTGATTTTTCAACAACCTACCGAGATCGGTCCAGGCCAGAACTTCATATGCTACCAAAATACAGAAAACACTCTAATTTGATTTTTTTCCTGCCTTTCTCGCAACCTTGTTCTGGATAATCCACTCATCGAAGGTATGAAAGTGAAGGACTTGAAATACCAACCTTCATCTCCCAGATACTGGGAACTTGGGAGAGAATGTTGGATGGTTTCAAGATCTCACTTCTGTGGAATATGGTTTCAATATTTTCATGCTGATCCTGAGACCCTGAGTGAGCAATCTGTCATTAGCAGATCCCAGTCTTTAAGTAGTTATTCCTATTTGGACACTAGGAGATCCCTCTTTAGCTCCTTCTACTGCTTTCATGAACCCCACCCATCTTAGTTACTAGTTCCTTAGCTCCTTTCGGTCGCAAGAGAGAGGATACATTACGTAACGAGTCTTTATGTGCAAGATTGGTCAAGCGAGACTCTTATTCCCGATTAAAAGATCTGAATTATGGGATGAATGGGGAACTGGTATTAGCATCCTCCTTTTATATCTAATTTGGCCAGTAGGTGGAGCACCGGTGTGCTGTCTGATTGCTCCTGGAGTGGTAGGGCCCCTCCCTTTCTTTTGTTTGGCTTTTCCAGGTCATTGGAAGATCTGGCCATAGCTATAGGAATAAACTGGGGGCGCTCTTGCCAGCCATTGTGGATTCGGTAATTGCTTGCCATTGTGAAAAGGTTGGAAGAGCTCAAATAAGAATAGGGGTTGCCTAATAATAGTAAGTAGGGCGACGCACTAATCTGAACCTATGGATGGAATCAACCCAATCTATCTATCTTGTTGGCCCTGATTGGAATCCTGTAGGAAAAAACTAGCTTAGTCAATCAATGCTTGAGCAGAAACATTCCTCATCTCGCCGCCCATCTGATACAGCTGGGCATCTGATTTAGGTCAGACCTCATCAAGGTGTCGAGCATCCATAAGGTAATCCGATCAATAAGCGAGAAAGAGCGCATGAATGAACCCTTTATAAGTCAGGGGCCTGCCTGTCACTTCAAACATAGAATTGAGACTGATGTGGCTGGATGGATGATTTGGACTAGCTAGATGCTAGCCCACCTCCCCGCTGGGACTACTCCCGATATAAGGATTTGATCCAGCCAAAGCAGGTGCAAGGAAGAATCCAACCGGGTGATTAGGCTTTGTGTTATGAGCTTTCTTGGTGGAAACATGTACACTGGTCTATGTGCCTCACTGATTAGTAATGTTATACCATCCTGTAATAAAGAGACTATAGATATGAAACCTACTAACTATCCAAAGTCCCGGCATGCATGTGTCCTTCCTGTACGTCCAACAAACAAAATAAGAACTTGAGTCTCCCATTCCTTAGCCCCAATAGAAGAGGACAACAGTGCAAGCAGTATAGGTTGTGTCCATCCGTCCAACAAAAAAAATAAGAACTTGAGTCTCCCATTCCTTAGCCCCATAGGATAAGACCTAGGTAGATGGGAAACCCTTATATGGACAACAATCCGAAGCCGATAGGAAGGAGTAGTAAATATCTCTAGTTCTCTCATTGATATATGTTATCGCCATAGAGACGTTTACAAAGTCCATTTATGTATGATATCGCCATGGAGAAGTTTTGTTTGGTGCACCTCTTTGGAAGAACCCTTTCTCACAAGGCTTAAGCTGCTATCGTGGGTCCTCCTATCCCAAAATATGGGGTGCATCAACAATTACAAATTCTTATGCAAGGACGTATCGATGCGTGTGTTTGTGAAAACGTCTCAATGCAACATAATATATTAAACACGTAGGGACCATCAACTTGCCTTTCTATTGCCATTCTTTCTTTTCCTCCTCCGTAGTTCCTAGAGTAGGTACTTAGCAGAAGAGTAGCTGTAATCCACATGCACTAAGAACTATTAGCTATGGAGTGAAAGCAGTGCAGTAAGGTCTTCCCATTTCTATAAGGCCATAGAGTGAAAGCCATATCTCCTAGCCTTTGTCCATGCACTAAGCTCCATGGCAGCCTTAAGAGAAGAGCCTTAGTCTTTTCCTTATAGACGGCCATCTCCATTCCATCTCCATAAGGCCGTAGAGTGAAAGCCTTAAGAAGTAATAGCCTTCGTAAGGTCCATAGGGTAAGGTACTACTTGCCTTAGTCCTTCAAGTTAAGTACTATTAGCCATGAAGATATCAATCCAATTAGATTTAGGTTTCAAGGCGAAGCAATGAAGATCTATAGTGCTCTATGGGCCCCCAAAAGTACATCCCGCCCAGTGGTTTCCCTTTAGGCATTGGGTACTGCTTCAGCTTCCGTTGGTTAGTTTGAGTGATGCAGGTAGGTTAGGCATAAAGGTAGGTGAGGTAGGCTAGTAATGATGAATAGATGGTGGAAATGACTACATGTGAGGTCTGATGCTGAGGTAGTGAGGATGAGAGGGTAGGAATGAAGATATGGGAGGTATGCTTGATGGTGAGGTAGGTTAGGTCGGCAGGTTAGGTATGATGGATGGGTAGGTGAGATAGGCGGGTTGAGTGAAGCAGGCAGCAGGAAGGTTGATTGAAGGCAGAGACAGTTAGAAAGCCAGAGCCTGTAGTTCCTAATTCATATGTAGAGGATCCAGCGGTAAAAGCGGCTAGAGAGGCAAGGGTAGCAGCAGTAGCTAAGGAAGCACCAGTATAAGCGATCCCGGTGCAGATCCAAATCCATACTCAGAAGCAGTTCCTGGTCCAGATTAAGCAATTGATCCCGGCGATGAATAAGTTGATCCGGTTGGTTCTGTCGTTGATGAAGTTTACCCACTACCATCTTGCTTAGCGTACCTTCCAGTAGATTAGACGTCTTGCCCAGCATACCTTCTAGCTTATCCACCGGCATCCTTTCCAGGTCGAGAGCTCAAAGGTTTAAGCATCAACGGCAGAGGCAAAGGCAGGAGCCATACCGACCATTCGTTCGAAAGATCCAGTCCCCTCAGCATCTCTTCTAGTTCCAGTCCCAGATCCGGTTTCAGTTCCAGCCATTGACCCAGTAAAGGCAAAGTGAGTTCTCATTTTATGCGCATATCTCCAGTGGGGGACTCGCTTCGGTTAATAGCTCTTGGTCGAAGGTTCTTTCTTTCCCCGTAACTTATAAAATGAAAGGGTGAGCAAGCGAACTCTCGACCAACGCCTTTTAGTTACTTATTTGAGAGGGGCACCCAATAAGTAAATTGAAACGTAGTCGCTTGTCCGCATCGGGCAAGGCCTTTGGTTCAAATTAGTTTACTCTTTCCTGTCGTCATGGAGGAAGGGAGAGAATAAGGCATTAATAAGGTGTTATAAAGAGGGGGGATTGGGTGGAATTACGTATAGGTTAGGTGCCCTTACTGTTATAAAATACCAATAGCCAAGCTGGTTGTTTATTTAGTGGAGTCGGTTTCACATCCCAAATCCAGACCTTGTGGACTTCGATTGGCTTTCTCTTTCTTCCCGTAATTGAAGAAGTAGATCTGTATAGTATTTATTAGAGTGTAGGTGCCATGAGATTAGGCCAGTAACTCCACTTTCTCTTTCCTCTAGTGTGGTTGGCTTCTCTACGTAATAGTCTGGCCTTCTTACAATTATGCCTTTCTGGTATCATTATCCGTGTTGGCAGCTCTAGACACGGCTTAGTCTGACCTTGTAGCTGCTCCTCTTGCCTACCTTTATAGACTTCGCTTGGATGGAGGTAAGGCAGTAAGAGATAGAATGTGTTCCTCTCCGGGAAGCACTTAAGGCAAAGGCATCAGAGGCAGATCCGGATCCTGTGCCATCAGAAGCAAAAGCAGCAGAGAGAGTACCCACGGAGGTTAAGAGAAAAGCAAAGGTATTGGAGACAGAGCCCGTTATCTCTTCTGTTGACCCCGAAACCAATACTTTCTTTCGAAAAAGCTCCCTGAATATAGGGTTGAACCCCTTCTAGCACTTAGCGGGCACTAATGTACCCAATCAAATGAGTCCAAGGAAGTAGTTCTAATGTCATCCAACTTGCCTAACACCGGGTTGCTCATCCAACCTCGTCTACCTGACCAAACCATCGTCACGTGAACCATGGCTTGGCTAACTCACCTACCCTCCCTTGTATGATTAATACTAACTCCCAAACTGAGAGCTCCCTCACTGACCTTCAATGCCCATCAATAGAAGTACAGATGCTTCCAAGCCCAACGCATAGGAGATTCTCTCACCTACACAAATGCGGCACCTCTCCTTTGTGGTCGAGCGGCCTAACGGCACCTCACCTCAACTTAATGACTAAATCAAAGGTGTTAAGCCATTCGCCAAGAGGGTTTCGTAGAATATATTAGGGGGAACGGAGAATCGCTCGTAGAATGGTTATTTTCCCAAGGAAGGTAAGGTCCCGGAGGGGCTTGCGCTTCCTAGTGCAAGGAAGACTGACTTGAGTTGCCCCAATACGTCTACTCATGATAAAGCTTTACTCCTCCATCGAACAGCCAAGCGGAAGAAGGGTCCCTAAGGACCATATAGAAACAACTCATTCGCCGGTATACCTAAAACACTCCCATAATTATATTGATAGTTTATGTGAAGGGTGAACACCTTATCATCATACCTTTATGGCTAAATCAAAGTTGTGAAATCAAAAGGGTGTAAAAAGCCTATTGATGATCAATATGGCATAGATTCCATTATTGGGCAGATAAACTGGACTTTATTGGTAGTAAAACCCCAATGTATGTATCTCCAGTCTCTATGGGGTGGGCTGCCAGTGAAGACATGCCGTGAACTGCCTGTTCAAACTTATAGCTGCCTGTAAAGATATGCCGTGAACTGCTCGTTTAGATTCAAAGTAAGCTGCTTGTTAATACTTTATGCCGCCTTTTCATTCATGGGATTAAAGTAAGAATCATGCTCATAGGTAAGACTCATTTATTAGATAAGACTCATCTCATAGGTGAGCAAGTTTCAGCCATAAGTGTTTGGTCAGCATAAGCACCATAATAAACTGCCTTAGCTGTTGGTTCTGACTATCCAACTAGGTTCTGAAGCTACTGAGTAAACTGTCAAAACATAAGATGTTCCAGCTACCTATTCCTCTACTGCTGATGTCTAAGCTGGGTCTACTAGCAATGTAGCTCTACCTGTAGCCTTACTTGCTTGCAGAAGGCACTAGCACTGCAGGCCCAGCCAGCTCATCAGTCAGGTAGAAAGATGCGCTCTACTTGCAGCAAGGCTGTCCATAGGTAGCTAGGTAGTACTACTAGTAGAGCTAGTATAGAGGTACAAGCCGTTGAGTAGTAGTTGTGGGCCTGTCTGTTAGGTGTGTGTCGTACTGTTTGCCGATGGCTGTAAGCAGCTGCCTTATTAATAACCAGTATTCCGCGGTAAGAGTCTGGGTTTGGGTCCTGATCCTGAGCATAGCGAAGGTTCTTACCTGCCTGCCTTCCCTTAGGGGCTTGGCTGAGCGACAGTACAGTAAGGACCTCTCCTTCTTCATTCAATATCCAACTTCACGATGTCAAGTCATTATCCGCTCCCCAAGGGGACTGGACTTACTAATTATCTCGCTCGTGAAGAATAAATAATCTAGGCCATTATCTCGTTCATACTATCCCCTACGTGCGCATTCCAACTCCTTCCGAAAAAGGGTCGTAGCGTACGTATGGTTTGGATTTCACTACTAGCCCTACAGTGACAGGCACCGTTTTGTGTCTGTATGAGAGTCCAACCCAGTTTGAGAAAAGCATTCTTTAGGAGTGTGGCACCGTTTACTTCGCGTATAAGTACATCCAAAAAATACAGTGATCCTTCGAGACTACGGTGCAGTATTTCTTTCTCTATTTCCGGTTCAGCTGCTGGTTATCGGTAGGTGTAAAAATGCATCACTTGGGCAATTGCTTGCTAATCGCTGCTTCACTCGTACCCGACCTAATTAGTTTAGTTAGGTGCATTACACAGTAAGTCACTGATTGGGTGGATGGAATAGATAGAAAGATAGATGGACGTCGGAGTCGAACCGACCCTTCCTTGGACTAGGGTGGAAGGCAATAGTACTGCTTTCGACTCAATCTATTTATGAAACACTGAGCGTGATTTCTGACTGTTGTTTTATTATATATAGAAAAGGGAATAGGGGGGAGGATAGCCTCGGCGGCGTCTATCTGGATGATAGCTCCCTTATGCACTGCCCCCGATCGCCTGCGAAACCCAACCAAATGACGAAGGCAAGCGCCTCACTTTGACTGAATTAGATTAGCTTCTCCAATCCTCTAATAAAATAAAGCGCATTGATATGATTCGATTCCCATTCCCGGAAGCGCGAAAAGCGGCGGGATAGAATAAAAGCCAGCCGTCGGTAGTAAGTTTCTGAAACATCTATCTTATCATGCATGATTATAATGTGAAAGAAGCATTCTAGCAGCTATAACGCCGACCTGGCCATGCTGGCTGTGATGAATGTGTATTTTATTATCCTTTCTTACCGTTCTCGTGATGGGCAGGGTAACCTAACAACGCCAACTTGAAGTCTTTCATTTCCCACTTTTTGAAAGGAGCAACTAAATGAACAACGCCCACTTTAAGGTTAGCTTGTTGTAGTAGGGGGCCACACTTAAAGGACTTAATTTCACATTGATTTTAAGGCATGGTAGGGTCCAGAAGAAAGAATAATAAGATATACGGTCAGTAGGCAGGCCATAAGAATAGAGAATAAGAAGGTGCTTAAAGAAATTTGTCGGGGATCGGGACTTTATTACTGAAACCGCTAACAAAATGGATGAAAAATTGAGCATATGAGCCTGATTTTATACACTTCACTTAACTTTAGAATCCCCCCCCAATTCAATGTCTTCAAAAAGAAACAGAAATCCGTCGGAGAAATGACGGAACTTCTTACCAGAAGCACTAATAAAATGACTTAAAAAGGTGGTTTACACAGAACCAAAATAGAGAATCCCCTGAGGAGTCTTATTTTGTACACTGATGACCCCCCACTTAAAGCTACTTAAAGAGTTGTCTGAACTTTGATATATTAGCCTTACTTAATAGACTATCTTAGTCCATGCATTATGAAGTTCCATGTACACTGTACTTTCTTTCTTACGTTACCACCAGACGAGATTGATTGATCGAGGGACTACCTGCTTGGGGGTAGGCACCAAATCGCCTTGGAACTTATTTCCAAAAACCTTCTACTCTATACCTCTATACTATAACCGATCTCTACTCTATACCTATAGCTCTCTACCAATCTATTTGGATACTCGGCTTGGCTTGGTTACTTGGGGCTTGGCTCCCGGTTCAATAAAACATTCTAATTCACTATTATCGTCTGATCAAATATCTTCCTTAATAAAGGAGCCATCAGAGCCTCCTCCTCACCAAGCCTCACCTAACACAGCAGGGACGGGGATTTCCACGAGCCCCATAGAAGCTTAACCTAGCCTACCACAATAAGACGCACAATATACTTAAGGTTATGAAAATTTGGAAAGCACAATTGATTTTGAAGAAGAGCTGGATGCATGTCTTATGCCGGGAGTCTTATGCCGGGAGATTACGTGCACCGATGATGAGTGATTTATTGATTTTATCTATTTGATTTAGGGCCAGTTTATAATGAATGAATACCCGATAATAGATTTCCCCTATAAAGCACCTTACCCGAGAGAATCAAAAGGCTGGCTGGTCATAGAGTTGAGAGAATGGAAACTACTAATCAACAACTACTGATGCACTAAAAACTAGTCTTATATAGTCGTTATAGAGAGAGAATCACTATTAGATTTCAATCTAGATAGAACAAAAACCTTCTTATATTTCTTTTATGCATTAATGTGAAATGTTAATATTAACTCTTATTCACTACAGCTTAAGACAACAGCAGCACACTCTCTCTTTCTTTTTCAAAGAATGGAGACTATGTTGTTTACTTACGAGCATATTGATCGAGTCATGTTATCACCAGAAAAACGAGATTGATATGATGATAAAGAAATGATGGAATACCTGGTTTTGCTTTTGCCCAGACACCTCAGTTTGCTTCGAACAGATTCTATCTAAAACCGTATCATTGAATGGCTTCTTTGAATGGCTTTTCTATGTACCCCGAACTACGTGAGTTCCCCATGTTATGTGTGACCGCTAGAATCGAAAGAAAGGTTGTTTCACCATGCGAGAAATAAGTACCCATTAACCCATCTCTATGAGAGGTTGCATGGAATTTATTGATTTGAGGTTGAGCGCCTTACTTGCTAGCTCTATTTTGATTAATGCAGGCGGGGTTTAGTACATGAATGCATTGTCTTATTTCGTCAGAATGCCATTTCCGGAAGTTGCTCTAAGCCGGTATGCCCTCATTTATAATCAATCTCTACATCAATACATATCTATACATAGGATACTTGATATATACGTGATACTTGCATCTTATCTAGGTTTTCACAATGGAGCTTACTGTATGTAAGGCAGTATCTTAAGGCTTGTTTCCATGGAACTCAATAATGGACAAAGCAGCTTGTCTCTAAAGGCTTAAGGGGAAATGGACTAAAGCTTTCCACTCTCAAAGTAAGGCTAGTACTTCTTATGGCTGCTTTCCCTCTACGGCTTGAACTCTCAAAGGCAAGTTACCTTCTGACACTACTACAGCTTAAGACAACAGCTTAAGACAACAGCTTTTGGCTTTCTCTTTCTCTTGCTTTGAGTTTGTTGAGCGAGCTTCTTGAGCTGGCTGGAAGAATTTGTTGAAGTGAATGGCTTATGCAGTGGGTTAACGGCTTAAGAAATACCACCTTACTGCTATAGAACAACTTACTGCTACAGCTGGGCCCAGTCATATATTAGCATCTCTACGTGTCGCATCTCTACGTTTTCACATATGATACTCGCATATCTATGATTAACTTGCATCTTTAGCTAATTGACACGCACGACAGACTAAGGCTTAAGGGGCACTCTATGGCTTTCACTGACAAGTGTGGGTGATCCGGATTTAAACAGGAACGCAACAAATTACAGAGATAACCATATACACAAAGATGCAGCGGAAATAATATTTCATTTCATTAATGGAAAATACTGAAATATGCTTACAACCAGAAATGGAAATAAACCAGCTAGGGCGATGGTAGCTTATCTCTGAGAAGAGATGTGATGGCTACATGCCTCTGAACTGTGTTACAATGAGGCTTGAAGGCCATTTTATTGTTGAGAAACAATGGAAAACCCTTAACATTCCAAAACCTAACCCTAGGAGATGAAACGCCAAACTGTGGGCCCCGTTTGGGGGTAAGTTGGTACATCAACTTCCCGGGGTCGTAACTTTGGCATATGATCTCCGTTTGACGCGTACAATAGCTCATTAGAAAGATCTATCCGAGCACTATCATTGTTGGAACGGGCAACATCGGTCCATTCCATGGACCCATGTTGCCCCCGGATTCCCCAAAAAACATCGTTTAGGGCCTCAAAACGGCTCCGGAAGTTCAGGACCCGAAAAACTGCTAAAAATAGTAAGTTGTGCTACAATTAGGTAAACTGAAAATGCTGAGAAAGACAATGGTGGGGGTCCAGGTGGACTTGGCAGGTGGCCACCAATATCCACCTGGATCATTCCTCCCCCCTTAGGAAGCAATGGTCCCCATTGCGTTGAGCTCCTCCATGAGATGAGGAAACTTCTGCTGAACTTGTTCCCTGGTGAACCACTTGCCCTGCTGAAGGAGTTGGCCTGCTTTAAAAACTCGATACAGTTGGATATTCTGTTGGCGAGTGTTCTTGATCTGTGTGTCCATGATCCGATCAGTTGCAGCTTGTTCCATGCAATCTGGATTTAATTCTGTGGGTTTGAGCTGTTCTGCAATGTCGGATGTGTCTAGCAATGGTGGAAAGTATGGCCGAAGGCGGTCCACATTGAACACTGGGTGCAGGCCAAGGAATGGGGGAATGCTGAGCTCAAATGCATTGTCTCCCATAGCCTTAGTAATGGTGTAAGGACCATATCGGAGTGGTCTCAATTTCCGATAGGCTCCAGTAAGGTGTTCCTTTTGCAAATGCAACCAGACTTTGTCACCCACCTGAAACTTGTGTGGCACCCGATGTTGATCATGTCGCTGCTTGTACTTGGCATTTGATTTCTCAAGAATGTCATGGACCTGCTGGAGAATATGTTGGATGCGCTCAATGAAGCTGGTGGCCTTATCTGTTTCGGACTGGACATGAGCTGAATTCATGTGAGTAGCTGCAAGTGGCATGGCCACATCAATGGGGCATAGTGGCTGGAATCCCAAACCCACCTGAAAAGGGCTATGGCCAGTGGAGCTGTGAAGAGCTCGGTTGTAGCTGTGCTGAACATAGGGGAGGCTCTCGTCCCATGTGCGTGGATGCTTTGAGTTATACATGCGCAGAATGTGCACAATCATCCTATTGACAACCTCTGTCTGGCCATCAGTTTGAGGATGGAAGGCTGTGGACTTCGTGAGTTTGGTGTCCAGCATTGACCAGAGACTGGACCAAAATGTGCTGAGAAACCGACTGTCCCGATCTGAGATGATAGACTGTGGGATCCCAAAGTGCACCCACACTCGTTCAAAGAAGAGTTTAGCAGTGGCTTCTGCTGTGATATTCTTCTTGCAGGCCACCATAATGGCCATCTTCGAGAACCTGTCGACGACCACAAAAACACAGTCATTTCCATGCTTAGTGGAAGGAAGGCCTGACATGTAATCCATGGAGATGGATTCCCAAGGTCGACTAGGGGTAGGCAACGGGGTATAGAGGCCGTGCTTCTTAATGGCCGGTTTGGCAATGGCACAGGCAGTACATGTTCGGATGTACTTCCCAACATCCTGCCGAAGATTCGGCCAATAGAAATAATTTTGCAGTACTGCCACTGTTTTCTCGACCCCGAAATGCCCAGCAGCCCGACTGTAGTGTGCTTCCCAAATCATCCTGGCACGATCGCTTGAAGGAACACAAAGGTGACCGAGGTGGCATAATAGGGCATCCTGGAGGTGAAAATCTGCAACCTGCCGACCCTCCAAGAGTGTCTGGTATGTGTGGCCGAATTCTGGGTCGCTTTTGTAGAGAAGTGGCCAATCAGAAGTCTCGTGCCGACAAGAGTTGAGCACGGTGGTTAGCGCCATGATCGGTGGTCGACTGAGGCAATCTGCAACATTATTGGTGCTGCCCATTTTATACTTGATATTCAAGTGAAACTGTTGTAGGTATGTAGACCACTTCTGATGGCGATCATTCTGCAATTTCCCTTGGGTCTGTATGAACTGCAGAGGTCGGTGGTCTGTGTGGATGACCGTTTCCTTCCCCAAAATGTAATGCTTCCATTGTCGGCAGGCCTGTACAATGGAATACATCTCTTTATCATAAGTGGGGTACTTCCGGACTGTGTCTGAAAGTGTTTCACTGTGATATGCCACTGGATGTCCATGTTGAGTAAGGACTGCCCCAATAGCATAGTCAGAGGCATCTGTCTCGACCTCAAATGGTTGTTGTAAATCTGGTAACACGAGCACTGGTGCCGTGCAGAGGCGATCCTTCAACTCCCTGAATGCCTTCTGTTGAGATTCAGACCAAAAGAATTTTGCTTTCGCCCCGCCCTTGGTGACTTGACTCAAGGGCCAAGAAATATGAGAAAACCCCAACACAAACCTGCGGTAGAAGTTGGCAAGACCTAGAAAGCTGCGGAGCTCTGTTAGAGTGGTTGGAGAGGGCCAATCCCGAATGACTTGGATCTTGGCTGGATCGACATGCACCCCCTGTTCATCAATGATGTATCCCAGATACTGAACCTGGGTCATGCCAAAAGTGCATTTCTCCAAATTGGCACATAGCTTGTGTTGCCGCAGTGTTTGGAGAACCTGTCGGATGTGGTGGAGGTGCTCTTCCCAACTCTGGCTGAAGATCAGAATGTCATCCAAGTATACTACTACAAAGGAGTTGGTGAATGGCCGCAAGATGTCATCCATTAGCCTCATAAAGGTTGCAGGAGCATTCGTCAATCCGAAAGGCATGACCAACCATTCGAAGAGGCCCTCCTTGGATTTGAAGGCAGTCTTCCACACATCGGAGGGTTCGATTGGTACCTGGTGATATCCCGACTTCAGGTCGATCTTGCTGAAATATTTCGCCCCCTTTAGTTGGTCTAGGAGGTCATCAATCCGCGGGATCGGGTACCTATTACGGACAGTGATCTTGTTCAGCGCCCGATAGTCAATACAGAGTCTCCACGTCCCATCCTTCTTCTGTACCAACACGATCGGGCTCCCACAGGGCGATGAACTCGGACGGATGTGGCCTTTCTGCAGGAGCTCCTGAATCTGCCTCTTGATTTCATCGTTCTCCAGAACGGAGCGCCGATAAATTGGTCCATTGGGTAGCGGCGCACCTGGGGTCAGATCGATGGAGTGCTTGACTTGACAGTGCAGAGGAACCCCTGCCGGGGAGGTGAAGATGTCCTCGTACTCCTCCAGAATCTTGTCCATCTGTAGTTTTCGTGCAGAGGGGCCCCGTTTGGAGGCCGCGGCCACTGTCTTCTTCTTTCCTTGAGGGCGTATCATCAGGAAAACAAATTTCTTGGTTTTGGAAATGATCTTACTGCATTGTTTTGCAGTAATCAAAGAGAGGGCGGCAGGTGGTGCTACCTCTGGTATCCTGAACAACTTATTTCCCAATGTAATAATAACAGCACGGGGCCTTGATTCATACACAGCATGTCGCTTCCACAAGTATGGTTGTCCTAGTAATACATCACAAACTTCAAGGGGAGCAATGTCACACAATACCTCATCCGTGAAGGGCTTGATGTTGTATGGAAGGCGACACTGCTGGCTCACGCGAAGATCTCGTCCTTGGTGAAGCCACCCAATGGTGTATGGTTGTGGATGTCCTGTGGTCGGTAAGCCCAACCGTTTCACGACCTCTGCCGAAATGAGGTTCTCTTGACTCCCGCTATCAACAATGAACTGTATCGGGGAGCCCTTTACCCACATCTGGGAGTGGAAGAGACGCTCCTCCTCCTCTGGATCTTCGGGTTCATTTTTCTGGATCTTTGCGGTAGCAACAGTGGCGCTGGGGTCCGCATCAATGATCTGCTTCCCTTTTTCATACCCCTTATCGGGTTCTAACTCAGAGTCGGAACATGCATCTGATTCTGAAACCTTTAGCTCAGCCACCAGTGACTGCTTGGCCCGACACTCACTTGTGTTGTGAGTGGAGCTCTTATGGAACTCGCACCATTTTCCAGTGTCCTTTCTCGGCTTCGCGGCGCTGTTCTTTGCTTGCAGCTTCGGCTGGTTGTCTTGGGCTGTCTCGCCTTGGCTTTGTCCTTTGTTCTGTGGTTTAGGGGCACCTTTCCCCTGCTTTGGATTCGCAGATCCAAAGTCTCGCTTCTTTTGTTTAAACTTCTGCTCGACCTTGACGGCATACCGGTATGCTGCGCCGAGCGAGGGGATGTTTAGGAATTGTATTTCTTCCTGGATGTACTTGTGCAGGCAGCCACGGTACTTGAGTATCAAATGTTGCTCCGAATCCTTGATACCCAACTTTGTGCGAAGGGTATGGAAAAGATTGGTGAACTCCGGCACGTCTTGGTCCCTTCCCTGCCGCAGCGTGGTCCACTTTATGTATTCATCCTCATAGCTCCCGACAGGGTAGTACTGCTCCTTGATGGCATCCTGGAACGAATCCCAGGTGGGTGCGGCTGAAAATAGTGAGCCAGTACTTTCATCCTTCTGCTCGCAGTAGGTTTCCCACCAGTCCTTGACGTGGGGGGCTGCTTTGAGGAGAGCAAAAACAATCTTTTCCCGACTCGAAAATTCATGAACAGAAAAATAACCCTCTAGCAGATTTAACCATTTATCTACGGCATCTGCGTCTATCTGACCCTCGAATATGGGGATTTCAAAATTAACTTGTACCTTAAAGGGTGTGGCGTTTCCAGAGTAGCTGCTGGAAGCCGATGCGTTGCTTCTGGGTAGCCGCTGAAGGATCTGGGCAAAGCTGTCCATCATCGCGTTCCGTTGTCGCTCGAGGGCTTCTTCGAGAAAGATTTTGATGGGATTTCCTGCCCCCTCGTCTTTCTTCTCGTCCGCCATGGGAGGCCGTCGGGATTTTCGAGGCTGGTCTTGCAAAGGTTCAACCAGTTCAAGCCCTAACTCCTTATATCCCGACCTTGTTGGGGACATGCAAAGAAAAACAAAGAAAAAGCAGACCGCTCTGATACCACTGATCCGGATTTAAACAGGAACGCAACAAATTACAGAGATAACCATATACACAAAGATGCAGCGGAAATAATACTTCATTTCATTAATGGAAAATACTGAAATATGCTTACAACCAGAAATGGAAATAAACCAGCTAGGGCG